>OZ022395.1:15841669-16479447 GCA_963989295.1 Ametastegia equiseti
GATCCTCTTCTATCCTGTCCCGAAGGGTCTCTTCAGCTCGCCGAACTCGGAAGGCCCTTCACCGGAGGATCCTGGTGCGGGGTAGGGGAAGGAAGAGCTTCTTATTACAGCGAGACAAGCACAGTGACAGCATCTGTTCGGCTATTTCACGCCCCGACTTCTGTACCCTTCGAATTTCGTCTGCGGTACCGTTTCGTGGCAAGAAACGAAGCCGTTGCCAGACTCGGACAACCTGGTATACCATTCGAGCGTGGTGCACCGGTACCAGGGACTTATTGCTCCAGGAACTTTTACGAATGCTACAGGAAACGGTGTCGAGTACAGAGCCCGAATTACCCTGGAGAATATCCGAGGAACGCTACTTGTCTTTTGAGTCTTCGACAGAAGGAGGTTCCCACCTGCAAACACGCCATGATGTCCGTCAAGCCAAGTTCACCCGGGCCCAACGGACTCTCGGCGAACAATTCGACCCTAACAGTATGGCAGGACTGTCCCCAGGACAGAGACAAACTCGTGATTCGGGACGGGGCTGGCCCCGATGATCCGATACTTTTGACTTACTGCGGGGGCCCCATGCCCAGAATCACCGCTAGGGGCCCAACGATGTTGGTTGAGTTCCGGAGCTCAGGACTGGCCATTCCTCTCGGGGCTAGTGCTATGCGACTTGAGCTCGAAGCTGAGGTTGTATTCGTTGATTCGGACGGTCTCGATTACGCGCGGGGATCTCAAGGCTGTCATTTTTTCGTCAATGGGACTACGAGGCGGTCCGGGGTCCTTAGGGCCCCGCTTCACTCGCTGCCCCCCGGCTCGAGCTGCACCTGGAACATCCAGGGACTATCCGGCGATCGCGTATGGATATATTTTTCGTCCTATTCGCAGAGGGACTTGACCGGAAGTATGGAAAATAACGGTAGCGCTGCACAGGCCGACTCCTCGAGCAATAGCTGTGCCGTAAAAGTCACCCTCTGGGATGGCACCCCCAGCAATGGACCACCGATCGTAGCTCTCTGCGACGAAGCTCCGAAACTTTGCGCCCATGCTGCACTTAGGAATGCCACTAGAGCCACCCGGCCGTGCACCGAAGACGAAAGTTACCTCACGGTTGCACCCTCGCTTACCTTGAGAATGGAAACTGCCCCCGGGACGGTACTCCATACGGTCAATTTTCAGGTTTGTATTAATTTTATGGTCTGCAGTGGAGCGAGGGGAGGAAAAAAAATTTATAGGGATATCTTATGAGCGTGGATACGTCTATTTGCTTCAAATTCACAATTAATCCTCAATCCGTGAAGGTATTTGAAGCACCTTAATCCCGTGAACCTGGGTCGGTTTCGTCTTCGCACTACCAAACCAACAATTGTTGATGAAAAAATCTGACAAAATTCATGGCCAATCTTCAGACTGTACTTCTCAAAGGATAATATAGATTTTATTTCATTTTTTCTTATTTTTTTTTTTTCCATTAAGTCGTAAGCCGGCTGGACGGAAACAAAAATAAATTTTCGGCCGGACGAAAAAGACCCAGGATCACGGATTGACGGTTAACATTCCCTTGAAGTTATTGCAATAATTACTGCAATCATATGTGTATGGAAAACAATTTAAGAAATTTCCAGAAAATTTACGAATATTTCATTTAGAATATTTTTGCACCGATTTTTGAGAAATTTTTGAAAAGTTCTATCGTCTGGAATTTCCTAGAAAAATTTACATTGTAAAAAAATGGACAAAATTTCCAATATTCTGTACACTGGTCTTTGAGAAATTTCTAGAAAGTTCTGGAACCATCTGAAATTGAAAAAAAAAAAAAAAAAAATGGCAATATTTACTCCAGAATATTTTTCACCAGTCTGAACCATTTTATTACGTATTTCATAATGGTCCATCATTCGTAAAACGTCCTATCATTATACCGAGTCGCTCCTTGGAAAAGAAGCCGAAAATTTTCAGTCCAGTGAAGGGCGAGAGAAGAATCCAAGGGTTGAAAATAATCTTACGTCATTGGCCTTTCAAACAATACCCGTCGAGTTGAAATTGGATTAATAACAACCGAAATGCATATTCAAAAAACAAATCCGAGGCTTTTTCGCGTCGGTAAATTTCTGCGTTACTTGCCCATAGACGTATCCACGTGAAAATCGTGTGAACCATCAGCCAGCAGGTGTATTTACGTGCTCACTATGGATTAATTCGCATTCTCTGAGGCATTTCTGAAAGATCACTAACAAAGACAAAGGCTTCAACCCTATTTTCGAAAAGACCATTTGGGAAGTAGTAAAGATGGGGATGGAACGATACAGTTATCGAGAACGGACTGAAAACCATCAGCCCTAAGCTCCCTAAGTTCATTTATAGATGCTTATTTGTGGAATGCTTTACGACTTTTGAAGTTCCAACACAGTGAATAGGGAATAAAGATGTAGAAGCAAAAATCAAGCTTTTCCGGTGAATTAAAGACCAATTGGACACATGGTTCGGTCCCAGGCTTGCTTCTTTATACTTTGCGAGCTAAGTGCCTCTGCATTTGCATTCTCGCGACTGTAACATCCAACTTTCCTCGCTTTACCCAAAATACATCGATATTTCTTAGAATTTGCAGTGGCCGCGGACAGTCCGAATGATGAATTTTCGAAAAAAGATCAGTTAAAGGGAAAGAAAAATGTTATGGGAATGGAATCTTTACTACTGGGGGTTGGAAAGAAATTTCATAAATATTTAGAATCCTTATATGCGATATGTAGGTATACTGCGGATGTGGGATATTCAAATAAGTCGAAAAACTTCTGTCGCATTCCGCAGTACATCTACTTGGCGATTCTCCTTGGTTCATTCTTGCTTTTTCCTCTTTTTAACGTCACGAAAAATTCTTGACAAATTCTTAGATTCGGAGGATCGGAAGGGACCGAAAAGACTCCAGATATAAAAAAAAAAGTCCCCTTCAATTAGCGATTAACTGATGCATTGATCATTTTTCACACAAATCCATCATTTCATCATTCGAGTACGTATTGGAAAATGATTCCGTGTTCTCAAAGGGGTGAAATCGAGGGGCATTCACTCCGATTTCGGGTGTACAGATGACTTCCGACTTACAAAGACTACGAGTTGCGTATTGTGAGAAATTCTTCGAATTCTAACCGAAGACTTCCGAAGACTTTCATAAAATTGCAAAGACTTCCAAAGACTTTTGAGACCAGTGTACCTATATAGCACTTCCCAAGTGAATAGCCCCTCGGGTGAAAGACATCGTCGAATTATTTCTAAACCGCAGATCGATCGATCTCTATACGTACAGATTTTGGGAAATTTCAAATGATGAGAAAACATTCGAAACGCAATTCGCCATTCGTTTATCATACCCACCCCGTCGAACCCCTTTAAATTAGCTTTTTTCAACACGTGCATGAAATAGGCCCTTTTTCTCGCATGTAAAGTAGATGGAAAATTACGCGTTTATAGCATGGACTACATTAGGGATTACCTCCCTAGGAATGAACATTACCTCCCTAAAGAGGTAATCGATCCATTCCTTTGGATCCATTCAGTTAATTAAATTTTCAAAATTTTCCCAAAATTCCTACAGGCTCGTTACGAATTCGTATCGACTCTCCAAGGAGGAGAGACTTGGAGCGAGGGTCAGTGCAACAGAATATGGCGGAAGGTGAGAACTGGGATGATCTCTTCGCCTCGAGACGTGCGTCTTTACGGTCGAGGGGGAGCCTCTCGTCTGGAGTGCAGATACCGAGTCGAAGGAGGATCGGGTGAGCGAGTTCGCCTTACCCTTCACAACGCATCTCTCGGTGAATCAACTTCCTGTACCAGCGAACCGGACCCTCACACCGGAAGGCCACGCTGCGCGCCGGAAATCGGCTCCCGGGAAGCTCACCTTACCCTTTACGAAGCTCCATGGCGCGACGTCCGCCTCCCTAGGGCCTGTCTCTGCGACAATACCTCGCACCTTCCGCTCACCCACGTCTCTTCCGGTCGCGCTTTGGAACTTGGATTTCTTGTCGATCACCAGGCCCCTCACGAGGACTTTGAGACCCTCTACTTTCACGCGACCTTCGAACTCGTAAGGGCCCCAGAATGCCCAAGGAAGCAAAGGGTCAGGGGCGAAGGAGGGGAGCTTAGGTTCGTCGCGCCCCCCCTTTCGAGGCCAGATATCTACTGCGAAGGGTTGCCCTGGCTCGTTGAAGCTCGGGAAAATCGCTCCCTCTTTCTTCTTACCTGGGGATGGTTTTTACCCCTAGAACCACCGCCCCCCGTTGAATCGACCTCGTCGGTAAACGACCCCCAAAAGTGCCCAACCACAAACCGCGTCCTTCTCTATTCCGGTCGACCACCTCGACTTCTGAAGGTCGTTTGCCCTGCGGAACCTGGGGCCAGGGAATACACCGTTCACGTATTTTCTGAGGAATGGTTGGGAAGGGGAGACGAAAATTGGCCCGGGCCCCCGAAGCCCCCTGCTTTACTGCTGGATTTTGTAGCTCGAGAACCCGGACAGGCGGCCGCGTCTTGGCTCGAGATATCGAAAAGCAGATCGGCCCTTCGCAGACAATTACGTCTTCCGGAACGTGGAATTGAAAACGAGACGATGCCCAATGGCGATTGTCCGCATCGGTGCCCCGAGCTTGGAGCTTGCATTTCTCCAAGTCTATGGTGCGACGGAAGACCCCATTGCCCATCCGGACATGACGAAGAACATTGCGGAAGTGGGGCTAGACTACTTGGCATGCTTCCAAATGCCATGTGGCTTTTTGTCGCTGGGACTGCCGGCGTTCTTACCGCCGCAGCATGCCTTCTCGCTATCCTAATCGGCAGGTATTCTTATTTTCAATACATCCCAAGCTATTGGTGTTGTGATATATCATATTTCAGGTATAACTTATACTCGTATGGCGACCTCCCGTTTACTTTGGATACCTATACATTTTTCCAATACGAATCGAATCCTCAGAAGATCCTCTTCGATAGCTATAATTTTGTTATTTTCAAAGATACCTTGAATTGATTGCAGATGCATCGGGGTGGGATTGAAATTCCGAATTTCGAAAGCTACGGAAGGTCAAGATTCCAAATTTTTCTACTATCGACTCAGAATTTTTAGAAAGATTATTTCCCCGAAAGTCTACGTAGTCAATTTGAAAAACTCCGAACGGAAAAACACCGAACGTTCAAAATTCCGAGAGCTAAAGATCCGAAAGGCCAAAACTCTGCATCTCAGAATTCGCGCCATACAACGGCGTTTATTTGACAGCTTTGTCACGAGCTTCAGTTAAATTTGCGGATTTTTGGACTTTCTGACTTTTTAACTTTCGGATCTTTGAGCCTCCTGCATTTTGACCTTTCGGAATTTCCAAGTTCTAAACTCCAATGTTTCTAGAAACTCAGAATCGCATCTCAAATAAATCCGAAATTTTAATCCTTCGGAACTTTTGGAATTTGAAACTTCAATCCCGTCCCGCTGCATAAAGAAGTCCGAAAGTGAACCGTTTCAAACAGCTCGAAGGACAATTCCATTTCTCCCAATGTATCGCTTCCAAAATAATAGGAGTATGCGAAATTCGCTCCGCAGTGCCAGATTTCGTGAGCATGCACTGTAAATTTCATCAGCTTTATAATTATCTTGAACTCCGCATCTGCAATCCTCGTCAGAATAAAAAATGTACAAGTTAGGTAAAACTGGGATAACTCGGGAACGGTTACAGATACCTGGGTCTACGACATCTCTTTCGCTTCGTTAAACCACCCTCTATCAACCCTTTGAAATGCGACGATGCTGCTTCACCATTTATACATGTATATGCGTCATTCAAGTTATATCTGTCTCAAGGGGAGCAGTATATCGCGGTTGGAAAAATTGAACATAATCCAAAATCAATTTGTTTCATCACCAAAGTTCATTTTGCATCATTATAATAATCTCACTTAAAAACGGTTGCTGCACGAATTCAGGCACACCGTAGGTCCGATTCGACTTATCTATGACCAAGATTCGAAGGAATACTAATTGTCACTATTTGAACTAGGGAAATTGGAAAATTTAATCTTCAGGTTGAGTTATTTGCAAATAAGTAGAGAAGAAATGTTCGATTTTCAGAAAATTGGCCCTATCTTGTATGATCATTTTTTCAATTAAATTTCGCTCGTTCAATTTATGACGGCGCGTTTTCCGAACAATTCGGATCCTGAGAAAGTGAAATCGGACCTACGGTGTGCCTCAATTCGTGCAGCGACTGATTTTGAGTGACATGATTATTATGATGTAAAATGAACTTTGGTGAAGAAATGAATTGATTTTGGGCCACGTTTCATTTTTACAACCGCGACATACTGCTCCCCTTAATGAAACCAAATTACGGAAATGAGAAGAGGAAAAAGTTGGGGTGTTACGAGGAGAAGAAGAGGAAGAAGAAGAAGAGGAAGATAGAGGATCATGAACTGCGTACTGATTTTTTCTTATGAGAATTGTTATAAACGAAGGGCGTATGTGTCGATCTGTCCAGGTCCAAGACTCGGGCACGGCGACTCCGTTTCGAGGGAGGGATTGGGAACAGTAAAGAAAAGGGGGGAAGAAGCAAGAAGAACAAGAAGAGAAAAGGTGGCCCACGGCGAGCACCGACCGAGGAAACCCTATTGGGAGCAGCCTCCTGACAACAGCAGCCCGGTTTCGTGGAGTACATCCACGTCGACCGGGAGACGACTGTCTAGAGATGATAATTATGATCATACGATGATTACGTACTTTACCGTCCAAGTTACTGATAACTTAAATGAATTAAACCTCGACACCCCGAGCAGGTGCAGCCAGCAAGAATTTCATAAAAATGGCACCTTGACAGGGGCGTATCAGCTCTGTGATACACCGCCACGATCCATTTTTAACGGGGACTTCTAAAGCGGGGTGCACCCCTCGTTATTACCATCATCCCCCTCCCCATCCCTCCCTTTCCCCAAAGGACAGAAATTTGGATGAGATTACGGAAAAGAAATTCTAAAATTTAAATTTGAAAGCGAAAAAAGGCAAATCTTGTGAATTTCGCTGTTTTTTTTTCAATGTTATTTCATTTTTGTATATTCTTATCGTTTTTGGGTCGCTTTGCAATAATCATATATTATACATATAGGTAGATATAACGTGTATAGATTTTGGGGAAAAACGTAAAAAAGAGGCAAAGAAAGCAAAAATATAAAGTAATAGCAAATTCGTGAATATATTATAAATTGCGGAATTATATTATTGTCATTGTAATGATGATCGTAATAATAATGATGTGCCTCCGTAACTATGCCTGTATAAATATTTATACATAATATGCCCACATTCAGATATAATATAGGTATGTAGATAGATTCATCTGAATTATTATTATTATTTTTCATTCAATATTTATTTTATATATATTTTTCTTGTCATTCTTATTGAATTAGTGGCTATAGGATTGCCTTTAAAGAAGAAAGAAAAAAAATGTTTGAGAAAAATCACTGCCTTTCTTATCCAATCCCGTGGCTTACAGGTATATACTATACTCATACAGGTATTACACTATATAATATACTATACATACATATGTAGTAGTACCTAGATAATATAGGTCATTTCATCTGTGGCATCGCAATTAGGATGTATATTAATTATCATGTATTCGGTAATCATATACGTGGACGAATCCTTTGTCATTATCACTTTTCCTCTCTCTCTCACTCTCTCATTCACTTTTTTCATTCTGATTAATTTTTTTTTTTTTTTGAAGGGGGGGGGTGTGAGTTTTTTTCATACGGGTCATCCCCTTTAAGAGTCCCTCGATGGAGGTGACCCATAAACATACATACATACATTATATATATATATAAATTATACACATACTCGCCGTACAACTGACACATACATTTACATTATACACTGCCATCCGAAAGTTGCCGGACAGGGGTATAATTTGAAAAATTTATAATCAAACAGCATAGTTATTCCAATTATGATTATGATTACTCATTATCATTAATAATTATTATTACCTATTATTACTAATTATTATTAATAATATTATCTTATTACGCAATGAGACTTTATTGTTTAGGTTCAGGCACTGTCCGACAACTTTCGGACGGCAGTGTACATACTTCCATATATGCCTATAATGGACGTATACCTGAATACACAAACGCATAAACATACATATAATATATATACATCCATACATACGTACTACGTATGGACATTATTCGTAATGTGTAAAAATTATACTGGATGTAGGTATAGTACCGGTAAAATCCTTTTGCCCACCCGAAGACAAATTTGTGCAAAATTCAAAGTTTCGTATTTCGCTCAGAAATCATCCTACACAGACCATAGTTTGGATGCGTTTGAAAGCTCTTCAATTAAATTAAAGAGCTTCCAAGCGACATATATATATGTATATATATAATCCTGGTGGAATAATTTCTTCCCATTTTTTATAAAGCAATGTGCAAATTCACATTCAAGAAAAAAAAAACAAAAAAAACTTGTTGTCGCATATTCAAACGACGGTTCCTTTTGAACGGAGTATCGTAAAATAATTTGGAAACAAAAATTTCGCAAGTCTGTTCCTAGAGCTTTGAAATGCGTCATGTATAAGGTCGTAGGTATATACCCATACACTTTTGATTATTTTTTACGAATTTGAAAGCTTACGTTTTTTTTTATAATATAGCTCTTTTGAAGAGCTTTCAAACGCATCCAATCCTACTCTCTGTACAATGATTTTTCATTGAAGTACATGAAACTTTGAAGTTTACACAAATCTGTCTCCGGGTGGGAAAAAGCATTTGACCGGTATACTCTACATAATATGCATATTGCATGTATATAGAACACATACATATACACACATACATACGTACGCGTACGAGTATAATTACATTTACATACCTGCATGAATATGGGTATGGGTGTTTGCGATTCGCATATACCTACGTGCGAGAAGCTAAGTTAATTAGCACACTCGTATATATATATACACGTATAAATTAAAAATACATAGGTATATACTCAGCGAGTGGGTGTATGGTGCGTTGGTTCGTTGGTTCGTTGGTTCGCAGGGTATCCCACTCATGTATTTACCAACGTTATACAAACGGCGGCAGTAGCTGAGCCTGAAGCTGCTGTATATGAAGTTATTATTATACGAATGCACAGGTTTCTTAATTAGGACATAAATTGATAATAAACTTACGTTATTAATTTACCGGTTTGTTAGTTAGTCGATTAGGTAATTACTCGCTCAATTGAAACACCGATGTATCTAAACATATATACCGCAGGTATACACTTACCATTAAAACAAAATATTCATTACAAAATTTCACATCGGATAGATTATTAGAAAAATGAAAGAAATAAAAAATAAAAATTAACAGAAGATATTCATATACACCCAGCACATCTAGGCATAGAACAAATCGATTGACCTTTCATAATCGCATTCCAATGTATTGATAAAACACATTTATTATTATAACCACGAAGGATACTCTGCGTATTCGATGAAACAAGTTGAAAAACCTCTAACACCGAAGAAACAAATTTATTATTGTTATTATTGTTAGAATTACACTTGTATAATTTTCAGTGGAATGATGAATAGTACAACATGCACACATACCTATATACAAAAAATACACAAAAACACGGTAAATATAATATGGTCTCGGGTTAATCAGGTACTGATATACATATATCTATACATATATGAGATTTTCAAAATTATATTCAGAATTGCAAGGTGCGCATGTAGATATAATATAAAATTAATTAGGAAAGTAGTACATATACGTAGGCGCCGCAAAGAATTCGGAAGAAAACAAAAAACAAAAATATATATGTACATATATGTATAGACATAATATATACCATATACCATATAAAACAGAAAAAAAAATAAGGAAACACAAAGCCCAAGGAATTCGCTGCCAATTCAAGTATTTCGTATTACAAATATATAGGTACGTTATTATATATATCTATACATACATATAAGGTGCATACTTATTGTATACTCACACCGATGTGTATAAATATATATAATACGGTTAACGAATGAATAAATTTCTTTATTTATTTAGTATAATCTTTGTTCAGAATTGGTAAATATCCGCATGGTCGGAATTACTATATTCGCACTACCCTGCCGCGGGTGTTTTCGAATTAATTTGGAATTACTCTATAGGCCTTCCGGTTCAACCGGAGAACCGGAAGTCTGCGTAGGTACGAATATGAATAATATAATCTTACGTGTAAGTATAAATAATGACGATACACCCTGTAAATATGATACGAAAATTTTCGGTGCACGAACCGCGCGGGTTTTGTAGAATTTATTAGGGTAGTGGAACCCAGCGCGGCTTATCCATTCACTATATAGATTATTATGCATAATAATTCTACTATCATCATAAGAATCGAAAAAAAAAAACTGACACTATAAAAGTAATAAGTCAAACTAACGTGATCGCCACGTCCCACGTCCCTTGAATTTCCTATAACATTATACATACATAGCTCTATTATATACCATATGAAAGTGACTCGGGCTCGTACTGATGATAATGATTCGAAACTATTATTATTATAATATATCCTACAATATATATACCATATGAAGATCCAGGTCAATGCTGTAATATATTATATATATTATACATAAGATATAGGTATATATATATTATATATATATATATATATATAAACGAGTTCCAATAAAAACGACACATCTTGTAGTAAATATATGCCTACGATGATATATTGCATGCTTATACAATATACATAGATATGTGTAGGTATATTATACGTATTTATACGGGGCATTCCACGTCAGGCGGGCCACTTTTTCATTTGTATTTTTTGAATTTCATGAACATTTTTGGGGTGTCTTCAGAAGGTGCCAAAAAACATGTTCTGTACAGTTTTTAACGTCAAAACTCAAAATTTCACAAAGCTACGCTTTATTTTCGGAATCGGCGATGATCCACGTTTTTTGTTTTTGAATAATTCTGTCGCAGTGGAACGGGAGTGAAAAAATCGGTGGATACATGTATTTTTTCCGTACTTTCGTTTGAAAATATCGGCTTCATTCCAAACGAAGCGCAACATCGTGAAAATGCGGTTTCAAAATTTCAATCACACTTTTTTCAAATTTCAGTCCGATTTGAAAATTTTTAAAAATTCTTAAACAACGTCTAACTCCTTCAAATTTATCTTCCTAAATGGGCATTATGGGCTGAGGATGGGTTCTATGTAAAAATCTCGTTTTTATTCCGCCACGTCATGAAAAGTCATCTAACCTTTATTCGATTGAACTCCGAAAACCCATTTTCCTTCAAAGGAATATCATTGAAGACGGTTATTATCATCGAGAATTATATTACTTGTCGAATTTTCATTTTTTTGGTTTTATTTTGCAATTTATATTTTTCTTTCAATTGTTTTTTCCTCGCACCTTATATTTATCTCGTTCGAGCTGGTACAGAGCCCGTATACAGAGCTCGTACAAACCTCAAACGAGATGAATGGGGTGAAGGAAAAAGCAATTGAAAGAAAAATATAAATTGAAAAAAATAAATAAATAAAAAATCAAACCAAAAAAATTAAAATTCGACAAGGTGACTTTTCATGACGTAGCGGCATAAAAACGAGATTTCCACGTAGAACCCATCCTCAGCCCATAATGCCCATTTATGGAAACGAACTTGAAGGAATAAGACGTTTTTTGAGAATTTTTCAAAATTTTCCAATCGAACTCAAATTTGAAAAAAAGTGTAATCGAAATTTTGGAACCGCATTTTCACGATGTTGCGCTTCGTTTGGAATGGAGCCGATATTTTCAAACGAAAGTACGGAAAAAATCCTTGAGAATACATGTATTCACCGATTTTTTCTCTTCCGTTCCACTGCGACAGAATTATTTAAAAACAAAAACCGTGGAAAATCGCCGATTCCGAAAATAAAGCGTAGCTTTGTGAAATTCTTAGTTTTCACGTTGAAAACTGTTCGGAACATGTTTTTTGCACCTTCTGAAGACAAGAAAAAATTTTGATGAAATTCAAAAAATACAACTGAAAAAGTGGGCCACATGACGTGGAATGCCCTATATATAGCAATATTCCTTCACCGGGTTGCATTGCGTGGTTACTGACCTACATCAACCCGGTGTGGTAAACAGGACTGGAGAGTCGTTGCGGTACACGGATTTCTGCAGGGCTTTTTTTCCTTTAACTTACTTATATTTCACAGCCTTTGACTTTGCCAAGCGAACCGCGGGTGGATAAAGGCCGTCCAAGTACCAAGGAATTTACTCACTCGAGTATGTATGTATACCTGTATAGTATATCCCACAGGAGCTCCGGGCGTCTCGTATAATTATAATTTTCACATTCTATGAATGCTAACCCCAGTTATCTGACGATTATGAACAAAAACCCGCTACTTTGACGGTATGAGCCATTTAGACGTCTCGTGAGACTCTCGTTCAAACTTTATTCATAATATAGTATATGAAACAACGTAGAACACGGTTCTCATTTTCTAACAATTATTACAAGTATGCTGTATATAAATTAGGCCCCCTTTATCTAATGTAACAAATTTTTGATTCATTTATTTGTATATTACCTTTTTTCTTGTATGATTCGCGATTATACCGATCTACTATATACTCGACTCCAATATTGAAAATCGTCGTGCTATATTCCCCACACGGCTAACAGTGTTCGATGAGCAACCTCGTTACCTACTAGCTAAATGGTCTCCAGAGGTGGGTGGTCGCCGGGTCTTTTGTTCGTTTTCACCTATACATAGGTATAATCGCACCCGATGTAGATGTGCATACAAAGCTTGGATGTGTAGCTATATACCACGTCTTTCATTGTACTTTGACGCCATTGTGTCTAAGATCCGTGTGCTACTTATATAGGTACTACCGATCCACATGGGGGGTTTTTTTTTTATGTATGCGTACGTATAATGTACATACATACGTAGGAACGTCTGGATGCATACTTGCAGCGTGCGAAGAAAAGCCCGCGCTTATTCGTATACACCGCCGTTGCAGGTCATCGCGGAGGGCTCTTCAGGCCGGAAAACGGTAGCTTGGCAACAACAAGACGATGAGCGTGAGAGGAGAAAAAAAAAATAAAAATAAATCTTCGAAAGTGTTTACGACGCGGTTATTTTACACTCCATAAGCTTTTGTTAAGAACACGCTGATACTCAGCTCAGATTGTAGACACGGGCAACCTGAACTACATTTTTCTTATAAATCAGACCCCAGCTTCGGGGTAATTGCCTATTCTCGCCGCATTTACTTCCTGGGATATCTGAAATCTGTTCTCAGTAGTCATTCCTGACCACCCATTTGATCCAAACGTGTAATTTTTAATGAGTTTTCAACGCGTCGGGGCTTTTGCCGATTCAAATTTTCGACCTATCGATCATCTGGCCCGCCTAGATGCAGGCAACCCACGTTGCATTTTTGGTAATAATCGATCCCAACCTCCTTAGAAGGACCCTTTTTTTATATTGAGGTTGTAGAACGTTGGGAATACATTTTCACTCAGTCCATGCAAGTGATTTGATAAAGATAAGTGATTTTTAAGGCCTTTGAGACCGTGTCGAGCATTCCGTGGATTCGAATCTATTCGATACAAACAATCGATCGTCGATCGAGTAGAAAGACCATGGAGTAGAAGGAGACATATCTTCCTATATACGCCGTTGTCGTGGCGTGGTCAAAAATTGCCACGTTATAGGTGGCGCTGTTAGCAGCCGGGAACCGCCAAATATACTGATATATATCTATATATATCGATAGATATATAGATATAATCAGTGTATTTGGCGGTTCCCGGCTGCTAACAGCGCCACCTATAACGTAAACCACATTTCGTTCTGAAGATTTGTCTCCTTCTACTCCATGAGAAAGACGAACGACGAACGTGGTAGTGTGTCGGTAAAACAACAGATCTATCTTATCGACTGCAAAGCTGATCGCAGCGCCATGGTGATAACTTCCTAAACTCGAGCACCGCGTCTTCCGGTTTTTCTACTCCACGGTCAGCACTGTCATAAAAATTAAACTGCAGAAATACTTATTATATTTTTAATAAGAAGCGTGATCCAACACCGGGGTGAAGAATTTTTACGAAATGCCACTGCCGATTCAGGCTGTGCTTTTTCAGGTAAATCCCGAACACAAATATCCGCATTATTTGATCCGAATTGAAATAACTCAACGAAATACACAAATATACCTATTAAATTGGGGTTAACTTTGTGACAGGTATATCCTCGAACTTGTCATATCACTCGATATGTACGCGGTAAATAATCACCTTATTCGAATATACCGCTTAATATTTCAATAAACGTTTTCAATTGAACAGCAAAATGCCATGGAACCGATGCAAGTCGACGCTCCCACCGAAGACAACGACAATACAGAAGAGGAACCGTACATCGTTGAAAATCCCTCGCTGGTACTCATTCGCTTTTATATAATATACTTCACCTTCTCAATTTTCATCGATAAATCAGCAATTTTCTATCCTAGTTATTTCAAATTTGTTAAAAAGCCATTTTTTGTTTTTTTTCCATTGCGTCAGGACCTAGAAGTTTACGCAAACAGCTATACAGGTTTGGCAAAATTATACCGACTCATATACATAGCCGACCATTGTCCGACGTTGAGATTAGAAGCACTCAAGATGGCCATTACCTACGTTATGACGACTTACAACACCGGCGTTTACCAAACGCTGCATAAAAAGCTTCAAGAAACAGTCGGTACCCCGGGTCTACCTGACATAGCAGCTCAATCGACCTCTCAAGACGTTCCAACCATCGATCACATGTGGTTGGACTCGAGGTCTAAGAAAGCCGCTTTAAAGCTAGAGAAATTTGACACGGATTTAAAAAACTACAAGAGTAATTCGATAAAGGAAAGCATCAGACGAGGTCACGACGACTTGGGAGATCACTATCTCGACTGCGGTGACCTCAGCAATGCTCTAAAGTGCTATTCAAGAGCCAGGGATTACTGCACAAGCGGAAAACACGTTGTAAACATGTGCCTTAACGTCATCAAGGTATCCGTCTACCTACAAAATTGGTCACACGTTCTCAGCTACGTAAGCAAAGCCGATAGCACTCCTGACTTTTCCGAGGTTCACGGGAAGGACAACAACCAGTCAATCATCACCAAGCTCAAAGTCGCTGCCGGATTAGCCGAACTCGCTACTATGAAGTACAAAATGGCCGCGAGGCACTTTCTCAAAGCCTCTTTGGACCATTGCGATTGTCCCGAGCTGCTCTCTCCGGGGAACGTAGCTCTCTACGGGGGACTTTGCGCTCTCGCTACTTTCGACAGACACGAATTACAGAAACAAGTTATATTCAGCAGCTCCTTTAAACTATTTTTGGAACTCGAGCCTCAGCTCAGAGACATTATATTCAAGTTTTATAACTCCAAGTACGCGTCGTGCTTGAAATTACTCGACGAAATTAAGGACAACATTTTACTGGATATGTACATCGCGCCGCACGTCAATTCTCTCTATACCCAGATCAGAAATCGAGCTTTGATACAGTACTTCAGCCCGTACTTAAGCGCCGACATGAGAAGGATGGCTACTGCTTTCAACAGAACTGTTCCTGCTCTCGAGGACGAACTAATGCAGCTTATTTTAGACGGGCAAATTCAGGCTCGCATCGATTCGCACAACAAAGTAATAACCGTTCTTAGATTTAGGAGCCTTTTATGTTTCGTTTATGTCTAACAACTCGATAATCTTATTTCATTCTCTGATCTTATTGCAGATATTATACGCGAAAGACGTGGATCAGCGTAGTACTACTTTTGAGAAATCGATCAGCGTCGGTAAAGAGTATCAGAGACGTACTAGAATGCTTATTCTGAGAGCGGCGATGTTGAAACATCAAATACACGTTAAGGTAAAGAATCTTGGGTGATTTATTGACCGAGATTTATCGTTCGTCCAGGTTTTTAAAAACTAGTTTAAATGTCTCAGAGTCCTCAGCGGGACACAACGCAAGGAGGCGAGATGTCCGTCGCTCCAGGGAACAGCAGTTTAGCGTCAAGAAATTGAAGTATATAATTTATTTGTCACCTTGAACAGGAAGAGAGACAGGGGAGAGAAAGGAGAAATATAAAAAAAGGAAGAGGAATAGAAAGAGAAGGAAGAAGTGCATTGTATGAGAAAACAAACAGACAGACAAACAAACAAATAGGAAATACGAGCGTCGCGTTATCTCTCTCGTATCCTAGAACTTTAACTTTTATGTAAATTAATCCTTTGCCATTGTGTTCCCTGAACTTTTACTTTTTTTTTTTTTTTTTCTTCCTTACACATCGTAAACCTTATATACTGTAAATAAATATGGCCTACACGTTATAAATAAACATATAGTGTCAATCAAGAAAACGCAATAACATTATAAGCTATAACGTTTTTGCTTTCGAAACAATGATTATCTGTTATTCAATTCTTCCAAAGATACGGTTGTTTCTCCAGACTCGGAATCATTACGCAAATAATATTATCTATTAAACTTGGTTTTTTTTTTTCATTTTTCATGAAATTCTCCCTCTCTACGCCTAGTAGCCTTGTTTAAAACATTATTTCTAAATGTCTTTACTCTAATTACTGATTAATAAATTCAAATTTTTTATATTCTTATTATCTTAGAATAAAAAAAAGCCTTTGCCTTCCACCATGATTAAATATCCGATCCCAGCCAACTGATACGAACTATTTTCAAATATTTCGGGCTCAAATAAATAAATGAATAAATAAATATTCCAAATGCCTGTATTCAAATTAGTCCAAAATCTTGACAAAATTAACTTTTCCAAGTAGTTTCGAGGGGATATGAAACACGATTTTCCACTTGGGAATTTTGAAAGTTATTTTCTCAGCAAAAACGTATCTGATCAATGTGAAATTGATAACAACGATAAAGAAGAGTTGAACGAAGGGCATGATACTCGCCGGTTTTCAAAAATCGAGAAAAACTTCAAAAGATTAACACTTTTGATGAATCATCTGTAAAATTTTTGGTCGATTTTTTGAAATCGCAGGGTATTGTGCCCTTCGTTCTATTCTTATTTATCGCCGTTATCAATTTCACATTTATTGGATATGTTTTTGCCGAGAAACTAGCTTTTTAACATCGTGTTCTATTACTGGGCTAATAGATAGTCTATTTAAAAAGATGATTATATTTTTCCCCGTATATACATATCACATGCGAGAAGGTCAATAAAAATCGGAAAAATTCGATGCTAAAATCTGACGTCTACAAATAGTATTGGTATAAAAAATCCATAACGAAAAAGGTATCGAAGATAAATAATGCAAGGAAAAATTATTGGTGCATTGATTTCCAGTTAATAAATAACTAATGATAAGTATCCATTTTGACTATTTCTGCGACCGGAAGTGAGAGGGGAAGTTGTATTGACTCATAAACCGCCACTTGGGGTAAGCGTCGCGTCGGTTGGCTCGCCACCTCCGCTCCGCTCCACTAGGCCCGTAAAGGAAAAGCGTCAGACGACGTGTCTCGCGGTGAAAAATTAACAGATGTAATATCGAAGCAATTAGAATTATTTAAATCGTATAAATTCCCGTGAGTGATTGTAGGACTCCACCAAAAAAGAAACAGACGAGTTTAAGACATGGGCCGTTATCGCAGGTGAGTGAAATTATGAGTTAAATAAAAAATAACAACCAAACACTCCCTGAAATTTTGTACTATCTAAAACAAAATGGCGGTTCGCACCACCTCGCCGTATCGCGATATGTCAATACCCGATGAAGCGCGAATATAGCAATAAAAATACATTTTTTCTTTTCACTCCGATACACCTGAACCAGATTCTTTGTTCAGAACGTGAATCTGTTGTTGCGGGTGATTTCTAGAAATTTTTAGATAACCGTAAGATCGATCGGAAATATAACCTGCATCTCTGAACCATTCCGTTCGATTACCTTTTTCAAGTTTAATCGAGCTAATATCGCCTTTTAATTCACTCGCCATTTTGTAGCGGGAGGACATTAGTCAATTTTTCATTTAATTATTTATTTATTTATTTATTCGTTCATGCGCAGATCGTATACGAAAATCGATGTTCCTTGGTACGATATGTTGCCGAATACCGAACTACGATCGCGCTATATTAACACCGAGGTTAATTAACCTAACCCTACTTTTTTCTATGGGCTCAGGTCAGTCACCTCCTAACAAAGAACATCAGAAGAAAAGCTTCTCAATCATTTTATATTCGCATTTTAGCATCTGGCAACAACTTTAATTAATTATTCCATAAAATCTATGAATCTTACACGCTGGTTATTGATCAACGGTTTTTTAGAAACCTCCTTTACTCTGATCACAATCGTCAAAAATATGCATCTAGTTATCTCAATATTATCAAAATCTCAATAGTTTGAGGATAAGTCTTTAAACATTAAATTACAGGTTCATGTGTACCTCTTAATTTTGCAAGAATTTCATGAACATTACCTAATCTTTACTTCTGTGGAACTAAATCTAACACATTTTCATCTAAATCACAATGCAATTAGCCAGAAATCAATACATGCCAATATTGAGAAGATCAGAAGTTTTTCATTATCAATGATTTTACCAAATCAACGACGATCTTATTGTTGTGTAGGGAATCGAGATTCTTGGGTGCAAAGTACTTTGAGAAGAAACCTAAAAAACATGTGGGTTTGAAATCCCTAATTCTGTAAAGCGTGCCAAACCCAAATCACAAAAAGCGATGAAAATAGATAAAGAAACAATTTTTTTTTCTCCAATCACCATTTAGTCGCAGTAGAGATAAAGACAGGCGGCGAAGAACCCGAAGTCGATCCAGAAGTCGTTCTCCAAGGGATCGACGAGGCTGGGGTGGTGGCGGAGGCGGAGGTCCAGGAAGGGATAGGGGTGGAGGAGGAGGGGGAGGAGGAGGTGGTAGAGGCGGCAGAGGACAGCCAGGAGCAAACCTGAGAAAACCGCGTTGGGACTTGAGCCGCCTAGAGCCATTCAAGAAGGATTTTTACATCCCAAACGACGTGGTACAAAACCGAGATCCTCGTATAGTCGAGCAGTACAGAAGTGACAAGGAAATAACACTGAAAGGAAAAAACATACCAAATCCTGTATTCACTTTCGAAGAAGCTGGATTTCCCGACTACGTCCTCAAGGAAGTAAAGTAAGAGTCCGAATCCCAATTACGAAATGAAATAAAAACATCTCTAATAAATCTCCTCATTTAATTCTCATAGTTTGCCAATTGCTAATGAAAAATTCTATACTTTTCAGACGCCTAGGGTTCAAGGAGCCGACCTCAATCCAGGCTCAAGGATGGCCTATTGCATTGAGCGGACGAGACATGGTCGGAATTGCTTCCACTGGATCTGGAAAAACTTTGTCCTACATTCTCCCGGCTATAGTGCATATTAATAGCCAACCAAAGTTGAGTCGAAAGGATGGACCGGTGGCCCTAGTCCTCGCCCCGACTAGGGAGTTGGCACAGCAGATTCAGCAGGTGGCCGACGACTTTGGTCACTCTTCAGGAATCAGAAATACTTGTCTTTACGGAGGAGCGCCGAAGGGAGCTCAGGCCAGAGACCTAGACGGAGGAGTAGAGATCGTCATTGCAACTCCAGGGAGATTGTTGGACTTCCTAGAGTCTGGAAGGACAAATTTAAAGAGATGTACCTATCTGGTTTTGGACGAGGCTGATAGGATGCTAGACATGGGATTCGAGCCTCAGATTAGAAAAATAATAGAACAAATTAGACCAGATAGACAGACCCTTATGTGGTCGGCAACTTGGCCAAAAGAGGTCAAGAATCTAGCTGAAGATTTTGTCAAGGACTACACGCAAATCAACGTCGGGTCTCTTCAGCTCGCCGCTAATCATAATATTCTACAGATTATTGACGTATGTCAGGACTACGAGAAAGAAAACAAGTGAGTGGGTTTGATTATTGATAACTATGTTTTTCTGCATAGGGATTTATCGGTGCTCTGATCTACAGGAGTATTTCAATCCAGATGTGCTATATAAAGAGAAGATAAATTAACTCAGTTTGATCATATTGACTAATTGAGTCAGTCCTCTTCTTACAACTGATGAAAACTAATTACCTACCTCATTTTTGGTCATACGAAATACAAATTTTCATTATTGTTTTGAATATTACAGACTCAGCACTCTACTGAAGGAAATAATGGCCGAGAAAGAGAACAAAACTATTGTTTTCATTGAAACTAAGCGCAGGGTAGACGAAATAACTAGAAAAATGAAGCGTGATGGTTGGCCTGCAGTTTGCATACATGGAGACAAAACACAACAAGAAAGAGATTGGGTGTTGCAAGGTAAAACTATACTCGATTAGATAATAAACTTGACAAAATCTTTCGTCATTTTTATCATTTTAAAATATTTATATGTTTCTTATAACAGATTTTCGATCCGGAAAAGCACCAATACTCGTAGCGACTGACGTAGCTGCTCGGGGTCTTGGTGAGTTAGCTGGTTTATATGCGTATATTGTTTGTTTGTTTTTTTTTTCTCTGGATTTTTTAGTCAAAGTATAGAACATCTTGCTCAGATAAAAATTAGCTATGCTTTTATTTTTGTTTTCATTTCTACAGATACATAAGCTACGGGAATTTCATATCATACTCTCTGTTTTTCATAAAACACTTTGTATTTATACTCAAATAAAATTGAAATATTGTAGCTAGACATTCAGACGAATAATAAGTCTCCGTTCAACTTTTTAGATACTGCAGAAATTTAGAGAAACCTTAGCATAGCATTTTACCAGAGATTCATTTATACTTTGTACTTTTAGGGTATGATTTAGCTTAGCTTTCAGTGATATTTTATTCCCGTGGCCACTTATACTTGAAAATGTTGTTTCTTCGTTTTTCATCTCCAGATTGATCAATTTTTATTTATTATTCCAATAAAACTCGTTATACAATCCCATACGATGGAAACAGAGCCATTCTCACTCTGACTTTAGTCAGAAGATAATTAACTTTTTTGATGTCTTCGATTCCTTAATTTTTTTCTTTACACAATTCCTTTTCTCATATTTGGCTTGTGTTTATTCAATATCATTTTTCTACTCGATTCTACGTTAAAAAATAACGCAGGGCTGCTAGTGATTTGCTATAAAGAATCATAAACATCGTTTATATTTTCCCACATTTATTGACCAATTGTTGTTTGAAGAAAAAAAAGCGTTCGATCGCTACCAGCCCCGTTTTATCGATAGAGAAGTATATACACATAGAGTATAAGATTGTTAGGAATAAACGAAGAGAAAAATATATCTTGCATCGTATTAACTGGAGATATAAATTCCATAATCTGTCTTGCAAGTTGAAATGAATACATTGAAAAAATTAGAAGTAAAAGTAACAAACAAATAAAATTAAAAAAAAAAGACTTGAAAGTAAGGTGAAGTAAGAAAAAAAAAGTATATAGCTAACGCGGCTGGATGTTTGTTTGCATTGCAGAGGCACATTGCGCGCAGGCCCACGCCGGGTAATGCAAAGCATGGGAGGCGCCCCGCCTCTTAGTTTGGTGGTGCACTGGTTTGCATTGTCTGCGCTGGCTGCTGCGCGTGCCTCTATCCGTCAATTGCGTGACGGGCCAGTACGGGCCTAATCTCGGGCCCTACCTTAATCTACCTGCGTACCGGATATCTCACTCCTACGCTACTACGCTGTACACGCCACCCTGGGCTGGCCAAGTTGTTGTTGCCAGAGTAAAGTCCCTTCCACTGGCCACAGTCTCGAGCTAGTCTTATCCGACAGCGGTCCAATGAGAGAGGCGGAGGCATGCTAGAGCAGATGCCTGAGCCTCTATCGCGGGCCCTTAGCAACCGAGCCGCGGAGGCTGCTGTTGCTGGAGAAAGTGCAAACAGCCAGGCCCTGCCCGTACGTTGCTTGCGAAACTCGCCCAATGCCTAATTTTAGTATCATATATTATAATTATCAATTCAATTGATCATATACACGTTTTTGTCCGTCCTTTTTATATTTGGGCTGTACGAATACTCCTCGAATCGAATCGAATATTCGAATATTCAAAAGAGTCGAACTTTCCAAGCGCTTCAAATTCTTTGAAAAGCCCGATCTCCCGAAGATTGAAATAATTAAGAGTTAGTCGAGGATTGGCATTGTGAATAATCACTGGTTATAACTGATGAAGAATATTCCTTATGTAAATATGTATCGAGCAGAATGAGATTTGGGATATATTTCATTTGAGTGAAATACAAACAGCCCGGAAACTCCACATTTTTCGAAAAAATTAAACGTTTGATTCTAAAAAGCACTCAATTGCCTGGGAAATCCTCGTCTTTCTCTTACGGAAGATTTGAATTATTCAAAAGTTGAATCAAATGGTTCGAATATTCGAATCGATTTTTAAATCGAATTTCACTATTCGATTCGCCACGAATAATACGAATATTCGCTCAGCCCTATTTTATATTCCTTTTCGATAATATACCAAACCCACTTCTATTCCCACATTCTCCTTATCTTCCGCTATACTGTTTGTAACAACATTTCATCCTATCATTATTATATTCATGTATATCATTCTCACTAACAAAACCACCCGATAATCATGTTTACTTCATAGACACGAACCTAGGACTCTATGGTTGCTCTTAATGCCGATTATACAACTTGAAGAAAAGTCTCAAACTTATCGTCTACCCATTTTCAACATCGGATACCTTTATCCTTCGGCATTACGAGATAGAGACTAGATTTATTTTCATGAAAGCTTTTTCCTTTTGGGTAAAAGAGTATAATATTATTCGTGTGGTCAATGCTCTCCGACTACAAGTTATTCTCATCCCCGTCCTTTTCTCTCTTTCTCTCTCTCTCTCTCTCTCTCTCTCTCTCTTCCTCTCTTTCACTGTCTATGATTATCTATCTGGAGCGAAATTGCATGTAGACATTTGAATAAAGATTTTAACATCAATCGTTGAATAACAATACTTCTCTTTGTTGATACCTTCTAACGAGGTGTTGATACATCATTATTTGAGAGCATTAGACGACACCTGTGAGATATAGAATAAAAGAATAATAATAATATAAAATGGCAAGAAAGCGTTTCGCGATTCTTGCAGCAGAAAGCATATTATACATATTATTCTAATGCCGGTCTCTTCACACAGCAATGTGAAAAAAATAAACAAGTTCTTTTCCGGTAATTATAGTCTAACTTCAGGCGTTGGTTTCAGACGTTGAAGATGTTAAGTTTGTCATCAATTTTGACTACCCTTCATGTTCCGAGGACTACGTACACAGAATCGGCCGTACAGGTAGACGACAAAAGACCGGAACAGCCTACACTTTCTTCACTCCGAATAATTCAAACAAAGCCAATGACCTGATACAAGTATTAAAAGAAGCTAATCAAGTGATAAACCCCAAGCTACTAGAACTCGCCGATGGTAGAGGAGGTGGCGGTGGTGGAGGCGGCGGTGGAGGAGGGGGAGGAGGTGCATTCGGAAGACACAGAGGTAAGATTTGCATAAAGTATGACTTAAATTCAGGGTGTCTAGATGTCAGGGAAATCTGAAAAACTGGACATTGTCAGGGAATTTGATATGCCGTAGACGCTAGACACCTTGTTAAAATCAAGTACAAGACTTGACAAAAAAAAAAGGATGTCAAGCAGTAATACTCAGAATATTTGGTTTTGAATTGATTTTTATTTCTTATCTCGTTTATTTAGGTGGGAGAAACAGATGGCGTTCAAAGATTGGCGGAGGAGGAGGAGGAGGAGGAGGTGGAGGAGGTCGCGGCATGAGAGATCGCAGTTTTTCAAGGAGTCGCAGCAGGAGTCGTAGTCGAGAGCGTAACGGTCGTGGAGGGGGAGGAGGAGGTCGCCGTAGCTACAGCCGAAGTTACTCCCGCAGTCGCAGCCCCGTGATGAACAATCGCACAGGCAAGTCCTCAGCCAGTCCCAACCACGGTTCAGGGGGCTCTCTTCCACCCCCGACCCCCGTGATCAACCCTCGTTTGAACTTACAGCCTCCTCCGCCTCCTCCTCCACCTCCCTCTCAACAACCACCTCCTCCTCCGCTTCCCGTTACTTTATCATCTAATCCTCCTCTACCTCCACCCATGGCACCGACGCAAAAACCTCCCCCGCCGATTACTCCCGCTATGGGACAAATCGGCCCTCCTTTACCATCCCATGGAAACGTCGGGTATCCGGGAGCCCCCCAACCCTCTCATTTGAACTTAATGGGGGTAATGGGGCTGGGAGGTGCCCCTAACCCTCAGGGAGTGAACATGGGTGGAGGGTTTCACCACCATCACGGGGGTGGTGGCCAATCAACAAACATGAACATTGCTGCCCCTCCGCCAAATGTTGGCGGAGGCGGTTACCCCAACATGCCACCCCCGACTTACTACCAGCCGCCTCCGCCGCCCATACATCCGACCAATGGCTTTCATCGCTAGCAGCGGTCATCCCACTGCTGTGCTGCGTGGCCACAAGGTTTGTGCAGATACATCGGGGCGTATATTGTCGATTTTAGACATGAATATCATATTTGGGATTCCAAATGAGATACAGTATACATATTGTTTGTTCCAATTTTATTTATCAACAAGGTGGCTACAGAACTGGAAATTCTGGAAATCTCATGGAATTTCAAATGGTATTATGAAAAACCTGGAGATTTCATAGAATTTCAATCTTCGTCATTAGAAAAAAATAAATAGAAGTAACAATTAGTCTTCTAAATTGATATTTTTAATCAGATGTTGATATTTGTTCACCTAACTTCAGTATAATTCTGATCATTGAATTTTACTTGAAAGTAACGATTTTTGGAAATCTTAATTTAATGTCATGGAAAAGCCGCGTTTCAGGTCCTGGAAAATGTGGAAATCTCATGGAATTTTATTCCCCAATATTTGTGGCCACCCTGTTATATTGTTATTGTTATCTTTTTTTCTTTTTCTTTTTATTTCTTCCTCCGGTACTACTTTCTGGTGATTATTATTGATACGCAGGAGTCGAATGCTGATCTTTCTACGTGGAATAAGTCAACTGTACGTCTCACACTGGGTCTCTACCTGACTAGGAAAACAATGAATTCAATGATGAATAGCTTTATTAAAAAAAAAAAATAAAAACCTTCAGTCAAGGCTATTGAGAAATTTGTAGATATTTTGCAAAAAGGACTTTCTAGTTTCTTCTTGATTATCTTCAATCATCCCATTCTTTAGATATCATTCTATGGTGATAAATATAAGTTATGCGAATAAATGAAATAGAATTATCAATCGCAAGTTTGAAACGTCGATTATTTAACTACAAGTTTTTCTCTGTACAGCCTTAACAGATAAATATGCGTCGTTTTGTTATATAGTATGTAAATAACTGTGGAAAATGAATGATTATATCGAATCAGATTGATTAATATTTATAATCGTTTTACAGAAGTCATCGGAAAGAGCTATTGGAGCAGCGAAAGATGATCTCCGTGCGTTGATTCGCAATAAAATTGTGATCCCGGCAGCTCAAGATTCAGCTTAGAGATTGACGACGACGATGACAATGACAATGAGGAGGAGTAGGTGGTGGATAAATATTGAAAGAAAATAGAAAAATAGAAAAATAAAAAATGAACGAGAATTTCTATTCGTGGAATAATAACATGAAAAAAACTAAAGATAACTGGAACGGGTAGTGAGCTCGTAGTAGTTGAAAAAAAAAGAACAGAAAAGAGATGAAAAATAAGATAACGATGAAGATGATCGATTTTAAAGATAGCTATTGCTAAGTTTTATTCTTAAATATCCTTAATAGTGATAAATAATGTGAAATAACTACTACTCATTCCTATCTCCTCTCTGTATTTAAAAAAATCTACCCTAAAATGAATGAATTAATGTATGTACAGTATTTAACGTGAATATAATAACAAATAAAATTTGTTAATCATATTCTGTAACTTATACATATGTATGTATGGATGTATACCTATGTATATCCGTTCGAACAATTTTTAATTTCCCCTGATATTCAATGTCCCCGATTCGGTTTATACCGGGTGTTACGGTCACTGATTGTATTTCATATCTACGGTAAGAGAATGAAAACCGCCTTTCTAATATTGCCCAATTTTATCGTAATACGACAAAGTCTCTCGCAATGCGGTCTAATTCCCTAGAGAGTCTAATTGCTCGAGCGAAAGCTAATTCGAACTCGCAATTTAACTGATAATATAGTGAAATTCAAATTCCGAATCTTCTAGTTCGAAAAACGGATCTTGCGCGAGTCTCTCCCGCAAGGCGATGCGATATTATCGATTCGTCTGGATATCTAGCGGTCGGATTCTTTTTTATATTTTCTAGAAAAGAAAGAGGAAAAAACAAAGAATAAAGGAGGAAAAAAAAATCCTAGCCTCTATTCATTGTTCGCATTCGAATCAATAATTTGAACCGTCTCAATGCGCGCGCTCGTTCTTTTTCTCTCTTCAATGCAAATATCAGAATTTTCGGATGACAACGGGATTGGCAATAGGCGTAAATAATTACAGTGTAATATTTACGAATCAATCTGTAAGGGAGGATCGTTCAGCGAACGATACAAATTCATTGAAAATCGAAACGGAGCCATTCTTTACCGTAAAAATATATAAATAAAAAATAAAAAACAAGTTACGTAAGGCTGCGCAACTCCGTCTGCGCAGGATATCGTATCGATCAATAACCCTGGCCCCGCCATTGGCTAGAATATTCTGACGAAACGTAAGCCTGCCCGGTGATTGGTCGAGGTAAAAGATGCGCGGACACAATCAGCTGCTGGCCGGAAACGGGCTCTAGTAGAACGCTGGTAGCTCGCGACCCGCTTCCATCCTCCTATCGCCTGTCAGCCATTATCGTTTTGTTCTCGCCGGGTTCGTAGGTAAGTCCTGGGCTCCAATAAACCGTTTTAAATCCCGGGCCTCACCATAGCGAGATTAATTTCGAGCCGAGAAATACCAGCGCTCAAATACCCGACTGTTTACCCTTGTTACATAATTTACGGGTTAAAGATCTCCCCTTGGTTGAGCGCTGATATAACAGAGTCAAGCGAGAGCCCACACGTTCGTTCATTGTCCCCAGGTTCGATCGGGGGTAGCTGACACACATATTCATAACCGAAGATACCCGTCGCGGTTGTCGTACCAGGTAAACCGAAGTCACCTACATAAAGAGAGCTGTACAACTGCGAGATGTACAGCAACGGATATTCCAATCAAACATCGTGAGTTTTGACTATGAATATTCGTTATACCTACATATACGAATTTGTATATTATTGTTATTATTATTATTCTATTGGTATATCGCGCGATGTATGTTTTAACGAACATTATCATCATCCTCTCGCCTATCGCACGATCAATAATACCTGGGCCCTCGGCGACGTGTGAATAGAAGCGAGAGAGCGAGAGAGAGAGACAAGAGACATCGGCCATTTTGTTACTTTTCATTCTTTATTATACACACATACATATGTATGTATACGTATACCTATGGTTTATTATCTCGTTTTCATTTTACTAGAAGGATCGAGAATAGAACTCGTCCTCGGTTACCGCAGGATACTATTTCCCCCTACTCCCCTCCCTACCATCCCTTACCCCTCCTCTCCGAGACTCCCGGATCCATATGCCCTTCCGAATAACGGATCTCTTTCCGTCAAATAATAGGCATGAATTTTTTTTACTATTTCACAAACGCGATCTTACACATACGTAATTTTTTTCACCAAAATTACCATTTCGGAACTTTTTCAAGTTTCGAAATATTATTTCAGAATTGTCGAGACTTTGAACACTCTTCAATATTATTATCATTATCATTGTTGATAATTTTACATATTCAAATGACATAATCTTCGATTCATTGAATTATTCATCGATTCATCGATTTGTTTTGAAAATCAATTACATCAATACACTTCAGTCTATACTTCAGTTCAATTAGAAAAACACCAAGAAAAAAAGGAATACTATTTGCTAATCATTGTCAAATTCAATTCATTTCAATAATTAATTTCAATACGAGAATGAAATCGTCTATAAATATTTTGTCGAACATTTTAAAGGTAGATCAAGGTTCTGCCGTAGATCAAGGTAAGAGGTGAATATTACATTTTTTGTTCACTATTCTTTACTAAATGATCTCTCGTCGTGTATAATATCGAGTCTTAGGGAGTTCAAGAAAACGGATGAATATTTCATGGTTTTACTTGATGATAATCAGAAAGGCTGTCATGCTTTTGTCTCTGGTTAATAATGAATTTTACAAAGACCCACGTGTTTGTATTAATTTTTGTTCCTCCCCCAGTTTTGCATGCTTGAAATAAACAAACTATCCAGTTTTGTTTATTTGTCAATTTATTAATTATCTTCTTGTGTCTTTTTTTTTTTAATTTTTTTTTATTCTTTCTTCTCTTTCGAAAATCTAGTTACAGACCGAGAGGTGAGAGAGAATATGGAAATCGTAACGGAGGCGGCGGAACGTATTGGAATAGTCAACAGCAACCGCATGGAGACATGGGCGGTCTTAAACAGAATCAGAAAAAGGCACCTGGTGATTTGCTGAAAAAACCCAACTGGGATTTAAATTCGCTACAACCGATAACTAAGAACTTGTACGTTCCACACGCCAACGTTGTCAGCCGATCCAGCGACGAAGTGAACCAATTTCATGCCAGTAAAGAAATTACCGTCAAAGGAAACAACACTCCTTTTCCTATTCAAGCTTTCGAAGAAGGAAATTTTCCAGATTATGTTATGGAAGAAATTAGGAAACAGGGATTCAAAGAACCTACCGCTATTCAGTCTCAGGGATGGCCCATCGCTCTTAGCGGACGTGATATGGTCGGCATCGCTCAAACTGGCTCAGGAAAAACTCTAGCTGTGAGTATTCCTCATTTCTCAACATCATTTCTTCAAATTTCAGTCTAATCAAAGCTTCCGGAAAGTTCTCCAAAGATCTCTGATTCTTCCGGTATTTTCTATTGTCAAAGAGTCCATTTCTATGTTCCGATTTCACTCATTTCCCGCAAACGTTACACGATATTCAATTTTTATTCTCCGAAGCGAGGATTTTGCTCTCAAAAAATGAAAAAATGTTGAATAATAATCAAAGCGGGATCCAATAGTCCTTCACAATTTTTCTCTCTCACTTATGACGCTAGTTTGACATAAACGTACCGCAGATCAAGCAGAAAATCCAGGTTTTTGTTTCATAAACATCGATTTTGGCCCCCAGAAGTGAAAAAATAGTCCCAAACTGAATAAATTTTCATGGCATTGTGCCCTCGATTTTATTTTCTCAAAAAACCCAGAGTCCCCTAATAGGTTTTTTCAATGTATTACAGTACGTGCTCCCAGCGACAGTGCACATCAACAATCAGCCGCGTTTAGGAAGAGGCGAAGGTCCGATAGTGTTGATATTGGCGCCGACGCGAGAGCTGGCGCAACAGATCCAGAGCGTGGCGAGGGATTTTGGGTCGTCGTCGTGTATTCGTAACACATGCATTTTTGGAGGATCTCCAAAAGGACCTCAGGCTAGAGACTTGGAGCGCGGAGTAGAGATCTGCATAGCTACGCCCGGTCGATTGATCGATTTTCTCGAAAAGGGAACGACAAATTTACGCAGATGTACTTATCTGGTTCTAGACGAAGCGGATAGGATGCTCGATATGGGATTCGAACCCCAGATTAGAAAAATAATAGAACAAATTAGACCAGACAGACAAGTTCTTATGTGGTCAGCCACATGGCCAAAAGAAGTCCAAGCCTTGGCTGAAGACTTTCTCAACGATTACATTCAGATAAATATCGGGTCTTTGACTCTGGCCGCTAATCACAACATTCGTCAAATAATAGAAATTTGCCAGGAACACGAAAAGGAGACAAAGCTTTCTTCCCTTTTGAGAGAAATTGGATCTGAACGCGGTAACAAAACGATAATATTTGTCGAGACCAAAAAGAAGGTCGACGACATTACTAAGGCTATCAAGCGAGAGGGGTGGTCAGCGATCGCTATTCATGGTGACAAATCCCAACCTGAAAGAGATTACGTTCTGTCTGAATTCAGGAATGGAAAAACAGCGATTCTGGTAGCAACTGACGTCGCCGCTCGCGGATTGGACGTTGAGGACGTTAAATACGTTGTTAATTTCGACTACCCAAACAGCTCAGAGGACTACATTCACAGGATAGGAAGAACGGGACGTTGCGAAAGCGCGGGAACAGCCTACGCCTATTTCACACCTAACAACGCTAGGCAAGCCAAGGAGCTGGTCTCCGTACTGGAGGAGGCAGGACAGCCAATAAACCCGCAATTATCAGAAATGGCTAATTCCCAGAGAAATCAATTTGGCAAGGGTCGCCCGCGATGGAACAACGTCAGACCGACTAAAGAGATGAGCAATGGAGGGCCTGGAAGTCCTAGGAACATCGCGAGCCCCAACGCTAACAACTGGCAGAGCAATCCACAAAACGGAATGCAGGACAGGTCGACTCCTCGTCAGCAAAACGGCTACCAGAATAACAGACAGACTAATTACCACCCCAATCAAAACGGCGGCTACCAGCCAAGACAGCCTAACGGATATCAGAACGGATATCAAAACGGGAACACAGCGGGAGGAGGAGGTGGAGGATACCAGGGTAACTACCACAATCAGAACGGCGGCGCCCCGAGGTACCAAGGAGGTGGCGGAGGCAGAGGAGGAGGTGGAGGCAATGGCGGATACCAGGGAAATAGATACAATAACAGACAGAATGGATACAACGGAAGTCAAAATGGACAAGGGATGTACTCCATGCCCCCGCCTTTCATGATGCCACCCGGCGGACATACGGATGCTGGTATACAGAGCTTGGTGAACAACAAGTTCTTCCAAACGAACAGACCACCGCCAGGAACAAACCCGTGCGCTTATCAGTCTATGGGGTACAGCCAGTTCCAGCCAGTACCACCGTACGGATATCCGTACCAACCGACCCCGGTGCAGCAGTGACGTCTTCAGAGGGTAAAACCCACGGGGACGCGGGCCAAGTAAGAAGGAAATCGTTGTTGATCAATATTTCAATTATTGGTAATGTTTATTCTTCTCTCTCTGTGTCCCGTGTATATCATTCTGATACACAATTTATATTAATTATTATTATAATTCATTGATGATTTATGTGTCAAGTGGTAGGTTTTCTTTAGTATGTTCAACACTTAATGTTATATCGATGATAATGTTTGTTTTTATTTTTACTTATTTTTCCTTTTTTGTCTTTTCTTTGTCTTTTTCTTTATATTTTCATTTCTATTCTATTTACTTTATCATCTTTATTTGTACTTCTCTGGAATGGTGCTAAGTTTTACAAACAAACAAACAAAAATATATATATGTTTGACTAATTGAAACAAAGAAACAAAAAGAAAGAAAAAAAAACAAAAAACTATCCATCTGTCTAAAAAAATCGATCCAAAGTTTCCAGATCTGTTTATACTAACATATATATATATATTTGAAGTAAAAAAGAAAACAAAAACAAACAAAAACAGAAAAACCAAAACTAAGATATCGGAATATTAGTTTGAACAAATTGCTTCCTTTAAATCGAGAAGCCTTCTGATCCTCTTTAGACGAGAGATTAGAGGGTCTCTACTTAACTAGTTTATTAAAAAAATGAAAAAATAAGAATAAAGGAAAAATTTACAATTCAACAAGATGATTGTGCAAATTTGACGAGTTATCGTATTTCAATTTGAAAGGAAAAAGCGAAAAAAAAAAGAAACCTTTTAAATGAAATGAAACGGTACTACGCTAATTTTTGAGGCACATTCCAGTCGAGTCTTGATAGCTTGTTAGTAATGGTATATCGATATAAAATAATAATAATAATATTAATAATTATTAATAATAATAATAATAATATGAATATTGATAAATATTTGAATGTGGCCACAAATGTAGTAAAAAGGTGGTCATCAATCAATCTATATGATAATCGATAGTAATCTTCTTACGATTATAACTATGTAATTTACCTGTATGCTTTTCTGAAATGCACGAAACATATAGAAGGGGGGGTGGGTTAGGTTTAATAAGTTAATTTATTTATATTATGTAATACAGGCGCGAATGCTCTACTCAACGTGTGTGATGAGGCCTTTTGCATAAAAATTAAGCCGAGCGCTTAAAAGTAATAAACCGTAAATAATGTACTACTGTGGACGAGACTGGGTGTGTCTCGACTAATAGAAGGGGGAAAAATAATAATGAAAAAAAATAAGAAGTTCTCTATAGAAATTTTGGGGATCACTAAATACTAATTAATTAAAAGAAAAAGAAAAGTTTAAAAGTTTAAAAGAGTTAAATGAAGAAACTTGAAGCTACTACTATTTGTGGGACAGGGGTGGGACGGGGGGCCTAATATTCGGGCACGTAGTCATATGGCTGTGCATCTCAGAGGCAAAATGCTGAGTTTATTTTTATATATCAGAAGTAATTTCTTCTTCTTGTTAAAATGAGAGTAAAATGAGAAAAACAAAAAAAAAAAAGAAAGAGAAGAAAAAAAAAACAAATAATAATATTAACAATTGTTGTTTGATATTTATGCAACTGGCCACCAAAAGTTGCCAATCACTGCGTATATAATACTAAAAAATAATCCGCAAACAAAAACGAAATAACAAATGATAGAAAAACAAAAAATAAACACAAGGCTAAGGTTCAAGACATAATAATACCCCATCATATTATTATTACTGTAAAAACTATTTAGTTTTTCTTTTCAAACGATCGATAAGAATTTGACAATTTTTAATTTAGTCATTTATATACGAATATCTAGGTTGTTGTTATGTGTAGATAAATTTTTAATAATCTCTATAAGATATACCGATCCTACATGAGGCTAGTAGCAGCCGTGAGACGTGTTCCATACAATGTACATACATATAGCGCAAATGTATTAATCGTGCTATATTGTACTAGGTAACTCTAGGTACTCTAATACTGCTCCCCTTAAACCCGCTCTCGCATCAGATGCAGAGAGAATCAAAGTCGAGCTCTGTGTTACATTAATTCTTTATTATTATTATAATAAGAATATTATTATCATTTTTTTTTTCTTTTTTTCGTCTTATTTCATTTCGAGCCTCCATGGTCACTAAGCTCGCTCTGTTTACACTAGCTGTGAACAATTTAATAAACGTAATAGGATCTACAATTTCTAGGTGATATACATACAATAAGTATATAATATGAAAAAGAATAAGAAAAAAAATTATTAATAATAATAATAATAACGACAAAGATATCAATGCCCGCCATTCTCATTTGAATAGGATATTAATTAGTATGAATTTTGTTCTTTTTTTTCGGCACGTAAATATAAATAACGTCAGTTGAAATAAAGAAAGCTTAAATACAGAAGTTTCTCAATTGAAACTTATATTAATTATATATATATATTCATATGTAAAAGATTTTTGTTGACCAATTGTTAACGTGCGTTTTTTTTCTCCTTTTTTTTCTTACTCTGATCCGTAGTAGTGAGTTTATTAATTTTTGTTTTCTGTTGTTTTTTTTTTTTTTTTTGTGTGTATCACCTGATAACATGGAGTACAATCACCGTTTTGTGTTGAGAATGGTTTTATATTATTGTAGGGTTCCAAGTATTCGTTGATGACGAAAAATATGAATTATTAAATTACTCTCATGCAGGTTTTAAATATAGATTTAAAAAGAAACTAATAAAAGAAAAGAAAATCAATCAGACACTTATAGCAGTGGAGTATGAAAAACAAACAAATAGTATTGTTATCAAGTTTGTTTGATAAATAATAATAACGATCTGGAGGCTTATGCACATTGCGTATCTCCTTTATCCAAGGAGAAACCCTCTATCGCTGTAATATCGAGTACTGTTTTTTTTTTCGTGTACAAACAAATAGAAAACAGAAAATTTTTGTAAGAAGAGAGAGAGACGTTCTTTTAATCAAGGGGCGTAACTAGCAAATATTTTTTTTTGGCTCTTATTATTAATCAATGCAATTTGGAGAAAAAAATCAATGGAAATAAAAAAATAATGAACTAATTAAAACATACATACACACACAAAAAAACACAGACGCACGATAGCGGGTGTACGCGTAGTTCTGTGATATGTAAGACGTAGCGTATTATAAAAGATCCACTGCTGTATTCTACATCGTATGTCGGTTATGAATAAGAAAAGGTTTCTCCTCAAACAATCTTTAATGATTGAATATTGATGTATCATATCGCGCTACCTTGACTATATTTCATCACAAGCCAATGTCGAAGCTACGGGAGTCTCGTAATTCGTGTTTTTTTTTTCGTTTTTTTTTCCTATTGTAATTTCTTTTCACAATTTTAAACGAAGAAGAATTGATAATGTGGGAAATGAGATGAAATTAAATTAGATTAAACTAAACATAACATAACATGGAAAGATAGACCTTCTCTTTCTAACTTAACGACAGTCGTTTATATTATTATATTATATTAAATTTAATGACACGTGCAAAAACTACTTTGAAATATCTGGCCCACAGATTTGATAGTCGGTAATAAACATACATACATATTACACTCTAACTTTGTCTCGGCTCAATTGAATGAGAAATATAGGTGTGCTTTCCAAACGTGTATGTATAAATGATACACCAGTCACAAATGTGGGCAGCGAGACGGAAGATTCGTGTTATACACACAAAATTTACTTGTGTATTCTGTAATAACGGATTGATCGGTAGATTATTTTCCCGTAATTTAATTTCATTTATTGTCGAGTTAATAATAATAATAATAAACCTAGAAATGATAGTCTTCAATCTCGCTGCCCCGTTAGTTTGTTGTTGAAATGAATTTTATTCCATTTATTAAATAAAAAACAAACAAACAAATATTGAAATAATAATCCTCCTCGAGTGCGTGGATGTCGCGGCTCAGTATGCTCGTGATATTTGAAAACTAATATATCTACTATCTACATGAATTACTGTGGACATAGGTATGTGAGGTACCTTAATATTACGCTGAGTGCTGTGATATCGCGTACGTTTATAAACATAAAACTTTTTATTATAATTAAAGAGAAAGAAAGAAGAAGAAGAAAAATAAACGTGAAAAAAAGCAAAAAAAAACAAAAAAATAAATAAAGAAATAAATAAATATGAAAATAATAACTAATAACAATACAAAATACATACGCATATTGTAATGTTACGAATTATCTCCTTTATACAAAGACTGAATCTCTCGCCAATTTATATACAAGTTTAGCAGCCGCAAGTACGCGTTACATACTGTACACTATAAATACCTATTTGTATATTATAAATTACATATTATATTTTAAATATATTATTGGATATGCCGTCCCGACGGACTATAAAGAACTAAAAGGACGGATGCAGCTGTACTATTGCTTAAGTTTGATAGTTGGGGCATATTCGTCATATAGTACGTTGGTTTTTCATTGAAATTAGTTGGGAACCATTGGGGGAATGTTCGAGTTTTCATGTATTTTCATATCGAGCAAACAAACACATCCATACATACATACATAAATAGGAAATAATAATTCACATACTCTCGAGCTAAGCTGATGAATATTAATTACGTAATGATATTTCAATTGAACTTTCAATATTGTTCTCATCTCTGATCCTTGAATTGTCGTTGTTTAATCGAGTTTGGGTTCAAAGATAATCGATCGGTTCCAATTATTTTTTGCACATGAGTATCGGATCCATGTAGCGTGTGTTTTGTGTATGATGATGATGATGACGGTGACAAATATGGCACTAGATAAAACTCCCTAACTTTCTCGCGCGTATGATGAGACAGTAAAATTTGAAAGATTATTAAGTTACATAGGTAACATGTAGAAAAAGAAGACCGTTGGAAAACAAACGCATGCGAATCGTTATATCTAATTTGGCCCCATTTATTAAAATATTAATATTTATTCATACCTATTTTATGTAACATTGAACTACTATGCATATTATATTCTACACTGTTATCATTACTTATTGTAACTTCTAATTCTACATAGAAACATACATGCATCGTACATCAATCCATAAATACATACAAAGATAAATTCATTACGTAAATCAGCCGTTAAGCAAATTATAAGTAGCCAAGGCCTGTTCAGGAAGCAACTTTGTCTTTTGCTTGGAGTTGACATTTTCATTTCTATATTTTCTTTTTTCTTTTCCCATATTAATAATATAATAAATATTTTGTATGTACATACAAGAGTAATATTTATGCATATTATGAAAAATGGACAAGAAGAATACGATGGGAAAAAAAGTCTAGTCAAAATTAGTGTTTCCTTTTATATATTTCTATTTGTTTTTTCTTTTCCTCTTTTTTTTGTAATCTAATATGTTATTTAAGATTTAGTAGTACAATACGTACAAAACATTAGTCTCATTCATTGAAATACTTTTAAAATTCTCATTTCAATGAGCTAACAAATGAAAAAAAATGAATCAATGGATATCGTCAACTCGTTACTATTCAAAGATAAACGGAAGTTTTTGAAAAGGCCTTTACGTTCATTAAATCACATTTGTTAATTACTTTGCTTTTTTTTGTTCGTTTTTTTTCCAAGTAATTATCATTCATTTCTTTGAGCAGCCACTATTTGCTCAATACAATCAAACTGTTGCGGTGATATTATAAATATAAAAAAAGGTATTATATTGTGTAAATGAGCGAACTTGACGGGCATGTAATAAGTTTTTATATTTGATACTAATTTATGATATATGAAGAATAAAAAGAATAAAAAGAGAAAAATAAGAAAGAAAGGTGAAGAAGATAAAGAGATCAAAGAAGTACATATAGGAGATGAAAAATTATTTCTTGGTTTTGTTATGTAGCCGAAAGTTTATTCCCGCGACGTTAGTTTTTTTCACACAAAGGGAAAAGAGAAAGTAAGATAGAAGGAGAAAGAGAGCAAGAGAATTATTGTGAAAGAAGAAGAAGAAAAAAACATATTTATTTTTTGACCATGACATAATGATTCAAGAGTAAAGTAATATTTAGTAGTGTGTATGATAATATGAATATATTGCTACAAACAACCCTTGCTACGATGAGAAGATAATGAGAACATAAAATAAAAGAGAAAAATAAGTGGAAAGAACGATACGTCTACATCAATTGAATAAACAATGTAAAATTGATAATTATGCCTTTGCGCTGCTGAATTATATTGTACTGTGCTCATTGTATAATTATTATTTTTTTGAAATTAGGAGAAAAAAAGATAATATGTATATGTATGTAAAAGAGAAAGAGAAATAGAAAGAAAGAGAGGGAGAGAACGAAAGAGAGAGAGAGAGAGAGAGAGAGCTAAATAACTAAAAACATAAATCAATAACGCAGGAGACAACAAGCAAGACAAGTCAAACAACATAACAGAAGCAACATAAAATACTACTACTCTACATTCAGATTCTCTTCTGTAGGTTTCACTAAAGTGCATTTCTTGTATGTTATACAGTATTATGATAGAAAATAATAATAATAAAAATATTGCGATTATAAATACTCATTCATTCATCTGTCTATCTCGTCCCTATACCTAAGTATTTATTTACTTTCACCAAGCCCAGACTCTGTTTATTATCCTAATACATATTATCAATAATTGAATTTGGACGAAAACTTGTAAATTCATTAGTCGTATGAAAAACATTCAATTTTATCGTTAAAAATTTCTCTTTAAAGTATTATTCCGGTTTCAATTTTCGCCCGTAATAAAGTAACCGGCTTGTTTGCTTTCGTGACTCATCCGTACGCACATACAAGCCATTGTATGTACAGCGTACGTAAGTACGTTATCATTGATTTCTATGCATTAAGTAAGCCGTAGATATAGGCCATAGGGTATTGAACAGGTACAGCATAACGGAAGGCGTTCATTGTCTGCGAAATAAAAATAAATCAATATTTTGGCGCGGTGGAAGGCTGCGCAGAACGATACAAGAAATCGTCTTGTCTGCGCAGGAGTTCTTTCCCCCTCTTTGTGGCCGACGGCGTCGGGTGAGTCACTTCCTGAATCTGGATAGCTTGTTCTTTCCGTTCCTAGCCGCGGCAGAGGTAAGTCGTGTTTTGTATCGCTGCTCTACGGAGTAGTCATTTCTCTAACCTCTTCGCTCAGCCGGAAAAAGCGAGGCTGGTTAATTTTTTTTTCATTCTCTTTTCGACCGTTGCTTTATAGTATATTTCATTATATCGTTACAGAATATCTATAGCCGCGCTAAAAGCAATCAAGAAACAACCGTAACTACGAGGAATAATCAAGAAACGAATTATCCTCGATTATAATATCAGATTCTTCGAAGCTAGGAACAAAGGAAGCAGTTCACTTCTACCAATCATCATGTGAGTATCTATAAACTGGTTTATTGTTCCTTTAGGTAATTCGGTTTTTCTAGAAATTGACTATTTAACTATTTCGAACGTATATCCGTAGTTTTGTCTTTTTTTTTTTTTCTTTTTCTTTGCGCGTTTTGGTGATAAATGCGGTCTTTATCGACTCGGCCTTCAACGCTCGTGGATAAATGGCACGTGTAACGCGCACACGCGTACTTATCGATCCACGACTGTAAGGCCGCAGACAGACAACCTATTACGTCAATTGATTGACCCCCGCACACGCGCGACCGACTATGGATATCGAAGATATTAATAATTCAACATGAATCGAATAGTTCTTTATACCGGAGTTAGAATATTCTCGACACAAAATGGCCGCTTTTTGCCAACTTTATGTATTCTACCTCGATGTAGAGGGACAGAACCCGCCGCGGACGCTTTGACGCGAATAGAAAATGGCCGCTTACCAATTACCTGCCTAGAAATAAAATGGCCAATGTCACGAATGCCTAACGGTTTGCCTTTTTTTTTTTTTATCGTTTCGTTTCTTGGAACTCTTTCTAACAATAGTTTGATATTATACTTTGATTATTTTCTTTTTTTTCTTACCATTTATCTAACTATTCAATGAAATTTTTATTTCGATTGGATTAATTTAATTTTTTATCCTTCCATTTTGGCATGCCTCTGTTTTGTATATCGACAGAGCATGAATGCTTATGGAAGGTACATTAATCGAGTGAACTATGCCTTCGGTGTCCACACTCTTACGTCTGGATCCCATCCTCAAGGTTTACTACAAATATTCAAAAATCTACGAAAACAAACCTTTTTTCGGTACTGCTTCGAAATTCAATCTCTGATCATTGAACTTTTATTTTCAAAGGACTTACGGATCATCTTCAGGCGGATATCGTAGCAGCGGCGGAAGCCGAGGAGGAAGTGGCGGTGGTCAGCGAAGCGGTGGATATGGAGGAAGTAGCGGAGGTGGTGGAAGCAGCGGAGGATCTTCAGGCGGACGTTTCGGTCAACGAGGCGGAGGTGGAAGCGGAGGTGGGCGAGGAGGTCGTGGCGGTGGCGGAGGAGGTAGTTTGAGGAAACCAAACTGGGACTACGAGAACCTTAAGCCATTCAAAAAGGACTTTTATGTGCCCCACGTTAACGTGCAGAACCGACACCCACGCGAGGTTGAAGCTTACAGAGAAGAGAAACAGATCACTTTGAAAGGAGACGCTCTTCCAAATCCAATTCAGTTCTTCGAGGAAGGAAACTTCCCCGATTATGTCATGACCGGAATTAGAAAGCAGGGGTTCTCCGAACCCACCGCCATCCAAGCTCAAGGCTGGCCCATTGCTATGTCGGGACGAAATATGGTCGGCATCGCTCAAACTGGGTCGGGAAAAACCCTGGGATACATCCTTCCCGCTATTGTTCACATCAACAATCAACAGCCGCTTAATCGAGGCGACGGACCGATTGCTTTGATCCTCGCGCCAACCAGAGAACTAGCGCAGCAAATCCAGACGGTCGCTAGCGACTTTGGCTCCCTTTCCTACGTCAGAAACACATGCATCTTTGGGGGAGCACCCAAGGGAGGTCAGGCTCGCGACTTGGAACGTGGAGTAGAAATCTGCATCGCCACTCCCGGACGTCTCATCGATTTTTTAGAGAGAGGAACGACCAATTTACGCAGATGCACTTATCTGGTTTTGGACGAGGCCGACAGGATGCTTGACATGGGATTCGAACCTCAGATCAGAAAGATTATCGAACAGATTAGACCAGACAGACAAGTTCTCATGTGGTCCGCCACCTGGCCAAAGGAGGTTCGAAACTTGGCTGAAGAGTATCTCACAGACTACACACAGCTGAACATTGGGTCGCTTACTTTATCCGCTAATCACAACATTCTGCAAATTATCGACGTCTGCCAGGAACATGAGAAAGAAACTAAGTAAGATTTAAATGATTTTCAACCTTGTTTTTTTTTTCCACCGATTTCTGTTACTTTGTTCAAATGATGAGACGATCTTATGAACTGCTGTGATTTTTATACACACCATACTAAAATAACCTCTAAGAAGAACTGATTATCTTCAACAAACATGTATTTCTTGCCAAATTCTATGAAATGGTAATAACAAAGGAGTATTATCTTGATTATAGACTTGGTAGTCTTCTCCAAGAGATTGGTAACGTGAACGACGACGGCGGAAAGACCATCATTTTCGTAGAGACTAAAAAGAAGGTGGAGAACATCACTAGAAGTATTCGACGCTATGGATGGCCTGCCGTTTGCATGCACGGTGACAAATCGCAACAGGAACGTGACTATGTGCTCAGAGGTGATTATCTTTGCTTTATTATTCCACTAGCTAAAGACTGTACTCGTTCAAATTGTTGTTTCATCAGGCTGTAGAATTGCTCTATATCCTAATTTCCTATTCTCGTTACTTGGTCGTCAGTATTATCGGCGAATAAGTTTGTTTGGAAACAGGGTTCAAAAAATGAGATGAAGTTCTAAATTAATGGGTTTTGTTTTTTGTGTCAATTTCCAGAATTCCGAAACAAGAAAGGTTCCATCCTAGTAGCAACAGACGTTGCTGCACGTGGATTAGGTAAGTTGTTGAATCCGGATTAATCCATAACTACCGTTAAGCGTTGTGTATTATATTCCTGTATATTTGTTTATACGTTCGTTATACCGAAACACAACAGTAACAGTTAGCTTGCGAGAGAAAGAACACATTGTGTTTGAGAGTAAAATATTAGGCGGGTGGCGAAGTAGCACAGACTGGTTATATGAAGTGATGCCTCACTGTTTCAATTTCATTGCGAATAACATACTCGATGTATATTCTTCAAGTTTTATTTACTTATGGGTGCACCGGTGCGTAATGGAATGGCAGGTAGACAATGTTCGAATGAGGATTTACCAGTTTAAATTTATCTTTAAATAAAATAGAGACGAAATGAATAATACAAATCAAAATAAACCAAACACGGATTTTTCAAATACAGAACTAGGCTAGAAAAGGTTCTAATGTGTAGATTCTAACAAATCAATACCAATCTCTCATAGCTAAAACGTTTCCAAAAAACTAGGAATAAGTAAATAAATTCAATCACGATCCTCATTGGCGCTGATTCATACTTGCCAGGTACATTTAGGCCTGTAAAATTATCCGCGGTTTTATAATCTTCTCAAACTTGGCTCTCAAGCTTCAGCAGGTAATCGATAATCGAAGAGAGACTGTGAGTGTAAAGTAAAGTAAAGGAAATCAAATTATTGAATTCAGACCAACGTAATTTTATAATAAATCATTAATTAACAATGAGAAGGAAAACCAAAGTATTTACCTGCGCATCGTATTAGCTCTTGAAGCTAAGACGTTGTTGAAGAATTTGTGCCTAAGTGAAAAGAGAGTGAAAAAGAAAATAAGGATTAGAAACAAAACAAAAAACAAATGAAATAAATTCCGTTTTCTATTAAATATAGTACCCAATAAAATAATTAATCATAAGATAGTGAGCATCTAGGAATTTATGTTAATCAGTCTGGTTGTCCCTTTTGTTTCAGAGGCACATGGTGCACAGATTGTTTTGAGTGTACGTTGAAAGAAAGTGAAAAAAAAAAAAAAATACTGACTGTAACTCACTCACTGTCTGTGCTCTAGAGCTATATATGCAACTGAATATATAGATGACGTACTTAGCACAACCGTCGTGTTGTGCGATGATTGTACGTAATGTGCCTCTGTGTACTTACTGCCTGTGTACCATTGAATGATAGTGGTGCGCGGGCGACGTATTCGTGCTGGCTGTGGCGGCTACCTGTAGAAAACCGAAAAAAAAAATAATAAAATAAAATGAACCAAATACCGGTTTACCTACCTACGGTAGAACCAAGAGACGTGCGCTCTCCTCTCTGTATAATACATATATGCGGAGCAGCCAACGTTCAGCCAATGCGAGACAACAAACAATTGATTTTGCTACTATCGCCTACTCTATCTCTGGAAATATGTAGGACAAGAACTTTGCGAATTGAACTTGCATTCAAGAGTAATACTACAGAGCGATGCCTATGCCCTGCTCGCCCATCGGGGATCAATGCCGAATGCAATGTTCAACAGTAAATGGTTTGTATTTTCACAATGCAGCTAACATTACATTCACACTATCAAGTTTTTATCTACTACTTAAATTGGGTTCTATTTCGGTGGCAGATACGAACAAATATATAAAAAATGAAAGTAATAAAACGTAAATTATGCAAACTTTATTTTAACGTGACTAGCATGATGTTTTTCTTCATCTTCCTTTATTTTCTCATCTTTATTAGATCGGTTCTATAAAACTGGATTGAAAATTTATTCAACTATTTCATTTCATATTAACAATCAGCATGAGTGTCGTAAAGTTGATTCGTTTAATCGGAATACAGTATTATCGATGTCTGCCAAACAATTAGAGCCTGAAGTATTATTAGTATGCTGCTCACTCACATGGACATGGCAAAAGTGAGCAAATTTCATGAAGAAATAACTGTTATCGATTGCGTGTGTGACGGATTGAACATTTTTGTTTATCCTCTATTATTATCGGCGCGGTGTGTCATGTCTATGCAGTGTGAAGGATATGTGTGAATCTTAGCTGATCATCGTGGCTGAACATAAAATATCTTGTCTTTCATCGTAATAATTTTTTGTCTATTTTTATCATTCATAATTCCTTTTTTATTTGTCATAGCTATCTTTAGTCGGGAACTTTGAAATGAGAAAGTAATTAGAATTGAAAGAAAATTCCGAATTTGTTAGACACGCGATGAAAATATCAATGGCAACTTTTGTCATGTCTCTGAGAGTATTATCCCTGCTGCTTGAACAAAAAATGTACACCTCCACCTGCTTGTTTGATTGAATTCGAATAAGGAATATACAAACTTTAACGAATATATATATATATTCACTTGTTGTGAAACTAGTGGGTAATTAACGATATCGACTGGTTTAATTGAAGTTGAATTGCTTTCTTAGATGTCGACGATGTTAAGTACGTGATCAATTTCGACTACCCGTCATCGTCCGAAGACTACATCCATAGAATTGGGAGAACTGGAAGGTCTCAAAGCACCGGTACCAGCTACGCCTTCTTCACTCCACAAAATAGCAGACAGGCCAAAGACTTGGTAAACGTTCTACAAGAAGCTAATCAAGTTATTAATCCAAAACTAACTGAGATGGCTTCGCGAGGCGGCGGTGGCGGTGGATACGGAGGCAGAAGTAAGTATCTTTACAGCTATTTTACTTCTAGTTTTCTTGATTTTCTCATGCACCATTTATACATTTGCGATCAATCATGCTAATTAAATATTGAATATCAAATATTAAACATTCGTTATTTTTGTGTTCGTTCAGATCGTTGGGGCTACGGAGGTGGCCGAGGAAGGGAAAACAACTTTTCTGGATCACACAAACGGTTCGACTCTGGTCGCAGCAATGGATATGGAAGTTATAATTGATTTAGTACAAGCTAGCTTCTTGCGGTGGCCGTATGCTGAGCATTGAAAATCTACCGACAATTAAGGAGCCTTGGCATAACTGACAAAACACTTAAACTGTGATGAAAGTAAAACTAAATATATAACATCTTTGATATGATACAGGTCGGTTAGTAACCAGGACTTGCCAGTTGAAGACGCTCGGCCAATTTTAACTATTGAATTTATTCATTTAGAGCTTTTCATTTTTCTTTTTCTTTTCCTATTCCTATTTGTCGATGAAGAACGACGATGGTACACGTTCTTCGATGAACTTAGACAATTATTATTTGAACGAATCGATGTTATATTCTTATTCTATTAATTATTAAGAGAGCCGAGTGAGGCATGGACCATAATCACACTTCAGTATTCATTCCATTCAAAAGTGTTTTATGGAATGGCCCAATGAGTCTTTTTTGTTTTGACATGTTATATCACACTAACATAATCTATGAGTAGGTAAATATCGACAGACATACTTTCGAAGAGATAATATTGTCAGATTAAAAAGAACTAACGAGGGTACAAAGGTAGACGCGATCTGAGGGTCGCTGACGACCCGTATATAGAAAAATTAAATTATTCTATTTAGATTCTTCGTTTCTCTAACTTTTAATGCTGTGAAAATGTATCTGTTACGTGTACATTATTCGTGCATGTATGTCACATCTTGAGTACAATGAAATAAAACTAAAATATATGTAAAAAGCCAAAATTGAATCATTCTTCAGAGTCCCATTCCGACTACATTCTATCTAACTCACTTTTTACATTTTCATGATTCGAATGAAATTTGCTTAGATACGTTGTCGGTAATATGAAAAAAAAAACATTTTACGACCGATTCGTCAATCGGGTTGAAATATTCAAAGCGTTCGCGTCTGCAAAGCTTATGTGCTACATTACCCTACATGTTCTTGTAGTCATCGCGTCGGGACAAGGGGCATTTGGTAAATCGTAAGTGTAATCATCACAATTAATCATAATCCGATCAACAAAAAGGACGACCCACATTTAAAGATCTGTAGTAAATAAACCACATTGACGGGTCTTAAATAAACTGTCATACTTGCAAGTTATCAAGTGCTAAAGTATGCAAGAGTTATTTGAGCCTGAGTCGGGTTGGAAGGACTTATACAAGATTGATAAACATCAGTAAAACTCGATCGGAATTAATCCAAAAACATAACCTACAGAATCATAAAACAGTTTATTAGGGACATCGACAGCAGTCGATACCTGTTAGAGGAAAAATAAAATAAAATAAAATAAAATAAACCATATTCGTGCGTAACACTCCTTAGTCGCAATAGTATATTGTGCACCTAGGGCGTAACGTGGGTCTTTTTAGACCGAGTGTGGAGTTTGCAGTACGAGTCGGAGGAGAGCTAGCACGAGCCGAAGGCGAGTGCAGCAGCGAGCCGAAGACGAGTGCGTCTGCGAGCCGAAGACGAGTACTGCAACCACACGAGGTGAAAAAGCCCACTTAGCCCTTGGTGCACACCATATTTTTTGTAACGCATGTATTGATTTCTGCGTTTTTGTGCCTATAAGCGGAATTAAGGTGACCTTTTTATGACACGGCACCTCACAGTTAGATTGCAATTATTTAACAGGAAAAGGGAGGTAGTACATAGGAGAAGAAAGTATAGATATGACAAGAATGAAAAATTGTAGTATAAATATGTATATATACATACGGTTGTTTTTGCAAACTTTTTAAAAAGCGGGCAAAAATGAATCCATTTTTGCCGGCTTCTCAATAAGCGGGCAAAAAAGAATCCATTTTTGCCCGCTTATTGCAAAGCATACAAAAAAAGGTCACTTTAGGTTCGCTTAATAGGTGAAAAAAAAGCAGAAATCGTGCATGTGTTACAAAAAATAATTTTATTTGTATGGTTATTAAGATGATTATAACACGAACGTGATTGAAAAATACCAGAAATTGATCGTCAACCTTCGATTTTTTTTTTGCCGTGCGTAGATCTACATACCCGTGAGCGAAACTTTAGTCAATGCTGAAGAATATGAAGACTGCTATCCACTGATCTGTAGTGCGGCCAAGTTTGTGTATTTTGCGTGCGCCTGGCCATAGGCAATTGAACATACGCCATAAGATCCGCACATGGTTTCTGTCAGTCCGCCATGGGTTAGTTTTGAAAGTTGACATAACCTCCAACATAGAACCGTCTCAATCGTTTTGATATCAATAGTTTTGTACAAAATAAGGGAGTTAGAAGGATTAAAGAAGTGTAAAAAGTGAAACAGCAGCCCAAGATGACGGACAAGTCTCAATTCGATGCTTTTTTGGGGGGATCGCAAACCCTGCCATCCGAAGCTAATATTTTGAAACTGGCCTCTGCTAGAGCGAACGAAATCGCCGCGATGACTTATTCCATAGGTAAATTTACAGCCTCTATCCAAAGAGTGGAATCCAGGATTCGAATCGATGCTTTTCTACTGAAATAATCTGACTCGGATTAACATAACCTAAATCAACATAACCTATTACCTTACCTAACCTACATCAATATTTTCAGAAAACCCCCAACAAACGAAGCTAGTATTCCAAAAACTACCAATTCACATGCGCAGAAGAATAATGTCTCATAACGCAAAGCGAATGCCGCGTAGATTGCGAGAAATACATTTGAGACAAATGTCTAAGTCAGGCTTACCGCCCAAGAGTAAACGTCCGAGTCGCAAGTGGCGTAGAAGGCCTAATAATTTACTATCCGAGTACAAAAGAAGACAGGAGAATAGGATTTGGCTCGAAACCCACGTTTGGCACGCCAAGAGATTCAAAATAGTAGACAAATGGGGGTACAAAATACCTGATCGCTCTAACAACAGATGTTTCCGATCGAGCTATCGTGCTGTAGCAAAACACTGCCTAATACAAGACATATCCTATTATTCATGCATCCAACTGCAGGGCCCGACCAACTCTTTAGTCCAAATTTTAAACCAACACTGCGATCCCGGCGGTCTCACTTTCGCAGCTAAATCCGTTGCCCAAGGAAACAGGGAAGGAACTGTTATGTTCTTTGAAAAGGACGGGTTTCCTGCAAGACCAATTGGCACTGTTAATTTCATCTGGCGACCCAGTAGCACCTCTGGGAATAAGACGATCTGGATCTGGGCTCATCCTTCCTTCTATCCCCAAGTTTTGGAGCAGATTTCTATCAGCTTCGGCTTTGGTTTAGGTTCCGATCGAGCAACTGGCCCCGAGTATCGCAGCACAGATGGTAAATGCGGAATCGTTTTGCTGGGGAATTCTTTGAACAGATTCAGACTTCACGGACCTCTGAGTCTCAAACTGCTCACAGAAGCTCTCCGGCTGCCTGAGGAGATTGGAAAAAGTTTTACACAGAAAAAGGCGCCTGGTATGGAAGTCGATCTGGTCAAATCAGACCCTGAGAGTGACGTGGAGATCCTCAGCTCCCCTGAAAGGTTCAATGAAGAGAGAGAAACGGAGCAGATGGAAGTCGAGGGAGCTGGGGACGAAGGAAAAGACTGTAATAGATCATGGGACGTGGATTATTATCAAGATTACAACAACTCGCAATCGTTCAGGGTCCAAAAAGATGTTTTTCAACTTCTAAAAGACCTAAAATGTCCTAGTCAACTTCCCCCCTGTAGCGTCCTGGCCTTTACAGTGCTAGACCCAAGATACTTTGTGCCTACGCAGAGAACTAAAGCCCAGACAAACATCGATAAGTTCGAGACTATTCCCGTTCCTCCGACACTCGCTAATATCAGTCCAATATGGGATTTTGAAATAAGACAATCAACCCTGAAAAACTTCAGGTCTACGAATGAAATAAACAGACTGAGAAGCGATAATTTGGTCCCTGGCGTGAACAATGATCTCCAATATAAGGAAAAATTCATTGATAAAATACCGATCCTCTTCATTCAGAGGCCTGGTTCTAGATGCGAGAAAAAAAGCATTGGTACGATACTTGTATCAAGAGTAACGATGTAAATTATCAATTTGATTCATATATGAGTTAATTTTTTTTTTACAGGGTTTAGTTCCGGAATCGACGTGATAATTCCATCAGGTTGGGCAAATGCGTTCTGGACCTCGTTTATACTCCGTTGTGGGAAACCAGGTGGCCTGAGGGAATCCAGATCAATAATATTCGAGAATTTGAGCTTGAATTCGCCGGACTTTAACCCGCCGGACACAGAAGCTTATAGAAATGAGGCTTTGGAAAGAAAGTACCTCTTGTTGGAGAAGTATTTCAGATTCCCACCCAACAGAAGATCGAACTACGTCAAACTGGGGATATCCAGTCCCTTCTATTGCGAGTGGAATTTGCTCAATAAGGAATGGACTGGTTCTGAAAGCTTCTATGTTCTCCGGGACAGAAGGGCGTTGAATTACTTGAAAGAGAGTATTTCGAAAGTTGAAAAACCACCCAAGCAAATCTTTGACACAACTCTGTTCAAAGAAACAAACTGTTTAATAACAGTGAAGATATCAATTGAGCGGAGAGGCTGTCCCAATGATTTCGCCTTGATATCTTTGCCCACTGAGGAAGACATTGAGAAATCAGGGAGAGACAGAAATTGGGCAGGTCCTACAGCGAGATTGTTAAAGGACGAAAATGAATCTGAGAGAAAGAAGCTGAGAAGAGGTCATTTGGCGCTATTGAAGAGATTGCGAAGGCAGAGAATCAGGCTGAGAGATAAGACTGAGAATAACCCTGACGTTGACAAAACGTCGACGACGAAGAAAAATTTGAAGAGGAAAGCACAGAGTGTGGTAGAAATGCAAGCAGAAAAAATGCGGAATTTGTATCTCCCAAGGTGCAAAACTGTCCGATACTCAAGCGACAGAGAAGTTATGGGCTGCGTAGTCAAAGGAGACTTCAGTTTCACAGAATCTAAAGGAATAGGAATCGGATATGTTGCCCTGGCTTCAATATTCACGTTGATAGAACGCCAGAGCGATCGTGTTCTCGTCAGGAATACTAAAACTAGACAATACAGACTCGCCAGACTTAGTATACTTGTTTGAAGTATCGATAAATGATTATTCACGAATTGTTGCCTACTGCGTAAACGTTATTTTGTTGTTTTACACAATTTCTGGGTTATTGGACGCTTGAAACGATTGAGAAATGGCTTAGAAATATTTGCAATACTTTATTATGTTCTAAAATTGTTGCTTGTTATACCTAAAGGCTACGAAATAGCTATTCGTTATTATCGATAGTTACAATAAATAGCCTGCCTTGCGAAAAGTAATTGTTCTTCTCTCTGTTTTAATTTATCTCTTTCGTTATATCAGAGCAGTTTGGTTTTGCCAGCAAAACTAACAATAAGCCAGGATTTTCACACTATTATTGTATCACAATAGAAATCAATTACAATAATAATTTATGGTAGAGCAAATTTTATTTAATTCTCTTTTTTCACAAGCGAATCTTTTATATTTTAAATACTTTATTATCGACGGATTTAGGAATAGACAAATTTTCCATTCAATTATTTATTGAATAATGAAAATATTGTTCATTCAATTTCTGAGTATTTACCGCTGTAGTCCAATTCATAATTGACTATTGCAATTTTTTTTGTTTTTTGTTTGCAAAGAAATAAACATTCGTCTCAAATATTTTGTTAGATTATAATCATTATAATTCGAATTTTTTTTTACGTATAATACAGTTAGGTATTTAACAGCGTTTGTTTACCTCGATTTCATTCGATCGCTAATCTAATTTTCATCAATTATTACAATAATAATAATGATTAATTTTAACATTCAAGTGTGAATCGTTAATTGTTTTTAATCAATTTTCAAGCATAGACAGCTTGTTGCAATTTTTTTCTATTACACCTATTCTATCTGATCCTAATAATTGTTTTTTTTTCCTCTTTTTCTTTTATCTTTCTTTCTTTCATTTTAATTAACAACTAAAAATAACGTAGCATTGGAATTGATTTTATTTTCAATAATCATTTTTACTATGATTATAATTATTATTAGTTATTATTAATATTATTATTCATTTAACTCGTACGTTTGTTCCGTAAAATTCACATTATGGCTTCAAAACTTTTTCAACAAATGCCTTCATGTCACGCATCTCCTGAAACAAAAATTGTCAAATCATCAACAAACGTTACTCCTTGCTGAGTTACATCAATGGAAATTCGTCATTTTCATAACAGGAATTTATTACTAACTACTGACAAACTCCATTCCTTGGTTTTTTTTTTTTTTTTTTTCTTTTTTTGTACAATTAACTGTTCGAACTTATAAAAAAACTGTATTTTTGCATAGTTGTTGAATCTCACCTCGTCGCAAGATGTGTGCATCATTCCTCGATATGTTTTAAACTCTGTGTTGGTCATGAATTGTTTTAAAAGTGACGCTGTCATCTGCCCCCACTTGTAAGGAACGATTGGATCGCAGTCTCCGTGGCATTGGAGCAAAGGAACGTTTTTGTTGCCTACGGCGTCCTGCAAGTTGATACAGAAGAATAAGCCTTAATTTATTCTCTAACAATTTACCTATCGTATTATTATCCTATTATTTTCCATCATTAGCTCCTGGAAATTGAGAAATACAATTTTTTATTCACCGCGGGAAACCTCTGGTGCAGAGGAAGCCATGAAGAAAGAGCAATTACGCCTGCCAGAGGCTCCGGAAATGTCAGGGCGCTGTATATGGCCAGTGCTCCGCCCTGGCTAAATCCTCCGATGACAATCCTCTTTGTCGGTATACCCGCTGCCACTTCCTGCGCTATCAATGAGTGCACAACTTCTGCTGCTCGGCGAATACCTTCTTCGTCTTCAGGGCCTGAGGGATCCAGCGATCTCAGATCGAACCTGAATCATTGAATCGAAAAGTTATTGCCTCGTTTATTCAATTTTATTAGTTTTTGTAGTGAAATTGGAATTGTATGGATTCATTGTGGGACTGATGGAACAAATTACAACAAATTATAACTAATTTCAGTTGGATGTGTAGTCTTGAAAATTATTTAAGGTCTTTAATCAAAATTTATCTGATTCAGATAACTTGTCAAATGGAGTAAAAAATCTTTTAGCATATTTTTATATCTTGTAAACAAATTTGAAGAGATTTTCATGAAACTCAGTCATATTTGGAGTCAGAAAAATTATCTGAGGTATTTGATTGATGAATTGTATAATCTGGAACAGAGATTATCGATCTACAGATAAATTTCGAGATTTTTATACACAGGATCGGGATTATTATCGCGCGATCTCACCAGGAAGGCATCCGAAATCCAGCGTTGAGTGTCACAGGCATAGTAGGTCTGAAAATATTGGAAAAAGACTGTGTGAACAAAGTGATTGGAGCTGTGAATTAACTGAAAATCGCAAGCTATCGAGAGATTCTTCACAATTTCATCCATTTCTATTAGAGTAAATTGATTATCATAATTTAAATTGAAGAATGACAAAATGACGATGTAAGAAAAGTTGTTGAAATCGACGGTTTGGATAAACAGCTCAGCTATGTTACAATCATTCGACATAGAGTTAAATTCTTAATTTCTTATTTGAGGCCACTCACGCAGTAGGACAGATCACTTTGACATGAGGGGATCTTACTGATCCCATCGAGCTCGCCCATCCATGTCTGAAATGGAAAATGAACATGATTAAAACATTGTGGAAGATTCTGTTAGGAATCCATCGGTTCAAGATTGAAAAACTATCTGACAGTGATGAAACCATCTCTATCGAACAAACGAGTTAAGATTCTGTTATTTATTGTTGATCTATACGATAGAATCCTACAATATGAGGAAGTTTTTACCAAAAATTTTAGTTGTATTTTCTTGTTTCATGAATGTAAACTGTAAATTTGTTGCTAAGGAAAGTTTCGAGTGTATTTTCGATTTTAAAACTCTACTTTATTAATTATTTAGGAATATGGACTCTCACCCAGTATCTCCGAGTCCATGAAAGAAGATTAGCTGAAATCAGACAGGAAATAAAAAATGTTACATAGTTTTTAACATAGCTTTGCATTTTTCGAATAATGAAAGAAGACGTCGTACATTCGACGAATATTCTTTTTTCACAGGTTTAATGTAACTAAGCTTCATTATGCAAACATGGCGACTAATCAGATAAGAAATATTTTTATCAATTTCATAGCGCAGGGTAACATCTGCTAACATATTGATTAGAAAAATAAAATTAAAAAATCCAATCTAAGAATAACCACATACGTGAATGAATACAAACTCCAGAATCGAAATATTGGAACAAGAATTGTTGAATTATCATTCTCATCTATCAAAGTAATTTAAAAAGAAATACAAGCAAATGAATAATTAAGAATTGAAATAAAGAAAATCTAAATCGTACATATCAATTCACAAACGGAAGAAAGAAAATAGTTCGAACGCGATTTTGAATACAATAATGATAACAATAATATCGAGAATAATAATAATGATAATGTTGAACTCGACTTGAAAAATTGGAGGTTAGAAATTCGAGTACGGTTTGAGAATCCGACTTATTTCATTTGAGAACCAGATATAAGGTGCATTGGGAATCGGTTTCTGTTGGAAAATTACATAAGTCTGTCAGTTTTTCCTAATTTTAAGATCATAAGGCTTCAGGGGTGGGTGGGTCTCGAATTCTATCTAATAAGCCAGATTCGGTCTAGCAGACGAAACATCGTGAACATCGTGTGGCTGGTAATCTAAAAACTCCGTGGGGTGCGAGGCGGACGAGGGTGAAGCGATGTGATATGCGGAACGATGCGTAAAGGTTAGAATCAGGGTTAGGTTAGGTTAGGTTAGGATTATTTATGAAGGTTAATTTTACTCACGGTAGCAGTGTGTCTTGCCGTGGCAGCAATAACAACCGGTGTCGACATTGTTCACCGCTCTTTTCCCGTCCTTATGCGAGAATTATAAGATCAGATTCAGTCAGTTTTATTAATTATTTTATTTGTTATATTATGTGTCCTGAAAAACTGACAGAAATGCCTCGGCGAAGTGCTCAAGCCCGATCACTCTATTGAACTGAAGTTGACAGTTTTTGATAAACACGGAACGCCGGAACCCCGGACTCCGGAGTCAGATACGCTGATATCGCAATCGATTTGGCGGTCTTTTTGAATTTAAGGGGCTTTTAAAGTCGCTTGAAAATTTCGACGCAGATCTGCTATCCTTATGGGGTTTTGTGTGCCAGTCAAGTGGGCCCAAGTGGGCTCGGGGATACGAACGATCTCCAACTTTACCGACAAAATAACGTTGCAGTATATCTATAGTGTGCACATAATATAGATATACCACAATGTTATTTCAGTCGGTAACCAAGTCCATTTGCTCGGCACACCAAACTACCCAGGGTTAGCTGTCTTTAAATTCTTCAGTCAACGCCCGACATCGGCGTTTTCTTGTTAGAATATGATTATTCAACGGTTTTAGAATCTAATAACTGAGATTGATTCAGTTCTATATGTTCATTTGTGAAAATTGACCACGAAGCTTTGTGGAATTGTTCAAGCTCGATCACTTGAAGCGTTGACGGAAGAATATAAAGACGGTCAGCCCTGGGTTATTTTGCGTGCCGAGCAAGTGGGCTTGAAGTGGGCTTGGGGACGAAACAGCGTGCAAATTTACCGACCGAAATTACATTGCAGTATATCTATATATTCGCACACTATAGATATACTGCAACGTTATTTCAGTAGGTAAAATCGCACGCTGTTTCGTCCCCAAGCCCACTTCAAGCCCACTTTCTCAGCACACATTTCCCCGTAAGGCTGACTGTCTTTAGAATCTTCAGTCAACGCTTGAAGCTATGACCGGATCAACCCTGGGATCAACTGAAGTTTGCCAATTTTTGTTAAACACGAAACGCCGGAACTCGATACGAACTGGTATTGGACATCGAATGTCGAACGGCCAATTGGCGATCTGTTTGAATTCAAATTTTCACCCGACAGCGGGGGCTGTTGATACCGATACACTCATTTAATTATTTTATAATATTTTGGACCGTCTTAGCTTATCTCAATGGCTATGTTTTCATCGGAGGATCAGAGTCGGGTTAGGTTAAAATTTGAGCGAATGAGAAGTAAGATTTGAAAAAACTAGTGTAATTTCTTCTCGAATCTTCTTTTTCATTGGCTCAAATTTTAACCCAAACCGACTCTAATCACTCTCCGATCGAAACATAGTCAATCATATCTTTGACTCCTTAAGGCTTCATTTTAGTTCCTGATTTTACGCTTACATTTCATTTTCGAGTTTTTCATTCATTTGAAATGTCTGGTTTTCGTCAAGCCATTTGGAACGACTTTGAAATCATTCATAGCGTCCTACCAAATCCCTTCACCTGATATTGAGTTTTACTGTATTTATTCAAATCTTATTCTGTTCTCCAAATCTCGTCGGATAAATTTCTTGATTGAATTTGAGTTAATTACAGTCATAATGTTGTATAATTATTCTGCATAGGCCGATGTTATCCACAGTTTTGATTAGTTTATCTCTGTCTACCAAAATCTTGAGTATCCTTGTAATACTAATCAACGATTTTTACTTGTTTGTAAAGCAGGTTTCAAGGATTTGAGTTTATTTGGTAGTAGATATGTATGTATGTACCTTTCTATCAACACGGAGTAAATTAGGGTGCAAACCTCTCGTTCCGTATATGGATAAAATAATGAATAAAGCCTGGACTCTACGTTTGGATATATTGAACTTATTTTTCGTAACATTTTAGTATTCGTCTTTTCAATAATGACATAATATGATTCCTCAATTTCCCCATCCGCTGAAGTGGCAAGAATTTTGATATGATTGGGCAAATATATCACTACTACGGATTCTTTTGTTGAGTAAGTGCATCGTTCTAAAATTAGGTTCCGAATGAATCTGCGTTCCTGTACTTCAAAACAATATACGATCCACCTCGTAATTGTCTTTGCAAATTTACTAAATCAGCATTAAAAGCCGCAAAAGATAAGGAGTTATTGTAGTATCTAATACGTTTGAAAAAATCATGGGATAAGGGATGTGTTCACTGTTGAATAGTTCTTTCAATTCACAAGGAGGACTTGGTAAAATCTCCAGATATACTTCTCCATGAGCACCGCAGTCCCCGAATGATAGTTTGTTGGCCACTTTTTCCCCTTTAAAGTGTTTAGCACCACATTTGGTGCATAAATTGTCCATTGGTCCGGCATAATGTTGCAGACTATGGTTATTGCAATTCTCATTGTTCTTCTCTAATAATTCGAAACGTTATATTTAAATTCAACTATCGCTTTGTTTGATCGCACACCTTAAGAACCGCCACGGAAATGAAAGTTCAACGCGAAAAAGCCGCGGCAAGCAGCAGGTGTCAGAAAATATTTAGGACCCACACGAAGCGGGCAGCGGATGTAAAAAAAAGTCCATCTACTTTTAATTAATTTAGGACATGTATTTCAATGCATTCCAAAGGCATAAATCATTTCCGCTGATTCTAGTTCATTTCGGCGATACTTATAACTATATCATACATATACATTCCAATGTATTAAAATTCCTACTATACAGGGTGGGACAATAACTATTACCACCTCAAATATCTTTGAAACTAAAAGCTACAGCGGAAAATTTTTTTTCACTCAAGTTGTTCAGTGTCGAGGGGGCCATTGTACACAAATACCGATTTTTTTTTTTTTCGTAAGTGGAGGCGCTCAGGAGATATTAAGTTTATCTCATTTTTTTTGGATGGACTTATATATGTTTTTGGTCTCACACCGTGACAGCGGCCTTTGACAATGAGACGAATTAAACGACCCATCACACAAGGTCGTTCAAGGTCGCACAAGATCCTCAATTCATCATTCTCACCTTACCTGCAGATATATGCTCAAAATGATGGCCATTAGTGTCGATGCAATATTATATTGTAGCCTTCCAACTACTGACTCGGTCGCAGTTCTAATAATATCTGCATTTATTGCGGCACATGTTGCAATAATTCGTCGTTTCATATTTTCACGCGTAGTCGGTACTTTTTTTATAAACAATATTTTTCAAGTACCCCTATAAAAATGGTCTGGAGTTGTCAGATTTGGAAAACGAGCTGGTCACTATAATACACTGTATAGCATTCTATCACAGTGTATACTATACAGGATCTCCACGTCCAATACAACGATCTGGAAATCTTCTATTTTTTTCCCAGGGTGAAAATCATAAATGATCGATTTCATACGACTTTGAACGACCTCATGTTATAGCTCGTTGAACTCGTCTCAAAAGCCGCTATCACGCTATGGGACTAAAAACATACAGACGCCTGGATTTATATGCATACATATAATTACATTACATTACATTACATTAATTAATTAATTAAGCGTCTGCGTACATGTCGATTTGGAAAAAAATCGCTAATATGAATTATACAAACACTACATGTATACTATTACTTTATTGATAAATATATACATCGAGATTAACCGAAAATACCTCATTTCACGCTTGAACTTACCTTGATCCCTAAGTCGATTTTTATGCCTGCGCAATACAGTGAATGCAATAATGGTAAAGTGATCCGGACTCTTAAATAAATGCAATTACCGCTTGCAGGAGTACCACTACAAAATTTCGAACGCAAAATATTTTTGCGTGATGGGATCTTCTTCACAGGTCGGCCGAGTTACGATCTTCTTCACGCGCTGGCAGAGTTAGGATGTTCTTCACCGGTTTTCCGAGTTACGATGTTTTTCACAGGTTTTCCGAGATACGATGTTCTTCCGCCCAGGCGTCGATATGAGCCCATTCAAAAAAATGGAAATAACCTTGATATCGCCTGAGCATTTCCACTTACGAAAAAATCCGCATCTCTATATAACGGCCCCCTCGAAACTGAACAACTTTTGAGCAAAGAATTTTCCGTTATAACTTTTAGTTCCACAGATATTTGAGGTGGTAATAGTTATAAAGGCAAAATTCGTGTTTGTATATAATAATGTTGACACATGTATTGATATAAAGTAATGTCGGACAAACCGTGCGAGTTCCCCTTCGGTGACCTCAATAAATTATACGTATTCTATCTCATCAAAAGAATAAGAATCATTCCAAATTGAATACGTACCGAGGGGTCGACCACTCTAATATTTAACGTACACCTGATTACCGGGAATCAATGATTACAGTGATTACAAAGGATTACAGATGACAAGCAGCCAAAATGTTAACAGCCAAAATTCAAAGACGTTCGACGCACTAGAAATAGGACGAGGGAAACGGGGATAATCCCTGCTAATCCCTCCGGAGCATAGTACGCGAGCGAATTACCTTATTAGTACGAAATGAGCGATGTTGCGAGACGGTCGTGTAACGCGGAACGAATGTGTGCGAGTATAACTGATTATGAAATTACCGAAGTTAATCATACTGTCTTACTTATTCCTTATTACCTAATTATTATCGTTAAATAAAGTTTCTTTTCATTTCAATTCAACCCTCTTGTGTCCGACCGAACTCTGTCCCTTATCCTTAACATTCAGGAGTGAGATTTACTCAGAACCGTGACCTGAAAGCTCGTTGAAATAAAGATAAAGTAATAATTCGGCAATATTCGGACTTTAGAACACGTGCGTATGTAAATGGCCGCCGGGAGGCCACGTCCGGGAATCGCGTAGCGCAACGACGCCGCGAGTGATAAAGGAACGGAGTATGAACGATGACGAAGGGACAGTGTTGAACGACGAATTCGAATACTTCTATCAAAACCTACGAGCCACTATCAGATCGTACGATCTAGGAAACATGGCGAATATACCTGAAATACAAAATACATCACTGAACGCCGAACGAAATCAGCTAGGACGAGGTCGAGGGACTAGTAGAGGGCTATCGATGCGTGAAGAAATAAATACGCAACCACCTGGGAACCACGAAGCAGAAACTTCAAACCAAACACGGAATCCTACGGAACCAATGGACATAGATCTCGAAAATTCACCGAATAACGACAACTATGCGCAGAACCGGTCGACGGAAGGCGCGCGATCGTTTGAATCAGCCATCTATGCCATGATCGAAGAAGGAAGACGCAGAGACATGATGCTCGAAAGATTGTTCATGAACCTAACCGGAGACAGAATGCGACCAGCTAACGAGAACACAATACCAAATGTCCCCGCATACCATATCATGCCAGATTTGAGCGTCAATATAGGCGACTTTACCGGAGATACAGACAGCATACGCGCTAAAGAATGGCTCGATACGATCGAAGGCATGAAACAGCTGCATCACTGGCCGGACAACTTCGCGCTCGAAGCAGCACGAACGCATCTGAAAGAAGGCGCCAAGGAATGGTTTCGAATGAAAATGAGGGACCTGACAACCTGGTCGGCCTTCAAAACAGCGTTTAAGAGCACGTTCATTACAGAAGATAATACGACGCTACGATGGAAACGCATGACGGAACGAGTACAGCAAAAAGGAGAATCGCTGAGCAGCTACTCCCTGACGAAGAATAAACTATGCAACGACATCAGACTAGGGATCGCGGATACGAAGGAACAGATCCTCGTAGGACTGTGGTCCAGAGAATTATGCAACGCAATGGCAGCGCGAGTGCATGACTCAACGGACGAATTATTGCACGACATGATACATTACGACCGCCTGATAACCCAACGCACGGATCGAATCCTCAACAACCGAGACCCAGGCATAAACAAACCCAAGATAGCCGGTAATCCTTCGACCAATACAAATACCCCGAAGAAAACCCCGACACAGACAACCGAACGAAACACCGATACGCGACCACCGTTGAGAAACGAGGAAGGCCAACCGAAGTGTTATAATTGTAACGCGTACGGACACATTTCTAAATATTGCACACAACCGCGCAGAGAATTATCTTGCCTCAAATGTAAGGCCAAAGGGCATACGCAAAGACACAGCCCGGCGCAGACCAGTACGGAATCAACACCCGTAAACCAAATAATAAGCAACGATCGGAACGCTGTGAGCAAATATTTAAAGGTGATCCGTGTAAACGATAGCGAATAAAGCACATTAATCGACCCAGGCAGTTCGGAGGGCACTATAAAGGCGTCGATAGCGTTACTCGAACAATTCGACGTGATTCGTGAAATTACCGAGCTTAAGAGTTTTGGACCAAATCATTTCAAAGTAACGTCACCCGGTATTGTCCGCGCGACGATTAATGTTAACGGTGTGACAGTGGACGATGTTACATTACGCGTAGTGCCGGACGATTCACAGTCGGTAGACGTGTTGGTGGGCAGGACATTCACGGAAGCACCACACGTAGAATACCACAAAATCGCGGGCAACGAGCTGATTTTTAAAGCTAGCGCGCGAATTGACCCCGCGACGGAAATCGGAGCACCCGATAAGGTGAACCCAAATTACCAAGTGCGAAGTGACATTGAACTACCACCGCATTCGATTAGTTTCGTGCAAATGATAACCAACCGTGAAACATACGAATTACCGGTGATGAATATCAGCGAAAACGTTCGCACCATGAAGGAAGCCGCTACTCGCGTACGCGGCGAGATCACGCGTGTACCAACGCGGGAACGATCGGCTGCAGTGCGACGCCCCATCGAACGTGAGGACATCGATGTTGGCGAAGAGCAGAGTGAGGAAATCGTATAGAAGACTTATTAAGCGTAATTAACGAGCACCGCGACTGCGTCGCGCTAAGCATGAATGAATTAGGATGTGCGAGTGAGATTGAAATGGAAATTAAGGAATTGCCCGGTAGCACCCCAGTATGTAGTAAACCTTATCGCGCGAGTAATGTGGAGCGTGAGACGATGAAAGAAATTGTAAAGGAATGGAAGAATGAAGGTGTCGTGACCGAAACGGACTCGCCTTATGCGAGCCCGGTATTGCTTGTTCGTAAGAAAACGGGTGAACCTAGGCTGGTAGTAGACTATCGTAAATTAAATAAACAAACGGAACGTATGCATTTCCCCCTACCCGATTTAGACGATCATTTGGCGCAAATTGGCGAAAGCTCTATATACATAACCTTGGACCTTGCTCACGGTTATTTGCAAGTACCCTTATCCGACGAAGCACGTCCGAAAACTGCCTTCATTACTCCCGACGAGACAGGCGAGTTTACGCGTATGATGTTCGGGTTGATGAACAGCCCGTTCTATTTTTCTAAAGCCATGTATAAAGCTTTAGGACCGTTGAGAAGTCAAACTATCTTGTTCTATTTGGATGATATATTCATTCCGGGAAGAGACTGGACGGATCTGAAATGTCGATTAATTCTAGTACTTGAGGCATTACGCAAGGCCGGATTAACAGTCAAATTATCAAAATGCAAATTCCTAAAAACGAAAGTGAGTTATTCAGGGTTTGAGATTTCGAAGAACGGTATAGAACCGGGGAAACATAAAATACGCGGGATCGCCGAATTCCCAACCCCTAGCAACGTACACGAGGTCCGGAGATTTTTAGGTTTAACGAGTTTCTTTCGTAGGTTCTTGCCTAAATTCGCCCATATCGCCGAACCACTACATAGATTGTTGCGCGCTAATCAGCCGTTCATTTGGACCCTAAGTGAGCAGGATGCATTTAATCAATTAAAGGATACGTTAATTAATAAGCCGATTCTGCAAGCGTTTAACGCGAAGAACGCGACTGAATTGCACACCGATGCTAGTGCGAAAGGTTTAGCTGCTATGCTATTACAACGAAACTGCAATAATCGTTTACACCTCGTATACGCGATTAGCCGTCGCACAAGCGAAACCGAAAAGAATTATCACTCGAGTAAGCTGGAGTTACTCGCGATCGTATGGGCTGTGTCCCGATTGAGAAACTTATTAATCAATATCCCGTTCAAAATCATTACGGATTGCCAAGCTCTGTTGTATCTTAGTGCGCAGAAAACGAAAAACCCGCAGGTCATACGATGGCATAATTTGCTGAGTGAATTCGATTTCGAGATCGTACATAAGCCCGGTACGAAACTCTCACACGTCGACGCATCAAGTAGAGCACCGAGTACGTTAGAAGAGAGCGAATGCGAGATGACCGAGCGATTGAGTGCTGTATTTACCATAACGAATGAGATTGACGAAATAACAATGTATCAATATGCGGACGAAGAGTTGTGTCGTAAAAAGAACATTCTAAAGAAACCTGCTAGTGCGCGTACCAAAAACGAAGAAAGTGAAGTGAACGGTTACGAGTGCCAAAACGGTATACTGTATAAACGCGATGGACCCAAATTACGCTATGTGATACCAAAGACTATGCGAAAAGGTCTAACAATACGCTTTTATGACCTCCAGGGTCACCCAGGCACCGATCGAACGGTTGCGAAAGTATTGGAATATTACTACTTTCCAGGAGTTCGCCGTTATGTGAAGCGACATATACAAGCGTGTCTACAGTGCATGGCGACAAAATCAAAGACCGGCAGGCAGGCTGGCCTACTGCACCCCATCCCTCCAGGAATTCGACCCTTCGCGACGATCAACATAGACCATTTGGGACCGCTAGTGACCACGCGCAAACAGAACAAGTTTGTGTTCGCTATCATCGACAACTTGACGAAATTTGTAATTTTGAGAGCCGTGTGAAACACGAAGGTCACTAACGTAATACGCGTAATGGAAGACTTCGTGTTGACCTATGGCGCGCCAATTCAGATGATTTCGGATCGAGGAACTTGTTTTACTTCGAAACAGTTCAACCAGTTTTGCCAACGTCATGGCATACGCCATATCTTGAATTCCCCGCGACACCCTCAGGCTAATGGCCAGATCGAACGAATGAACGCGACGTTACCTGCAGTGCAAGCGAGCCTACAAGATGACGAAGGCCGAGACTGGGATACCAAGCTAAAATTCGTACAACGGGATCTGAACGGGTCTATCAACGCCACCACGGGCAAGACCCCTTTTGAACTGCTACATGGATACGTAGCACGACACGACGAAGGCGAGCTGCGGAAGCTCACCGTCGAAGACCACACGAGGTATTCACGACCAGAAGACCTACAGGAAGAAGCCCGGGAACGAATCACCAGGGAACAAATTCGTTTCAAGGACCGCTACGATCGGAACCGACTTAAGAACGCCACCTTCAACGTAGGCGACATTGTCTTTATGAAAGTAACGTCTACAGCCACAGGCGAAATTGCAAGCTAAATTTCGAGGGCCGCTCGTAGTGACCAAAGTTTTCCAAGGAGATACGTACGCAGTGACTAATCTCCGGGAAGATCAAGCGGGTAGACGATACTCATCTACCGCGCACACCAGCCAATTAAAAATTTGGCGACCTTCGCTGACCGATGACGATCAAAGTGAAGATCCACAGGACAACGATCAATCGGATGTCGGTCACCTCCCCCCAAGCTCGGACGTGAACCGAAACCAGGACAACCTTCCCCCAAAACGGAACCGACGACCCCCAAAACGGAACCGACGATTACGCCGAAGCCGAACTCCTCGAGGACGAGTAATCAGTAGGATGACCGACTGTTAACAGCCAAAATTCAAAGACGTTCGACGCACTAGAAATAGGACGAGGGAAACGGGCATAATCCCTGCTAATTCCTCCGGAGCATAGTACGCGAGCGAATTACCTTATTAGTACGAAATGAGCGATGTTGCGAGACGGTCGTGTAACGCGGAACGAATGTGTGCGAGTATAACTGATTATGAAATTACCGAAGTTAATCATATTGTCTTACTTATTTCTTATTACCTAATTATTATCGTTAAATAAAGTTTCTTTTCATTTCAATTCAACCCTCTTGTGTCCGACCGAACTCTGTCCCTTATCCTTAACACAAGTAATCATTGAATTTCACAGATGATCATGAATGAATACAGAGGATTACAGGAAATGACGAAGAATTACAAATTATTAGAAGACATAACATTCATTAATTATTCAATACAGATATGTAGAAATTAGATAGTCGTTATTACGATAATCACATGCAAAGTGATTTTTAGCTGATAAATAGGGCAACGGTAAAAAAAAAAGATTAAAAACCACGAAAAATCAAGGCTTTTTTGGTGTGAAAAAGTAAGGCTCCCTATAGCGGTGGGTGAATATGGAGCTAGGGAAAAGATTTGAAAAATTCCGACATTTTTTAAAAATCATTCCGCATCAATTTGAGAGCTAAAACCATCAAAATCTGATCTTGCCCTTCTTAAGAGCAGGTCTACTTTATACAAACTTGAACTTGACTCATGAGTGAGACTATGAGGCGACGAAAACTACTTGTAGACCACAAATGACCCACTTCCAGTCGGTCGAAAGCAAGGCCAAAAGTTGACTTATCGAACATTATACGTTTGAATTATTCCGAATCGAATACTGAATTCGTTTAATCGAGAATATTATCCTCAAATAAAACTTGAAATGAATTGGAACGAAAAAAAATATTTCAGGATTTAGAATAACTTTATCGCCTGATCGATGATATTCTATTGCAAGAATGAAGAATATTTTATTTCTGAAATCAATCACATTTTGTTGCTTGATACAAACATATTTTGAGTCTTAGGAACAGAATATTTTTATCACGTCATCCGAAAACTGAGCAACACTTTCAACGGACAATATTCTTATTCTTATAACTCGAAATTGGTTTATGCGCGGTTAGATCTGTGTGCAACAGCCTACGCGAGTGTCAAGTTCTTACTGTGATTACCAAAGTAATTCTAGATTACAATTACTGCAAATTACGTGAGATTACTAATAACTTAAGTAGGGATTACCGGTGATTACAACGGTTTTGAAGACTACGGTCTGATTACTGAAGCTTACAAGTGACTACTCATTTCATATGTACACCAGATAACTGCAAGACTGGTTGACCCCTCGATACGTACCTACTCATAAATCATACAATATTTCAAGGTAATATTTCATCTGTAAAAATTTGACATAAAACAATGTAGGCTGATATGTGTCCTCTGATTACGCGTACTATATGTGTAATAAAAAAGAAAAAAAATGTGAAAGAATGTATCTGTACAAATGTTACATGTATAACTCTGTACATGACCTGCATCAATAGGCATATGGTAGTACTACACGTGTATAAATATTGCAGAATAATTTGCAGCAATCGACGTAATTATGTAATCGCAAAGTGCGTCACAATGCCTGCAATTATATACGTATAGATAATAATACACATTACTATATGTAAAAGATATATAGGGTATATATGTAACACATAATGTATGGTTGCAAGACCTGATTTTTATCCCCATCTGTTACGTATATGGAATTGCATTATCTACAACTGTTGTATACTCTTATATATACGATAACACGACAGCTGATGTATAGTAAGTACGTATAACGATAGCCGTAATCTACACGCGATTGAATAATTGATACATTGTATAAAATATAATCATCACTTGCTTGTATACAGGGTGGGGCATTTAAGTTGGCAAACGTGAATAACTCGGAAACGAAGCATTTTCGAAAAAAGTATTTCAGACGAAAGTTTTATCATCTTCGAAGTGGAATCTAGACTCCATAATTTTCTTTAGATTGGTGGAGGGGTTCACGGTCATATGGAGGTCAACTTGGTTTTTTCAAATGAATACCCCAATTTTTTTTTTACAGATTGGTATTCTTTGTGAGAAAATAAACAATTTTGTTTAAACCGTTTTTTATTTCGTCCAATTGTTTGCGAGGAATTGGGCATTCTCAAAATTTACAAATAACTATCTTTTGCACGAACTACGTGAAGAACACAATAAACAGAACGATTCTACATTTCTACACCACACTGTTCAAGCAATGATTAGTGTAACACATGTTTGAAGTGATCATGGCCTTTCAGTTCAATACACTTCTCGATGCGGTTTGCGAAAGATCGCACCACCTGTAGTAAAACATCCCTGTCAATATCTCGGCAAGCATTTCTGATCCGTTCCTTCATATTTTTTTTTGTAGTTGGCACATCTTCGTAAACTTTTTCCTTGAGATATCCCCACAAAAAAAAATCTGATGAAAAACCTCATGCCGACAATTTGTAAACATTGTAGAAGGCATGAGGCGAGCCCGTATGATCAACATCACTTGACCTCACGAGATTATTTTCGAAAACTGTATCGAACTGGAAGGACATCACTTCGAACAAAATGTGTTACACTAATCATTGCTTGAACAGTGTGGTGTGGAATCGTTCTGTTTATTGTCTTCTCCACGAAGTTCGTGCAGAAGATAGATATTTGTAAATTTTGAGAATGCCCAATTACTCGCCAACAATTGGACGAAACAAAAAACGGTTTAAACAAAATTGTTTATTTTCTCACAAAGAATACGAATCTGTAAAACAAAAATTGGGGTATTCATATGAAAAAACAAAGTTGACCTCCATATGACCGTGAACCCCTCCACCAATTTAAAGAAAATTATGGCCTCTAGATTCCGCTTCGAAGATGATAAAACTTTCGCCTGAAATACTAATTTTCTCGAAAATGCTTCGTTTTCGAGTTATTTGCGTTTGCCAACTTAAATGCCCCACCCTGTATACTGCATCGTCGTATACAGAGATATGCGCGCATGAAACCATAATTACATTATTATACATAGTACATACATACGTATACATGTACATACATTTAAATGACGTAATATGACATGCGTACTCGAATTACGTCTGATGAATGAAGAAAATAAAAATAAAAATTATCAGCACGATTCAATTTATACAATAGTATGCGAGTCAATGATCGCGGTTATAAATATATATATATATATATATATATTTTATATATAGTCGATTTGGCATGGAACGCCCCATATATATATATATATATATAATATATATAATATATAATATAATATTATAAATATATATATATATATAATATATATAATATATAATATATAATATAATATTATAAATATATATATATACAGGGTGAGTTTTCTCCGGGGTCTGATCTGGGAGGAGCTTCAACGTGCTGAAGCTCCGCCTTATTCTATTTTGACTGGTTCGCTTCATCATAATACTGTGTGATTATCGAGCAGATACCCTTATCCCCAAATTTGTTTACATCCACACGTATAGCACACCTCGGAAATACAGTCTTATCGCATAAGGTATTATTTTGATAGCGGGATGTAAGCATTGCCACAAATACCTTGCCAGTAACTAGTCGTTCACAGTCTCTTCAAGCACTAGCACAGCAATAATTCTGAAGCAAAATATGGCAAATTATTCTATCGACGAGTACGTTGACATGCTTTTAATTTATGGTGAATGCCGTTCGAGTGATCTCATTTCTGAATAAATTGAATTTTCAACATTATGTACTTGTGGCAATGCTTACATCCCGCTATCAAAATAATACCTTATGCGATAAGACTGTATTTCCGAGGTGTGCTATACGTGTGGATGTAAACAAATTTGGGGATAAGGGTATCTGCTCGATAATCACACAGTATTATGATGAAGCGAACCAGTCAAAATAGAATAAGGCGGAGCTTCAGCACGTTGAAGCTCCTCCCAGATCAGACCCCGGAGAAAACTCACCCTGTATATATAATATATATAATATATAATATATAATATAATATTATAAATATATATATATAATATATATAATATATATATATATATATAATATAATATATATATTATATATATATATATATTATATATATTATATATATATAATATATATATATATATATAATAATAATATATATAATAAATAAATAATAAATAAATAATATATATATATATATATAATATATATAATATATATATTATATATATTATATATATATAATATATATATATATATAATATAATATATATATTATATTATATATATATATATATTATATATATATAATATATTATATTATATATATATTATATTATATATATATATATATATTATATATATTATATATATATATATATATATATTTATATATTTATAATATTATATTATATATTATATATTATATATATTATATATATATATATATATTTATAATATTATATTATATATTATATATTATATATATTATATATATATATATATTTATAATATTATATTATATATTATATATATTATATATATATATATATTTATAATATTATATTATATATTATATATATTATATATATATATATATATATGGGGCGTTCCATGCCAAATCGACCTACCCGTGACCCTCGACCTCTCAGATTTGGTCCGTGATTTTTTGTGTCATTCTTCCGACTTTGAATAGCGACTACAATTTTTTTCAGATTTTTTAAAATACCTCTGCGCCCGTGGTGAATTTTCAAAGTTTTTTTTTCAACACCTCGATGGCCGTAACCGAAAAATCTGAAAAAATTCTGAAAAATTCTCTGTCAAAAATGAAAATTTTTGACCCGTATTACATTATGTCTAGACTTTTCCTTCAACCTGATTTTTCGATTTTTTGATTAAAAATTTTCATTTTAATTTCAATATAAAATGACCATGACGTAGTAAACATTTTTTTTTTTCAAATTAATGAACAAAAATCTCCAAAAATGCCGGAACAATCTTCAGACTCACCATGAAAATTTTTAATCAAAAAATCGAAAAATCAGGTTGAAGGAAAAGTCTAGACATAATGTAATACGGGTCAAAAATTTTCATTTTTGACAGAGAATTTTTCAGAATTTTTTCAGATTTTTCGGTTACGGCCATCGAGGTGTTGAAAAAAAAACTTTGAAAATTCACCACGGGCGCAGAGGTATTTTAAAAAATCTGAAAAAAATTGTAGTTGCTATTCAAAGTCGGAAGAATGACACAAAAAATCACGGACCAAATCTGAGAGGTCGAGGGTCACGGGTAGGTCGATTTGGCATGGAACGCCCCATATATTTATAACCGCGATCATTGACTCGCATACTATTGTATAAATTGAATCGTGCTGATAATTTTTATTTTTATTTTCTTCATTCATCAGACGTAATTCGAGTACGCATGTCATATTACGTCATTTAAATGTATGTACATGTATACATATAAATATATATATATATATATATATATATATATATATATATATATAAATATATACATTATATATATATGTATATAAATATATACATTATATATATATATATATATTTATATGTATATATATATATATATTCATATAGAACGTATATATATATATATATATATATATAGAACGTATATATATATATATATATATATATATATATATATATATATACGTAATTTAGCCATTTTGGTGACACCTTTTTTTTTCAGTTGAAAACACTGCGAAATGACCTAATCTTCATACTCCCGCGGGCCAAATTTGATTTCTAGTAACCGTTCTGATTTGAGAAACAATTTTATATGAATTGTACATTTTGATGACACCATATGTATAATTTTGTTCATATAATTTATGCACTTTCGTAACACTATATATACAAACTCATATATACAGATTTAAATATAAATTATATATAAACGAAATTTTTTCCCTCGAAATCCTGAGTCGTATTGTTTATCATGAATGGTTCTCGAAAGATAATGTGAAATTGAATTATTAAAATATTGTTAGGGGTAAATTCAACTGTCAGTAACCCGCGTGATGCTCAGTCTTGGATGTCAAACCTACATGGAAAATTTGTATCTCATAAGTGGGTAGCGCTGCAAGACAGACGAGTCTAACTTGTTAGCGTCAGTAGCTGTCGCTGGTTGTTGTTCACGTGATATTGGTGTATGTGTACCCATGAATGAGTTGAAATGAGTGTACGAACGGCAGTTTGGACATTTCTGTGACACTCGCCCATTTTCAGCATAACCACCGTATAGATATATCTATTCTCTTCTCCGAGTGTTTGAGAGCAATTCATTCTATCATCTGATTGACGCTAGAAATATATTTCTAATTCAATCGTCAGTAAAAGTAAAAAACTGTACCCAGAAATATTTATTCAGAAAGAGGTGGAAGTATTTTTACTGAGGTGATAAAGATACGAGGTGTATATTTCGAAGTGAAAACATTTCGACGACGTCACAGAAATGCACGATTTACCGTCAAATGTGTCACTGAAATGAGTGTACGGATGGCCGTTTGGACATTTCGGTGACACTCGCCCATTTTCAGCATAGCCACCGTATATGATGTATAGATGTATCTCTTTTCTTCTTCGAGTGTTTCGAAGCAATTCATTCTATCATATGATCGACGTTGGAAATATATTTGTAATCCAATTGTCAGTGAAAGTCAAAAACTGTACTCGAAAATTTTCATTCAGGAAGAGGGAAGAGTATTCCAACTGAGGTAATCAAGATACGAGGTGTATATTTCAAAGTAGAAACATTTCGACGACGTCACAGAAATGCACGATTTACCGTCAAATGTGTCGCTGAAATGAGTGTACGAATGGCCGTTAGGACATTTCGGTGACACCTGCCCATTTTCAGCGGTGCTACCGTGAAGTTTGCACGTGTCCAGTTACGCGAATTTCATCGGATTATTATCCAACGTTCAACCGACTAATTTTGCAACTTTTAATGTAGTTCGAGGGATTTCAAATTGGGACGTATCTATCTTCTCCTCCAAGTGTTTGACAGCAATTCATACTATTATCAAATTGACGTTGGAAATATATTCCCAATTTATTTATGAGTGAAAATTGAAGACTGTACTCGAAAATATTCATTCAGAAAGAGGAAAGAGTATTTTTACTGAGGTAATCAAGGTACGAGGTGTATATTTCGAAGTGAAAACATTTCGACGACGTCACAGAAATGCACGATTCACCGTCGAATGTGTCACTGAAATGAGTGTACGAACGGCAGTTTGGACATTTCTGTGACACTCGCCCATTTTCAGCATAACCACCGTATATGATGTATAGATATATCTATTTTCTTCTCCGAGTGTTTGAGAGCAATTCATTCTATCATCTGATTGACGCTAGAAATATATTTCTAATTCAATCGTCAGTAAAAGTAAAAAACTGTACCCAGAAATATTTATTCAGAAAGAGGTGGGAGTATTTTTACTGAGGTGATAAAGGTACGAGGTTTATATTTCGAAGTGAAAACATTTCGACGACGTCACAGAAATGCACGATTCACCGTCGAATGTGTCACTGAAATGAGTGTACGAACGGCAGTTTGGACGTTTCTGTGACACTCGCCCATTTTCAGCATAACCACCGTATATGATGTATAGAGATATCTATTTTCTTCTCCGAGTGTTTGAGAGTTTACGGTAATTGGGACGTATCTATCTTCTCCTCCAAGTGTTTGACAGCAATTCATACTATTATCAAATTGACGTTGGAAATATATTCCCAATTTATTTATGAGTGAAAATTGAAGACTGTACTCGAAAATATTCATTCAGAAAGAGGAAAGAGTATTTTGACTGAGGTAATCAAGGTACGAGGTGTATATTTCGAAGTGAAAACATTTCGACGACGTCACAGAAATGCACGATTCACCGTCGAATGTGTCACTGAAATGAGTGTACGAACGGCAGTTTGGACATTTCTGTGACACTCGCCCATTTTCAGCATAACCACCGTATATGATGTATAGATATATCTATTTTCTTCTCCGAGTGTTTGAGAGCAATTCATTCTATCATCTGATTGACGCTAGAAATATATTTCTAATTCAATCGTCAGTAAAAGTAAAAAACTGTACCCAGAAATATTTATTCAGAAAGAGGTGGGAGTATTTTTACTGAGGTGATAAAGATACGAGGTGTATATTTCGAAGTGAAAACATTTCGACGACGTCACAGAAATGCACGATTTACCGTCAAATGTGTCACTGAAATGAGTGTACGAATGGCCGTTAGGACATTTCGGTGACACTCGCTCATTTTTAGCAGTGCTAGCGTACATGATGTGTGCATATGTCTATTTCCTTTCCCGAATGTTTGATAGCAGTCCATACTGGTACCAAACTGATGATGAAAATATATTTTCAACATCATTTTGGAAATGGTATGAATTGCTATCAAACACTCGGAGGAGAAAAAAGATACGTCTCAATTTGAGATCCCTTCAGCTGAATCAAAATTCGTAAATTCAGCCGGTTGCACCTCGGATAATGATATGAGAAAAAATGCCCAACTGGCGACGCGTACCTTTACGGTAGCACGGCTGAAAATAGGTGAGTGTCGCCGAAACGTCCAAACGGCCATTCGCACGCTTATTTCAGTAACACATTTGACGATGAATCGTGCATTTCTGTGACGTCACCGAAATGTTTCTACTTTGAGATATACACCTAGTATTTTGATTACCTCAGTGAAAACATTCTTTCCTCTTCCCGAATGTATATTTTCGAGTACAGTCTTTGATTTTCACTGATAATTGAATTAAGAATATATTTTCAACGTCAATTTAATAATAGTATGTATTGCTGTCAAACACTCGTCGGAAAAGATAGATACGTCTCAATTTGAGATCCCTCGAGCATTAAAAGTTGCAAAATCAGTCAGTTGAACGTTGGATGATGATCTGATGAAATTCGCGTAACTGGACACGTGCAAACTTTACGATAGCACTGCTGAAAATGAGCGAGTGTCGCCGAAATGTCCAAACGGTCATTCGTACACTCATTTCCGTGACACATTTGACGGTGAATCGTGCATTTCTGTGACGTCGCGGAAATGTTCCCACGTTGGAATATATATCTAGTACCTTGATTACCTTTGTAAAAATACTCTTTTCCGTTCCTGAATAGATATTTCCGAGTACAATTTCTGACGATCACTGACAATCAATTCAAAAATATATTTGTATTTTAATTGTCGGTGAGAGCCCAGGATTGTACTCGAAAATATTTCTTCAGGACCAGGAAAGAGTATTTCAACAAAGGCCATCAAGATCCAAGGTTTATATTTCGAAGTATACACATTTCGGTGACGTCACTGAAATGCACAATTAGTCATCAAAAGTCATCACACGTCCTATCGTCTGTTACTACCGACCCAATGATCACTCGACCGTTCTCGAACTCATCGGTCACTCCTTCGAACATATGAACGGATATTCAAAACTGCAGCAAGTCATAGCTAATCGATCCCCAGGTGAATCAATATTCTTTAAACTGTGCCGTTACAAGTTGCTGATGCGGAGTCGGAACATTTCAGGGATGTCATGAAAATGCACATTCGACAATAGTTCACCGATGATTATTTAGACATTTTGGCGACAGCCTACTATTCTGTCACTCCTTTCGAAAATATTGACGAATATTAAAAACTGCAGCAAGTCATAGTAATCGATCCCCACGTGAATAAATATTTCCCAAACTGTGCCGTTACAAGTTGCTAATGCGGAGTCGGAACGTTTCAGGGATGTCACGGAAATGTACAATTGACAATAGTTTACCGATGATTGTTCGGACATTTTGGCGACAGCCTTCGATTGTAGCTAAAACCTGTGAAAAACATTAATTAATCATTGCGTTTACTCGGACTAAGACTCTCATACAGTTTCCAACATCAGAGTTTCTGAGTTATCGAAATGCTGGGGAATATTGTGTGAAAATTGAATTTTGAATACTGTCACTGAAATGTACGATTGAAAATAGTTTACCGATGATTGTTCGGACATTTTGGCGACAGCCTTCGATCGTAGCTAAAACCTGTAAAAAACATTAATTAATCATTGCGTTTACTCGGACTAAGACTCTCATACAGTTTCCAACATCAGCGTTTCTGAGTTATCGAAATACTGGGGAATATTGTGTGAAAATTGAATTTTGAATACTGTCACTGAAATGTACAATTGCAATGTATGGATATATATGTATACCATGCATTTTGATTACTGTCATCAAAGTGTACAAATTAACGCAGGAACATTTCGGTGACGTCACGGAAATGTCCCAAAGTCACGGAAATGTACAATTCATATTCAAAAGTGTCATCGAAATGGCTAATTAACATACATATATATATATATATACGTTCTATACGCTTTCATTGGTCTATGATTCATCGGGAGTTACTATACACCCTCACTCAATCCACGTGCTTGCGCTAAATAACAAGCCAAAGAATGAAATGAAAAAAATTCTCTTCAAATATATTTTCACTATGAAAGAATACCTACTACATATACATAATATATGCTATACAGAATGCTCGATCGCGTGTTGATACTATAAATATAGATATACTACTGCGTAAACGTTGTCATGCGCTGTTTAGCATACAGATACGTATAATTATGAAGTATGATGAGGCAGACAGTGGATAAACGTTTATTAGAAAACAAAAACAAATGTAAAGACAATAATACAAATAGATACAGGTGTACTCTGATTAGGTCGATTGCACAATAAACATACTTATATGCATCATCACCGCCATGTCGAACGACAACGAATTAACCACGACGAATTATACTGGAATTATGATAATCAAGTCGAATTATTGAAGTCACTTTGAATTCGGTCAGTCTTCGAATAACCGTCGAATCGATGTCGATTGAATATAGAAAATCAGGCATGTGACCGATGTTAGAAAAAAACAGCAATTCTGAATGGTAAAGAGGTCTCCCACCCAGAAATGGGCAAAAAATCGAAACTCTCGATTTCTGGTATGAAGTAGTCATGGTCTCACTAGTTCATCCCTCTCTTATTGTTGTTCCCTGTATACATTACGGGGCTCTGGATATCGAGAGGCTGAAAAATAAAAAATTGAAGCACCAAAAAATGTGGAAACATCGCCTTGTTTTAGTCTCTGTTCAAATGTTTACGATTACTATATGTTTATAGTAATTACACTGAATCAAACACGAGAGTAGATCAGTGTACCTATTTAGATGAATCCAGCTATATATAGTTGCGATAATGATTTATATACGTATGTACATTTACGTGCGTATGTTCATTGATATAGCCGGAGGTAGGTACGTGCGTGTGCTCGATTGATAAAAAATGCGGAGCGTGTATGTACATACATAGAACTTTTATTTACCTGTATCTATATATGCGAAATCAAGTTTGTTTTCACGATGAACCGGTATACCGTTACATGTGTACATGTATGTGTACACCTGAGTAGAATTATGGATGTTCACATGTGACGTACTATAGTCGACTGAAAAAAAAGAGGAAGAAAAAAATGTATGATCTAAAAATAAAGTCCAAGTGTGTGTATAGCCGATTATTGAAAGCAATCAATTATTATATACCGCTCAGATTACATCTGATGTGTAAATATGTCATTGTATATAATGTGAACGCTATAATAACCGTAGCTTTACGCAAATCGTATATTCATATATACATCGTAAGCGTCACAAGACTATAAGAGTGTATAAATTATAGTCTATTTATAGCGAGAGGAAACCGAACGATTTTTTTTATAACAAACAAATCTGTGATCATGAATTAATACATAGTGAAAATTTCTTAGCCTTTCATTTCACCTTTTCTATATTCATGGACGTTCATAAAGTCTAGGCAGGCGACTCATACTTAATTAAAGGAGAACCAACCAACCAAAGTCTAAGCAGATTCTATTTTTAATCGTTTCAAGTTTTCGGGGAAACCCCCAGGTAGCGGTATACGCAAATGAAATTATACACGGAAATCCGATGTGGCAACGGGTTTCTATGTCGAAACAATATACGTAACAAGCATCTCGAGAGTTTTGAATTACCTATATTTTTGTATCCACTTAATTGAATTCGTAAAATGGATACAAAAAAACCTTCGATCTATGTGCAAAATGTCAAACGCACTATTCGAAATTCAGTCCAACAGAATTATGAAAAGTCGATCGAATGAAAAAGGGTGGAAATGGAATCTGAATAGTAAATTTGTTGATACATGTATATGGGCGGGTATTCCACCTAAACTCGACACGCCCGCGGACCTCGACTTTTTCAAAATGACTGATTATTTTTTCCCGTAAACTACGAGGCAAAAATACCTACCCCTGTTTTCTGGTTTGTCGATAAGTCACTCCGTTTGGACGGGACATTTTTTTGAAATTACCCGCTTTTCGGTTTTCTTTATATTTCGTTCTTCGATAACTCGAAACCTCGCACTTGTATCGAAAAATTTCACATAAGAAATTTCTTGGTATTTGAGTGTTCTTTTGGAGAAGATTTTTTTAGAAAATTTGTGGCACTCAAAACTCGTTTTTTATGCGAATAAACATCAGAAATCGGTTTTTTTTAAAAACGCGATCCTCGATTTTGTCGTAAAAAATGTCAAAAATATTTAGTGATCGATAAAAATTTCAAGACCTTGGCGATGATGGCGACTTATTTCGTTCAGGAGTTACAGCCATTTGAATGTGGGAAAAGAGAAAATTTTGTGTTCCGGCTCGCCAAAAAACCTTAGCCGATGGAATGTAAAAATTTTTGTTTATTATTATTATCTTTCCAGATTACTTTTCACACCTCCTATGACTTATCTAATGGAACCCTGAATCAACTACGGATTTTCCGACGAGCGCAAATGTAACATTTTTTATACTCTGATGTTCAAGTGGCTGTAACTCCTGAACGAAATAAATCGCCATCATCGCCAAGGTCTTGAAATTTTTGTCGATCTCTAAAGAATTTTTGACATTTTTTTAGGAAAAATCGAGGGTGGTGTTTAAAAAAAACAAACGATTATTTATGTTTATTCGCATAAAAAACGAGTTTCGAGTGGCAAAAATTTCGAATGTTTTAGGTACTTGAAGTTAATCGATACAAGTGCGAGGTTTCGAGTTATCGGAGCACGAAATATCCATAAAACCGAAAACGGGTAGGCTAATTTCAAAAAAATGTCCCGTCTAAACGAAGTGACTCATCGACAAATAAGCAAATAGGGGTAGGTTTTTCTAACTTGTAGTTCATGGGGAAAAAATCAGTCATTTTGAAAAAGTTGAGGTCCGCAGGCGTGTCGAGTTGAGGTGGAATACCCCATATATAAATTTCTGAATAGTTCTATATGATCTATGTAGGTAATTCCATGTAAATTGAAGCTCCAATTTGTGTATCATAATAAAGGTATAGTGTCGTATTGTCTTACGGATTGTGGGTTCGAGTATAGCGTATAGAAAATAATCCTTGTGAATGAACCGTACGAAGAAAAAAACGCAATGGGTATATCTGCTCCATTAATATTATATCACGATTACATATTCAATCAACGTAGACATAATACATACGGAGAAATTTGCGGGACTTATAACAAGTCCCATCGTTATAATTCCTAGGATATAATAGCGAAGATGTCTGTGGGTATGAGCCAGATGTGTCGAGGGAAAAACCAAAGAACTGCATTCCGATTGGCATATTCGACGAAAAATCTAAATATATTGTTATAATAACTTTGATAATTATTTCAGGGAAAACGATCTCGGATAATAATTTTCGCACATATATACCTATCGATATTCGGTGTAAATTGCAAAATAATTGAGAAATTCGCAAAACCAGATATAGAGCAGATGTTTTTTTTTTTTTTTTTTTTTTGTGGTTGCACCGAGGAAAGTATTTTGTGGACTGTTCTTGAAGACAGAACCTCAAATGAGTACGATTTTTTTAAAAATCTGACTTTTTCCCGTGTGAAAAATTTATGAATTATTATACCGAATCTGTTGAAGATGGGAAAATTCGATGACGTACATTTCGCGTAAACGATAAATTGTGAGGGTTTTACATCTCGTGATCTTTTCAGGCCTTGTCTTATGCTTTGTAGGTCTGGGTATGGGAGAGCCGAGAATGGCAGATGAAGCCGGAATCTTTGATATCATTAAAAACAAAAATGCGACAAGGAGGCTCAATATCGATAAGCATTCCGCGTGACTACAAGCAAAGGGCCTAAGCGCCAAAAAAAAAATTTCGTTTTTTTCGTGCCAAAATCTTTTGCATGCAACAAAAGACCTTTTGGGCATAGTCGCAGAACATTTTTTTTCTGCCGCTTAGGCTCTTTTGTTTTTAGTCACGCGATTTGTCTCATTTGGACTAAAAACACGAAAATATATTCAGAAACAACAAAATCAAATTACCGGTCAGCTAAAAGCCGAAGGTCAGATGTATTCGTAGGTACGACTTTTGCGATTTTACGCTTTGAATTTGTTGATCTCGAGTCATCTGTACGTCAACATCGTTCTCGAAGCAAAAACAAAAATTGTACGCCTTTTCGTTATTTGGTTCCCTTTTTTCTCAATCCTTGATCCTTTCTTCGAATTACGAACTTGTGTCGTTCGATCCGTAAATATTGCGTTAACAATTTCGTCGAAAGGCAAAATAAAAATGAAATTAGCCGATGCGATGTTTTGTCATTAACAAAAGTGGAAGAGAAAAAAAATGAAAAAACCTGTGAGGTTACATCCGCCAGACATACGACCTCTTGCTTTTACTCTTCGTATTTCTTCATCCCGATTGATCTATAGAGCGTCTTTTTCATTTTGACTGGGAATGCGAAAAAATAAGTTGTACGCCCTTTTGGTATTGAAATTGTGTATTTGGTGTTTATGTCGCGTTTTGGGATTGGGCACGCGACATGTGCGTATATAAACAAACACATACACACGCTGATCGAGTGTGAATTACAGCCTAGGCAGGCAGGTAAGTATAGGTATACATACAGGTAGATCGGTGTACAGCTGTAGGAGGAAAACGAGTGAGCTCGCGTGCTGAACCATAAAGAAATTGCCCACTCTCTGAATTGCGACACAATAACGATTCTCGTGACGTCAAAGCTGGTAAAGACGTTTGTGGTATACAGAAATACCTTTCAAGTCATTCCGCTCCGGCTAAATGGGCTGCCCGGGATTACCTGACTTGTAATAATACACCTGGAGAGAGAATTCTATTTTAAGAACATAAGAAAATTGACCCCGCCGGCAAAGAAGACCACAAATCACGTATAAGCCATTGAACCAATAACATTTTTGCGCTAATTTCAATACGTATGAAATTTGTCGAATTCATTCGGGTTTTAACGATTATTCCTCAGATATGGGAAAAAAATCGAATATGAAAGGATGTGCAATGATTTGCACTACGGTGCAAATTATTTTCTATGTAGGCACAGCTGAGTTTTGCCCAAGATGTAGAAAGCTTGTTTGATTTGGGATCATTTCGACTGTTGTTGACCAATTAATCCAACTGGTTGATGATAAATTGATAACAACTAGCAGGTCAATCGGCTGACCACGATGGGTCAGCCCTGAAACTTTCCGCGCAAATCTTACAAGTTCAAACGATACAAAACAACTGCATGGATCTACTTAGTTCGAAATTCGGTTGATTCTAAGTTGGAGCAGATGCTACGGATAAAGATCACAATCATCAAAATCCGTTGATTCTTTCTTAAGATATGACTGCTTGAATTTTCTTTTCGTAAAATTTTGTTCTCTCAATTACTCAAAAACTAGTAGATCAATTGAATCCAAAATCTGATCAGCTCTGAGTTACGAAAAAACACATTGATCGCAACCAAAATTGTCGAAATTTTCCGATTCGATCTCAAGATATGGTCCGACATAGAATTGATTACATACCCAGTCATCTATCTACCAGTTAAAAATGGTGGAAGGCGATTCTCTGGACCTAAAAACTTGGAAATCTGGTAAAAATTCGATTACTTCTCATTATCGGGGTGATGGATGAATGTAACTTTCTTTTTTTCAAAAGCGAGTACAGTTAAAAAAAAATTAGTAAAACCTGTTTCAAAAATTCGAAATAAATGTAAACTGCCAAGCGGTACGAACGGACTATCAAAACCAGGCGGAGTACTTCGACGTCATTGGCATAATGACAATTGGTTGGGTTTTTTCGCTCCACGTGAATGCGCGTATGAAACGGCATGGGTTATAGTCGCTTCAATGCTCACTATATACATACCGGCGATGATAAAGTGGCGGAAAGAAATTTGTTCCGATAAAACGAAGAAATGGAAAGTCCGCGGAAAGCGTTATAACGGCAATGATCCGTACAATATTACCACGAGAGTCCGAGCACAATATCTCACACGACATTATCATTTCCACGTGCAGATTGACTCATTGCAAATCAAATGATATGAATTTTTTACGTATAGCAAGCATCCTCTGCAGATTTTATGGTTTCATGGATTAAGCATACGTTCCGGAACCCGCCGAGAGATCCTGATCCAGAATTCACAGATCCTCGTAGTATTTGAAACTATAAATGAATCGAAAAAAACAATTATGGCAAAATCTGAGGCGGAAGATTGCAGAGTGAGGGATTTAAGCGATTTCGATAACAAAATTTTGATAACGTTATGTGGCTTTGACGTCTTCTCATGTTTTTGATAGATTGAGATGATCAATATGATGAATGGCAAAGCAATTGGCGACGCGAGGAGACGTTGACAAGCTTTCGGAAAATCCGGAAAAACGAGCATCTCTCGGAACGAAGAACTTCCGGAGTATATTAAACGGCGACAAGTCAGTTTCCGGCGCGCGCGTTCGACGGCCTACGTGACAGTAAGCGACCGCAATCACAATCGCAAGGACCGCGAGATATCGAAACTTCTTTCCTCAAGGCAAAACCGCGCGGTCGCGCTTAACGCACGCGCCTCGCCGCAGCTGGAGCGCGACGTACACGCGCGGAAGATACGTGCGACTTGCTCAATCGTGAAAATCTCCTCGTATTTTCGTTCCCTCGAATTGCCTCAAATTTTTTTTTCAACTGAGTGCGCGAAATTCGGTTTTGCGCACCCACATCAATGAGTGCGCAAAATAGTAAATTCTCGTACGAGTGCGAAAGCTACTACTTTCCCGCACTAGTGACAAAATACTACTTTCCTGCACTAGTGCACAAAATACTACTTTCCCGCACATCGAATTTTGCGCACTCAGTTAGGAAATAGTATATTACACAACGAGTGCGCAAAATATGTGAGACCCGTACGAGTCGGGTACGCTCGGGCAACAAACAAGACGAGTGCGGGACTCACCTATTTTGCGCACTCGTTGGGTAATATACTATTTTTTACGCGCAATTTTTCTTTTTCACCCGCAAAATCACTTTTTCTCACCTCCAGTAAAAAATTGATCACTTTCTCGCTACGCTCGGGCGACAAACCCGCGGCTCGTGCGGGACTTGCCTATTTTGTGCACTTGCTGTGTAATATACGAGGGTAGACGTATCATTTTTGGCAACCTTAGTTCCGTTTGTGGCCATATCTATTACACGCAAATCGAGGTAATAGCCACAACTGTTACAACAGGGTTTCGAATGTCAATTTTTTAACAATTAAGTGCATTAAGTATAGAATTATTGAACAATATGCCATTTGATACTCACTTCATGTCCTATTCTGACTTTCTCTTCATTGTTTGCCTAATTTGAAAGGCACCAGCAATAAATACAGACTCTTTTTTTAGGTGGCCACAACTAGTACAGTGGCCACAAATGGCAGGCTACCCTATATTAAATTACTCGAGGCTCCCGCTTTCGTATACATATTTCGACGTATACATATGTTTAGTCCCATTTCCCACGTTCTATGTAAAATCGTCCGCAATCACTTTTTTTGCACAGCTTTATCGATAGGACCTGAGGATCAAGTCAGTACAAAAAAATCAACGCACAATCCTACGACTTCCGGTTCGATGTATCATTTTTTCCGCGATAGTAGAAAAGGGTCAGGGAAGTCGGACGGTTCAAGTTTAGTAATTTTTTCGAAAGTAGGTATATTTTCCAAATTCATGAAATAATAAATACAGGCTGGATTGAAAAAAGCATGAGCATTTCGAATTTGTTCGATGCAGTAGGTAGCCACACGCTCTCGAAAAATTACAGAACTTGAACTCTAGTATGCCTAAACCACACGCCTGAAGTTTATGCAATTTTTCCTGCAAGTTGTTGTTGATTGGTAATATTTCATATATTTTTTTTTTTTCAGTTCGAAATCGTCCGATGCGTATCGATTGATCGACTTGGAAAAATCCTTTGCCGTTAGTGAAACACGTGGTTTTTTTTTTTTTTTTGCGGGAAAAAACAAAACAATTCAGTTCAATATAGTAAAAAAAGATTTATGAATGGTGGATACATGTATGAATACCTAATCTGGGAATTCACGGTAAGGAAAAAGCCTGGTCCAATTATAACTCGTCAGCCACAAAGTTCCGAATAAGAGGAAAAAAATAAAAACTGATAAGATAATCGAGGATTTCTCACACAAAGTTGATGATAATCGTAATTTATCAGTTAATAATAACCGCCAATGACTAATATAATTATCGCTTCGGAAAAAAATTCAAAATTTGAAGCATTCAATGGAGTCTAGAGATTTCTCATGCTAAGCTCGAATTTGCCATTCCTATATGAGAATCATATCGGTTTAGCAGTAGAAACGTTATCATTATTTGGTCTTTTTTTTGGAAACGCAGGTACGGGTGCAAAACCCAGGATGATTGTAATTAAACGTCTCGGTTTCAATAGGGTTGGTACCCGTCAAGTATGTACTATCAAGTTTTTACAGGGTGATAAATATATCCTTATCGTCTTGGTCGGACATTGTCTATCGACTGTACTCGCACAAAAAATTTGACATCGTATTTGCCGTCAGCTTTTTCCTAGTTCTGATGAAGACAATCTCATTTCGCATGGGGAGCATTTCGTATAAGTTTATCGTTCATCTTATGTATAGACAAAGTTGTGTAGAAATCGTCTGACCGCTCTGACGATGTAATTCAGACGTCTCAATTACCTCGCCTGTATCGTTTAGAGTTTAAACAGTTAACTGAGAGCATAAAATAGGAGCAGAATAGGAGCTGTGGTCACAGCCCAGATTCGGGTATCCGAATCTCGTATGATTGAATAATTCGGGAAGGGGTTCAAGCGTGATTTGGCTTCGATTGAGTCGTACGTACAAGATGCATATGAAAAACTTGCGCAAAACATGTGGCCGGGACCCGAAAGCATGTGACTTCATTTGGTTCTCGCTGGAATTAGGATTCGATGACGTATAAAAAATCATTCAAATAACTTCAGAAATACGATCGTCGTGACGGTGACGTACTCAAAAGGAAAATCGTCATGCGGCTACACGGTGGTTTGACGCGATTAACGCGATTACACCCGTAACGTTGTGGACTCCTGGAGTAGGGTCAAATGAGTATACAGGGTGGTCTTTTTTAATCGCCCCAGGCGAATATCTCGGAAACTGAAAAAGATACGAAAAAAAGTTTGATACAAAACTTGAAGGGTTTCGAGGGGGAAAGATGATGACGGTATGTGTTGACTTGTGGATTCTGCCACTTCCGAGATTTCGCTAGTAACTTCGGATTTTAGATAGGGAACACATATTTTCGATATGAGCAGTTGATAGCCGGAACAAAGACTGATTCAAATACGTGGAGAGAAAAAAATTTGAATTTTTTTTTTTGAATTTTTTTTTTTTTTTTAAACTTTTTTTTGAATTTTTTTTTCTCAAATTTTGTTATTTTTTATAGCGAGGGTCGGGTGAGGGTGCACGAGTCGGAGTCGAGGGCGCCGAAGCTGCCATCACCATCATCTTACCCGAGTTAGAAATTATCCTCCCCCTTGTTGTACACCGTACTATTGTTCTCACGTTTTGGAATTTGTCTCCAGGTCTGCTATTGGCTTGATTGACAGAAAATGACAAAATCAGAGAAAAAAATTCGAAAAAAAAATCAAAAAAATAAATAAAAATTCAAAAAAAAAAATTTTAATTTTTTCTTCTCCACGTATTCGAATCAGTATTTGTTCTGGCTATCAACTGCTCATATCGGAAATATGTGTTCCCTATCTAAAATCCGAGGTTACTAGCGAAATCTCAGAAGTGGCAGAATCCACAAGTCAACACATACCGTCATCATCTTTCCCCCTCAAAACCCTTCAAGTTTTGTATCAAACTTTTTTTCGTATCTTTTTCAGTTTCCGAGATATTCGCCTGGGGCGATTAAAAAAGACCACCCTGTATAGCTCTCGGATGGATCAAGAAGTCATCAATAATTCAACGAACTCATTGACAAACGCTGGTCACCAGTCAATCAACCTGATTTACCCCGATAACGATTCTCGATTGGCAATTTCGACTTTTCGAAGTAAACTTTTCTACTAATAAATAAATAAAAAATCATCAGTAAAAATCAACAAGAAATTATCATTCAGGAAAGAGTCGTATTCGATCAGTTTTTCATTTTTGCAAAAAAACATATCCGCAGAGATTTATCTCGGTCAATTTTCGCCGATATAACTTCGAGGAGCATAATCAGGAAAATGGGGAAAATTATTATCTCCGTTGCTGTAGCTGTGGCTTTTTTGGCCTTCGCTCCGTCGACGAAGTCCAGATCTGTTTCACCGAAGACGACCCCCTTTTGCCAAGCGATAGCCGAGGAGATGGAAGTAATGAATTGCCAGGATGAAAGGTACAGAGTACAATGGAGGGACATTTTTGGACCTGGACATAAGATCAGCATTTTTGATTACTCGACCGATGAAACTGGCAGAAACACCCCCGAGGCGAGGAACCCGATTTGTTACACGGTGGCGAACGAGACCGAGCGAGTTAATTGCGGGGATTCGTACGCGGTTCAATGGTTCGAAGCAGCCGGACACGGGGTTCGAATAAACGTTTATTGGAACTGAGGAATGTAGTAGGCGGCATTACTGATCATCAAAATGTCACCGAAGCAATCAAGAACAGGAAAAAGAGGGAGGAGAATTAGAGTATAATAGGCCAGATTTGAAAAAAATTTCGAATTTCTTTATGCCGTCGAAATTTTGTCCTACCAGACCCCAATGGTGAAAAAGATGACCCCAGCTGGATAAGATTCAGCGAATTTGGATCAAGGAAGAATTAACCGAAACTCGAAAATCGCCGATTCGATTATAGGGCATTTTCAATGGTCGTAAGTCCAGTTAAAGTAGATTGCATCGCGGGTGACCAGCCGGCATGTATACATTTATTCAAAATTATTTATTTCATATTTATTATTCATTACATTTATTCAGTCAGTATACATATACATGTTATAGACTCAATTTTATCCGGTAAATCATGCGATTATTTCAATCATCTTTAGTTATACTACTTATTCAATTCGACATGATCATCTTGTTCGTGATAGGATATTTATTTATTTATACATTCCGTTATTTATACATTTATTTATTCGTTTATTCATATACTTACGTACTTACTTACTTATTTATTTATTTATTTATTCGCACGCTGTCATGTATTTGATACATTAATTATGTAATCTGAGCAAATGGGGCTCGTACACGTGCCTCGGTAATTATTGGATACAATCAGAAAAAGCTGTTCGAACAGAATCAACTGCGATTCTTGTTTTGCAAAATATTTGAAAAATGACTAGCAAATAACCCACCGAAAGATTCTAGCTAATTTAGGCACGAATGCATACAGAATTTGACAGCTTCGAAATTAATTCTGTCTTTAAATGCAGGATGTGATTTCGAGTATAAAATGTCAATAAAATTGGAAGAATTATATGTAATCGTCATTATGTTATGAATTACTGAATTACTCGATGTCAGATTATGCGTTGTCTCAATCAATGCGAGAATCAATGACAAACGGGGCTATACGCTTATGATTATCAAGTTCTGACAAAAAAAGACAAAAGAAAAAAAAAGATTGAACTTTGTAAAAGATTTCGACAAGTACAAATGTTAGTCAATAAGCATATGCAATAAAGCAAGGTAACGAAAATATAATGAAATATGTTTTTAATTGAAAAACACCGATTCCACAATTTCCTTTAAAACCGCACCGCACTCGCAAATAGCATCCGTCTTTATGACGTATTATTCCATCGCTTATATCCTTCTACTTTGCCGCGGTTCGTTATTGTTGACGAAATATCCTACATCGTCATATCAGGCCCGTGACGACTGGATATCATGAGGAACAAGGATATCGGTACGTCACGGTACAATCGCAGTCCGGAATCGGGAATAAGCGGTAATTTATCGTACAAACGAGGAAGCATCGAGCTAGTGCGTAAAGCATTATCTGCTTTTGCAAGTCACCACGTACATACCTACTAGTTTCCATACTTGGCGAACGCGTGCGGGGTGAAACAACTTGCGAACTTGGAACGCGGACATGTTCATGACCACATGAAGTGTTTCGCCAAATAACAGAACTGCAACGTTGCGGTGGCGTTGGCGTTTGGCCAAATCGGTTGGCAAAAAGAGTGAATTCCCAAAGGCGTCCCGAATCATATGTTCCAAAAATTATGATATCCGGTTCGGACCCAAGTATTATGTCGATCTGAAGCTCCGCAGGATCTGAGAATGTTGATGGAAGTCACGATCGAATCAGACGGAAGTCGAATCACGAATTTTTGGTACTTTTGGGCCATCTTTCTTGAAATTCTTGTACGAAAAAATTCATCGATCCCATGAACCATGTGTGAGAAGTTCTTCAATCATGTCAAGAATAAAAAAGTTATAGTTATCCTGTTGCCGACTCTTCAGTATATATGCATTGTACGGCAATGACCGCGTGGTAAAAATCGGGGGAGGCGTCGCATCATCTTCTACATCCTCGAATCGTTAAGATAGTGAGCTCCTCACCTTCGCAATACAGCCGTAGCCCTGAATACCGCCTCTGCCGAAATTCGACACCCTACTGGTGCTTTACCATTTCTAGCCGTAGTCGTGTATCGCCCACCCCATATGGCTCTAACCTAGACAGCTTCGAATTGGATTATGATCGTCTCTCAATGGACATTCGAGCTGACGGTGATACTCGGCGACTTTAATGCCAATCAGCTGGTCAACTCCTATGATGCCAACTATAACTTCTGGGAGTCTTGTGGTCTTTTACTTCGTTGATCCGTACGCTCCTACGTGTCATACGTCCACCTCGGACACATTCCTGGACCTGTGTATGGTCAGTGAAAAACTTGCTGTGCGCCTCTTTGGGCAGTCTCCGGCACCCTTCATTGAGGGTCACGACCTCACGTCTTGATGAAGTTCGTGACCTTGGAGTGTAAGCTAAGCTGGTTGGTCCAGGTGAATGCGGTCTCTGCCAAGATTCATGGAAATCTTCGACAACTTGCTGCTTCCCGCTCTTTACTATCGCCTGCCTTGTGTAGGTACCTCGAGGTATCGCTAATTTCACCATTATTCGATTACTGCTGTATTCTGTGCAGTCATCCATCGACCGAGCTGAACCTCAAGTTTCAACGGCTTCTATCGCGTACGTTCGCTTTGTGACCGGGGCCGCTATAAGAGATGAGCACATCTCACCGTGCCGTGTAGAAATTTCGATAGGGATAGAGAAAGGCCCCTTCTAGTTTTCTCCATTTTTATTAGGACACTATTGGGGAGAACTGCCTAGCCCCCTATCAGGGCTGTAACACTTTTCCAGACAGCGCCCCAACTAGATCACCCCATCAAGCCCCCAACTAAATAACCCTATGAGGCCCCGTTCTATACGTAAAATCAGAAACAGTATAGTGATTCACTATTATCGAAGTACGTCGAAAAAAATGGTTAAAAATGAACTTTTAACACCTAACGAGAGACCGCAGACCCACATTGAACGATGAAAATGCATTTTACCCGCTAGGAAAACCGCCGCATTATTTATCCTAGCCGGGGTTTGAACTCACGTCCTCTCGCTCACTAGTATCTCGCCCTAACCGCTACGCCAAACTATCGCATCCACATTGATATTTGTTCACTGTTTTCTTACTTGTGCGACGGCTGTACGAAGCCATTAAATTGATACCAGAAATAACACAATTCAGTAAATATTTTACATTCCTATAGGACTGAATTGCAGTTTTTGTGATCTATCTATCTATAGATTCATGTATCTTCAGTAATTAATTCCTACCGGGCAATATTACGTATGAATTTTCATGATTATTGTTTGGACTCTATTTCAATCGAATATTTGAGTACCGACTCGAATACCGAACTAGCATGTATGTACCATAATTTATTATGATGTGACGGCTGCCAACACTGCCATCACCCATGCCGGGGACCCTGACAGGGCCATGATGTCTCAGTTCTATTGGGGTACTAGTGGGCGGACTAAATCACTTATCCCGATCGCGCCCCCACAGGGCCCCGCTTCAGTTCTATTGTGGTTCTAGTAGGGTAGTCACGCTCACTTTATGTCCACCCTACCTGTGTGAGCTCATTTCAAGGCTGGACTGTATCAGCACTGTTTTGATACTCAGCCAGCTCGTCTTTAGCAGTTGGCCTGCGAGCAACTGCAACTGCAACTGCAACTGCACCACCACCCTAGTCGCTGTATAAATTGTGCATGTACCAGATACTCACTATAATATATCGTCCCATATTTGGTGTATCATTATATGCTCATCCTAACTCTAACCTTGAAATCGCAACTTCGTTGCAATTTTTCCTCTCTTGTGATGAAAAATAATGTCCGTCATTTGTACGGAAAGGCTTTTTGACGAATCTCGTTACAGCCCTCGCCTTCGGCTTGGGCCGTAAACCTCTCGTTTTGCCAAAAAAGCCTATCCGTAGTTACTTTTAATGCTTTCTCTCCTGCTCTTATATTCGTTGCATGTATGCTACAGTACCTGTTGCCCAGTATTTTTATGGGTAAGTTACCCTGGGTTTCCATGCGAGCGTTGCCGCGCGGCAAAACGCTGCGTTGCAGTTGATTGGTTGAACGCGCTGCCGCGAGCGTTTTGCGGCGCGGCAACGCTCGCATGGAAACTCAGGGTTGATATCTATATCTATCTATATCTGTATCTCTCTCTCGCTCTTGTTTTTATTCGTCCGTCCCTTCGCACGCCTATTCATGATATTAGTTCGTTTGGGAAATGTGCTTGAAATTCCGAACGTTCGGTTGCACGGAATTTCGGGAAATTAGGCTTCACCGCAGGATCCTTAATCCACATAAATGTACAATAGAAATGTATAACAGATTTTCGATGTGTCGCAAATCAAGGGCCAGTTACAGAGTTCGAAATTCACAAAAATTTTGAGCCTCTATAATAAACAAGCATAATATACAATTTTGATGGAACTTTCGTTCGTATGAACGTTCGGAACTTTAGGTGCATGTTTGGGAATTTCAAATTACTATCATCACCCGCCATGGGATATAGAGGTTAATTAATTAAATGATCTGTTGAATACCTAATCCTCATTCGCCTCGATATTCAAATTGTATGTTTGCGTGAAAACCTGAGCGGGAGGAGAGGAAGGATGAGTGAGTCAGTGTGCTCGAGACCGGGTCCGTAGGCGTGCGACACGCCGACCGAAATATTGGAACGCAAGACGTTTTCCCCCGCGACCGCGTGTGTGTACTTTAACGAATGGAGTGAGTGTATGTGCAACGGAAGTTCTGCCCGCTTTCTCGTATTCTTTGTCAATTAAATAACACAATCGAACGTTTCAAAGCACAAAAGAACGCGGAGTCCAAATTATTTTTCAAACCCTACCACTTCTCCCTACCTCGCTGCACACGGGATACATAACGACTTGAACAGATCATATCCTGCAAGTATGAGCGTAACTCATTGCTCTGGTTTTAGCTATTATATAATCAACCGACAGGGCACAACCTCTTCTCAATATTTCATCACTTCCAGAGAATCAGTGCCGATATATTTTCTACGAACAGACCAGGGGCTCATTCACGAACTCATAACGACAAAATAAAAACAAAAAAACAATTGACAGCTTATACCTATGAACTGCGTATATTTTTTTGATCAACATTGTTTTTTTTTTTCAGTTATTCTGCAGTTATGAGTTAGTGAATAAGTTCCAAGGTTCGTTTGAACTATGGTCTGCTGTGGATAAATAACTGTTTCATGAATTTGGTCAATGTCTGGTTCTTGTAGAGGTTTTGGTAACGAACCTGGAAAATCTATCTCTTCTGGAACAAGGTAAGACAAGACGAGATAACGAGACAACGATACTCCGTTATGGCCTAATATTGGGGCTAAACAATCCAAGCAAGCTTGGGTTTTGCTGTCAAGAAGTTTCCTCCTCGGTACAATCGGGGCCGAATACTTTGTGCCGTATAAAATCAGACATTTTCTTACTAACTTATGCGTTCGCGAATTCGAAGAAAACGAAAATTCTTTACATTTCAAAATCAGTTCAGTTTTTTGTGAACTAATTAATAATTATTACGTGTCATATAATCCTCGAAAGTAGCTTTCATGTAAAATATTATGATTTTTGACATTTTTTTACATAAATAAGTGGAACAAAAAATTTTTTAAATCCAAAAAACATAAATTCTAACGATGCATGCTCCAAAATCTTGTGGAAATTCGATTCAGAAAATTTCACACCGCTTTTTCCCCCCAAACGTGCGTTTAAATACAAAAATTAAAAAAAAAAAACATTTTTTTCACTGAACATGAAATTTTTGAAATTCGAAAAAAATTGATCCCATCATTTACCCATCATGGGACTAGGCTTAAAATTTGGGGGATAAGTGACAGTTTTTTTGAAAAAATTTTCAAGAAAATCGATCGCTACGTGTTTTTTGGAAAACAACATTTTAAACTCAGAATTTGAAAATCTTATAGAAATACAGATTTGAAATTTTTTTCGTTTGATAATCCGAAAGTGTGTTCAAAAACGTAAATTTCAAAAAAAAAAATCGTCCCGATTGTCCCATGTTTGGCGGAGTTACGGACATTTGAAAAAAATAGAGCGATTTTTTTCAAAAATCGATATTTCGAAAACGGCTGGGCGAAAAAATTTAAATAAATCATGAAGGCCTTTTTCAATGGGTACTATAACATGAAAAATTAAAAAAAAAAATCGGAGATGCGAAGGCTGAACGTTGTCCGATTCCGCGTGGACCTCCCCAGGTGTATTAGCCATTTGTTTGACTATTCTAAAATAGAATTCTATAGAAATAGCCATGCATATGGCCAAAGTAGCCATATTTTTCTTGTTGCTGCTATTTCAGCAATATGTAGGGGAGCTGGGGGCTAGTTGTAACAATTTTTGGTAAAATGCTCATATTTTGAGATACTTTTAATATTTCTTGTGGATAACTAATTTCATGTAAAGCGTATGTATTCACTCATCGAATGCATAAATATATTATTCAAAAGTTTTATCTGTTTTAGCACAATAGACATATTTCTAGAATAAGTCACGTGTTACAATTTGCCCCGTACTTGGGGCAAGTTGTAACAGGCGCGGGGCAAGTAGTAACACTGAAAAAAATACAACAATTGAGAAAATTTTGAGTTTTATTTTTTCATAATTCGCAATGGCTGGAAGTCTATACGGTAAATGTATAACTAGTTTGTAAGTGGGATAAGTGAATGATTTTTGGTTAATCAATATCCAAAAAACTCATTATCAAAATGAACTTTGAGGCTAGACTCGAGATCATCACATTAGCCTGATTAAATTATACATTATATAATATCACGATCAACATTTCCGGCCATTTCACTTGCGTACTAAGAAAGCAAGCTTTCTTCTGATAGCAGCTCAAGTTGTAACACGTGTTACAACGTGCCCCGAGATTGTGTTACAACTTGGCCCATCGCACGATTTTGGACATTATTATGAATTATTAAAAAACTAGAGAAGTTATAAAATTAATAAGCGTGACGTATCAAAGCTGAATACATTGAATGAGTGAAAAATCAAGCATATTTGGAAAAAAAAATATTTTGTATACATCGAAAATCAAAGTTTACGAAACGCATTTTTTCCCATTATCTGGCCGAAATAGTGCGCCTATACTCACGACCGCTCGCTGTAACGTCCCGCATTGCACTAATTGTGCTTACATAGTAACGCCCCTTATAAATGTTACGTTTGTTGCAAAACCTGATGAAAAAATTTGAAATCTGCCGAGTAATTCGGATGTTACTACTTGCCCCTGTTACAACTAGCCCCTAGCTCCCCTACCTATATTGCCTAAATTTCGACCCAATACATTTTTTACCGTGTATGTGTGCTGAAATATTCAAGGAATGAAATAAGAAATGCAATCAGCTTCAGCAGTTCTTTTCACCAATAATATAATCATCCAGAAAAATTGGCAAGATGATCTTTTTTTGAAAGATCAGCCGAACAGAATTATTCGCGATAATTTTAGCACATATAACGCTGATGTCTGTCTGTTGGATTGGTGCGTCTTTGTATTCGCGGTAATAAAATGTTGCAGGGAAAATTGTCTAAGCGGATCTGCTTCCTGTTCCTATCCTATTCTATTTCCTGCAAATTCCTTTTCATCATTCTAACCTCAAAATCGCAACTTCGTCGCGATTTCACGGCTCTCACGATGAAAAATAATGATCGTCACTCCTACGTAAAGGCTTTTTGACGAAACTCGTTACAGCACTCGCCTTCGGCTCGTGCCGCAAACCTCTCGTTTCGTCAAATAAGCCTTTCCGTACTCGTATCGTAATGTACTATTCTGTAACTCAGTGTGCGAAATTCGACTTCTCGTGCCTGTTGGTAGTATGCGAAGTGCCCGATTCACGGATCTCGAAGCCCAGTGTGCGAAGTAATTTCATTCGCGCACTGAGTGAGAGAATCTAGTATCGCGCACTAGATGATTCACTTCGCACACTGCGACTAGTGAATTTGCCTAACTCTAACCTCAAAATTGCAACTTCGTCGTGATTTTGCGGTTCTCGTAATGAAAAATTATGTCCCGTCACTAATTGTACGAAAAGGCTTTTTGACGAATCTCGTGAGGCTGCTGTCACATTGCGCCCGGACCGGAGGCCCGGAACGGAAATATTCACTAGATCTAACTTGATAAATCACTAGATCTAACTAAATTTGGTGAGATCTAGTGATTTAATCTAGTGAATATTTCCGTTCCGGGCCTCCGTTCCGTTGATTCGGGCGCCATGTGACAGCAGCCTGACAGCCTTGCGTTTCGCCAAAAAAGCCTTTTTGTAACACCTGCATGGGAAGTTTGACTTCGCGCACCGAAAAGTACGCGCGAAGCGCTCGATTCCCCAACGCTTTAGAAACTTTTAGGTAATGTTGGGAAACTGTTAGGTAATGTTGGGAAACTGTTAGGTAATTTTTATTACGATACAGTTTTCTGAGCTATACTAGCGCCATCGAACGTGGTAAGTGAGGACTACGATCCTGTCTGCTGCCTTGCGACGCGTGCGACAGATTTTATGTTGGAGTTTGGACAATAATGGCTTCTAGGTTAGGTTATGATCACAAGTTGGGGTCTGTGCGAGAGTATGTTTACATGGTGAGAATATTTAAAATATCGGGAAAACTCAGACGGAAACAGTACCGATTGAACTAGATTAAAAATAATAAGACTAAAACCTTCAATTGAGTGAATACCTAATATTTACGGAAAAAACGAAGTACTAATTTAATTACACATGGTTTTTACATTAGTACTGATTCCTCGAAAATAATGAACATATTCACTATGAATGATAATTTGTTTATGGCGGGGGGCTTCGCCCCCGCACCCCCTACCGGGGCTTCGCGCCTGGGCCCCACCAAGGGCTTCGCCCCTGGACCCCGTAGTCGCGCACAGTGATCTGTCAAAAGTCGGGTTTTCCGAAATCTTCGGAATTCCAGGTTGTTTGGCTTGCAACTCGATATTATTTTAATTTGCTTTACATTTTCAAGAGTCGAACTTCCCATCAGGTTTTACAAAAAATAGGATGTGTCACTCGTGCGGGTTGGCGATTCTTGACTCGTGTGAATTGCGGCACTCGCCTTCGGCTCGTCCGCAAACTTCACACTCATCAACAATCGCCAACTTCCCGCACTCGTATCACAATATACTATTCCGTAGTCGTATCGAAATGGACTATTGTCAGCTATTGTCAAAAATACAGTGCTTGCACTCGAGTCGAATTTCGCACACTAAGTTACAGAAAATAGTATACGATACAAGTGCGCGTACGTGGTTCTCGCATTCGTGTTGTTGTCACCCATGCGAGAATCACGTACCTCGCGCACCTATATCGTAATGTACTATTTTCTACGTCTCTGCGGCGATGACTTCCACTCTTTGAATATGGCGGCACGAGCGCACTTGCGGAAGATCCGCTTGCGGAGGATCCGATTGTGAATCCACTTGTTGTCGGGGCACGCGCGTCAGTCAACAGGCGAGAAAATTCTCTGAAGAACTACGCTTGTTACGGAAAGCCAACGTAAACGTTACTCCACGTATCGCTAAGTGAGGGACGGGTCCCCGTTTAACACGTCCTTGCTCGTCCGGAAGATTGTCCGCAGTTCTCCTCCTAATTTTCCTTTCCAATCTGCTATTAGCGTCGATTGTACCATCAGTTTTTCCCTCCCCATTAGAAATAGCACTGTCTAGCTATGAAGAGATATAAAATCGATTTTGCAGTTCGAAGAATGATCTTGCACGGAAAAAAAAAATGTTGTTGGATTTACAAGAGTCGGGGATAAGCGAACTTTTTTGTAAAAATGACAGGAATTTTCGGTATTAGATACAACCGCGATTGTAACTTTAACAAGCAAACCAGTGATTCGTACCAGAGTTTCTGTCATTCTTACAAAAAAGTTCGCTTGTCCCCTATGTTGCTGCTGACTCTTGTAAATCCAACAATAATTTTTTTTCCGTGTGTGAATGATTCGATAATCAATTTCCTGAGCTATTTTTCCGAAATTTCTCCACATCCGACTGATCTCTATAGCAGATTTTGGAACGTTTCGAATTTTAACGACCATACAAAGTCCGGAGAAATTTTCGAATCCGGGGAATTTTCTCGTAGAATACATTTGGAAAACGTAGTTCATGATTATTCGTGAATCTAGCTATAGCCTTGAGTAATAGACTGTTCGGGCTGGTCGCGGGGATTCCCATGTCAATGTAGACATAAAATGATCTCGATGATGCCATACCACCTTGCCAGCCGAAATGATCAATTAGGTCAAGCGGGCGTCTAGCCACGTGCTATGTAAAATTCTGCAAGAATGTCTCGGTATGCGATTGATTGCTCAGGTTAAAGGAGAAGCTTCAACTTTCCTAGGCATTTCCTGTGAATAAACTTGATCTTGTTACGTCACATCGTCCATCAAGTTTATATGTGTAGTTCATTTCTAAACGAGCTTATTACAATACCCATGCCAACATGTCTTCCTAGCGCGGAGAATTCGAATAATTGATCGATACCAGCTATCTGTATAAATTTCTTTGATTTAATTACCCCGCTGGCATCGAGGGGCTATTCACTGCCGAATCTCCTGACACAGTGATTGCCGATTTCATGTGATTTCAGGATGATTTCACATGATTTCTTTGAGTCGTTGATTTCATGTGATTGCATGAGAATTTTTCGATGACGATTAATTCATATGATTTCAAGTGATTTCACCTATCTATGCAATATTATAGGGATGAGGGAGTTGGCCTGAATTATTTCACAATTCGACTGTGTCGTATTTTTTCTTCATCGCAGGGAGTGCGTCTATTATACATGTAAACACCGTCTTTCAGACCGCACATGTTGTACCCTCTCTATTAATTCCCTGATTTTATGATTTCATCAATCGAATCTCAGCATTTATTGATTCCACTCGACTTCAACCGATTTTAATATTGTTGCTACTCGTTTTTTTGGAAATGTGACGAACGGTCTCTGCTGCGTCCACGGTTCGCACGAACTCCGAACGTATCGGAATTCCTCCGAAGTGTCTATGTGCGGTGAAAGACCAAAGGAATGTGCTAAAGGCATGAGTTAGTCACCCGAAGATGAAGCCAACCGCGAGAATCTTCGTGTCTGGGACGGCTGCAGGCAGAGTTTCGCAGAGGCCCACAATACGCAAGCATACAATCTGAAGCGACCGAGGAAATAATTGGCAGTGAATCGTGACGGATGATATTCGTCCGAGAAAACGAATCGAAGGAATTGCCTTTCCGCACGAAGTAGCGTCGGACGTTAATCATCGCATCGATTGCACGATGTCAAAACGGCAATGACGGTTGCTCGGAATTGCTGACAACTATATTAAATGATTCGTGAATTGTCTCATTTGGTCAATTGGTAATCGTACCTGTAACCTCCATGATCCTTGAATTGAGGAAATCCATTTGATTTATCACGACTTTTTCACGGCAAACTTCGAGTATCGAGTTCATGATCTGGCAGTTCATTGGCCGCAAGGTGCAGAAACACGCGAGGAGCCAACTATTCGCACCAAGCTGCGTCATCCCTCTCTTGACTCTTGCATGGGTGCAAAAATCTGTAAAGCATCTCTGCTAATTCTGTTGAAAGGAATGCAGGAAATGCCTGAGAATCCAGTCGCACATAATATGAACCGCATTTTGGAGAGTGCATCATGAATTGTCATTCCAGGCCTTATTCAATATTTTCTAGAAACGTCTCATCGGCATATACCTGAAAGCCCACCTCATATAACGTTTGAGCTCAGTAAGCGAAGATAAGGTTTTGAATATTTTTCAATTACCTAAAAAATATGGCATTCCGAAATTGGACTGGAAATATGCCTTTTGGATCAATTTTTGGCGTTGTGTGGTGAACTCGCCTCTTCCGTGTTTGCGAATTTTGAATGGCCCAGTCTTCCAATTATAATGTATAGAACGCAGTTCGTATGTGATTTGCGAATTCACGTTAGATCGTAAAGTTACGCGATGAATGAAAGTAAGATGTGATCGTGTGCTACGAATTATCCTTCGATTTTCCGGGTATCGATAAATCGTTTGACCGCCACTCGTCACGTAAACGGTCAGTCATTTAAAACGACAATTATGACTCCGTCTCGTCGACGCGCGCGAATTCCTGGATATAAATTGATACCATTAACATTCGTGGTTGATGTCCGGAACAAGAGTACCTACGTACTTTTCTATTCTCAGCTGCTGAAACGTAACCAGCGACCGCAGCTTCTGCGGCATTTCTTATCTGCCAAGATAATCCTGATAAAATTTATTCCTATAATAAGCGTTCGTCGATTCAGTTGGACTTCTGCTTCGGCATACGTACGGCGACAGGGTATTCGAAAAAATACCAAAACCGGACGTCGTTGCTGTTCTAATTTCCCCAATTCTTTCTCCAACCGACTTGGATGATATTACTGAAGTGTTCTTAAAAGAGTGGGGAGACCGTACAGCTGAATTGAAAATTCCGTATGTATGCGGTCAAAAGACATGTATATGGGGAATTCCAGCCCAACTGGGACAGCTTTTGACCCTCACCCCTCTCGATTTTTTTCATTTTTTTTTTTCTGATATTCGGTAGACTGAAAGGAGTGCTTGTGATTTATTTCAAATTTTTATCTCAATTCGTTTTCGATTTACATATTTTTGAAAATTCACAATTCCCGATGATCGTCAAACGTTTAAACGCCTGTATCTCTGAATCTATCAGTCGGATTACGAAATGTGAGTATATGAAATTCATCGGAAAGAAGTGTACTTTTCGAAGAATATATTTTTGGATAAGTGTGCCTCGTCCTTCATAGTGAAATCTTCGTTTAAACATGAAAAATCGATTTTTCTCAAAGTATGACATAATTCAAAATTTTCAAAAAATTCTCAAAAATACTTCGAGAATAGACAAAAATTTTGAGCTATGGCTGATCGTGGGCCTTGACTGCTTTCTATTTTTAACAGAATTTTTATCGAAATTTTAATTAAATTAATTAAAATTCTATTGAAAATTGAAAAAAAAAAATTCAATCAATCGAAATTCTGTTGAAAATTGATTTCTTAATTTTTTTTCAATTTTCAACAGAATTTCAAAATAAATTTTAAATTGAATCAATTAAAATTCTATCAAAAGTTTGAGACAAAATTCAAAATAATCGATTCAAATTCTGTTAAAAATAGAAAGCAGCCGAGGCCCACAATCAGCCATAGCTCAAAAATTTTGTCTTTCCTCGAAGTATTTTTGAGAATTTTTTGAAAATTTTGAATTATGTCATACTTTGAGAAAAATCGATTTTTCATGTTTAAACGAAGATTTCACTATGAAGGACGAGGCACACTTATCCAAAAATATATTCTTCGAAAAGTACACTTCTTTCCGATGAATTTCATATACTCACATTTCGTAATCCGACTGATAGATTCAGAGATACAGGCGTTTAAACGGTTCACGATCATCGGGAATCGCGAATTTTCAAAAATATGTAAATCGAAAACGAATTGAGATAAAAATGCGAAGTAAATCACAAGCACTCCTTTCAGTCTACCGAATATCAGAAAAAAAAAAATGTAAAAAATCGAGAGGGGTGAGGGTCAAAAGCTGTCCCAGTTGGGCTGGATTCCCCATATGTATACGTCAATAAGCGAGCAAGAAAATTCTCTGAAAAACTACACTGATTATTATAGAAAATCAACGTTGACGTTAATCCTAGTGTCCCACCCGGAAAACGGATCTTCGATTGTGCCTATGATACCTCGCCCTGGCCATGTACGAATGCCGGAGTATTGCTGGATCTACTCACATGGCACAGAATTGGCACTACCCCGGTTGCCGAATTCCTCTCGCTAATACTGGCCAGTACAGATAAATTATTCGCCCAACGTTGGGCAAATGCTGATAATCAGCATAACAAGCGAACATACATGGAGCTCAGCCGAAAGTCAGTTCTGTACTGATCGAAATACACATGGGCTAATATGGTGTTTTATACTGGCTACGGATTATTTCCCGCTGATTTACGGCAAAATAAGTTGGACTGGTGTTAACAACCAAAAATTGTCCCAACATTGATTTTGGCTTTGGCAAAAGCTTGGCCCTTCGTGGCTATCAGCATTGGCAGCTATGGCACAAATACCGTGCCAATGCCAAGCCAGTTTGCAGTACGTAACTATATGGGCGTACGTCCGGCAGGATTTCCTCACTTCAATTCCTAATTTTCCCTTCTCGTTATACCATTGCAGCGTAACAATCTTTCACCGAAGTCAATTGTGCCATTTGTTCACTCCTGTTCAGCTGAAATAGCGCTGACGAGCTGGGTGGGCAAATCGGAGCGAACATGTTTCCAACATATGTATGAAAAAGTCTCGATACATCTGAAAGAATCTCTGAGCGTTGCGCAATATCCTTCTGATCAAGGGAACGCGGTTACTGGGCTTTCTCTCGAGTCAATCTTTCGCTGCACCAAGTATAGGTCAGAATCTCATTTCATACCGAAAAAGTACTGAGAAAGAGGAGAGAAAGATTTATTAGGAAAAATTACTGAACTTGTAGTTCAAGATTTTACAAAAGTATGGTAAAATTTCCAGCTTACTCTTTTTTTTCATTCGTCGGCAATTAGTAATAGAAGTTCTTCCATTTTTTGGATAATTAATTGCCAGGAGAAAATTTGTTTCTATAATTAATTGCCAGCGAATTAAAAAAAAACGGCAAGCTGAAAATTTTACCATAATTGCGTAACATCTTGAACTACGTTCAGTAATCTTTTCAAGACAATCGAGTGGACCGTAAGACCAGGGTGGCCAACCTGTGCTCTTCGAGCATAATGTTACCCGTCCAGTTACAGAGGATTAAACCCTGTCTACCTGGGCCTACCTGGAGTAGACCGGGTCGCACAGAACAATAGGTTCTTGGTCAGGTGTATACAATCCAGGTTACCAGCTTAACTGACTCACCCAATTGTGTGCCCGTCCCTTGGGGTCTTGTGCTCGCAAAAGTCCGAACTTGGCCGCCCCTGCCCTAAGAGATTCCTTCAGTAGATCCTATAAGTATAACCTACAACTATATCGCGTTGCCATAAGGTCGTAAGCGACAGTATACGATCTTCTGGTTCTATTAAAACCAAAAGGTCGTATATATTTTTTTTCTTTTCGAAATCGTTATGAAATCAATGAAAACGGGTAGATCCACTGAAATTTGAGAGAAAAAAATTTTCGTCAGATACGACCTTATGGTTTTAGTTTTGGGAAAAAATCATGAAAATTCAAGCCATAAGGTCGTATCCGCCAAAATTTTTTTTTTCTTTGAATCGCCGTAAAATTGACGAAAACACGTAGATCCATCGAAATTTCCGAAAAAAGAGGATTTTATCGGATACGACCTTCTGGCTTTAGTTTTCCTCAGTTTCTCGCAAAGATAAAGCCAGAAGGTCGTATCCGCCTTTTTTTTTTTTCTTTTTCAAATTGCCGTGAAATCGACTGAAACACGTAGATCCATCGAAATTTCCGAAGAGAATTTTTTGGGTGATACAACCTCTCGACTTTAATTTTCACGATTTTTTCCCAAAACTAAAGCCAGCTGCAGAAGGTAATCTGGTATCCACCAAAAAATTCTTCGGAAATTTCGATGGATCTACGTGTTTCAGTCGATTTCGTGGCGATTTGAAGAAAAAAAAGGCGGATACGACCTTCTGACTTTAATTTTTACGATTTTTTGCTTTGATTAAAGCCAGAGGGTCGTATGTGTTCGGCACATACGACCTTCTGCTTTTAATTATCGAGTCTCCCAATTTCAATTGATTTACACGTAACAGACGATTCTAAAGCGATTACGAAAAAAAAAAATTATACGACCTTCTGGCACTAAAATTGCGTTTTTGGCGCTTACGACCTTATGGCATTAGTAACGCGATATATTCGCATCATTTGATTAGTCGCAAAATAAATGCAGTAATTGAATTATGCCCGGTTAGACAGCGAAGGGGTGGAATCGAGGAAGGAAATGATATTAGACAGCGTATTTGAAATTCCAATCGATAAATTAAGACCTCGTTCATTTTCCACTGATTTTTTATTTATAACAAATATAAAGTAAATCGAGTACACTTGATGATCAGCAATCGTTGAATGAAGCAACGGCGTTTTGCCAATTGTACACTCCTTTTATGATTTCTCGTTAGTCCTATCGGTCGATTTCGATACATCACAATGTAGCTCATAGCATAGCCCTTGGATCGCGGATGATACTACATATAAGAAAACAATTCATCCTGCGTGAAAAAGTGAATGGATAGTAAGAAAAGAGTGAATAACTTAGGAAATAACAGGAAAATATTAAATGGTACTTTACATACATATTATGATTGATGAATCGTCCTCTAGCCTCTGGGAGATCTGGTGTTCGATGAATTTCAAAAATATCGAGGTCGGTAAAGCGGAGCTTGACGGAATGAAATCGTCCACTTGATCTCGAAGTTTGTGCCATCGTCCGCAGAGCATGTAACCTCTTCACCGGCATGGTCCTTGAACTCTTTACCTAGTCCTGCTCGCGCAATAAACGTGGCTATCTTCTCCTCCACGTTTTTGCAATTTAGGTCCTTGTCGAGATTCAGAGTTTCCGGTACCAGAGATCTTCGAAAGATTTCCGTTCGGTTGTCTTTTACGGTTTTGGCAATCTCTAATCCTCGGTGGCGAACATCTTCCGCGCTGATCGGTACCGGGACTCTTCTGGAAGCGGTTGATGCGAGGCTTGCGAATGCCAGAGCAACCAAAATCAGCACGGATTTCCCCATTGGAAATCAAAGTGATTCTTTTATCTCGCGGTTCAGTAGTAGAGACGTGGATTGGTTTAATGATTCTACTGTACGTCTGTTAAATTTCCTTCTTTGTTTTGAGCTTTTATTGTACCTTCCCCACCCAGGGTATACCGGACGCGGGCATTACTCGCACACTCCACTAGTGATGCCGTCAAGTCAAGAATTTTCTTGTTGAAACGAGACAAAACAAGCAATTTCTCGTCTCGAATATCAGCATTTCTTGTCTCAAAACATTTTGACAAGTCGAGACAAGACAAGAATTCGGTCTCGATCGACGAGATTCTCGTGCGAGGAATCGAGAAATCTCGAGGTTTGATCACCCGATTTTTTCTTCACAACAATCAGGAACAAGACGATAAGGAACATGGTGGGAACCTTCAATGATATTAAAATAGTGAACTTACAATTATACACTTGTAATGTTATTATTTATCTATAATTCTTGAGCATCGCATTGAGAACTAACACTTGGGGCGGGTCCGACACACAATTCGAATTTCACGCAGCTCTCGTATACGGAAGACGACTCTGATTTTGGACGTGATCTCGCGATACTTTGACGGAACGATGCCCAAGCTATAGGCGTGTTGATCAAACTCAAAGTACAATTAGAACGCAAACGCAGCTCCTACCCGCAAGATCAAGATTTTTCGAGACAAGACGAGACAAGACAAGAATCTCTTCTTGTCTCGACATACATTCAAGAATCTATCGACGCAAGAAGAGAAATGAATTTCGAGATTTTGCCAAGACGAGACAAAACATTTTTCGCTCGAGACAAGACGAGACGAGAATTTGCCATTTCTCGTCTCGTCTCGACTTGACGGTATCCCTCCACTCCGCGTTATAACCACTATTTAGGTTTCGATTTCACGTCGTGATTCGAGAATATGTTACATTAAGTACATACTATCAGATTCATTGAGATTGTCGTTGCTACAGAATTCGGACACGGATTTGGGTTTTTCCATAATCCGGACACGAATGCAAAAGATCCTTGAGAAGATCTGGAGTGACATCTCCAGAATGGGAGAGGACCATTTCTATATAACAGAGCAACAGTTCTGCAGATTCGATTCTACAGAGCTTATTTTTGTGAAGGGGTTTTAGGTCATTCTAAAACCTTTTGCTTGTTGTTTCGTTTATGTAGTTTCCCAGGTAGAAATAAGTCCAGCGTTTCCTAGTTATTGACTAGCGCCTGGTGGGGCAAATCCAGGCATCACGAGTTTAGGGAAATTATGCTGGTCCCAGCCAGGCGCAGGCTAGCCAACCTAGAATTCCATACGGGAATCCCCGGACAGAGCCCGGCTAGCGAACGTGTCCAGTACCAAGCTAGGGTCTCCAATCCCAGCCGCGTATTATGGAAGAAAAAGACAGAGTGGTTTCCGAACACTCAAAACGATCGTAATTAGTAGCAAAGTTGGCAAACATAACCGCAAGACGGATTAGTGTTACCTTTCGCAATACTCTCTTACCATAGCAACAGCCAACATACTGAATATATAATTTATATTTTGTTTTTGTTTATGAGAAATCTAATATCCAAACCAGCACTGAATATGTAAATATTGAAAATCTCTGCCTGAAAATGTTTGATATATCGCGTGTCTAATGGTATAAGGTCGTATTCACCATTATTTATTTTATTTTATTTTTTTTTTATTGCAAACGCTCTGAAAATGTCTGAAACGCAAAGGTTCAACAATTTTGGAGAAACATTACGGAATTTTTCTTTTTTGAAAAAAAAAAATAAAAATTCAAACGTAACGGTATAACGTCGTATCGTCAATATTTTTTTTCCATTCCAAACGCTCCAAAATCGTCTGAAACGCAAAGATTTATCGATTTTTGAGAAACATTGGAAAATTTTTCTTCCGAATATAATTCCGATATAAGAAGTTGTACATTTCACAATAATCGAAATTTCCTCTCATATTTTACTGTGGAGTCACTCGTGGGTCAAAATGGAATAACTTTCATTTCTTGAAAGTATAAACATGTGAAGATCGAAATTATTCGCTTATGAAACTTCAAGTTCTGCAGGAAAAGCCCACGTAGTTAGGAAGTTGAGATTGGAGCTAGGTGGACACCGTATGGCAACAGATCACGGAAGTTAAGCAACTGCACTTCGGGTCGGATTTCGGATGGGTGACCGGTGAGGAAATTATTTGGAATCGAACGCATTTAACCGGTCAACATTATCATTCCGCATTTGACATGCAAAGTTGTAATTTGACGTTATATCATCTAGTACAGCATCTGCATAGATTTTTTGTGCTGAAGTGGTTTATGTTCACAAATTGTTCATCGGTGAATATCTATCGAACATCCATGAAGCACTCTTTCAATGTTTATCGGATAATAAGGCAAGAAGACCTATATTTCGCGAGTATGAATAAATATCTTTTGTCAATTCTTTCAGAAGCGCTCTATTACGAGAACCCCACGCTTACGGAGGAAATCTAGTACGTACACCAAAGCTAGCCAGATGCCAGAATAGCTAACTAGCGCCTGACCAGATTCTCGATCTAGGCGCTAGCTGTTCTAAGCGTTTCATATCTGGATACTCCCTGAACAGTTCTCCTACATAGCGCCTAGAAATAAACTAGGCAAGCTAGCCAGTACCCTGCCTGGGCCAATTTAGAATTTCTACCTGGGCTGGTATCTCCTTGATTTCCATCTCGGTACTTTTTGCGCATCCTAATTCTTCAACACTAGTTGCCACACAATCACGGTACTTATTTATAATACTTCATAAGTCCTCTATTGTTTCTTCGTCTTGTTCTTCTCCTACGTCGATGTCCTCTCGTTGTATGGGTGCTCGTGTTGTTATTTGGTCTCTCAGCGGTAGGTGGATGATTTCTCTGCCTGCATAAATGCTCGTGTCCTTCAAAGTTTGTGCGCACTCACTCAAATTTAGAATAGGCAATTCGTGAGTATCATCGTCTCTGGTTAATTCTATTAAATTGACCGAACGTGGCGATAACTCGATATCTATTATTGTTTTTCGATTTCTACTCTCATCGCTACCGGTTGCGGGAATTTCGAACGCGTTTGCCTGCGTGTTTTGTTCGAATAATAATTCGTCGCCGATTTTGTGATAGTTTACATGCGGTACGTCGGTGAACGTGCGACCGATTAATACGTCTACGTTTTGTACATCGTCGGGTACGACGCGTAACAGCACATCACTCACACTAACGTTATCGACAGTTATCGCTGCACGTACTATACCGGGGGATTTGACTTTGAAATGGTCCGGACCGAAACTTTTCAATTCCGAAATCACTCTTATTATTTCGAACTGCTCAAGCAACACAATAGATGCTTTGATAGTACATTCCGAACTTCCCGGGTCGATTGACGTATTTAATTCTTTATCGTCTACGCGTAGGGGAAGTCCGGGCAAACCGGATCCGTTAAGAAAAAAACGGTTGTAAAACAAGCAAACTGTTAGAATTACAAACCAATTTAATTTTGTTTATGCTTTTCATACTGTTATCTTTCAACATAAAATAATGAAATAATTGGAATTTACAATTTAAACATGTTTAGTCAACAAAAACGATCACAACAGTCTCTAGTACGTTCTCGAAACAGCCGGGCAAAGCGGATACTGCATACGGGCGAAGTAAAAATGCCTAAAATCTACGTGTCACTGTTCACATTCATCCAGTGAGCTTTCTTTTCACTGCTTCCTGACTTCATGTGTCGTTTTAGTGTTGTATACGAAATATCATATTTCTTGCCCGCAGACTTCATGGAGGATCTTCTGCTTCGACCGTGATCAATTGCACTTTTCAAAGATTTCTCTGACCAACTCGTTAGGTCGCTTTTCCTAACGTATCCATCTGAGATAATCAACAAGATACTGACAATTAACAACAAGATACGGACTGTATATGTCCGTCCTGATACGGATCCGCTTTGTCCATATCCGCTTCGCCCGAAATATTTTTTTCAAGATCAACTTGATGTGAATAATTGTTCATGCCGAATATTAATAAAAGCTATTCTACGATGAAAGAGGGTAATCATAACATACACTCTCAGGTAAGGCGGATTGGAATTGCTGAATAATAGGCACACATAATTCACATACATACTTTGGCGAAAATCGTAAGAAAACTATAAAAAATCCAAAATTCCTCATCACACACGTATTGTTGCCTGCAACAACTGACTTCTATGGTCATGGCGTCGGGAAAAGATTGATCAATCAATAGAATCAAGTGATTTGGCGCTATCTACTATATTCGAAAAAACCAGCCATTATCCGCTTTGCCCGGACTTCCCCTATCCCTTTTAGGTACTTACTCACCGCGTTACGATCGACACTATTGATTTGATTTACTGGCTTTAGTTCGGCATTTCCTTGCACAGTAGGTACAATGTCTCTGAGTATGTCCCTTTTCTTTACATTTCACACAAAACAGTTCACGGCGCGGTTGCGTACAATATTTCGATATGTGTCCGTATGCATTACAGTTATAGCATTTCGGTTGACCATTTTGGTTTGTCAACGGTGGTCGAGTATCCGCCCGTGTAGAAATTTGACCAGTTTTCCAGGCTTCTGGCCAGAGCCACATCGGGATTCACTACCCAGAGCGAACTAGGCAGTGCCAGACTTGGTACTGGTCAGATTTCCCTTAGATTTACTGGCTGGGACGAACTAGGAAAATACTGACTTGGTACTGCTCAGACTTCCCTCAGATTTACTGGCTGGGACGAACTAGGAAAATACTGACTTGGTACTGGCCAGACTTCCTTCAGATTTACTGGCTTGGACGAACTAGGAAAATACTGACTTGGTACTGGCCAGACTTCCTTCAGATTTACTGGCTTGGACGAACTAGGAAAATACTGACTTGGTACTGGCCAGACTTCCCTCAGATTTACTGGCTTGGACGAACTAGGAAAATACTGACTTGGTACTGGCCAGACTTCCTTCAGATTTACTGGCTTGGACGAACTAGGAAAATACTGACTTGGTACTGGCCAGACTTCCCTCAGATTTACTGGCTTGGACGAACTAGGAAAATACTGACTTGGTACTGGCCAGATTTCCCTTGGAATTACTAGATAGGGGGAATTAGGAAAATACTGACTTGGTACTGGCTACGTTTCCCTCGGATTTACTGTCTTGAACGAACTAGGAAAAGACTGACTTGGTACTTGTCAGATTTCGTCCCGATTTGCTAGCTAGGGCAAACTCGGAAAATACTGACTTGGTACTGGTCATATTTTCTTTGATTTACTGGCTTGAACGAACTAGGGAAAGACTGACTTGGTACTGGCCAGATTTCCCTTGGAATTACTAGATAGGGGGAATTAGGAAAATACTGACTTGGTACTGGCTACGTTTCCCTCGGATTTACTGTCTTGAACGAACTAGGAAAAGACTGACTTGGTACTTGTCAGATTTCGTCCCGATTTGCTAGCTAGGGCAAACTCGGAAAATACTGACTTGGTACTGGTCATATTTTCTTTGATTTACTGGCTTGAACGAACTAGGGAAAGACTGACTTGGTACTGATCAGATTTCATTCGGATTTACTGGGCAGGGCAATTTCGACAGAACCTGACTTGGTATTCGCCAGGTTTCCACCGGATGTGCTGGCCACGATATTCTCGGGTAAACTTGACTTGGTGCTGGTTAGATTTTGTCCGGATCTACTGGCCAGGGCAATCTCGGCAAAAACTGGATTCGATTTTGATTCAGTAACTTCAATAAGTCAAGTATATTCGATGTTGCTCCACAAAGTGAGAATGGCCATTTAAAAAAATATTCTGTTGTTCTGAACTCCTGACCGGAAACTGATAATTTTTTCGATTACATGGAAAGACTATTTCAGCAATGGTTATTATTTCAGTGTAGTGATTTATATAATTCATGACAAATTAACACGAATTCTCAAAAATTCTGATGAATTTTCAAAATATCAACGCATATCGTGTTTTTTTTCTACAGAAGTTTATTAGCAAGCCAAGTATATCCAATATTTACATGTCACTTATATGTAAAACCTCCTAAAACATATGGCTAGGTAACAATTGGTGTAAGCGTGCGATCGTTATGGTCCAACCTGCGGACACTACACGTCTAATCCGTAGTTGTCTTGTAGACATAGGTCGAAGGAAACACATACTCAGCCTACGCCCCGGTACGTTTCGTACTTTTCCGTATCTTAAAACTATGAAATTTCCTTCCAAAGGTTAAAATAATTTCTGAACAATGTTCTCGGAGCAGAAAATTGGCTTCCAAAACTGCTCGATCGTTAGCCTAAAGGGGTTCACCGAGCTTCAATGAAGCATGGTTGATGTCCGGTTAGGATCAAAACAAGGCCATAGCTTTATACAGAGTACATAATATCAGTCTAACCACCAGTACTTATCGCACATACGTCGGCGGCTCACAGTCTTGTCCTTGATCGGAAGGGATGTATTAAATCTTATTTTTATATTCGCCCTGTCGTTAGAATCTATGTTTGGCGCGTAAAGGATTCTCTTTTCCCGGTTACCCCTCATTATGTGGTATATGATGGGAATGTTGTTTCTGTCTTGGAGGTACCCACGGGTGTCCAGATAAATGAATGCTTCGGGAGGTATAAAGCCTGATAACAACGATTTCTCAAAATATAACGGATTCGGTAAGGTTGGACCCGGAACTAGACTATTGTTCGTAACCGTTATGCATTTGACAAGTCCTCCCTGCAAAGTCTTAACATAAAACAGTCGATTCTGTTGATACCCGCCTCGTTGTATATCTTCACATTGCTAATGTAATTGGTATGCAGCGACGACGCGGTTCTCCATTTACCCAGACACGCGCGCAGGCATTTCCTTTCGAAAACTCTAATCTTTTCCATCATTCCGGAACTTAAGTTAAACCATATAGGGTAACCATACACAATGATTGGCCTGATCAAAGCGAGATAACAAATAACTTTGATTCTAACATCCAGATATCTGCAGTAAAACAGCTGGCTGGCCGCATGGAATGCGTTCTTTGCTTTGTGTGTTACGAACGAGCCGACTCGACGATTTCAACATAGGTATGAGTTAGCGAATAAGTGGGACAGACTGCACGGATAGAAATCTTGCGAAACCAGCGACCAAAAACACCTGACCCAGGGCATTCTATCCCTGCCCCGACCGAATGGGTAAGGGATAAAAGCAATAACACCCCCTCACTCGGCAGTCAGTTTCAACGCGAGGTCAGGTGTACGCGCACTCATCAAGGTGGGCCACGGATTAGACGCACCTGACGGCTGGAAGTTCCAAGGTAGAAGGACCGGCCCAGGACAGGAGCACCATATCACTGCTTACCGCTGGGAAACTCATCGTACGGGTCATACGGATCCAACTTCTTCGGCTTCCTTGGCCGTAGGTCTGTAAAAAGTCGATCTGTCCGTGCAGTCTCTACCACCTGAACTGACTCATACCTGACCGGCCTATCCTCCTCTAATCTCATATTACAATCCTTACCTCCTCGATCCTGTCATATTGTTATATGTGACAATCCTTACCTCCTCGATCCTGTCATATTGTTATATGTGACAATCCTTACCTCCTTGATCCTGTCATATTGTTATATGTGACAATACTTACCTCCTCGATCCTGTCATATTGTTATATGTGACAATCCTCACCTCCTCGATCCTGTCATATTGTTATATGTGACAATCCTTACCTCCTCGATCCTGTCATATTGTTATATGTGACAATACTTACCTCCTCGATCCTGTCATATTGTTATATGTTATATGTGACAATCCTTACCTCCTCGAGCCTGTCATATTGTTATATGTGACAATCCTTACCTCCTCGATCCTGTCATATTGTTATATGTGACAATCCTTACCTCCTCGATCCTGTCATATTGTTATATGTGACAATCCTTACCTCCTCGATCCTGTCATATTGTTATATGTTATATGTGACAATCCTTACCTCCTCGAGCCTGTCATATTGTTATATGTGACAATCCTTACCTCCTCGATCCTGTCATATTGTTATATGTGACAATCCTTACCTCCTCGATCCTGTCATATTGTTATATGTGACAATCCTTACCTCCTTGATCCTGTCATATTGTTATATGTGACAATCCTTACCTCCTCGATCCTGTCATATTGTTATATGTGACAATCCTTACCTCCTCGATCCTGTCATATTGTTATATGTGACAATCCTTACCTCCTCGATCCTGTCATATTGTTATATGTGACAATCCTTACCTCCTTGATCCTGTCATATTGTTATATGTGACAATACTTACCTCCTCGATCCTGTCATATTGTTATATGTGACAATACTTACCTCCTCGATCCTGTCATATTGTTATATGTGACAATCCTTACCTCCTCGATCCTGTCATATTGTTATATGTGAAAATCCTTACCTCCTCGATCCTGTCATATTGTTATATGTGACAATACTTACCTCCTCGATCCTGTCATATTGTTATATGTGACAATCCTTACCTCCTCGATCCTGTCATATTGTTATATGTGACAATACTTATCTCCTCGATCCTGTCATATTGTTATATGTGACAATACTTACCTCCTCGATCCTGTCATATTGTTATATGTGACAATACTTACCTCCTCGATCCTATCATATTGTTATATGTGACAATCCTTACCTCCTTGATCCTGTCATATTGTTATATGTGACAATCCTTACCTCCTCGATCCTGTCATATTGTTATATGTGACAATCCTTACCTCCTCGATCCTGTCATATTGTTATATGTGACAATACTTACCTCCTCGATCCTGTCATATTGTTATATGTGACAATACTTACCTCCTCGATCCTGTCATATTGTTATATGTGACAATCCTTACCTCCTCGATCCTGTCATATTGTTATATGTGACAATCCTTACCTCCTCGATCCTGTCATATTGTTATATGTGACAATACTTACCTCCTCGATCCTGTCATATTGTTATATGTGACAATCCTTACCTCCTCGATCCTGTCATATTGTTATATGTGACAATCCTTACCTCCTTGATCCTGTCATATTGTTATATGTGACAATACTTACCTCCTCGATCCTGTCATATTGTTATATGTTATATGTGACAATCCTTACCTCCTCGATCCTATCATATTGTTATATGTGACAATCCTTACCTCCTTGATCCTGTCATATTGTTATATGTGACAATCCTTACCTCCTCGATCCTGTCATATTGTTATATGTGACAATCCTTACCTCCTCGATCCTGTCATATTGTTATATGTGACAATCCTTACCTCCTCGATCCTGTCATATTGTTATATGTGACAATACTTACCTCCTCGATCCTGTCATATTGTTATATGTGACAATCCTTACCTCCTCGATCCTGTCATATTGTTATATGTGACAATCCTTACCTCCTCGATCCTGTCATATTGTTATATGTGACAATACTTACCTCCTCGATCCTGTCATATTGTTATATGTGACAATCCTTACCTCCTCGATCCTGTCATATTGTTATATGTTATATGTGACAATCCTTACCTCCTTGATCCTGTCATATTGTTATATGTGACAATACTTACCTCCTCGATCCTGTCATATTGTTATATGTGACAATCCTCACCTCCTCGATCCTGTCATATTGTTATATGTGACAATCCTTACCTCCTCGATCCTGTCATATTGTTATATGTGACAATACTTACCTCCTCGATCCTGTCATATTGTTATATGTTATATGTGACAATCCTTACCTCCTCGATCCTGTCATATTGTTATATGTGACAATCCTTACCTCCTCGATCCTGTCATATTGTTATATGTGACAATCCTTACCTCCTCGATCCTGTCATATTGTTATATGTTATATGTGACAATCCTTACCTCCTCGAGCCTGTCATATTGTTATATGTGACAATCCTTACCTCCTCGATCCTGTCATATTGTAATATGTGACAATCCTTACCTCCTCGATCCTGTCATATTGTTATATGTCACAATCCTCACCTCCTCGATCCTGTCATATTGTTATATGTGACAATACTTACCTCCTCGATCCTGTCATATTGTTATATGTGACAATCCTTACCTCCTTGATCCTGTCATATTGTTATATGTGACAATCCTTACCTCCTCGATCCTGTCATATTGTTATATGTGACAATCCTTACCTCCTCGATCCTGTCATATTGTTATATGTGACAATACTTACCTCCTCGATCCTGTCATATTGTTATATGTGACAATCCTTACCTCCTTGATCCTGTCATATTGTTATATGTGACAATCCTTACCTCCTCGATCCTGTCATATTGTTATATGTGACAATCCTTACCTCCTCGATCCTGTCATATTGTTATATGTTATATGTGACAATCCTTACCTCCTCGAGCCTGTCATATTGTTATATGTGACAATCCTTACCTCCTCGATCCTGTCATATTGTAATATGTGACAATCCTTACCTCCTCGATCCTGTCATATTGTTATATGTGACAATCCTCACCTCCTCGATCCTGTCATATTGTTATATGTGACAATACTTACCTCCTCGATCCTGTCATATTGTTATATGTGACAATCCTTACCTCCTTGATCCTGTCATATTGTTATATGTGACAATCCTTACCTCCTCGATCCTGTCATATTGTTATATGTGACAATCCTTACCTCCTCGATCCTGTCATATTGTTATATGTGACAATACTTACCTCCTCGATCCTGTCATATTGTTATATGTGACAATCCTTACCTCCTTGATCCTGTCATATTGTTATATGTGACAATCCTTACCTCCTCGATCCTGTCATATTGTTATATGTGACAATCCTTACCTCCTTGATCCTGTCATATTGTTATATGTGACAATCCTTACCTCCTCGATCCTGTCATATTGTTATATGTGACAATCCTTACCTCCTTGATCCTGTCATATTGTTATATGTGACAATACTTACCTCCTCGATCCTGTCATATTGTTATATGTGACAATCCTCACCTCCTCGATCCTGTCATATTGTTATATGTGACAATCCTTACCTCCCCGATCCTGTCATATTGTTATATGTGACAATCCTTATCTCCTCGATCCTGTCATATTGTTATATGTGACAATCCTTACCTCCTCGATCCTGTCATATTGTTATATGTGACAATCCTTACCTCCTCGATCCTGTCATATTGTTATATGTGACAATACTTACCTCCTCGATCCTGTCATATTGTTATATGTGACAATCCTTACCTCCTTGATCCTGTCATATTGTTATATGTGACAATCCTTACCTCCTCGATCCTGTCATATTGTTATATGTGACAATCCTTACCTCCTCGATCCTGTCATATTGTTATATGTGACAATACTTACCTCCTCGATCCTGTCATATTGTTATATGTGACAATCCTTACCTCCTTGATCCTGTCATATTGTTATATGTGACAATACTTACCTCCTCGATCCTGTCATATTGTTATATGTGACAATCCTCACCTCCTCGATCCTGTCATATTGTTATATGTGACAATCCTTACCTCCCCGATCCTGTCATATTGTTATATGTGACAATCCTTATCTCCTCGATCCTGTCATATTGTTATATGTGACAATCCTTACCTCCTCGATCCTGTCATATTGTTATATGTTATATGTGACAATCCTTACCTCCTCGAGCCTGTCATATTGTTATATGTGACATTACTAGTATAGGACATTATCTTGATTTTTAACCCTTTACATTGATTCAATATATCTACCGCATTTTGTTCATCCGTTATATTTTTGTCTATATACATTATATTCTATCTATTCACGTCTATTATCCATTGTATTGTATTCATTGAATCTAACAATATATTATCATATCTCAATTGTCATCCTATAATATACACCCCTCGTCCCAGCTTCCAGGTCCACCTTAGTGGTTTAAGCGAGCTAAGACCCCCCATTCGCGGAGATCACCTAACCGCTCAGGTGACCCTCCGCACGTTGCGAGCGATTGACTGTCCGCAAATTCACGACAGTTCAATTGCACGTAACATGTGTAACTGACAATAAGTGATGACATGTTTATTAAATTTCAGTTGGTAATCGATGTGAATACCTAGATATTTAACCGACTCTTTGTGTGGCACTAGCAAACCGTCACTATCAGAGATCTGGAAGCTTTTCCAATTTCTCCTCGCGTCCCTAGGTAGCGATTTTAGATTCGGTCTGAACAAGACGGTTTCACATTTTGCTATATTAATTTTCAGTAGCCACGAACTGTAGTAATCAATTGTTTTGCGGAATAGCTCTTGCAGTTCGATTTTCAAGAGAGAGGGTTTGTTGCCCGTCACGTAAATCAGCAGGTCATCTGCGAAGGCTATAGCTTTTTTCGAGACTGCCTTGTTCAGGTCAAATAAACTCAGAATATCGGTATTGTAGATATTGAATAGGGTGGGGGAATTCACGGTTCCCTGCTGCAACCCGTCTATTATAGGAAATGTTTTCGTCGATTTGTTAAGGCCATCCGACACTGTGAAGTGTTTACCATGCAACATGACCCATAGCATTTTTATCAGTTGATAAGGAAAGTTCTTTTTTAGCAATTTAAAAAATAAGCCATCTAACCACACGGTGTCGAATGCCTTTTCCAAATCTATAAAGCATGCAGCCAGGCATTCGTTGTTGTTTGCTGCCCAACAAATATCAGAAGTGAACTTATTGATAGCGTGGATCGTCGAATGTCTGTGTCTGAATCCGAATTGTGATTCTGGGATAATGTCATTCTTGTCGCAGAATCGGGTCAAAGGTTTGTTCACTACAACTTCAAAGATCTTACTGATATTGGGCAACAGGCTTATAGGTCTGTAGCTTGTCGGATCGGAGCTGTCTTTATCTTTCTTTAGTAGCGCGATTACTTTAGCGGTTTTCCATTTGTTCGGAAAGTACGTGTTATTCAGCATGTTATTGAACAGAGTGCAGTAGTAATGAATTATTTTGCGGGGTAAGTGCTTGAGGACGATATTTGGAATATTGTCATACCCTGCTGATTTCTTGTTGCTCAAACATCTAAAAATAGCAACTAACTCTGGCCCGTTTGTAAAATAATCAGGCGCTTCTCCACAACGCGGAAGAAGTGCTGAATTTTGCTCGGTAAATACAGTGACACTTTTGCTCCTAAGTTGGTCTAGTGAAATTTCTTCTTTCGACTCTCCCACTCTGTTCTCTACCAAGATGGATAATTGTTCTTTACCTAAATTCATATTCTGGACATTGGTTGCTGCAAAATGCGCACCGATAAGGTTGAGTTTATCCGTTTGTTTAGTTATAATGAAATTATTGTCGTTGTCAGACGTAATTTGATCTTGCGGTATATCTACATCCACTAATAGCTCTCTTCGTGTATGAGGGATAATGAGTGCTGGGATCGGTGTAATGTCGCGAGGCCTGAACATTCGGTTTATCTGTGGGAACATTTTATCCGGTTTCGATACGGAGATATCCCTAATTTTTTTTTCCCAATAACTGTTCACTAATTTGTTCAGCTTTTCGTTGATTTTATCTCGGGTTTTTTTAAGTAGATCTTTCAATATATTCAGCCTGACTATGTTACCGCGCGGGTTATTTTTGTGAAGTTTGTTAATTTGGGTGATAATATAGGTTTTATGTTTCTGCAATCCTTTAATTTCTTGCGTTATGTATGATACGATCGCGTATTTGGGTTTGATCTTTGTTACTTTTTTGTCGATTGCATTGATTATCATGATATTAAGGTCTTTGTTGGATTAGGGTTCTTTGGAATGAGTTATCTACATTTATTTTAATAAACATAGTCTTTTTTATTAAAGTTGTAATGTTATAACGGTTCGTAACGGTCTTCTTGCAACAACGCACATAGAAGGAAGAAGAAACGGAACAACGTGACAAAAGAAGAGAGTGTGTTGATAAAGCATGAAGCTTTATATGATTTGATGCGCATTTAGTTCTAGGTTGTGTTAGTTCCTCTTAACTCCGCTAGTGTCTAACTTATTTAAATTTTTTACTGATGACTCAGTCGGTAAATCTAACACTCCTCCTTCATCATAAAAAATTAGTCTCTTCTTTGGTAAATCTTTGTTTAACCTTACAATTAAGACTTATTCCAGCCCGATATTTTTGGTACAGTATTTGTGTTTCGGCCCTGGTAGGCCTTTAGTGAAGATATCCGCCACCATCTTTTCTGTTGGAACATACTCCAATTTTATTTCTTTATTTTCAACTGCGTTTCTGGTAAAATGGTGCCGTATATCTATATGTTTTGTCCTATTGTGGAACACAGGATTTGATACAATTTTTTGTGCGCTTTGGCTGTCGTTACATATCACTATAGGTTCTGCCTGATTTGTTAATTCTTTTAATAACCCTTTCAGATGTATTGCTTCTTTGGTTGAATCGGATATCGCAATATATTCGGCCTCTGTGCTAGAGAGCGCCACGGTTTTCTGCTTTCTTGCTTCCCAAGCAATCCCAGCGTTAGCTAACTTAAAAACGTATCCTGAGTAGGATTTTCTGTCTTGAACATTATTGCCCCAGTCAGCATCGACGTAACCGACTAATTTCTGCCCATTATATTTATACACTAGACCCAAATCCAAAGTCCCTTTTAAATACCTTAGTATTCTCTTGAGTGCTTGCCAATGTTCACTGGAATGATTTGTATTAAATTGGCTCAAATAGCTGATTGCGAATGCAATATCTGGTCTGGTCCATACTCCGAGATACATTAGTGACCCTATAACTTGTTGATATGGGACATTTAGACCTTTTTCGCTCTTTTGATTTTTATCGTTATCATTAAATTTTTGGTTAACACTCATTGGTGCTATCACAGGTTTTGCCTCAGACATCCCGAACTTTTCGAGCAATTCAAGAATGTATTGTTTCTGGCTGATCTTGATTTTTTATTTTTCTCTATTTCTTTGGATTTCCATTCCTAGAAATTTCTTAACTTCTCCAAGATCTTTCATCTTGAATTTCTCCAAAAGCTCCTCCTTAATCTTGGCCTTTTCACTTGTATCGTTCGATATTAGTAAAAAATCGTCTACATATAAAGCTATTATTATCACGGTACTCCCTGTAAGCTTATAATAGACACAAGGCTCGTGAGCTGACCTTTTTAGCCCTAAATTTATCAGTACGTCATTTACTTTCAAGTGCCAAACTCGTGCAGATTGTTTTAAACCATATATAGCTCTCTTGAGTAAATAAACTTTACCTTCATTTTCCTTTTTTATGAAACCTTCGGGTTGGCTCATATATACAGTTTCTTCTAACTTCCCGTTAAGGAAAGCAGTAGACACGTCTAGATGATCTACATCGAGATTTGATTCTGCTGCGAGTGCAAATAGTGTACGTATTGTTGAATTTCGTACAACGGGTGAGAATGTTTCCTCATAATCTATTCCCTCAATTTGTGAACACCCCTTTGCTACTAAACGTGCTTTATGCCTGACTACATTTCCCTCATTGTCCCTTTTTTGTGTAAAAACCCATTTACTCTTAATTATCTTTTTGTTTTCAGGCTTTGGCACAAGTGTCCAGGCTTCGTTCTCGATCATTGCTCTGTACTCCTCTTTCATAGCTTCGTGCCAATTATTTCTATCTTTTCGCTCCATTGCTTCTTTTACTGTTTTGGGATCGTCCTGGCTTCCAATAGCTTGATAAAGTATATGATCCGGATATTCTTTTGGAATTCTTTCCCTGCGTGGATATCTCGGTTCTACATCTATTGGATTTTCTTCAGGTATATCTTCAGCGTTTAGTATTTCTTGTACATCTTGATAATTTTCTTCTTCTTCGTCTTCTTCTATTTCTTGTAGGATCCCTTCTTCCTCTCTGTCTTCTTCTATTTCTTGTAGGATCCCTTCTTCCTCTCTGTCTTCTTCTATTTCTTGTAGGATCCCTTCTTCCTCTCTGTCTTCTTCTACTTTCTCTCTATCTTCTTCTATCTCTAGTACAATTTTTTCTTCTTCTTGATTTGTTACTGTAGCTTGTTCTATGAAAACAACGTCTCGTGCCCTGATAATTTTTCCTGGTTCGTTCAAATCTAGAAGTCTGTATCCCTTCGTGTCCTCGCAATATCCAACGAACATGCAAGGTTTGCTTTTAGCTTCTAGCTTTGATCGTAGCTGTCTTGGTATGTGTACGTAGGCTGTACATCTAAATATTCTCAGGTTGCTTAAATCTGGCTTCTTGTTTGACCAAACCTCCTCAGGTGTTCTTCCTATCACCGCCTTGTGTGGTGACCTGTTCCTCAGATAAACGGCGGTGTTCGCAGCCTCCGCCCATAACTTTTTATCGCCGCCTGCATCCTCTAGCATGCATCTTGTGGCCTCTATGATCGTCCTGTTTGCTCGCTCAGCTACCCCATTTTGCTCAGGAGTATATGTTACTGTAAGTTGATGCTTTATACCCTGGGACTCCAAGTAATTCTTCAGGCTCTGGTTAACGTATTCAGTTCCGTTATCCGATCGGAGAATTTTCAACGATTTCCCCGTTTGTTTTTCAGCCATTACTTTAAATTCCTCGAACGTTGGTCGTACTTGATCCTTGGATTTCAGGAAGTATACAAAGGTCTTCCTCGAATAGTCATCTATTAGTGTCAGTATATATCTCGCTCCGCTCCAGGAGGCTTCGGACATGGGTCCGCACAGGTCGGAGTGCACCAGTTCTAGGAGTTCGGTTGCCCTGCTCCCTCCAGTTTTCTTGAATGGTTTTCGTGTTTGCTTGCCTTTCAAGCACGAAATACATTGTTCACTGCCTTTATCTGAAAACTGAACGCCTTGTGCCAAGCCCTCTTTCAACAACTTCATACTGACTCTATTGAGGTGTCCTAATCTTTTGTGCCAAAGATCATGTGTCTGTTCTACCTCCACAGTGTGAAAAGCTGACTCTGTTATCTGATCTAACCTATAAACCCCATCTTTGTTTGATGCTGTTACTTTTACTTCCCCTTCTATTTTGCAGTCTGTATCATCAAAAATCTGACAACCCTTTGCGTCAAATACGCAAAGGGTAAAAAAAATGTAAAACCATTACTTACTAATTTGCTTACGGATAATAGATTAGCCGCTCGTTCAGGTACGTACATTACATTATTGATTGACTTCGTTGAGTCATTGTTTCTTAGCTTAATAGAAACGTTACCTCTACCCTTTCCGTGTAATGTGTCATTGTTAGCTATGGTAACCTTAACTGTGTCACTGTCATCGTAGTCTTTCAGCCAGTCTCGTCTTCCCGTCATATGTGTGGTTGCGCCAGAGTCGATGAACCATTCACCCTGGGCAAAAAAGCTGTTCGCTCCTAAAGCGGCTACCGTCAATAGTGCCTTTGACGAGGATTTCATTGATGACCCTGCGTTTGAAGTCGATCCGGCTGCGGCGGTTCCAGTACCTCCCTTTGATTCCGACGTTGGACCAGAATTTCCAGCGTGGTTTTGGTTGTTCTCTTTTTTATTTCGGCATTTGGCTGCTACGTGACCATATTTACCGCAATTGTAACATTTGATAGATCTTAACGAATTTGACCTTGATCCTTGATTTGAGCTTGAGGATCCGGAGGTATGCTTGTTTTTCACCCAGAATGCCGACTCTTTATTCTTTTCGCGTCGACCTTCTTGAATTAGTTTTGATTTTACGAAATCACTGGTAATTTTTGCTCCAGGGGGGCGATTCTGTAACTCTGTCCATAAATTATGGACGTCTATAAGTTTTTTCCCCGAGGCTACGCCAGTGCATTGCCCTGCTAGCACCCGCCCACCTCCGCAGCAGCCTATGCGCTTTGTTTACGGGTAGCAACCATCGGAGCCGGCCAATCAATTTATGGACAAGGAACAATTGAACCCAAGGAAAGTCCGGCTCCGTGATAGCACTAACTTGAATTCGCGCGTTACCGAATCGAGTTTCTAGCGCCTGCCCGGTCGAAACTTATAGATGTCCATAACTTATAGACATCCATAACTGCAGCGATCGCTCGCTAGCGCTACCGATACGATAGCGCCCGCCGTAATGACAGTCTATAACGAACATATTCCGTTTTTTCACTCGATAATGCCATGTAAAATATACATGTATGACATATGAGAAATTTAACGTCGAATCGGCCGGTTATGGATATCTATAGGTCTCGATACCGTTCGTTGTAGTTATGGACGTCTATAAGTTTCGATCCGGCAGGCGCTAGAAACTCGATTCGGTAACGCGCGAATTCAAGTTAGCGCTATCACGGAGCCGGACTTTCCTTGGATTCAATTGTTCCTTGTCCGTAAATTGATTGGCTAGCTCCGACGGTTGCTACCCGTAATCAAAGCGCATAGGCTGCTGCGGAGGTGGGCGGGTGCTAGCGGGGCAATGCACTGGCGTAGCCTCGGGGAAAAAACTTATAGACGTCCATAAGTTATGGACAGAGTTACAGAATCGCCCCCCAGAACTTTCAAGTGCCATTATCATTGGTTGAAACTCATCTGGTAGTCCGCTCAACATTATTACCCCAACAAATTCGTCGTCCATCGGTGCGCCTATATCCGCCAATTTTTGTGCGATACACATTATTTCACTCACATACGCTTCCATGGTTGGATATTGCTCCAGTTTTACAGAGAAGAATTCGCGTTGTAAGCCTAGCCGCTTTGTTAGCCCTTTGTCTTCGTATGCTTTTTCCAGATTCTCCCACGCCTCCTTAGCTGTCTTGGCGTTCCTTACGTGGGCAATGGCGGATGGCTTCAACGTAAGGCCTATCTTTGCTAGGGCCTTAGCGTCACGTTTTGTACGTTGATCGGCAGTCGTTTTGTCATCTTCTGGATAACCTTCTATGCATGCCCATAGTCCCGCATGGACCAAATGCATCTTGATCTGGAACTTCCAGATGTTGTAGTTATCCCGACCGTCTAATTTATCTAGAGACGTTAAACCGTTCATACCGACGCTACCCTGTGTGTCGGCCATTTTGCTATATTGGCTTGCAAAAAAATTTAATTTTTCCGACGCACTAGTTCGTTGCTTTCTTAACACTTTTCACTTCTCACTTGTTCCTGGGCCCATAACCTGTTGGATTAGGGTTCTTTGGAATGAGTTATCTACATTTATTTTAATAAACATAATCTTTTTTATTAAAGTTGTAATGTTATAACGGTTCGTAACGGTCTTCTTGCAACAACGCACATAGAAGGAAGAAGAAACGGAACGACGTGACAAAAGAAGAGAGTGTGTTGATAAAGCATGAAGCTTTATATGATTTGATGCGCATTTAGTTCTAGGTTGTGTTAGTTCCTCTTAACTCCGCTAGTGTCTAACTTATTTAAATTTTTTACTGATGACTCAGTCGGTAAATCTAACAGTCTTCATGGTGTTTGTCTATTTCAGAGTTGGTAAGGTTTCTGTTTACCGGAATATCTAGGTTCGTGGAATTGTCCAGATATTTTTCAAATTTGTCCCAGATAGTTTTGGCAAAATTATATTTCGTGATTAGAGCTTTTTTTTCTAGAATAAATGGCAAGTTGGATACAAATGAAACTGCCATTTTTATAGCGTTATGGTCGCTGTCGTACGGAGTTGATTGTAATTTGTGGTTATCAGCAGTGTCGTGAAATATTAATCTTTGGTCGGCTAAACAAAGATCCAAAAAGGAGTTTCCTCTGGGGTATGAAGGTAACAAAGAGCAATATACCTTCGCCCTGAGGTCACCCCCATCTGCATCCAGCCATTTGTGTAATGCTACTCCTCTAGAGTTGTTGGATGAATTCTGCCAAGAAGTATGTTTCGCGTTTAGATCGCCCGCTAAGATTATAGATTGCTAGGATCTTGTAATTTCAGTTCGGAAAACAGATTCCTCAATTCTTGAACAAATTCCGGTTTATTGTTACCTGCTGCATACGCCGAGATTATGAACAGGTTATAGTTCTGATTAATTTTTAATTTTATGATTGATGCTTCGAGCACCTTAGCTCTGTTGAGACAGGACGGGTGAACCTCGTGAAAGGAAAAGTGATTTTTTATCGATAATGCGGTACCTCCACCTTGTAAGGAGTTTGGCCTATCTTTTCGTATTACAGAATAATTTTCTAAAGCGAACTTATATCTTTGACTGAGCTCAGTTTCACTCAATAAAACGAGGTCCGGTGCATGTTCGTCTACTAATGCTTTTAAATTCATCCTGCGTTGCAAGGATATGATAGAGTTGACATTTATAGCTATAATAGAAAGACTCTCGCGCAATACATTTTTGTCACTCATCAGAAGATGTAGGTTGTAAGAAGTTATCTAATAGATGAAACAAATCCTGGATGTTGCTAGCGTTTTTCGAGACTGCTTCCTGGATCGTTTTTAATTGGTCCATTACGGTTCTCAGAGTCGCGGTATCGCTTTCCTGGGCCGTCAGGCTTACCCTACCTACTTGTTCTGGGCCGATTGTGTCCGTGGCCGCAATATTCGGATTTGTTGCGCGCTGTACTTCACTATGATTCCCTGCTGCTATCGAACTATAGGAGGCTGACGGATTTACAAGACTCGCTATTCTATTATCTCTTTCCTTCCTAGCTACGCTGCTATCCTCTATCTTTTTCTTGATTAGCTTGTTGTACTCGACTAGTCTTGGGCAGCCGCGGTACGACGCCGGGTGGCCGTAGTTTTTGCAGTGAACGCAGTATAGTTTCGATTTATCCGGGTTGTCGTTTGCGACTTCAACTTCGCACTTGCCTGGCTCGTGATCAGATGCGCATTTCACGCATCGGAACTTGAGATTACAATTACTTGCTACATGACCGATCCTTTGACATCGTTTGCACTGAATTTTAATGTCCTTTTTCAGTGAGTCCCAAGACACAGCTTGGTGTGGCAGTCTGCTTATACTATTTAGCTTAGTTACATTGCTCTTTGCTGAGAGCTTGACTAAAAATATTGGTAGAGCTCTGTTAAGTTTTTTTGAGTTAAAGGTCTTAAAATTGGCTACTCCTAAAAATTCCAGACCCTCCGTATTGGTATCTTTCAGGGCTACTAGCACATCTTCCTCGGGAAAGTCCCCGTCGATACCTTTAAGTAGCACTGTCTTTGTTTTTTCTTCTTTTGGCGTGAAGGTAAAGAAATCGAAAGCTCTTTCTTTCATGATAACACACTTTTTTTTTATAATCTACCAGGCCATCCACGAGGATGATGTGCTTGTTGTGTCTCACCCGTTTGATATGGAAATTTTTTATGCTCATTGTAACCGTCATGAAATTAGATAGCACTACAGCCGATTGATTCAGAACTATGATAGGGGGGGGGGGGGGGGGGGGGGGCTTAGCTGATTTCGTCTGATGTTGTTGATCATCCATCGTATCCTCTTCATCCTGCTGCGTCTCCATCGGGAGCTGTGTCATGTTTGTATTCGTCACGTCAGTGCGACGATTGTCATGGGATGAGGTCGCCGAATCTGGTGTGTCTCTCTCACCAGGAGTTGGCCATGTGTTAGATGAAGACGGAGTTCGGATCTGTTGTTGTCTCGCTGGTCTGTCATGTGTAGCCACTTTCGGGTTTACCTTGGTGTGGTGATGTTTTTCTTTCAATGCTAGTATTTCTGATTTTAATGCCTCATTACTTTTTTTCAGTTCTTGGATTGCAAGCAGCGCTTCAGAAAGTTTTTCTTCTACACTGGGGTGCATTGGAACCTCGTCCACTCTTTCGATAGACTCTGCTGAGCTTTCCTTAACGGTGTTTCCAAGCGTGTTTGCCGCGTCTATATCCATGCTTACACTTGAATGCGGTGCTAAGATTGTGCAGTCATGCTCCGGAAAATTTGTTTGTTCATGGGTTAGTGTTGGTTGAGGAGCTTGATCTCCCGTAACTTTATGAACCTTCCGAGTCACTAGGTTTGGTTTTGGTACATATTTTTCCCTTTTCCGCCGAGTTTCCGGCTGTGTACCTTTAGTTGCTGCTGCAGGTGACAGGAGCTTATGCATCCTGTTTATTTCTTCAGTCTTCTCATTTAGAGCCACAGCAGAGCTGCCACTGATGTTCTGTGCGAGAGCAGGTCTCTTCTCTGCTGCTTTGTCACTTCTCGCTGCGATCAGCTCATCTTCCATCAGGACTGCGATTTTACGTTTCGATATTGGTATGGTTATTTTGGGTGCAACGTAGGGCTTCATGGGTTTTTTCACAACATGATGCATAGATGAATTGGGGGCAGAGCCCCCTCCTTTAGTTTTTCCCACGATGATAGATTCAGCCGCTTTAGCACAATAGTCAGATTGTTGTAAACAAACGAAATCCGGTTACGAGAATCACTCAGTACGAGCTTGATCAATGTATACATAAATAGATCTGATTCTGACCTGTCACAACAACGGCTAGATATCAACTGAACGCATATCGTGTTTATTTTTTATTTTTATTTTATGTCGTTTATTTTCCATAAGCCCCAGTGTACAATTAGTTTTTATATAAAGTTTCTACATAAATAAACAAAAGGATAACATCTGCATTTATATTTTTGAACTCATGGCGCAATAGAGGCTCTCAAAGTTACGTACTATATTCACATGTACAGGCATGTTTCTTACAGGTAATAAACGTAATCGTTAATTGTGCTATAAACTATGCCCTGTGTGCTTAGTTTAAACCGTTATCATTTTGATCAGCGAACCAGGAAAGGGCCTGAAAAAAAACCTGGCCTATAATTTATTTGTCTCTTTTATGATTTTACAATGTCGAAAACAAAAAAAGGAAAACAAAAATTACGTCTAGATTTTCCTAATTGCTAATTGAGAACGTGTCGCTATTCGTACCTTGTCCTCTTCCTATGCTATGTACACTATTTACAAGTTATCGGTACTGTTACTCTCACTTTGGTTCTTTTGTTGGATTTTTTGATTCTAAACTGCTGCTCTGTATACTAAATAATGCTACCTAATACACAACCGACTATTTGAGCCACCAGTATTTGTCTGTATCTCGTCTGGTCTTATCTGCTTTGTCTTTTTTTGAGATGCTCGTGCTGTATCTCCATAACGGATTAGGATCTTTCGTGGATAAATTTTTATCGTAGAGTATTTTTTTATGCGTCATGTGTCTGTAGGCATGATAAATCACCGGTACTTTGTGCCGGTCCTGTAGGTATCCGTTAGCATCTAGGTAAGGAAATGCTTCCGGAGGTATGAAGCCTGTCTCCAGCGATTTTTCCAAGTATAGTTCATTTGTGTATAGGGCTCCAAAAATGAGGTTGTTATCCAAGACTGTACTAGCCACCGCGTAATGATTTCTCACGAGCTTCAATATGTGAACGTCGATTCTGTTGATGTTTGCTTTGTTGTATAGTTTATCGTTTGATACATATTTTTCGTAATCCGATTCCGCTGTCCTGTAACTGCCCACGCAGGCTCGTAGACATTTTCTCTCAAAGACTCTCATTCTCTCCATGCTGGACGCGCTGACGTTGTACCAAATGGGGCATCCGTACGTTAGTATTGGTCTTATTAAAGCCGTGTAGCACATGACTTTTGTTTTAGCTGCCAAGTGTTTGGAGTAAAATAATCTTTTCATCTTCATGAAAGCGTTTCGTGCTGATACGATTTTTGTTCCGATATGTTTGTTGAAATACAGATGCTGATCCAGTAGGATACCGAGATACTTCACCACCTCCTTTTTAGCGACTGTCGTGTCTTCGTCTCTCTTGGGTTTCAAGTCGAAGTTTTTCCAACCTTTTTTTACGTTTCTGCAGGCCGAACTTAAAGTCGGTCTGAAGAAAATAGATTCGCATTTGTCCGTGTTGATTTTCAGCTTCCACGATTCGCAGTAATATTGTATATTTTCAAACATCTTCTGTAATGCTTCCCTGATGTCGTCCACTCTTCTTCCCCGTGTGTAGATTATCAGGTCGTCAGCGAAGGCGATCGCCGATTTGTTGTTCTGGTTCAGTTGGAATAAATTCAACATATCGCTCGTGTAGATGTTGAATAAAAGCGGTGAGTTTATTGTACCCTGTTGTAGGCCGTTGGTCACGTTGAAATGTAACCGCGACTCCTCTGTGCCATTGACTATCACGAAGCGTTTGTCCGTTATCATTTCTGAGATTGTTTTTATCAAGTGATGAGGGAACTCCTTCTTCAGCAATTTATAAATTAGTCCGTCCGTCCATACGGTATCGAATGCTTTTTCTAAATCAATTAGGCAAGCCCCGACACATTCTTTGCCGTTCAGTGCCCAACAGATGTCCGATGTTAGTTTGCCAACCGCGTGTAAAGTCGAATGTTTCTTCCGGAATCCAAATTGGTAGTCCGGTATTATGTCGCGTTGCTTACACTCATGCCATATTGCTCTGTTTATAAGCTTTTCGTATATCTTGCTGATGTTCGGCAATAGGCTAATAGGTCTGTAGCTCGTCGGGTTCGTTGGATCTTTGCCTTTCTTTTCCAGCGGTAAGACCTTTGCTTCTTTCCAGACTGTCGGGAAGTAGGAGTTATTTAATGCGTTATTGAACAGAATGCAATAGTTTTTTATCATCGTGTTCGGTAGGTGTTTGAGAACTATGTTGGGAATGTTATCTGGACCAGCCGACTTTTTGTTACTTAGCCCTCTGAATACGTCGTGCAGGTCGCTCAGAGTTGTAAAGTAGCCTTTCGTTTGCTCGTTGTTCATCTCATCTGCTTTTTGTTCCGCTGTGAAGATCAACACTGAAGATCGCGCTTCGCGCTCCCTGACCAGCTTCTCTTTGAATTCATTAGTTCTTGCGAGGATAATTCTGTTTAATTGTTCACGTCCCATGTTAGCATTTGCGTTGTGGATGGATTCAAAATGTTTGCCTATAACGTTTAATTTGTCTTCTTCGTTAGTCACGACGAATTTGTCGTCGTCATCTTTTGCAAGGTTATCCGGGTTTATCTCAGCTCCACGAAGTAGGTTAGCTTGGTCGTTGTGGATCTTCAACGTCGGCATGATGGTTTTGTTCTTTTTCCGGAATATTTGGTTGATCTGCGGAAACATAATTGATGCATCGTTGCTGGGTATATTTTGTATTTTCCTAGTCCAATAATCATTCACCGCTATCGAGAAGTTTTGTTTAATCAGGTTTCGTACGTTTTGTAGGATCGATTTGTACCTCTTGAGTTCTCTGGCGTTGTAATTTTGAAATCGTTTGTACATGCGATGGATTGTTGTTAGTAAATGACTCTTGAGCTTCTGGGGTTTCGTGATTGTGGGATTCAGATAGACATCTGCAGAGTTGTAGTACTTCCGTTTCGGTATAGTTTTATCTATAGCTTCGACGATTTCCGTATTCATGGCGTCGAGGTGTCCGTCTATTTCAGCATTCGTGAGGTTCCTGTCGTTTGCAATGCGTAGATTGTGATTCTTAGCCAGGTTCTTCGTCAGTTTCTCCCAATTTGCTTGCCTGAAATTCAGCGATCGTTCGTCGTGTACTTCGGTTGGTGCTAACAAGTCAAAGTTTGAAGGTATAACTTCAATTTCTATGGCGTTATGGTCGCTGTGATAGGGTATTGTTCTCAACCCGCCTGTGTCGTTCTCCGTCCTGATATTCAATCTAGCATCGGCTAGGCATATGTCTAGAAAGGAATTTCCTTTCGGGTATGTCGGTGTGGAGGGACCGTATAGACTAATTTTGAATTCTATTTCATTATCGTAAATCCAGTCGTTGAGCAACACGCCTCTCGGGTTGTTGTCGGTGTTAAGCCAGTTGGCGTGCTTAACGCATATCGTGTCTTCGGTATCATATTCACAGAAGCGTCAAGTAGTATGAGCTATTGCTACGGAAGAACAAGGATATTAACCATCACATCTTCAACGGGTAGTTTGGCGTAGTGGTTAGAGCGTGCGACTAGTAATACGAGCGGGGACAGGCGTGGGTTCGAACCCCGGATAGGACAATTATCAGCGGCATTTTTCTAGGCAGGTTGAAATGCGTTTTCATCTACATATAATTTATTTTTCAGCTGATTGTAATTGTAACGACGACTCAACTGAACAATTAATCAATTATAACATGGAATATCATAATATCAAGCATAACATACTTGTTCCGGCCATCATATTGGCGGCATTATCTCTCACGATGACGTGAATTTTCCCATGAGGAATATTCCATTCTTCTAAAGCATTATTCAAGATCTCTGAAATGTTGGAACCAGTATGGCTCCCTGGAAAGTGTTTGGCGGATAGCGTGAAAACTTCCCTCTGCATGTTTTCGGGCAACAAGCAGTGGCCTGTCAGGCTTATGAACGACTCATTATTAGTTGTCGCAGTCCAGATATCTGTTGTGAAAGATATATACGCTGCAGTTGACAATTTCTTTTCAATCGTGCATCGCAGTTTTTCGTGAACTTTCGGCATCATATTTTCAGAGAAGTACGTCCTACTTGGCAAAGGGTATTGTGGTGCCAGGTGCCGAATTAAGCGACGGAATCGTTCTCTTCCAGTGATAGCAAAGGGCTCAGTGTCCAGGGCCATCATTTCACCTAATATTCGATGAACTGACCTTGTAATTTCTCAATCAAGATATTTTAGAGGTTGAACGTGCACATGAATTCAAATTTAAATTTTGAAGCGATAAATTATAGATTTACATACGGAATCATTATAACCAAAATCAAACTTAAAAAATTAAGAACTTGAAACTCAAAGACCACATTTGTCTTTTACTGACCACCGTTTCGAGGCTAGGCTGGACGAGTCGTTGCGCTTGCTGAGTCGTGTTCGAGGCAGACAAGATTGAGGGGTCATCTACGTCAATCCATTTTTCAGTTGTACATTTCGCATTTTTGAAATACTCAGGATGTTTTCCTTCTAGATGATTCCACAACGGTTTTGTGGAAAACGTTTTGGGTGTTTTTCCACGCATTATTTGCCTTACCGAAGATGATACGCTACTGTCACATAGCGTGCACTTAGCTTTTTTGTCATCATCTTTAGATATTTAAAAAAACTTCCATACGGTGGATTTTAGTTTTTCCATTGTGCAATCTGTACAGTTGACTTCACGAGTCACGAGAATCACAAATCACAATATCACAAATAAAGAAGAACAACTCGGTTCCCGTGCGGAAATTTATCGAGGCAATCCTTATTTGCGTAAGGGGCCCGGACGGGCGATCCCTATTTAGAACTCCTAGTGGGGCCCTGTTGGGGCGCGATCAGGATAAGTGAGCTAGTCTGCCCTACTAGAACCCCAATAGAGCTGAAGCGGGGCCCCGTTGGGGCGCGATCGGGATAAGTGATTTAGTCCGCCTTACTAGTACCCCAATAGAACTGAGACATCATGGCCCTGTCAGGGTCCCCGGCATGGGTGATGGCAGTGTTGGCAGCCGTCACATCATAATAAATTATGGTACATACATGATAGTTCGGTATTCGAGTCGGTACTCAAATATTCGAATAAAATAGAGTCCAAACAAGAATCATAAAAATTCGTACGTAATATTCCCCGGTAGGAAATCACGTGACTAAAAGCAAAAGGGCCTAAGTGGCAAAAAAAATTTTTCGATTTTTTAGTGCCGAAATTTGTTTCATGCAACATAAGACCTTTTGGCATAGTCGCAAATTTTTTTTTTTTTTGTGCTTAGGCCCTTTTGCTTTTAGTCACGCGAAATGATCACCTCACCTGAAGATAGATGATTCTATAGATAGATAGATCGCAAGAACTGCAATTCAGTCCTACAGGAATGTAAAATATTTACTGAATTGTGTTATTACTGGTTTCAATACACGGGTCATATGGGGGCATTTCGGCACGGGCTCTTCGTTCTTTTTAACCGTTCCGTCGCCGTCATTTATATCTTGCGATAGGTCCTCGAATACGGAATACCTGTCGACTCTAATACCAGGCAATAGAGATTTTTTCGTGACAAAAATACCACCTGGTCGCCAATGGTGCCAGGCCGCGTGGGACAGTCCGTAGACATATGGTGATGTGTTTTCGACTCGCAACTCTCATTATTTTTTGAGTATTTGGGGAAAAACACAAAAAAATCGTATTATTTTTCGTTTTTTGCTCATAAAATTTGAACGGTTGAAGCAATGGTGACGCCCCGTGTAGAAATTTCGATAGGGATAGATAAAGGCCCCTTCTAGTTTTCCCCATTTCTATTAGGGCGCTATTGGGGAGAACTGTCTAGCCCCCTATCAGGGCTGTAACACTTTTCTAGACAGCGCCCCAACTAGATCACCCCATCAAGCCCCCAACTAAATAACCCCATGAGGCCCCGTTATATACGTAAAATCGGAAACGGTATAGTGATTAACTATTATCGAACTACGTTGAAAAAAATGATTAAAAATGAACTTTTAACCCCTAACGAGAGACCGCAGACCCACATTGAACGATGAAAACGCATTTTCCCCGCTAAGAAAACCGCCGCATTAATTGTCCTGACCGGGGTTTGAACTCACGTCCTCTCGCTTACTAGTCTCTTGCCCTAAAACCGCTACGCCAAACTATCGCATGGATATTAGTTCACTGTTGTCTTACTTGTGCAACGGCTATATGAAGCTATCAAATTGAAACCAGTAATAACACAATTCAGTAAATATTTTACATTTCTGTAGGACTGAATTGCAGTTCTTGCGATCTATCTATCTATAGAATCATGTATTTTCAGGTGAGGTGAACATTTCGCGTGACTAAAAGCAAAAGGGCCTAAGCGCCAAAAAAAAAAAAAAATTTTGCGACTATGCCAAAAGGTCTTATGTTGCATGAGAAATATTTCGGCACTAAAAAATCGAAAATTTTTTTTTGCCACTTAGGCCCTTTTGCTTTTAGTCACGCGATTTCCTACCGGGGAATAATACGTATGAATTTTTATGATTATTGTTTCGACTCTATTTTATTCGAATATTTAAGTACCGACTCGAATACCGAGCTAGCATGTATATGTACTATAATTTATTATGATGTGACGGCTGCCAACACTGCCATCACCCATGCCGGGGACCCTGACAGGGCCATGATGTCTCAGTTCTGTTGGGGTACTAGTAGGGCGGACTAAATCACTTATCCCGATCGCGCCCCAACGGGGCGCCGCTTCAGTTCTATTGGGGTTCTAGTAGGGCAGACTAGCTCACTTATCCTGATCGCGCCCCAACAGGGCCCCACTAGGAGTTCTAAATAGGGATCGCCCGTCCGGGCCCCTTACGCAAATAGGGATTGCCTCGATGAATTTCTGCACGGGGCGTTCAACGGACGAATTGTAGAACTGAAAAGACAAAGAGAATGAGCCCAAGTACGACCCGATCGGATGATTATCAACGGAGAAAATCTGAAAAAACCGTGAAAATCAGCGTTTTTTCAAAAATTCACAACTCCGCCATTTTGTTACTTGTAGCACGGGCTTTTCGCGAGGAAGCAGCAATAGATGGGTATTTAATGTGTGCATAACTCAGGCGCTGTCGAATAATTACTTTTTGAGTTATTGCGATTTGAAATTTTTTACGCACTTTTTTACAGAACGGCTGGATGCATCTGTGGTGGCGCGATTTCAATTTTCAAAACGGATTTTGAAAGTAGAAGTGTTGCACTACAAAGCCTCTGTCCCAATTTCTCGTTAAAATGTTGCAAAATAGGTGGAAAATACGTGCAAACATGACCGAAAACGGTCGCGCGCTCGAAAGCGGTCGAGTAGTGGGGGTACACGGCCGGCGCAGGGAAGCGCGTATATCAATCTTTCAATTCGATTATCTCAGCATCTATTGAAGCTATTTTAACTTTTTTTTTCAATTTCGTGGTAAAGGGACCCGCTGAAACTGATTCGTTACTCCGTTTGCCTTGATAATCACCGGAAAAGCTGTATTACTATATTTACGCGCTCCCCCGCGCCGGCCGTGTACCCCCACTACTCGACCGCTTTCGAGTGCGCGACCGTCTTCGGTCATGTTTGCACATGTTTTTCACCCATTTTGCAACATTTTAACGAAAAACTGGGATAGAGGTTTTGTAGCGCAACACTTTTACTTTCAAAATCCGTTTTGAAAATCGAAATCGCGCCACCACAGACACTTCTAGCCGTTCTGCAAAGAAGTGCGTAAAAAATTTCAAATCGCAATAACTCAAAAAGTAATTATTCGACAGCGCCTGAGCTGTGCACACATTAAATACCCATTTATTGCTACTTTTTCGTGAAAAGCCCGTACTACAAGTAACAAAATGGCGGAGTTGTGAATTTTTGAAAAAACGCTGATTTTAACGGTTTTTTCAAATTTTCTCCGTTAATAATCATCCGATTGGGTCGTACTTGGGCTCATTCTCTTTGTCTTTTCAGTTTCTACAATTCGTCCGTTAAACGCGTCACCATTGCTTCAACCGTTCAGATTTTATGACAAAAAACGAAAAATAACACGTCTTTTCGGTGTTTTTCCCTAAATACTCAAAAAGTAATGAGAGTTGCGAGTCCAAAACACATCACCATACGTCTACAGACTGTCCCACGTGGCCTGGTGCCATCGGCGACCAGGTGGTATTTTTGTCACGAAATCACTCTTTTTCTGCTCTATTGCCTGGCCTATCTCCCCGGGACCTTGATCGGCAGAGTCGTCTATTGGTTTAAATGATTACACGGAATCTCCTGGGGGGTAACGTCCTCATAGGGATTAGACACCGGTATGTCTAGCAACGGCGGTATATAATCCTGATTTACGGGTTACAAGGCGTTCAATGTGTTAGTTTCCCTACCACGCGCGTTTCGCCAGTTGTTTTGTGGACGGCTGTTATTCTCCCGCTTCTGACTTGAACTTTGAGATCCCGCGGCAGTGTTATGATTTTGGCTAGTTGTCTGTCCTTTGTTCGCTTGGCTATTCGAGTTTGACGCTTGCCACAATCCCGTAGGTCGTTCTAATCCTGCATGATAATTCGCGATTCCATCTATAGGCGTGCAAGGCTTTGGGATATCCTTTTTGTATCTGAATAATCGACTCCGGCCAGGGCTTCTCTAACACGCGTGGGCATTTGACATAGTATCATGTAATTCAGTTCGTATTCAGTTAATGGGGGGTCGAAACAATCAGAATCTGCGATTCTTTGGTAGAAATAGGTTTGAAGCGATCCGTCACGCGGGGCGGGGCGTCGGTTGAGCCACGCGTCCTTCAGCATGACTCGTGTTTCGATTGAGAAAAATTCGTCCGTGAACGCTAGCTCGAAGTCATCGATTGTACGGAATCTGCGTTTGTAAACATTGTACCAAAACTTTGCTCTACCTCGCATTGTTGTTTCTATAACGGACAATTGATATTCGCCGGGAATGCGCCTTTCAAACTGATGTATCTACCCCTCAAAAACTCCAGTGGATTTTCGCTGTTTTCTCCACTATACCTATTTAGGTGCTTTGAACTCAGCCGGCATGACCTGCGGATTGATCCACTCACCCAAAACTCGACGTGCAGGCTGTCGTTCCTCTCGTGCATTTGTCAGCTGTTCCACTCTTTCTCTCAGATCCGCCAACTCAGTCTGCATTCTGTCGTACTCTTCAGATGTGATTTTGGGTTTGGAATTTTCCGGCGGTACTCCAGGTTGTTTGTCTTTAGTGATTTTCTTCTTGGGTGCTTTTTCCATGGTGATGTCCGTCAGCGATAAGCATCTAGATCGGGTTAACATGTTTTGTTTACTACCTCAGCATATACTGGGTATAAACACTGAGAAAATTATACAGCAAAAACTCCCATACTGGTATGGCACTACTCTGCAGTATGGCGATTAGTACTATACTGTTTCCCTATTGGTTGTATGGAAAAGTGTATAGGAAAGATCGCCATACCGCAGGGATATCCCACTAGTGCCATACCAGTATGGGAGTTTTTGCTGTATAATTTTCTCAGTGAACACTTATAGCCACTACGTTGGGCGCCAATTGTTGCGTCGAATGCTGTTCAGGGAGTTAGGAAACTCTGAGGGACTATTTGAAATAAGTGTTTGACTCAAGCAATGATGTTCATTTAAACGAAGAAATATATTCTGCGATAGGTCACGAGCATAATGATAGAATAGAGGCTTAAAACTAGGACGGCACACTTAAGATAATAAGGTTTGATCAAACCGGGAAGGAGGATTTTGGGAGAGTCTGGCTTGCCCGCGGATCTTGTCCACGGAGTTTCCCTCGATGAAGATGAGGCGTTGGATGAATCGTTATGGAGCCGGTAACCGGGATTGTGTATTCGTAGTCAGACCTTGGTTCGGTGGCGTTTTACACGTCTGGCGGCTGATCCTCCGTCCTGGCAGGAGTGATGCAGCCTCGTCGTATTGGTCTCCCGGATTTTCTGAGGTTCTCCTCTGGACTTCGTGCCCAGTGGTTCTCCGGTTCGTTACAGTTTTTATTGGGTTCCATAAAATTTTTTAGTTAAATTTGAACCGATTTGAAATCGCTGATTCAAACTAAATCGTATACATTTGATTATTGAGACAAACTTCCTATACCATAACAATCAATAAAGATAGCTAACGGAAAATTGACGAAGAACTTCATTTTTGATATTAAAACGTGTTTTAGAATACTTTTTACAATTGGCTGGACATTGAAAGTAACTGAAAAGTATGTGAACCTGATGCCTGGATATTTCATTTTTCACAATTCCGATTCCGATTCCGATTAAGTTTCGGATTACACGTACTATAGATCTTAATAAGTGGCTTCACATTAGAACCGATTGGAAACTAGATGGAATAAAAACATGAATTTCCATTTCATATCGATGCCGATCACATATGCAGTTAAGCCTGAGGTTACACACATTCGATCGAATTGATACCTTATAGCTATTTTCCGATTCGAATCGAATCGATAGAATTTCTACACGGAATCGGGACACATTGATAACTATTGGGATGCAATTTATATTTTCCAATTCAGTGTCTTTGGTATTCTCGGATAACGGTGACTGATTAGAACTTATTCAGCAAGAAATGTATTCATACAATTATATTTTTTTCTTGGGAGTCTTCCGATAAATTACCATTAGAACTAGTTGAACATTAATAATACAGAATTCACCATTAAACGCTATTCCCTATTGAAACACATACATTACGTTTCAGTTGCAATGGGCAACAAACTTTCTGACCGATCGGACTAATTCAGAATTATTGAAATATACAAAATGAATCAGTTCAATGTATATAAGATAGATTTGTATATTGTTTAGTCAGGTGCATATCCTTTCTCAGTATACTCCACTCACAGAGTTTGTATATGTTAGACATTCGATAAGCCATGGTAAGAGAGCCTCTGGTCCTTAAGGACCACCAAGTCTTTCTTCATACTCCCGCAGTCTTTCTCTGGACTTGATGCAGCAAAGAGCTAAATAATAAATGTGCTATATACATAAAATATAAAACACATAGAATTCATTTCACGAACCCAGTCCAATTTCCATAATTTCCAATAAGAATAATTAAAACCATTTCGAATATAATAGGTTTCAATCATTTCCTATTGATTTTTTTTAGCAGGGTCATGATTGTTGTTTGATAGTTTATTGATATTTGATGAATAGATCGAGTGTTGGGCCATGAGGCCTCGCTCGATTGAGTTTTAGTTATTGTTTTTTATTATCGTCTCGTAAGATGAAGCGAGCGATTTAATGTAAAAGATTGAGTTACCTCGTGCCTGATTAGTTGCCTGATTCTGGTAGATTTTCTCACATATTATATGTATATATTGTGACGGAGGAAAGCTCCTACACGGAGAGAAGTAAACACTGGTGGCCAATGTGCAAGACATTGCTTCTCTTCTTCTCTTCCTTAATGGTTATTAGCCCTTACAAGACATTGTTAGGCAATGTCTAGCCGAAACGAGCGGCGCTCGACACGGGCCGCTCGTTTCTCGACATGGCCTGCTGGTGTCTCGCGCATTGGTCGCCAGTGTCTTAGTCAAGGACGGAAAAACATCGGGAATCCGTGTGCCGTCACTCAGAGCCAATGTCTTAAACACGGTCCAGTAGTGCGCTACGCATTGTATGCCCGTGTTTATGAAAAGCTTGGAGCACATGCGCGTTTTCGCACTCGCCTGGTATTTGTATATTGTATATATAGGGTGAGTCACGAGAAACTCCGAGAATAGGAGGAGCCTAATTGTAGAATAAGTCCATCCCTTCAACCAATCAAACGGATAACAGGTAATGACAATAGCAACTGTGTGAGCATAACATTCAAATCAGAGTCCATAGCAGGAGATGATAATCAAAATCACATCAGCTAGTAACAGACTTTACATCAAACGTGAATATTGTTTGGACTGCCTTCTTCTTCAATGCAAACATCGAATCGATTATGTATGTATTTCCTTGATTGAAATGTTATGCTCACACAGTGCCTATTGTCATTATCTGTTATTCGTCTGATTGGTTGACGGGGTGGGCTTATTCGACAATCAGGCTCCTCCTATTCTCGGATTTTGTAGTGACTCACCCTGTATAATATATATTATATACATGCATGAAAAAAAATGTATAAAAAAAATAAATTAAACAAATAATTGAAAATGTCAACGTTACTGTAATCTCAATTAAAACATAAGGAAAGTATATATCGACAATAGATGGGAAGGAACTAATCGTTCGTTTGTTATGTCTCTAGAACCCTCAGCCCATTCCTCCTCTGTGCTGTCCTGGACTGGGGTGCGTACCAAATTCGAGCATCCTACATCTCCAACTCCACATCTCCACGACGAGAGTAACTGTCAGACTGAAATTGGGGCCAACGAAGCTGTGCATCATCGTGTGTGCGGTAGCTAATGCAAAGCCAAGCCACATCATAGCAACATTATCCAACGAGTGACCACATGAGAACGCTGGTCAGATACTACTCCAAGATCAAATCAAATACCTATATCCACGGGTGGTCTAAGATACACGAGTTATACTTGCGATTTACCAGTGCTTAAGTATGCGCAAAGGTATTTAAGCCAGTCTAGTGAATGGTGCCTGAAATTACAGTGGATCAGAACAAAAGAAACCCCCAACCAACAAACAATATAAAGTCGACAAAGAAACCAGTTTATTCGGGACATCGACCTTGTCGATACCTGATGGATTAGAAAAAAAAAAAATTGTACTCACCATTTTTGTGGGGAATTTTTATTCGTCAATATTCATTACAGCCAAAATGAATGTCCAGTTGTTTATGGGTTTGCTGGGATTACTTTTATCGACCGTCATTTATGAAGCCCAATCGGCACCGATGTCTACTGAAAAAGCTGTACCCGGTCAGCAAAGTACGTCAAGAATCTTGTAAGAGTCAGAAGGGGTGGCGGATATTGGCGGAACAGATTTGCAAGATCGTAGCAGACGTCTGGCGTCGACGTTTTTGGGCAAAAGAGAACGAAGAAACTCGCGAGTTTTGACGGAGGAACCGTGCCCATTATTTCAGTGGGAAACGAGCCTCGAGATACCGCCGAAAACTTTGAAGCCTTTCTGTATCGATGGTGCAAAATATGAAGTCGAATGGTTCTGCATTGATCCATGGTGTAGTCGAGCGAAGCTACACATTTCTCTAGAGGACGGTTCTGCGCCAATGTATCGCCGAAGTTTTGGGAAGATGACGGAGGAACCATGCCCATTATTTCAGTGGGAAACGAGCTTTGAGATACCGCCGAAAACTTTGAAGCCTTTCTGTATCGATGGTGCAAAATATGAAGTCGAATGGTTCTGCGTTGATCCATGGTGTAGTCGAGCGAAGCTACACATTTCTCCAGAGGATGGCTCTGCGCCACTTTATCGCCCAATTTTTGGCAAGCGACATTGATTGTGCGGAATCTGGAAGCGAAGGATGTGTAAAGTTTTTCAAATTGTATCAAAGACCTGTGCGTAATTACCATCATATTTGTATTCATTCAGCTGCAGTCCGCCAATGACTTGCGTTTTTCATAATTCTCCAGCGTTTATATTTACTCATGGAGCTTTTCGCACCAAATTCACCAAGAGGTAGTTTTCACCCCGAGAGTTTTGTATCATTGACTGAAACTCGAGTTGCCTATGGCAAATGAGTGCAAACATCTCGGAAACCCAGCTCCGTTCGATAGCATAAGGATAAGTTTTGCAATATACTTGCCCGAACTTTGCCGCTCCTCGGAAACCACAGCTATAATAAAGCCATAAAGCGGATTGTATACAAGATCCATTGAGCTTCTTGGGGTGTGACCCAATTTTGTTTGGAATCACAATGATGCATAGAATGATCAAATATATTTCCCGGGTATGATTCAACGATATAGGGAACCTTACCTCGGCCCTATTTTCAGTTTTCTTTCATTTAAAAATTACACGGTGTAGATAAAATTTCAAACTAAATTGAATATTATTCCAACATGTTTTTTCAGTGTTTCTCAAAAAAGTGCAATTAAAGCCGAGGTACAAAAGGGCGTATACGTACCTCGGACATAATATGCGGGTTGTATATATCTTGGACACACATCCTAATGATTGTAACAAAGCGACAAAATTATTTCATTTGGTTTGGATAGTTCAAAGATGCTCCTGGCTATCGATTCAATGCCGTTGAGAACCAATGTACTGGCGTATTGCTGGAAGGGCCATATTTTCTGGCTGTGGCTGAGACAGCCGTACAGTATTGCTGATACAACCCATCATTTTTTTCCGTGCAGAATTTGATATTCGGTACCGTTGACGGAGTCAATTCTTGACAAATTACGAACAATAGTAATACATTGATTGTCGGTCATACTTTGACAGAATATTCAGCAAATTCTTCTGAATGATTAACGTAAATACGTACGTCCAAGGTACACCGTGTTCATCATGTCCAAGGTACAATTTACCATACCGTAATGAAGAAAAAAAACTGCCATATTTTTTGAGCTTGGAAATAGAACATTAGCCATCATTACTTTTGATGGCGAAATAAAGCAGAATTCAATCGGAAAACAACTTTTACCGACTTTAAATATGGTAAGGCTGATATATACAAACATATCAACCTAGGAAAACTTACTTTTGCAGTCGAAAATTTTCAAAAACATCTCACACATGCAACCATGTCATTTAAGTTTCGGAAATAGGTTATCATTGTTTCCGAACCAACCATATGTCCATGTCCAAGGTACAACAGGTTTCCCTACATTTTATAATTTGATGAACTATAGTCGAGCATTACCATCGGTATCATTCCCTAATTATCTGCCATTCGGCCACATTCGAATTGCCAGCACAACTGATGTTGTACAAGCATGTGAGGTTTGCGAAGAATCTAATTTTTGTACATTTTTAATTATCATTTAATTTCAAATGAGTTCAGTTACACATTATACGAATGTAACGAATCCTCGAATTCGTAATTGAATTTCTAGAGTGATTGATAACTCACATAGTTCTTAAGACTAAAATTATGTAAAAGCTAATGCAATAAAATTTGATACGATGTTCAAAAGACCAATAAAAATATTCGACCCTCTCCCGATACTTTACATACTTATCGCCAAAATACAATTGTTTGGAGAATAATAAATCCCCATCCCGTTTGGTAATTGCAGCTAATTGTTTGTGGATTTCGTCCAACGTGTTCCTGAAATTTCAAGGCCTCGAGGCCAATAACGAAAGCTCTGAACATCTGTGTAGGTAAGTATGCCAAGGGACCTCAAAGTTGACCTCAGGAATACGCAGGATTTCAATATTGTTCGGGTCTAAATTGGATCTAATTCTTTCTCAGAAGTCTTGCTCCTCTTCTAACGACGGGTTTTCCTACTGGATTTATCTACATTCTACATATGTGACCGATGTTAAAAAGAAAAACAACAATTCTGAATGGTAAAAAGGTCTCCCACCCAGAGCTAGGCCAAAAATCGAAACTCTCGATTTCTGGTATATGAAGTAGTCATGGTCTTATTAGTTCATCCCTCTCTTTGTTGTCCCCTGTATACATTACGGGGCTCTCGATATCGAGAGGCTAAAAAATAAAAAAATTGAAGCACCAAAAAATGTGGAAACATCGCCTTGTTTTAGTCTCTGTTTAAATGTTTACGATTACTATACGTTTATAGTAATTACACTGAATCAAACACGAGAGTAGATCAGTGCACCTATTCAGATGAATTCTATATATGCAGAGGTGTTCCCTCGGGTGTTCCACGTGAAAACGAGAGCAATCTGACCCTGTGGTTTTCGATTTTGATCAAAAATTTTTCTTACATTCCTCATTCCGTGTTAAAACCATGCCCCTTAAGTGTTTTTCGATAGCACCTATCTATTTCGAACAATCAATTTACCAAAATATCAAAATTTTCAATTTCACTAATTTTCGCATTTCTTTTTATTCAAAACGTCGTGCTTTGGGGTAAAATTGATGAGACCAAAAATGTTCACTTTGAATCGAACTTTCTGAAGAAAAATCTTTCTCAACTTCCCTCATTGACGATCATCGGAAATATTCGAGTTTAAACACTAAATTTGAGATTTCCGAAATACGCCATTTTCTGATTTTGATGTTTTTGTTTTGAAAAAAAGTAGACAAAAAACCGAAACTGTTGAGCCCTCAACCAGGTTGGGGCGGATTTTCCTCCTATTTTTTCGGGTCTCTAAAGGTCGTATTAGTGACAAAACATTCAATTTTCGAATTATTTTTTTAATAATTATTTTATTATATTTTTTAAACTAATTCTTTTCATCAACTTTTTCCTTCAATTTTGATTAAAGAAAAAGAAGAAAAACGATTGAGCGACCCCTTGTGAAAAAAGTGGACCGCTTATAAAAAAAATAATTCGAAAATTGAATTTTTTGTCACTAATACGACCTTTATAGTCTCGAAAAAAATAGAAGGAAAATCCGCCCCAACTTCGTTGAGGGCTTAAAAGTTTCGGTTTCTTGTCTACTTTTTTCAAAACGAAAAAAATAAAAAAATGGCGTATTTTGGAAATCTCAAATTTAGTGTTTCAATTCAAATATTTCCGATGATCGTCAATGACGGGAGTTCAAAAAGATTTTTTTTCAGAAAGTTCGATTCAAAGTGAACACTTTCGGTCTAATCAATTTTACCCCAAAGCACGACATTTGGGATGAAAAAAATGCGAATGTTAGCAAAATTGAAAATTTTGATATTTTCGGAAATTGATTGTTCGAAATAGATTATAGGTGCTATCGAAAAACGCTTATGGGGTATGGTTTTAGCACGGAATGAGGAATGTAGGAAAAATTTTAGATCGAAATTGAAAACCACAAGGTTAGATCGCTCTCGTTTTCACGCGGAACACCTCATATATAGTTGCCATAATACATTTACGTGTGTATACTGTATTCTAATCGCGTATAGTTATACTATGCATATATTCAACACGTATTTTTATTGATATGGCTAGTGGCAGGTACGTGTGTGTGATCGATTAATAAAAAATGCGCAGCGTGTATGTTCAGAACTTTTAGGTACCTATATCTATATATGCGAAATCAAGTTTGATTTCACGATGAACCGGTATACCGTTACATGTGTACATGTATGTGTACACCTGAGTAGAATTATGGATCTTCACATGTGACGTACTATAGTCGACTGAAAAAAAAGAGGAAGAAAAACATTGATGATCTAAAAATAAAGTTGAAGTATGTATATAGCCGATTAATGAAAGCAATCAATTATTATATACCGCTCAGATTACATCTGATGTGTAAATATGTCATTGTATATAATGTGAACGCTATAATAACCGTAGCTTTACGCAAATCGTATATGCATATATGAGGGTTTCTTCGTCAAACGGGCCACCCGTTTAATCCGAGGTCTCCGAAAATTCTGTGAAAGTTTCTACACGTTATTGGGGATGAGAAAAAATTTTGGGAATTTTTTCAGATTTTTTGGTCATGGCATTCCAAAAATCATTTTTTTCAATCATTTTCACGTAGCGTGAGAAATAAATGCCGGAGCGAAAAATTGTTCGGATGAAATTTGTATGTCTTTTTCTCAGCTTTTCGGTAGAATTGTAAGAAAAAAAATTCCGACCAATTTGAACCCCCTTTTCCCCAAAAAACGTTTGGAAATGTACTTTTTCCAAAGGACAGTTTTTTTTTTCTTGAAAAAAATGTCGAAGAAGGGTATCCATAAAAGAGTTTCAGGAAAAAAAATTTGGAGCGGAGACTTGAATGCTCTCCCAGAAAGAAATTATTATATATTAGAGGTTAATATGTTATGAATTTTCGGAATTGAATAAAATCTATTCAATAATTTTTTCTGGGAGAGTATCAAAGTCTCCGCTCCCATTTTTTTTTTCCAAAACTCTCTTATGAATACCCTTCTTCGACATTTTTTTCAAGAAAAACAAAACTGCCCAAATTTGGAAAAAGCACATTTCCAAACGTTTTTTGGGGAAAAGGGGGTTCAAATGGGTAGGAATTTTTTTTCTTTTAAATTTACCGATAAGCTGAGAAAAAGACATACAAATTTCATCCAGCAATTTTGCGCTCCGGCTCTCATTTCTCATGCTACGTGAAAATGATTGAAAAAAATGATTTTTGGAATGCAATGATCACCAAAAATTCTGAAAAAATTCCCAAAATTTGTTCGCATCCCCAATAACGTGTAGAAACTTTTACAGAATTTTCGGAGACCTTGGATTAAACGGGTGGCCCGTTTGACGAAAAAACCCTCATATATACCTACATCGTAAGCGTCACAAGACTATAAATTCCCGTGTGGAAATCGTACTGGAAACTGGGAAAGGCCAACCAGCGCCAGGCCGGGCATGTAACGCTAGGCTACAAACTGGCCAGTCCCCAGGCCGGCCCCCGGCCAGTTTCTAGCCTAGTGTTACATGCCCGGCCTTGCGCTGGCTGGCCTTTCTTTCTTCATCACATGATAAATATCAGTTTGACACACTTTATATAAATTGTTCTTGTCGATAGGGTTCATTCAGCTAATTTTTGTGTAGCATGGTGTTTGAAAATTATGTGTTCAACAACGATATGCCCCCGCAAAATTGACTCCAAATTCAAAGTCATATATTCTGTTGTTAACTTCAAAAATTCTACTTATCAAAACAAGCAACAGTCATCTCGAAATCACGGGTCACAAATGAATCCTTTGCAGAATTATGAACTTTCAGAAAATTAGACAATAATATTTTTTAGAGAATGTGGATGGGATAAGCTAAATAGTGGAAAAAATTGGACGTAAACTACACCACTCCAATGAAGCTATAAGAAGCGTCGGTCGCAAATTGCCGTACCTGTTTGCTGGACGACGTTTTGGATTCCGCGAATCATGCGGTGAAGTTCGTGGCAGAAAACTCATATTTGAACTCCGCTCATTCTCTCTGTACGCGGCGCAAAACCAAACGTCAAAAATCCGCCACGACTGAATGTTCGTCATAGTGAGCTGACTTCGCAAACCAATTTATAGCCATAAATTGAGTATTTGAGAATCGTCGAAGTTATTCGACTCTGAAAAATCGAAACATCTGAGTAGGCGATTGATTGATTTCACTGGGTACCAATCGGTGCAAAACGTTGGGTTCTCCAAACACTTGAATCATTGAAGGTCATCGACAACAGGTAGATAGACAGGCAGACAGGCAGGCAGGCAGGCAGGCAGGTAGGCCTGATAAAATGAAAATTGAACGAAGAGAGTGAGTGACTATTCGCAACTTATGGCCTCTGTCACAAGACTATAAATTATAGTCTATTTATAGCGAGAAGAAATCAAATGATTTCCTTCATAACAAGCTATCTGTGATCATGAATTAATACACTGTGGAAATTTCTTATCCTTTCATTTCACCTTTTCTATATTCATGGATGTTCATAAAGTCTAGGCAGGCGACTCATACTTAATTAAAGGAGAGCCAACCAACCAAAGTCTAAGCAGATTCTATTTTTGATCGTTTCAAGTTTCCGGGGAAACCCCCAGGTAGCAGTATACGCAAATGAAATTATACACGGAAATCCGATGTGGCAACGGGTTTCTATGCCGAAACAATATACGTAACAAGCATGTCAAGAGTTTTTAATTATATTTTTGCATCCACTTAATCGAATTCGTAAAAAAGATACAAAAAACCTACGATCTATGTGCAAAAATGCCAAACGCACTATTCGAAATTCAGTCTAACAGAATTATGAAAAGTTGATCGAAAAAAAAGGGCGAAAATGGAATCTAAATAGTACATTTGTTGATACCTACATATATGGGGGTGGGTTTTCTGGTTCGTCGATAAGTCACTCCGTTTAGACGGGACATTTTTTTGAGATTACCCGCTTTTCGGTTTCCTTGATATTTCGTGCTCCGATAACTCAAAACCTCGCACTTGTATCGAAAACCTTCAAATACGAAATTTCTTAGTATTTCAGTGTTCTTTCTGGAAAAGATTTTTTCAGGAAATTTGTGGCACTCAAAACTCGTTTTTTATAAGAATAAACATCAGAAATCGGTTTTTTGAAAAAATGCTACCTTCGATTTTTCCGAAAAAAATGTCAAAAATTCTTTAGAGATCGACAAACATTTCAAGACCTTGGCGATGATGGCGACCATAGACATATAAGAATAGACTGCGCGAGTGGTGGGCTAGCGTGTAAGCGGCTGCGATAGCGGAATAGAAAGAGAACGCTGCATATAGGGCCCCCTCTGTCATTATCTAATCGCGCATGCGTGTTAGCATATTCATCCATAACCACACTATGCAACGTGCATTACTACTCACAATTTTCTGAAATCGTTCAATGTAGGCATGATAAAACGAAAACCGATCATAAATATCGTTTGTCACAAACAATTATCCAACGTAAAAATAAATAGCATAGCACGTAGCAGACCCAAACCAACCCTGCTTCTGCCGCGTGAGCCGCGCATGCGCGTTTAGACAATGACAGAGAGGGACCCATATGCAGCTGTCTCTTTTTATTCCTGTATCGGCTATTCGACTCGCTCACGCAGTCTATTCTTATATGTCTATGATGGCGACTCATTTCGTTCAGGAGCTACAGCCATTTGAATGTGGAAAACGAGAAAATCTTTTGTTCAGGCTCACCAAAAAAACCTTAGCCAATGGAATATCGAAATTTGTGTTCATCATCACTATCATTTCAGATTATTTTTCCAATTTCACTATTGCTGTTTCACCTCCTATGACTTCTAATGAAACCCTGAACCAACTACGGATTTTCCGACGAGCGCAAATGTAACATTTTTTATATTCTGATGTTGAAGTCGCTGTAACTCCTGAACGAAATAATACGCCATCATCGCCAAGGTCTTGCAATGTTTGTCGATCTCTAAAGAATTTTTGACATTTTTTCACAAAAATCGAAGATAGTGTTTTTTCAAAAAACCGATTTTTTATTTTTATTCGCATAAAATACGAGTTTTGAGTGCCACGAATTTCCTGAAAAAATCTTATCCAGAAAGAACACTCAAATACCAAGAAATTTCGCACGTGAAGTTTTTCGATACGAGTGCGAAGTTTCGAGTTATCGGAGCACGAAATATCCAATAAACCGAAAAGTGGGTAATTTCAAAAAAATGTCTCGTCTAAACGGAGTGACTTATCGACAAATTAGAAAATAGGGGTAGGTTTTTCTAACTTGTAGTCATGGGAAAAGAATCAGTCATTTTGAAAAAATCGAGGTCCGCAGGCGTGTCGAGTTGAGGTGGAATACCTCATATATAAATTTCTGAATAGTTCTATATGATCTATGTAGGTAATTCCATGTAAATTGAAGCTCCAATTTGTGTATCATAATGAAGGTATAGTGCGGATTGGCACATTTCGGCCAACGAATATTGGTCCAATTACTTTTTGTCTAACAAAGTTGGCCCAATGGTACAATTCGTTCAACAGTCAATTGGTCCAATGGTACAATTCGTTCGACAGTCAATTGGTCTAATGGTATAATTCGTACAACAATCAATTGTATCTGCAGTAGAATCATTGTCATGTAATTTTGTCTTCAGTGTAATCTAATTTATAATATCATAATCTAATATTGGCGTGAGACGCAGCATGTGAAATAATGGAATTCATGAAAAGGTGAAAATAAGTTTGATCTTATAGGTATTCCGTTAGGCAATATATTTTGACAAAGTAGTAATATCAGTGCCCTCATTTAGTAAACAAGAATAGTATTTATTGCACACTTCAGATATTTTATAATTCCAAAAAGAAACGATTGAATCAATCGATTTAATGTGAGGAACAAATTCAAAATCTGAAAATAATGGAATTCAACATAATAAATCATATTCTATTGACAGTTGCTTAATAAATTATTCATAATTTTAAATTGTGTGCGATGCCACGTAAGACGTTATCATAATTTTCTCTTGTCGTTACTATATTGTGGATTCTTTCTTCACGTTGTTTATCAGATCGGTTCATTTTCTTTCTTGGATGACCCCTTATATTACATTCAATATCATTTTCGACTGTCTGTTGTTCCTTTTGGAATCCTGTGATCAGGGTTAACACGCCAACGTATGAACGACCAATAATACATTTAATACGTCGGTGCCAAGCTTCCACTTGATTTTGCGTCCGTGACCATAATGCGGGTGGAAATAGTGGAGGTGTTCGTTTTTCTTGACCTTGAAGTACTCGTTGTAGTTTACCGCGGACGTAATAGGTGTCAAACCACTCAACCAAGTCATCAGCCTCTTCGCGTATTTACATTTTTAGCTGCGACCATGTTGTTGGGATTTGATCCGGTGGTAAGAATGCCAGAACTATCACTTGCCGTATGTGTATGCTAAAATTTTCATCATTAGCGTATTGTTCACGGAGACCCTGCGGCGATTGAACTTTTTTATGAACACATTGGCTCATGTGAAATAAACAGGTGCTCAGTGTGGTGCCTGGAAAGTGTTGTTTAGGTACAGATTGTAATAGGTATGATCGCTCCAAATCTGAGATGATAAATCTTGGTGTGAGATCGATGTTATGTTCAGCCGAAAATTCAACTAAATTTTGAAAAAGGCTATCGTTACATTTGGCAGATTTACTGGACATTAACTGTCACAAGATTCGTCAAATAGTATATTGTGCACCTAGGGCGTAACGTGGGTCTTTTTAGACCGAGTGTGGAGTTTGCAGTACGAGTCGGAGGCGAGCTAGCACGAGTCGAAGGCGAGCTAGCACGAGCCGAAGGCGAGTGCAGCAGCGAGCCGAAGACGAGTGCGTCTGCGAGCCGAAGACGAGTACTGCAACCACACGAGGTGAAAAAGCCCACTTAGCCCTTGGTGCACACCATATTTTTTGTAACGCATGTATTGATTTCTGCGTTTTTGTGCCTATAAGCGGAACTAAGGTGACCTTTTTGCACCTCACAGTTAGATTGCAATTATTTAACAGGAAAAGGGAGGTAGTACATAGGAGAAGAAAGTATAGATATGACAAGAATGAAAGATTGTAGTATAAATATGTATATATATACACATACGGTTGTTTTTGCAAACTTTTTAAAAAGCGGGCAAAAATGAATCCATTTTTGCCCGCTTTTCAATAAGCGGGCAAAAATGGATATTCAAAAAGCGGGCAAAAATGAATCCATTTTTGCCCGCTTATTGCAAAGCATACAAAAAAAGGTTACTTTAGGTTCGCTTAATAGGTCAAAAAAACGCAGAAATCGTGCATGTGTTACAAAATAGTACTTTTTGTAACAAGGGCGTAAAATGGGATTTTACGCCTCGAGTAGTGATCGCCGCGCACTCGGGCCGGCGAAGCCGGCCCGAGTGTTGCGCGATCATTACGAGGGCGTAAACCCTACGCCCGAGTTGCAAACATCACTTTTTGATGCAGTGGGTGGAAAATGCCTCCACTAGATTGCATAGATTGTTCATTGCAAACAAAAAGTCATTTCCTTCGTAGTAGGCGTAAAGTCGAAGGGACGCATAATAAACAGGACAAGAAATACTAACCTTTGACAGACCACTGTGCGTCACGGCGGGGTCCAGGGGCGAAGCCCCTGCCGGGGGGTTGGGGGGGCGGAGCCCCCCCCACTAAAATAAAAATATGCTTTCTGAAATTAAAATAGAATGAAAATTCATAATAGTACTTTCTGAAATAAGAGTAGACTGAAAAATCATAAAATATATATATTTAAAATTATACATACATTATAATCATAATTTATAAACAAAAATATATAAATTTTTCACCGAAAAATCTGTTCAAAATAAATTTTTATAGTCCTGTTATATTATGTATTTATATCCTCATATAAGAACTTAAAGCTTAATACCAAATAAAAACTTAGAATCCATGTTCTATTGCTTTGCTTCGCAGTTTATACTACTTGTTGAGGCTTGATTTAAGTTACTGAAATTAAAAGTGAAATTAAAGGTATTTTGATTGATTTTGGGTAAGTTACTGTCGTCAGTGTTTGTCTTTGCTTTTTTGTTCGAAGTAACGTCATTATCCAGTGAATCCGTGATTTGGTTGGAAATTTCACGTTTGTTACTGATGGAGTCCTCAATGTAGCTTTCGGCTACGTTCGTAGATCGCCATCCGCCTAAGCGTTTAAGCGTTGTTATATGTGCTCCTGCATCAGCCAATAACGTAGCAGAGGTTCTCCGAAAACTGTGTCCGGTGTACAGCTTGGGATCAGGCAATTCCAAAAATGACGCTATCTCTTGCGGCATGCTCCCGATTTTGTTTTTCCCAATCACTTGGTTTATGCACCTCTCATTTCGGTAACATAGAAAGAAATTCTTTGCGGTTGCTGTAGTTGGTCTCAAATCCATGTATGCTTTGATGATTTCGAAATATCTTCCTTCAACTGTGAATGTTCTTTGAGTGTGTGTTTTGGTGTCAGGAAGTGTTACCACGCAAACAGAATCAACGATTTTTACATCGTCTATTGTCAACTTATATAATTCGTCCCTTCGACAAGCACCGGTAATTCCAAGAACCAACGCTACCTATAAACATAGTACATTTTTTATATTTATTTGCATCTTATAACCACAGAAGAGCATTAGGTCGTGAATAATTGATTTTTCATTACTGTGGGCGTAAAACTCGAGACGAAGATTGGTAGAACTATTAATTTCAATCCCGATATAACCATGGGGAAGTTGATATCAGAATATAGGAAGAAGGTAGGGGTCAGTGGAAAACCAAAACAACGCAATATTTCCGCAGATCGCTGTCGTACATCCTGTAACCATATGAAGATCTGCAAAAACCGAACTTTTGACAGACCACTATGCGTGACGGCGGGGTCCAGGGGCGAAGCCCCTGGTGGGGTCGAGGGGCGAAGCCCCCGTGGGGGGGTTCGGGGGGCCGAAGGCCCCCCCGACCCAAAACATAAACATCAAGTTGTTATTGAACAAAGCGTAATTCATTTTTATTCTAAATATTTTTCAAATCGATATAATGGTGATCTGTGACGATCTTACCATAATTATACAAATTATACAGTGATGGTTTTATTATAATTTCATAATTTTCACCTATAACTGTTCGGATTGTTCAAATATGAAAATTATGAAAATCAGCACATTCATGTCGGATAATATTTGGTTGGAAACTTAATACATAGGTATATAAAATCAATTCATGTACTGATCGTCTTGCTACGCAGTGCTAAGCGGCGGAATGTATTCTTCGTTTCTTGTTTACCTTTTATTCCATGTATAGCGTTCGATACACAAGTTTCTATATGTTTCATTTTAGACCCACGTGTGCGTGAAATGGCATTTTACGCCTGCAAAACGAGGTGTAAAACCGAGTTTTACGCACACGTGTGATGAAAATATAATTTCCTAGCGGTATTGAAATACCGAGCAATAACACATGAGGTGACCTAGCTAAGCGTGCTGTATAGGTGAGCGATATAATACAAAAGAGCTATAGTCGAAGTTAAACGTATCACTGGGCGATACGATACTCGAATAAAACAAAAGAATTCAAAGCGACGCTTAGCGGTAAAGGAATTATTCGCAAATACCTAGCAATAAAGAAATTCGCAGAGAAGCTACATTTATCAATCAAAGAGTTCAAATAACGATTTTCAGACCGATTGAATTACGAATTTATCAATTATTACAAAAGAATCAGTACCAAAAATTACAGAGAAGAAATCTAATTTATCAAACGACTCGACTTTACTTAACTAACTTAACCTAATGCAACTACGTTCAGCCTACCTACGAGATACGGATGGAATAGTAACACACCATGTTCGCAGATAATAATTAGCAAAATATTCAAACAAATTAATAATAAAAGCAAAGCAAGTCTACAGAAATCGAACACAAGAAATAGATCATCAGACAAAATCAAGCATTATACTCTAAGACATGCGGAAAATTGACTCGACAGTAAAATCGGATAAAATTACAGAGCAGAAACAAATTATTAAACAACTAATCAGTCACGAAATCTCTCTGCTGGATTTGTTCTAACGCGAGACTCATCACGTGGCTCATCGGCTCACGCTACACAAAATGTCCAACTGACTCCTCCAGAGATTTTTCGGGGCTTTACAAATATTCATACACGGCCATTTAAAATACGGCTTGTATGTTCAGTTGTCTATCAAAGCCAGCTAAGGCGCGACAGAATCAATGTCCCTGGGTGTACATGAGGGTGGTCGTTATTTGGGGTCAAAATGAATTTTACCCCTTCCGCCCCCTGAATCGGTTCGAAATACGTAAAAAGTAACGCTGTAATTTTTTCAGATTTTTTAAAAATTGATTGACCCTTGACCACGGGGGTTGAAGTTTCCCATTTGAAATACACGGGGTTTTCCCGCGTTTGCAGTCACTATTTTACTGTGGGCCTAAATATGTTTGTAAAATCTTGAAATTTTCAGAAGTTAGTTGACAAGCATGTTGCTACCATGGAAAAAATTTCCCAAACCCCCACGATCAATATGTTGTGTGACATGACCATAATAATTAAATCGATGGACTAACACCAAACGGACGTAAGCGGCAGAAAATTTTTTTCTTCATACCTCGGTCGAAAGTACGTATTTCCGTCCCTGATTTGACAGAGGAAAGTGGGTCTTTCACTCCCTGCTGAAACGTACCGCGCGCCATCTGTGTTCCGGGAGGAAAGAGACGCAATGCGGGAGGGAAGTTAGTGAGCGATGGAGGTTATAAGTATTTGAATATGAACATATCCTCCTCGCTGGCGTTCGTGCTGCAAATGCCGCGGGCATCGACAGTCAATGATTTATCATTATTTCAATGAATTAGTTTGTCATTAAAATTATCTGAGACACATTCAAGCTGTCTTAGTTAATAGTCATAACATATTCAAGTTGTCTGACAATGAGTTACTGTAAATATGATAAAGAAATGGTCACAAAATATTCAAGTTATCTCAGTTGATTTTAACGACAAACAAATTTATTTAATTGATGAATATTGGTTGTCAATGCCCGCCGTCGGCCAGCAGCCCTCGCTGACGCTCGTGCTGCAAATGCCGCGGGCATTGACAACGAACTCGAACTCATAACCTCAACTTTTGGGACGAATAATAACGATTTCATTTCTACAATTAATCGCGTACTTTCGACCGGCTATGAAGAAAAAAAGTATAAGCTACACGGGACAAAATTCGAACACCATCCCTGCGTGGTATGATTCCCTCGGCTTCGCCTCGGGAATCATGACACGCAGGGATGGAAGTTCGAGTTTCGTCCCTTGTGGCTTAATGTACTATTTTTCGCGGATATGCCCAAAACGTTTTATATTGCATGAAAAAGATTTTGCCACTAGAAAAGGACAATTTTTTTTCGGCGCTTACGCTCCTTTATTATCAGTCCATCGATATTAATAATTTTTTTTTTTAGAATTTTTTTTCATTTCCTTCCCCGTTCTTGAATAAATGACCCTCAAGATTTCTGCATCTGCATTTCTGAACTTTAGCATGCCGTAACTTCGTAACGGTCATTCTGAGAGCAAAATTCCAATTGACTTTTTTCTTCCTTTTTCAATTATCTAATGGCGGTATTTTTTAGTTTTTTTTTCAAGACCCACTTTAGTGCCATTTTTTCATTGGTCAGTACTTTAACACGACGTAACTTCGTAACGGTCATTTTGAGAGCAAAATTTCATCAGACTTCTTTCTTCCTTTTTCGATTATCTGGTGGTAGTACATTTCGTCACGGCTACGGAATAGTATATTGTGCACCTAGGGCGTAACGTGGGTCTTTTTAGACCGAGTGTGGAGTTTGCAGTACGAGTCGGAGGCGAGCCAGCACGAGTCGAAGGCGAGCTAGCACGAGCCGAAGGCGAGTGCAGCAGCGAGCCGAAGACGAGTGCGTCTGCGAGCCGAAGACGAGTACTGCAACCACACGAGGTGAAAAAGCCCACTTAGCCCTTGGTGCACACCATATTTTTTGTAACGCATGTATTGATTTCTGCGTTTTTGTGCCTATAAGCGGAACTAAGGTGACCTTTTTATGACACGGCACCTCACAGTTAGATTGCAATTATTTAACAGGAAAAGGGAGGTAGTACATAGGAGAAGAAAGTATAGATATGACAAGAATGAAAGATTGTAGTATAAATATGTATATATGTACACATACGGTTGTTTTTGCAAACTTTTCAAAAAGCGGGCAAAAATGAATCCATTTTTGCCCGCTTTTCAATAAGCGGGCAAAAATGGATATTCAAAAAGCGGGCAAAAATGAATTCATTTTTGCCCGCTTTTCAATGAGCGGGCAAAAATGGATCCATTTTTGCCCGCTTATTGCAAAGCATACAAAAAAAGGTTACTTTAGGTTCGCTTAATAGGTCAAAAAAACGCAGAAATCGTGCATGTGTTACAAAAAGGCTTTTTTGGCGAAACTAGAGGTTTACGGCTCGAGCCGAAGGCGAGTGCTGTAACGAGTTGAGCCAAAGAAGCCTTTACGTATGAGGAACGATCAATATTTTTCAACACGCAAGTCGGAAAACTGCGACGAAGTTGCGATTTTGAAGTTAGAGTGATGAAAAATCTTTTTCATGCCATGTAAAATCTTGTGGGCATAATCGCAACAAAAAAAACTTTTTGTGCTTAGGCCCCTTTGCTTTTAGTCACAGAAAATGGTAAAAAAAAATTTCGCAAGAAATTCCGAAAAAATTCTCCCGACTTCAAAATTGAAAGACACAACTATTCTTCCGCTGACATTTTATTTTCAATCCTACGATTCTCCAGTTACGACGGTTTTTCGAAAAACCGTATTCTCGTACGAAAAGTTGAATAACTTTGCGAAAAAAAAACGCAAAAAAATGTCAGAACAGCAAATCGAAGCCTGATCTTCCCTCTTTCTAGTCCTGTTGAGAATCAATTTCTATTATCATTTCCCAAAAAATTACACGTGATTTTGTGAAAGTTTGCAAATTACAGAAAAACGACGATGTTTAACGTCATCTGGTAGGTGTAGAGAAAATCGTAGCAAATTTTCGCGAAAAGCATGATGAAGCTGCTTCTTTCTACTTTCGAATGCCACCTCGATTATTTGTCTACGCCTTTTTTCGGCCGGGATACCAAACTTCTTAGCCGGAACGAGAATTAGTGAAGTGATCCCGAACTTTTGGACGGTACTGTACATAGAACTTTTACTTACCTGTATCTATATATGCGAAATCAAGTTTGTTTTCACGATGAACCGGTATACCGTTACATGTGTACATGTATGTGTACACCTGAGTAGAATTCTGGATGTTCACATGTGACGTAAAAAAAAGAAGGAAAAAAATTAATGATCTAAAAATATAGTCGAAGTATGTATAGGTATAGCCGATTAATGAAAGCAATCAATTATTATACACCGCTCAGATTACATCTGATGTGTATAGATATATGTCATTGTACATAATGTGATATAATAACCGTAGCTTTACGCAAATCGTATATTCATATATACCTACATCGTGAGCGTCACAAGACTAAGACTGTATAAATTATAGTCTATTTATAGCGAGAGGAAACCGAACGATTTTTTTATGACAAACAAATCTGTGATCATGAATTAATACATAGTGAAAATTTCTTATCCTTTCATTTCACTTTTTCTATATTCATGGATGTTCATAAAGACTAGGCAGGCGACTCATACTTAATTAAAGGAGAACCAACCAACCAAAGTCTAGGCAGATTCTAATTTTAATCGTTTCAAGTTTTCGGGAAAACCCCCAGGTAGCTGTATACATGGAAATCCGATGTGGCAACGGGTTTCTATGTCGAAACAATATACGTAACAAGCATGTCGAGAGTTGTTAATTATATTCTTGCATCCACTTGCATCGAATTCGTAAAAAAGATAAAAAAAACCTACGATCTATGTGCAAAAATGCCAAACGCACTATTCGAAATTCAGTCTAACAGAATTATGAAAAATCGATCGAAAGAAAAAGGATGAAAATGGAATCTGAATAGTAAATTTGTTGATACGTATATGGGGTATTTCACCTCAACTCGACACGGCCGCGGACCTCGACTTTTTCAAAATGACTGATGATTTTTTCCCGTGAACTACAAGTCAAAAAAACCTACCTCTGTTTCGTGGTTTGTCGATAAGTCACTCCGTTTAGACAGCAGATTTTTTTTAAATTACCCGCTTTTCGGTTTTTTGGATATTTCATGCTCCTATAACTCGAAACCTCGCACTTGTATCGGAAAACTTCAAATACGAAATCTCTTGGTATTCGAGTGTTCTTTTTGGAAAAGATTTTTTTCGAAAATTTCTGCCGCTCGAAACTCGTTTTCTATGCGAATAAACATCAGAATTCGTTTTTTTTTTTTTAAAACGCCCTCCTCGATTTTTTCAAAAAAAATGTCAAAAATTTTTTAGAGATCGATAAACATTTTAGGACCTTGGCGATGATGGCGACTTATTTCGTTCAGGAGTTACAGCCATTTGAATGTCGAAAAAGAGGAAATTTCGTGTTCAGGCTCGCCAAAAAAAAACTCAACCGATAAAATGTCAAAATTTTTGTTTATTATTATTGTCATTTCAGATCATTTTTCCAATTTCATGATTGCCCGTTTACCTCCTATGACTTCTAATAAAATCCTGCATCAACTACGGATTTTCCGACGAGCGCAAATGGAACATATTTGATATTTTGACGTTCAAGTGGCTGTAACTCCTGAACGAAACTAGTCGCCATCATCGCCAAGATCTCAAAATGTTTGTTGATCTCTAAAGGATTTTTGACATTTTTTTTCGAAAAAATCGAGGATGGCGTTTTTTCAAAAAACCGATTTCTGATATTTATTCGCATAAAAAACGAGTTTCGAGCGGCAAAAATTTCCGAAAAAAATCTTTTTCAAAAAGGACACTCAAATACCAAGAGATTTTGTACTTGAAGTATTCCGATACAAGTGCGAGGATTCGAGTTATAGGAGCATGAAATATCCAAAAAACCGAAAAGCGGGTAATTTCAAAATAATCTGCTGTCTAAACGGAGTGATTTATCGACAAACCACGAAACAGGGGTAGGTTTTTTTGACTTGTAGTTAACGGGAAAAAATAATCAGTCATTTTGGAAAAGTCGAGGTCCGCGTCCGTGTCGAGTTGAGGTGGAATACCCCATATATATATGGGCATATCCACAGAACTTTCACATTTGCAGTTTCGCGCCTTTATTCAATGTTATCTCCTGATGTATCAATATTTTAACTATCACATGGACGTTTTCAATCGAAGCTATGATAAAAGAAAAGTTTCCCATGGGTTTTGTGAAATTTGTAAGCTATCTGAGAAGCAAGAAAGTCGTCAAAAACTTAAAATGCTGAAAATCGCCTTGTGACTCGGTTCATTTTCAAATATTCTAGGATAGTTGTAGGAGCGCCGTCGAATATTTTGATCTGGCAATAATTGGAAAGGATAGCAGATATATAATATGTGAAATGAACCTATAAATTTCATATGTGTGCCTTCATTCTGTAAATAGTTACACGACCATGAAAACATGTGACCAACTTTTATCAATTTTTCAATTTCGCACTATTTCGTACCGCGAAATTCACGCCGTCTGATTTTTTCCATTTCTAATTCTTGAAATTCGTTCATCTCATGAAGAGGAACCAATCCCCACGACCCAGATGATTGTGCCCCTTTTTTCAGTGAGTTGGAGTCGTTTGAAATTTTTGTCCAAAAACGTGATCGATATGAAAATTCCAGTTTTCCATGGAGCACATTCAAAATCAACATTGTATATGCAGTCTTGCAGCTGTGAATCAAGCTATATAGAGTAATTTTCATGAAAAACTAGCCCGGTTGAGCGAAAAAGCTCATAGCTTCTATAAAAGAACCAGCATTTGGATCGGGTATATGCAAAGACATTTTTACATCTTTGAGGTCAAAACAGTATCCTTTTCAAAGGCTATTGCCGGATAAGAATGGTGATTTGGCCCACAAAACCCTCGGGCTATTTATGATTTTATTATGTCGGTACAGTAAAAAAAAAGTGCTCAACACGAATTTTGACCCCCTCCCCTCTCCCGATGCATTTACAACCCCCGGAAACACCAATTTGTAAAATTTGAAAAAAATACAGCGTATTTTTTGAATTAACGCAAACTGAAAGTGTGAATTTAACGAGTGCCTCTGTCCTAGTTGTCGAGAAAAAAATGGTTCAATAGTTCAAGAATTTTTTTGGAGGGGGAGGGGTAGTGGAAAAAATTTGAAAAAATTCGAGTCGAAAGAACTCTACTTCTACTATACACTATATTTTTTTCATAAGGATTCGTCGACTTGGCGATGAGTTATGAAATAAAGACAAAAAATTGGGTTTTCGGGGGTTGTAAATGCATCAGGAGAGGCGAGGGGGTCAAAATTCGTGACAAGCACTTTTTTTTTACTATACCGACATAATGAAATCATAAATAGCCCAAAAGGTTTTGTGGGCCAAATCACCATTCTTATCCGGCAATAGCCTTTAATCGAACTCGATTGAGCGGCTCGGCTGAAACCGTGTTTACGAGAATCGTGGACGATCTTGCGGCGTGACGCAGGTACCGGAAAAATCGTCAAAAATTCACAAAATTTCGATCGACAAGCATTAGACTGCATCTTAGCGCTCGATGTTATATCTCGAAAATTGACGTAGATATCTGATGCCATTTTCAAACCGGAAGTCGGATCGAGTCCATAATGAAATTTACACATCTGCGGGGTAGAAGAAGTATCCTCTCCGAATTTCAACAAAATCGGTTCAGCGGTGTGGCTGAAACCGTGTTTACAGGAAACTTGGACGATTTGGCACTAGGACACAGGTGCCGGAAAAATTCCCAGAAATTCCCAAAATTCCATTTTGTGATCATAAAACTATATTCCAAAGCTCGATGTTGTATCTTCAAAACTGACAAAGATAGCTAATGCCGTTTTCAAACCGGAAGTCGGATCAGGTCCATAATTAAATTTGCACATCTGCGGGGTAGAAGAAGCATCCTCTCCAGATTTCAACCAAATCGGTTCAGTGGTGTGGCTGGAACCGTGTTCACAAGAAATTGGGGGGTCACATACATCACTCTTGAAAATGCTCGAAAACGACTACCCAGATGCCAAAACGTGCGCCCTACTATATGATTTTAGAACTTTTACTCGATCCGACGTTTTTTGCGATGGCGAATGTATAAGGCACTCCGTTTTCAACGATCGTGCATAAAAATGAGCCACCATTCTTACGTCAACATATGTATATTGATATTCAAGGCTGATGAATGCGTATTCTGTATCATAAAAAAAATCGACCTATATATGGAAAAATGATTTAAAAAAATGAAAAAACATGGTATGAAGTTGTTTTGAAATGTTTTTAGCAATTTTCGAGACTCGAAAACCTCTGTAAGTCTAGTATGTTCGCATTCCTAACTTATAGTTTGCGTGAAGACGTTTGAAGCAAAAATTTTCCGCGCGTTTTAATTTGGCCAATGAGAAGGCTTCAATTATTGTTTTTTTTTCATACGTTTCGCTTCCAAAATTATGATTCACAATCTGTTTTTGAATTTTAGCTCCTGACATGCACGCCGTCAAGTGAAAATCGATCACGCATACAGTTTTTGTTAGGTCTTGAGGGTGTGAATATGTGTACTAAATTTGAAGAATGTGCGGTCAAAAAATTTTTTTTTTTCTTCCAATTGCGAATGTGAAAATTCTGTGGATATGCCCATATGAATTTCTGAATAGTTCTACATGATCTATGTAGGTAATTCCATGTAAATTGAAGCTCCCATTTGTGTATCATAATGAAGGTATATAGTGTCGTATTGTCTTACCGATTTGTGGTTTCGAGTATAGCGTATAGAAAATAATCCCTATGAATGAACCGTACGAAGAAAAAAACGCAATGGGTATATCTGCTCCATTAATATGATATCACGATTACATATTCAATCAACGTAGACATAATACATACGGAGAAATTTGCGGGACTTATAACAAGTCCCATCGTTATAATTCCTAGGATCAAAATAGCGAAGATGTTGTGGGTATGAGCCAGATGTTCCGAGGGAAAAACCAGAGAGCTGCATTCCGATTGGCATATTCGACGAAAAATCGAAATATATTGTTATAATAACTTTGATAATTATTCCAGGGGAAACGATCTCGGATAATAATTTTCGCACATATATACCTATCGATATTGGGTGTGAATTGCAAAATAATTAAGAAATTCGCAAAACCAGATATAATAGAGCAGATGTTTTTCTTTTGTGGTTGCCTGTTTGTTGCACCGAGGAAACTATTTTTTGGACTGTTCTTGAAGACAGAATCTCAAATGAGTACGATTTTTGAAAAAATCTGACTTTTCCCCAGGTGAAAAATTGATGAATTATACCGAATCTGTTGAGAATGGGAAAATTCGATGACGTACATTTCGCGTAAACGATAAATTGTGAGGGTTTTACATCTCGTGATCTTTTCAGGCCTTGTCTTATGCTTCGTAGGTCTGGGTATAGAAGAGCCAAGAATGGCAGATGAAGCCATAATCTTTGATATCGTTCAAAACAAAAATGCGACACAAAGGCGTGATAGCGATAAACATTTCGCGTGACTAAAAGCAAAAAGGCCTAAGCGCCAAAAAAAAAAATTTCGTGTTTTTAATGCCAAAATATTTTTCATGCAACAATAGTATATTTCAGTACGACTACGGATGGGCTTTTTTGGTGGAACGAGACGTTTACGGCCTGAGCCGGAGGCGAGGGCTGTAACGAAGTTCGTCAAAAAACCTTTTCATCACTCTAACCTCAAAATCGCAACTTCGTCGCGATTTCTCGGCTTCCGTGATGAAAAATATTGATCGTTACTCATGCGTAAAGGCTTTTTTTTTACCAAAAAACCGGGCCTAAAGTAGCCGGTTCTCGACCGGTAGGCGACAAACCCCGGCAGCGGGCGTAAAGAGTTTTCTAGCAGGCGTAAAGAGTTTTTAGCGGGCGTAAAGAGTTTTTAGTGGGCGTGAAGAGTTTCTAGCGGATGTAAAGTGTTTTTCCATACACTTGTTCGGAAAGGGGCTCTTTTTGTATGGCGGGCGCAAAGTGGCCCCCTACCGCCCGGAGACAAGAAAGTCTCATGAGTGGGCGGTAGAGCGGGCGGTAATAGTTCATTACGATACAAGTGTGGAAAGCAGGTGATTCTCGCACGAGTGTGAGGGTTGTCGCCCGAGCGAAGCGAGGGCGACGATCACACGAGTGCGAGATATACCTATCCACACGTGTGGCGTGTATAATTTTTCATCGTTCTAACCTCAAAATCGCAACTTTGTCGCGATTTCACGGCTCTCACGATGAAAAATAATGATCGTCACTCGTACGTAAAGGCTTTTTGACGAAACTCGTTACAGCACTCGCCTTCGGCTCGTGCCGTAAACCTCTCGTTTCGTCAAAAAGCCTTTCCGTACTCGTATTGTAATATACTATTCCCTAACGGCGTGTGGAAAACACTACTTTCGTGCACGCATTTCCGTGCGGAAAACACCACTTTTCCACACACTTAATTTCCGAAAGTTACTTTCGCGCACGGAAATGAAACGATACGAGTACGGAAAGGCTTATTTGACGAAACGAGAGGTTTACGGCACGAGCCGAAGGCGAGTGCTGTAACGAGTTTCGTCAAAAAGCCTTTACGTACGAGTGACGATCATTATTTTTCATCGCGAGAGCCGTGAAATCGCGACGAAGTTGCGATTTTGAGGTAAGAATTAGGAAATAGTACATTACGCAACTAGTGTGGAAAGTAGGTGATTCTCGCACGAGTGTGAGGGTTGTCGCCCGAGCGAAGCGAGGGTGACAATCACATGAGTGCGAGATATACCTATTCCACACGTGTTGCGTATACTATTTTTCATAATTCTAACCTCAAAATCGCAACTTCGTCGCGATTTCACGGCTCTCACGATGAAAAATAATGATCGTCACTCGTACGTAAAGGCTTTTTGACGAAACTCGTTACAGCACTCGCCTTCGGCTCGTGCCGTAAACCTCTCGTTTCGTCAAATAAGCCTTTCCGTACTCGTATCGTAATGTACTATTTCCTAACAGCGTGGTGCGGAAGACACTATTTTCGCGGACGCATTTCCATGTGGAACACACTACTGTTCCAGGCGCTTCATTTCCGTGCGCGAAAGTAACTTTCGCGCACGGAAAGTTACTTTCGCGCACGGAAAGTTACTTTCGCGCACGGAAATGAAGCGTGCGGGAAAGTGGTGTTTTCCGCACGGAAATGCGTGCGCGAAAGTAGTGTTTTCCGCACGCTGTTAGGAAAAGTACTTTACCGCCCGCTCTACGAGTTACTTTACCACACGCACTCATCATTTTTCTTCTTCTCACAGGTGTAAGGAAAAATATCGTGTGTACCTTGGGTGGATAGGCGATTCCGCACTCGTACGGAGTTGGCAGCAAGAGTCGTAGGCGAGCGCGGGATTCGCACGAGTAGGAGGGTACCTTCGGCTCGTGCTTGCTCGCTTGCGACTCGTGCTGCAAACTCCACACTTGGGCGAGAAAGACCCCCTTTTCGCCCTAGGTGCACAATATACTATTACGTACGAATCACGGTCATTATTTTTCATCACGAGAGCCGATAAATCGCGACGAAGTTGCGATTCTGAGGTTAGAATGATGAAAAAGACCTTTTGGGTATAGAAGCAGAAATTTTTTTTTTGCCGCTTAGGCCCTTTTGCTTTTAGTTACGCGATTTGTCTCATTTAGACTAAAAACACGAAAATCTATTCGGAAACAACAAAATCAAATTATCGGTCAGCTAAAAGTCGAAGGTCGGATGTATTCGTAGTTACGACTTTTGCGATTTTACGCTTTGAATTTGTTGATCTCGAGTCATCTGTACGTCAACATCGTTCTCGAAGCAAAAACAATAATTTTCCGCCTTTTCGTAATTTGGTTGCCTTATTTCTTAATCCTTGATCCTTCTTTCGAATTACGAACTTGTGTCGTTCGATCCGTAAATATTGCGTTAACAATTTCGTCCAAAGGAAAAATAAAAATGAAAAAAATTAGCGAATGCGATGTTTTGTCATTAACAAAAGTGGAAGAAAGAGAAAAAAAAAATGAAAAAACCTGTGAGGTTACATCCGCTAGACGTACACGGAAAAAAAAGAGTGCGCTAAAATTTACTACGTGAACGGTAATTATATGGACAGCAGGTGTTTTCAGTAGAAATCGCAGCAATTGTGGTGTTTGGTACATTGAGGCGAGTAGCTTCAATGTCTATAATGAGTAAATGTTATCGCAATTGATGTGATTTCTACTGAAAACAAATGCTGTCCCTATAATTACTCTTCACGTAGTAAAGTTGACAGCCATTTTTTTCCGTGTACGACCTCTTGCTTTTACTCTTCGTATTTCTTTATCCCGATTGATCTATAGAGCGTCTTTTTCATTTTGACTGGGCATGCGAAAAAATAAGTTGTACGCCATTTTGGTATTGAAATCGTGTATTTGGTGTTTATGTCGCGTTTTGGGATTGGGCACGCGACATGTGCGTATATAAACAAACACATACACACGCTGATCGAGTGTGAATTACAGCCTAGGCAGGCAGGTAAGTATAGGTATACATACAGGTAGATCGGTGTACAGCTGTAGGAGGAAAACGAGTGAGCTCGCGTGCTGAACCATAAAGAAATTGCCCACTCTCTGAATTGCGACACAATAACGATTCTCCTGACGTCAAAGCTGGTAAAGACGTTTGTGGTATACAGAAATACCTTTCAAGTCATTCCGCTCCGGCTAAATGGGCTGCCCGGGATTACCTGACTTGTAATAATACACCTGGAGAGAGAATTCTATTTTAAGAACATAAGAAAATTGACCCCGCCGGCAAAAAAGACCACAAATCACGTATAAGCCATTGAACCAATAACATTTTTGCGCTAATTTCAATACGTATGAAATTTGTCGAATTCATTCGGGTTTTAACGATTATTCCTCAGATATGGGAAAAAAATCGAATATGAAAGGATGTGCAATGATTTGCACTACGGTGCAAATTGTTTTCTGTGTAGATACTGCAGCTGAGTTTTGCCCAAGATCTAGAAAGCTTGTTTGATTTTGGATCATTTTGACTGTTGTTGACCAATTAATCCGACTGGTTGATGATAACTTGATAACAAGCAGGTCAATCGGCTGACCACGATGGGTCAGCCCTGAAACTTCCCGCGACAAATCTTACAAGTTCAAACGATACAAAACTACTGCATCGATCTGTTTCGAAATTCGGTTGATTCTAATTTGGAGCAGATACTATGCGGATAAAAATCACAATCTGAATGAATTTTCTTTTCGTAAAATTTTGTTCTAGTAGATCAATTGAATCCAAAATCTGATCAGCTCTGAGTTACGAAAAACCACATTGATCGGGACCAAAATCGTCGAAATCCTTCGATTCGATCTCAAGATATGGTCGGACATAAAATTGATTACACACTCAGACATCTATCCAAAAATGGCCGGAGGCGATTCTCTGGAGCTAAAAACTTGGAAATCTGGTGAAAAATTCGATTAATTCTCATCATCGGGGTGACGGATGAATATAACTTCCTTTTTTTCCAAAGCGAGTACAGTGAAAAAAAAATTAGTAAATTCTGTTTCAAAAAATCGAAATAAATGTAAACTGCCAAGCGGTATGAACGGATTATCAAAACCAGGCGGAGTACTTCGACGTCATTAGCATAATGACAATTGGTTGGGTTTTTTCGCTCCACGTGAATGCGCGTATGAAACGGCATGGGTTATAGTCGCTTCAATGCTCACTATATACATACCGGCGATGATAAAGTGGCGGAAAGAAATTTGTTCCGATAAAACGAAGAAATGGAAAGTCCGCGGAAAGCGTTATAACGGCAATGATCCGTACAATATTACCACGAGAGTCCGAGCACAATATCTCACACGACATTATCATTTTCACGTGCAGATTGACTCATTGCAAATCAAATGATATGAATTTTTTACGTATAGCAAGCATCCTCTGCAGATTTTATAGTTTCATGGATTAAGTTTACGTTCCAGAACCCGCCGAGAGATCCTGATCCAGAATTCACAGATCCTCGTAGTATTTTAAACTATAAATGAATCGAGAAAAAATATTATTGTAAAATCTGAGGCGGAAGATTGCAGAGTGAGGGAATTAAGCGATGTTGATAATAAAATTTTGATAACATTATGTGGCTGTGACGTCTTCTCATTTTTTTGATAGATTAAGATGATCAGTATGATGAATGGCAAAGCAATTGGCGACGCGAGGAGACGTTGATACGCTTTCGGAAAATCCGGAAAAACGAGCATCTCTCGGAACGAAGAACTTCCGGAGTATATTAAACGGCGACGAGTCAGTTTCCGGCGCGCGCGTTCGAGGGCCTACGTGACAGTAAGCGACCGCAATCACAATCGCAAGGACCGCGAGATATCGAAACTTCTTCCCTCAAGGCAAAACCGCGCGGTCGCGCCCTCGCCGCAGCTGGAGCGCGACGTACACGTGCGGAGGATGCGTGGGACTTGCTCAATCGTGGAAATCTCGTCGCATTCTCGTTCCCTCGAATTTCGTCAAATTTTTTTTAGCATTCTAAGCTCAAAATCGCAACTTCGTCGCGATTTCTCGGCTCTCATGATGAAAAATAATGTCCGAAACTTGTACGTGAAGGCTTCTTGACGAAACTCGTTACAGCACTCGCCTTCGGCTCGTGCCGTAAACCTCTCGTTTCGCCAAAAAAGCCTTTCCGAACTCGTATCGAAATGTACTATTTCCTAACTGAGTGCGCAAAATGAGATTTGCGGGAAAGCAGTGCGGGAAAGTGGTATTTTGCGCACTAGTGCGGGAAAGTAGTCGCGTTCGCACTAGTACAGGAATGTACTATTTTGCACACTCATTTGGGTGCGCAAAAACGAATTTTGCGTACTCAGTTAGGAAATAGTATATCACGCAACGAGTGCGAAAAACAGGTGAGACCCGTACGAGTCGGATACGCTCGGACAACAAACAAGACGAGTGCGGGACTCTCCTATTTTGCGCACTCGTTGGGTAATATACTATTTTTTACCCGCAATTTTTCTTTTTTACCCGCAAAATCACTTTTTCATCACTCTAACCTCAAAATCGCAACTTCGTCGCGATTTTCCGGCTTTCGTGATGAAAAATATTGATCGTTACTCATGCGTAAAGGCTTTTTGGCTCAACTCGTTACAGCACTCGCCTTCGGCTCGTGCCGTAAACCTCTCGTTTCGCCAAAAAAGCCTTTCCGTAGTCGTGACGAAATGTACTATTTCTCACCTCCGGTAAAAAATTGATCACTTTCTCGCTACGCTCGGGCGACAAACCCGCGGCTCGTGCGGGACTTGCCTATTTTGTGCACTTGCTGTGTAATATACGAGGGTAGACGTATCATTTTTGGCAACCTTAGTTCCGTTTGTGGCCATATCTATTACACGCAAATCGTGGTAATAGCCACAACTATTACAACAGGGTTTCGAATGTCAATTTTTTAACAATTAAGTACATTAAGTGTTGAATTATTGAACAATATGCCATTTGATACTCACTTCATGTCCTATTTTGACTTTCTCTTCATTGTTTGGCTAATTTGAAAGGCACCAGCAATAAATACAGACTCTTTTTTACGATCCTACGACAATCCTACGACTTCCGGTTCGATGTATAATTTTTTCCGCGATAGTAAAAAAGGGTCAGGGAAGTCGGACGGTTCAAGTTTAGTAATTTTTTCGAAAGTAGGTATATTTTCCAAATTCATGAAATAATAAATACAGGCTGGATTGAAAAAAGCATGAGCATTTCGAATTTGTTCGATGCAGTAGGTAGCCACACGCTCTCGAAAAATTACAGAACTTGAACTCTAGTATTTTCTGTAAGTTGTTTTTGATTGGTAATATTTCTTATATTTTTTTCTAGTTCAAAATCGTGCGATGCGTATCGATTGATCGACTTGGAAAAATTCTTTGCCGTTAGTGAAAAACGTGAGTTTTTTTTCGCGGGAAAAAAATAAAACAATTCAGTTCAATTGGTGGATACATGTATGAATAATGTGGGAATTCACGGTAAGGAAAAAGTTTGTTCCAATTATACCTCGTCAGCCACAAAGTTGCGTCTAAGAGGAAAAAAATAAAAACTGATAAGATAATCGATGATTCCTCAGACAAAGTTAATGCTAATCGTAATTTATCAGTTAATAATAACCGCCAATGACTAATATAATTATCGCTCCGGCACAAAATTCAAAATTCGAAGCATTCAATGGATTCTAGAGATTTCGCATGCTAAGCTCGAATTTGCCATTCCTATATGAGAATTATATCGGTTTTGCAGTAGAAACGTCATCATGATTTGGTCTTTTTTGGAAAAGCAGGTACGGGTGCAAAAGCCAGGATGATTGTCATTAAACGTGTCGGTTCCAATAGGGTTGGTACCCGTCAAGTATGTACCTTGTGGTCTTGGTCGGATATGGTCTATCGACTGTACTCGCGCAAAAAATTTGACATCGTATTTGCCGTCAGATTTTTCCTGATTCAGATGAAGACAATCTTATTTCGCATGGAGATCATTTCGTATAAGTTTATCATTCATCTTATCCATAGACGAAGTTTTAAAGAAATCGTCCTATCATATATGAATACCTAGATAGATGTCACAATGATTCACAATTGTTTGTTATTAGCTTCTGGTTTCTTGTACACGTTTGGATTGCTGGTGGGGCGTATGTTGTTCTTCAGGATCATAAAAAATGGGGAAAACATATGATATTATGGTACAAGCAATCACGATTATAAAACTGTAAATAAATCAGGGAAAATGTGAGAAATCCAGAAACAATACCTTAGAATCTAAGGCTTAGATGGTAACAATCAGATTCGTAATTTGATCGTTATTGTTTTCAGCAACTTTACTCATTGCCAATGTGGTTTCACGTATGCCCATTCCGAAACGTCGCATTTATATTCATTCTGATTGTGATCCCTTCACCGTGCAATTGTATTGACATGTCTCTAATTTCACGGCTTTGTCTCCGAAGACTTGTAGAAGTAATTGCATCGCGAATGACGTTGCCGAATTCTGGAGGAGCTACGTCACTAGATAATTTTCACATTTAGAGAATGGACGCGGGATGAGAAAACTCGCGAAACTGAAACGCGGATATGTTCATGACCACCGCAGTGTTCCGCCAATTAATAACAGAACTGCGACATAATTGGTGCAAGCATTGGCGTGGCAAAATCGGTTGGCAAAAAAACTGCGAATTTTGAAAGGGAGTCGCGAATTCTTTCAGACATCCGATAACCGAGCCTCAGATCGGTCCGAAGGTCTGCAGGATCTGACAAAGTCGATAGAAATCACAGTGCTCGAAAAATTCAGTTACATCTTGACGGTGACGTATGCCGATCTGAATCAGATCGTCTCATTCTTATGTGCCTAACTGGATCGATAATCTGCGAATCATGATCGCGATCTTTTATCCTGCAGCGCTTTCCGCAAAGTGGCGATAGAATACTTTCCATTTAGGAATCGTCGAAGCGTTCACGGGAGGATCACCGGCTGACTATAAATGAAATAATTCGCGAATCACTAAATAGGTTCATTATAGGGTGCTTTTTTTGGCGACTATTTTTTTTCTTACTCCCACTTCTAAATTTTCTTGGAAACACCTAAAAACAAATTTCCTGTAAGTTTGAGCCTTTAATATTAATAATGAGTACTCGCCCTCGGCGTTTGAAGATTTTCCATTTAAAATACACGTAACTAGAATTTTTTTTTCTTCAAATTCCTACAGTTCAGAGGCCCTTTATGCTATTCGAACGTTTGAAGAACCAAATTATCCAGAAATGAATGCTTTACAAAAGTGCTCAGTGCAACGGAAATGTAACTTACACGGATGAGACAGTACAGGTGATTAAAGTCAAAATTTCATCAATTTCTTGTTTTTTCATTGTAATTTCATAATTAACTGAAAATACAAAAAAATGGTCAATAATAAAGTTGTAGCAAATTGAATTTCCTTCAAAAATGGTTCAGGGCACCGATATAATATTATTGATATTTTTCGAGATAATGAGCTTTTTGTTTTTCATGATTTACGATTTTCATGAATTTGCAGCTCATTATGAGCTCACCCGTTCAAGTTACATTTCCGTTACAATGGGCACTATTGTAGAGCATTCGATTCTGAGTAATTTGGTTTTTCAAACGTTCAAATAGCATAAAGGGCCTCTAAGCTATAGGAATTTCAAGAAAAAAAAATTCAAGTTACGTGTATTTTAAATGGGAAATCTTCAAACGCTGAGGGCGAGTACTTAATATTGACAATAAGGGCTCAAACTTTCAGGGAATTTTTTCCGAGGTGTTTCCAAGAAAATTTCGAGGTGGGAGTGAAAGAAAAAATAGTCGCCAAAAAAAGCACTCTCAAGGTATAGGTATAATAGTTGTCAGCAATTCAGAACAATCGTCATTGCCGTTTTGGCGTAATGCGATCGATGCGATAATTAACGTCCGACGCTACTCCGTGCGGAAAGGCAATTCCTTCGATGCGTTTCCTCGGACGAATATCCGTGACGATTTACTGCCAATTATTTCCTCGGTCGCTGCAAATCGTGTGCTTACGCGTATTGCGGGACTCTGCGAAACTTTGCCTGCATCTCCCAGACGCGAGGATTCTCGCAGTTTGCTTCATCTTCGGGTGACTAACTCATATGCCTTTACTGCACATTCCTTTGGTCTTCCACCGCACCCCAGACACTTCGGAAGAATTCCGATGTGTTCGAAGTTCGTGGTGGCCGTGGACGCAGCACGGACCGTTCGTCACTTTCCAAAAAAACGAGTAGCAACAATATTGAACTAAGATTTATTGAACATTACGGTAAACGGTACGGTGTATACAAACATTTTTTTTCGTGATTACACGACCACTCCTCAAAGAAATCGTCAACTCGATGACGGAGGTTAACGAGGTAATTGATACGGACGGATCGTGTGTCTGACCGCTCTGACGATGTAATTCAGACGTCTGAATTACCTCGCCTGTATCGTTTAGAGTTTAAACAGTTAACTGAGAGCATAAAATAGGAGCAGAATAGGAGCTGTGGTCACAGCCCAGATTCGGGTATCCGGATCTCGTATGATTGAATAATTCTGGAAGGGGTTCAAGCGTGATTTGGCTTCGATTGAGTCGTACGTACAAGATGCATATGAAAAACTTGCGCAAAACATGTGGCCGGGACCCGAAAGCATGTGACTTCATTTGGTTCTCGCTGGAATTAGGATTCGATGACGTATAAAAAATCATTCAAATAACTTCAGAAATACGATCGTCGTGACGGTGACGTACTCAAAAGGAAAATCGTCATGCGGCTACACGGTGGTTTGACGCGATTAACGCGATTACACCCGTAACGTTGTGGACTCCTGGAGTAGGGTCAAATGAGTATATAGCTCTCGGATGGATCAAGAAGTCATCAATAATTCAACGAACTCATTGACAAACGCTGGTCACCAGTCAATCAACCTGATTTACCCCGATAACGATTCTCGATTGGCAATTTCGACCTTTCGAAGTAAACTTTTCTACTAATAAATAAAAAATCATCAGTAAAAATCAACAAGAAATTATCATTCAGGAAAGAGTCGTATTCGATCAGTTTTTCATTTTTGCAAAAAAACATATCCGCAGAGATTTATCTCGGTCGATTTTCGCCGATAACTTCGAGGAGCATAATCAGGAAAATGGGGAAAATTATTATCTCCGTTGCCGTAGCTGTGGCTTTTTTGGCCTTCGCTCCGTCGACGAAGTCCAGATCCGTTTCATCGAAGACGACCCCCTTTTGCCAAGCGATAGCCGAGGAGATGGAAGTAATGAATTGCCAGGACGAAAGGTACAGAGTACAATGGAGGGACATTTTTGGACCTGGACATAAGATCAGCATTTTTGATTACTCGACCGATGAAACTGGCAGAAACACCCTCGAGGCGAGGAACCCGATTTGTTACACGGTGGCGAACGAGACCGAGCGAGTTAATTGCGGGGATTCGTACGCGGTTCAATGGTTCGAAGCAGCCGGGCACGGGGTTCGAATAAACGTTTATTGGAACTGAGGAATGTAGTAGGCGGCATTACTGATCATCAAAATATCACCGAAGCAATCAAGAACAGGAAAAAGGGGGAGGAGAATTAGAGTATAATAGGCCAGATTTGAAAAAAATTTCGATTTTCTTTATGCCGTCGAAATTTTGTCCCACCAGACCCCAATGGTGAAAAAGATGACCCCAGCTGGATAAGATTCAGCGAATTTGGATCAAGGAAGAATTAACCGAAAGTCGAAAATCGCCGATCCGATTACAGGGCATTTTCAATGGTCGTAAGTCCAGTTAAAGTAGATTGCATCGCGGGTGACCAGCCGGCATGTATACATTTATTCAAAATTATTTATTTCATATTTATTATTCATTACATTTATTCAGTCAGTATACATATAAATGTTATAGACTCAATTTTATCCGGTGAATCATGCGATTATTTCAATCATCTTTAGTTATACTACTTATTCAATTCGACATGATCATCTTGTTCGTGATAGGTTATTTATTTATTTATACATTCCGTTATTTATACATTTATTTATTCGTTTATTCATATACTTACGTACTTACTTACTTATTTATTTATTTATTTATTCGCACGCTGTCATGTATTTGATACATTAATTATGTAATCTGAGCAAATGGGGCTCGTACACGTGCCTCGGTAATTATTGGATACAATCAGAAAAAGCTGTTCGAACAGAATCAACTGCGATTCTTGTTTTGCAAAATATTTGAAAAATGACTAGCAAATAACCCACCGAAAGATTCTAGCTAATTTAGGCACGAATGCATACAGAATTTGACAGCTTCGAAATTAATTCTGTCTTTAAATGCAGGATGTGATTTCGAGTATAAAATTTCAATAAAATTGGAAGAATTATATGTAATCGTAATTATGTTATGAATTACTGAATTACTCGATGTCAGATTATGCGTTGTCTCAATCAATGCGAGAATCAATGACAAACGGGGCTATGCGCTTATGATTATCAAGTTCTGACAAAAAAAGACAAAAGAAAAAAAAAGATTGAACTTTGTAAAAGATTTCGACAAGTACAAATGTTAGTCAATAAGCATATGCAATAAAGCAAGGTAACGAAAATATAATGAAATATGTTTTAAATTGAAAAACACCGATTCCACAATTTCCTTTAAAACCGCACCGCACTCGCAAATAGCATCCGTCTTTATGACGTATTAAGGCCTGCGCGCACTAGACGGCAGCGGACGGCAGCGGACGGAAGAAAACAGTAGCTATCACTCAATGCATCAACAAAGTATTGTTGTAATCATACTTCTGAAATAACGAATTTAATGATAGCCACTGTTTTCTTCCGTCCGCTGCCGTCCGCTGCCGTCTAGTGCGCGCAGGCCTTTATACCATCGCTTATATCCTTCTACTTTGCCGCGGTTCGTTATTGTTGACGAAATATCCTACATCGTCATATCAGGCCCGTGACGACTGGATATCATGAGGAACAAGGATATCGGTACGTCACGGTACAATCGCAGTCCGGAATCGGGAATAAGCGGTAATTTATCGTACAAACGAGGAAGCATCGAGCTAGTGCGTAAAGCATTATCTGCTTTTGCAAGTCACCACGTACATACCTACTAGTTTCCATACTTGGCGAACGCGTGCGGGGTGAAACAACTTGCGAACTTGGAACGCGGACATGTTCATGACCACATGAAGTGTTTCGCCAAATAACAGAACTGCAACGTTGCGGTGGCGTTGGCATTTGGCCAAATCGGTTGGCAAAAAAACTGTAAATTTTCAAAGGAGTCCCGAATCGTTTCAGACAATACGATATCCGGTTCAGACCCAAGCCTTAGGTCGATCTGAAGCTCCGGAGGATTTGAGAATGTCGATCAAAGTCACGGTGCAGCTCGTGAATTTTCGGTACTTTTGGACCATCTTTCACGAAATTCTGGTACGAAAAAATTCATCGATTCCATGAATCATGTGCGAGACGTCGTTCTTCAATCATGTGAAGAATTAAGAAGCTATGGTTATCCTGTTGCCGACTCTTCAGTAAGGTGAGTGTAGCAATTACTAACCCTTTAACACCCAATTATTGACCCTTATATTTTCTCAAATTTCAAATCGATGATAAGAATTCTGAATGTTTCCGTTACACAAATTAGTTGCCAGAGACTCGAAGAATACAAATTGATTTTGTTGATAATTTCAGAGCTCACGGATAATGAGAAATCATCGGAAAAGGTCAATAATTCGGACAGGGTCAGTAACTGGTACACTTACACGAAAAAAAAAAATGTAATTGGATTGACAAGAGTCGGGGACAAGCGAACTTTCTTGTGAAAATGACACGAATTTTTGGTAATAGATACAACTGCGATTGTAACTTTGGCAAGCGAACAAGTGATTCGTACCACAGTTTTCTCATTTCGACAAAAAAGTTCGCTTGTCCCTTATGCTGCTGCTGATTCTTGTAAATGCTACAATAATTTTTTTTACCGTGTACCCTATATGCGAAACCAATACTCGCACTCTTGACTCGTGAACGAAAACTATTATAGCTACAGTTAATTATGCAAAAGGCGATCTTTATCTCTATCCCGAGATTAATCCCGAGGCATTTCCTGTTCGTTATTTTTTATTTTTATTTTTTTATCTTTCACAAGGCAATACGCCCGAGATTCTTGCGCCGAGGAGTCAGCACGAGGATGACGCAGAACTGAATGGGCGTTTGTCGCACGTGCCTCCAGAACTGCGGCACCTGCAGGGCCGATGAACTGGCTCGCTTTCGGTCATGACCTGCAGTCCTCGAGAGCTAGAGGACTTTTTTTTGCAGTGGATCTCTCGAACCGCTTGTCATATTTAGGACGCAAGTGGGATCAGCAGAAATCAATGATTCGTGATCATCGTCGATGATATTTAGGAATCACAAATTACTCCCCGCTGCGATGATAGATGCAATAACACTGCAGGCAGCAACCTTTTAGTGCGGTTATTTTTATATCTTTTATTCCTGCATCAGGTTTCTACTGAAGAAATTACGAATGTACTTTTACTCAAGTAGGTAATAACACGAATAGTGATCATTTTTCGCGGAAGGCTGAACGGAGATTGTCTGTTTCGGTTACCCGCAGGTCGCATGTTAATGATGGTTTCTTTAGATGAATTTCGATGAATTCCAACCTCCCAATCTGGCCAAATAAGCTCATAAATAAATAAATGATAGACTCGCAGAAGTGTGTTTCTGCATTTGGTACTGTTCGAAGGGGGTTTACAGAATTGAACGATGAACTAGACATTTCATAAAATGAATCGCATGAGGACAACGAATGCAGCCAATTGATCCATGAGTTGATTACGCGATTTCACCATCGATTCATCAAAGGAAAATCATCACGCGACAAAGTGCCGCAGCACGCGTAAGACAGGCGTTGCGGTAGAAAAAGAGTGGGGTGAGTTAATATAAACCTGAAAGGATCAGGAAATCTTTACGATATCATCAAGCAATAAGGCAGCAGCAAGTCATCGACCGGTCCATTGGTCTGTAGCTGTTGAACAAGTCCTCAAGAATTGTGATAATTATCTCGTGGAGTGAATTGCTTCCAACAATATAAGGAACCGAGCACTAATTGACTCCGGAAAAATCGTGTTGGGAAAATCTTGCGCAGAGAGGTGGTCATACCAGTGAAAATTCGCCTTCGAAACTAACAGGAAACAAAAGTAGAGAAATTAACGAGGTTCAACGACATAGGGAGAATGAACGGTGTCGCGAAAATCAGCCTCTTAGTCGCTGTGGTTTTCATCTTGTTCTCGTCCACAGAAGGACGACCAAGTAATCCGGTAGTCATTTCAGCTTCTAATTACTACGGAAAAGATGAGCCCAAGCGAACGCAGGAAGTACTTTGCCATATTCCGCCGATGGCCCTGGGAGATGAAACAGGAATCGATTGCCCCGATCAGCCGGATCTACTGAAGTACAAGCTCAAATTGACCAAGTTAGAATATGGGAAATTTCGTATAACAATTACTTTACAAAACTAGAGGTGGAAGCGGGTGGAAGAAAAGGAGATCGGAATCCATAGAGGATTACACCGACGACGAAGGGAACATCTATATTCACAATCAGCCGCGGTTGCGGACCGTCCGGGAAATCTATTTATTATATTTATTATGTTTATTATTTATTTCATTATTTATTGCACTATTTATTTTCATGGTATGTATTCTCATTTTATTCGACTTGTCATTCGACCACGTCGATCATTAATTCATCGATCATCTTTTTTGCGCGTGAAAAAATGCTATTCGATATACCAAAGCTATATATGGCTAGTCACCATGGTGTTACTATTATATTTCAGGAAATCCTGGATCGATTGATCTCACATGTATAATGAGTTGCGATAAACATTGTCAAATGCTCGAACATAATTGGACGTCGATCAGTATGATACGCTTGTGATTGATACGCGTAAGTTAGAAAATAAACTGACTAGATTACCTATGTGTGATACTAAAATCACTGATAATCCTATTAATGTACAAATTTCAAGAACGCTGTAGAATATATGTGAGTATGTTTGTTGAAACGAAAAATTGAGTACAAAAACTGAGGTCAATAAAATTTGTTTAAAACTTAGAAAAAGATAAGCACGCGGCAATGTGGTTCTTTCTTTCTATGAATTCGGTTGTAATTTTCCATAAATCCCAACGATGGCCTCCTTTATGAACGAAGTTCAGTCAGCCAGCGTACCACAAAGGCCACCGAAAGCTGGAGGCGAAACAAATAGTAGAAATCGGAAACAGGAAGACTTAATCACTCATTACTAATCGCAGTCCTTTGTGGATGAGTACGTTTGACGTACTAAATCTGAAGAAATTTCAACCTAGCCAGTCACATTTCCGGGAAAATTTTGTAACAACGAGAAACGATGAAAAGGTACAGGAATTCCAACGACAGTAGAAAATCACCAGGAATGCCTTTTTCTTCACTAAATCAACGTACAAATTACAAAACATTATAGTTTGTTAAAAAAAGTGCAAAGATGAGGTTCTTGATTGAAAAATATAGCAACATTTTTTCTGCTTTTAGTAAAACTGTGATAATACATTAATAGTACATTATGCAACAAGGGAATAAAGTGGAAGATTATTGCCGAAGGTGAGTTTACTGCCCGAACGGAATTCCCGAGGGTGGATTTACTGCCCAAGTGAAGCGTGGGTAGTAATCATCCCAGGGATTTTTCCGCAAGGAACTTTACGTCCCGCAAAATCTACTTACGTGTCGCGAATCTACTTTTCATCACTCTAACCTCGAAATCGCAACTTCGTCGCGATTTCTCGGCTTTTTGATGAAAAATAATGATCGTTGCTCGGTTCGTAAAAAAAGCCTTTCCGTACTCGAACTGTAATTTACTATTACGTCCCACAAATCTACTCTACGTCCCGCAAATCTACTTTACGTCCTGCAAAATCTACTTCACGTTCCGTACATCTACTTTACGTCCCGCAAATCTATTTTACGTCCTGCAGATTTACCTTACGTCCTGCAAATTTACTTTACATCTCGCTAATTTACTTTTATTCCAAAAATGCGGGAAAAAAGTGAATTTGCGGGACAAAAAGTATAGCAGGGGATCAAGTCTTACTTGTGTTCCACTTTTTAGGTAAAAAAAATGGTCTATACGGTCGAGTCGGAAATAAATGCACATTATGTAGTGAAAAAAAATTAAGTAGTTATGGTTCTGCAGTGGCTAAAAATTGAGTAGAGAATAATTTTTCTATAGAAACGATCTTCCAAGTACGAACTCTGTAGAAACAAACCTGAGGCCTTATTTTGAACGGAGATCTGCAGAAACGATCCTAAGATGCAAAACTGGGCGATCCGAAATTACTTTTCTGTAGAAGCGAACCTACGCAACATACTACGCGAAAATCTATAGGATTGTAGGATCGTAGAAAAACTTAGGCTTCGGGTGACTGGACTAGGATTCGAGCCCACCTGGTCCTCTCGATTGCCGGTCGAGTGCTCTGACCACTCTTTTTTTTAAATTTAATGAAGTTTATTCAGGCACCAAAAGAATACAATATAAGTTTAAAAGGAAATACAAGCGAAAAAACTTCTAACTCGCTAACAATCATTTATCTTAACCAACACGTTATGGCTCCTAAATCGGGCTCTACACGATACGATGCAGTATCTCTTTTTTTCACCGTCGTATTGGTATTTTCGTACATTTCTATAACACCTAAAATATGTTACCTCCACGATTGAGGGATCTATATCTTATTTAATTGGTCAGTAAAACTGGCCGGAGCGTAAAAACTGAACAATTTTTAATGTTGTGTTTACCTTAACCTTATGCTTATCTAACAAATAGATATAACTTGCTATCCGGGTAGGTGAATGCTTTGGGTGGCACAAAACCCGAGAGCCAGGCCCTTTCGAAATACAGGGGGTTCGGTAAGGATGTTCTTCATATCAAACAATCGTTGCTCATTTTTGCTCCATTTGCGATATGGTTCCTATAACCAGACGCGGAGAGTGAAACAGTCTATTCTGCGTATCTCCGCCTCGTTGTATATCCATTCGTTGCTGACGAAACGGACATACTGCAGCGATGAGGGTGATCTCCACCTGCACAGGCAAACCCTTAGGCGTTTTCTTTCGAATATTCTTAGTTTTTCCATCATACGCGAGCTGATGTCATTCCAAATTGGAGCTCCGTATGTTACTATTGGCCGAATGAACAAAAGGTAACACAGTATTTTGATTTTCGTGTCCAGGAAACGACAGTGAAACAGGCTGTTTGCTGAGTTGAATGCTTTTTGTGCTTTCGTTAGTTTTATTTCAATGTGGTCGTTGTATTTTAATTGAACATCTATATTGACCCCGAGGTATTTCACTGAGCTTTTGTGTGGAACTGGGCTACCGCCTGCTTCACTGTCGGAAATTTGGAAGGATATCCAGTTTTTGGTTGCGTCGGCCAGAGGTAACAGGTCTAGGTTCGGTCTAAATGAAACGGTTTTGCATTTGTCTGTATTGTCTGTTATGCTCTGACCACTGATTGTGTGCTACTCTGCAGGCCTTCGACCCGGTCTCTCTACGATCCGTATGTACGTGTTTTCATACATATTTAGTGATCTACAATTTCAGATGTTGTCATTATGCAATTTATTTGGGAGTTACTAATTACGTGAGGTAGCCTCGTTTTTGAAACTCAATTACATATAGGGGACTTCACGTCAAATCGAACGAAAAAATGAGATTTGCGCCCTGACCACTTTTGATATTTTCGCCCTTTCACCCAATTCTGAATTTTTCTCGATTGTTCGAGTCAAGCATTTTCTCACTACAGCTCGTCGAATAATCATCTTTTAATGATTTGTCGATTTTTCGAATTCAGATAACTCGAAATCCTAACGACATTTGGAAAAGGTTCTTATATGAAAGTTTCACACGTTTGTATGACATTTCTTGACATAATTTTTTCCGATTTTTTGAACTTCGTTCAAGCGTAGTTTTAATAGAAAATGTTGGAAAATTCTATGTAACTAAAAAGTGCCCTAATAAAATTCACTCAAATTTTTACACAGCGTGTCTTTTTAAATACCAAACATTGTCTGTAAGTTTCGTGTTGGGCCGAATAGTAGTTCAAAAGTTACAAGCAATAGTGTACATGGAACTGTGAAATTTTCCAGTCATGTACCTACTAATATGATATGACGGTATGAATGTTGAAAGTTATAACGATACGCAACATCGTTAGGGATCGGCCTCGTATTTCCAACTCGTGGCCGCAGAAACGTTTTCATCACTCTAACATCAAAATCGCAACTTTTTTGCGGTTTATCGGCTTCCGTGATGAACAATACTGATCGTTACTCATACGTAAAGGCTTTTTGGCGAACCTCGTTTGCTCACCTGCGAAATTTCGGAAAATAAAAATTTTAAAATCCAAAATGATCACAGGATCAAATCGTAAGGGTCAAATAAGGGTCAATTTAGTTCTAAATGTTCGCTTTTGCCAATTCGATATTTAATCTGCCGGTGTTAATTTTGGGTTTCAAAATTTAAAAATTTCGAAATAGGCCTTAAAAAAATAGAAAAAAATTCGGCCCACGTTTTCCTTAAGGGAGGGTGTTTTGTGTCATTTACTGGATTTTCGAGAATTTTTTCAGATTAAAAAAAATGGGCATTCGCGATCGGCTTCAAATATTTATAATAAATAGAATGTTAGAAAAAAACATGAAATGATTCTGAGATGGTCGGGGCTTAACACTGGTCGAGTTGGCATGGAAAACCCCATATATACTATACGTATGTACTATAACGTGTATACGAGCACAATACAATGTGGACTCTGTGGACTACGCTTATAGGCACGAAAAACGCAGAAATCAATACATGCGTTACAAAGAATATGGTGTGCACCAAGGGCTCAGTGCGCTTTTTGGACTCGTGTGGTTGCAGTACTCGTCTTCGGCTCACAGACGCACTCGTCTTCGGCTCGCGGTCGCACTCGTCTTCGGCTCGCGGCCGCACTCGTATCCGGCTCGTACTGCAAACTCCACACTCGGTCGAAAAAAACCCACTTCTCGCCCTAGGTGCACAATGTACTAATTTTGTGACCTCATAATCGGCGATACTTGAAAATTGAGTTTTAATTCAAGAACGTCTCTTGGGTAGGCAAGTCCATTCATACAAGTCCGGCGGTGTTGAAATTTGTTAGTCTGGTAGAAGTTGCAAACGAGCTCGAGTGGTATAAGCCTTTGTATTCCCCGCCATTTCCGTCGCACTTACTTTCACCATGTGCTATTCCAAAGAAGTGTCATTCGGCTGGCATTTCAAAATATTCTTCGTGGTAGTACGAATTCAGAAAATTCTTGTAATTTTAGAACTGTTGAGGAGCCCCGTCGACGTAGATATTTCGAATCCAGCAAAATCAATGATAACTCGCGTAAAAATGTGAACGGCAACGGTATCGTGATGAAGTCAGTCCAAAATTATAGCTAGGCTTCGATGGCGAACTTCGTTTCCTTCTTTGTATAAATTACCACTGAGAAGAACTTTCTTAACAATTATAATGAAGTTAAACCTATCCGACGATGTATGTATATCGTCACCAGAGCGTCGAGTTGATAATTACTCTGAAATATATCACTCTCCGTACTCAATCTGATGACTGGAAGAATTCTACGTTACAAAATAATACAGTTCCATTTACATTGAAGAATGTACGCTGTGTATAAATTTCAGCCGATTCGATTAGGGCACTTTTTAGTTACGGACGATTCGTACTCATTTTGTATCAAAAGTACACTAAAACGGCGTATGAAAAATCCGAAAAAAATGCGCTCGAAAAGTTCGAAGGAAAACCACGATTTTTGGAAAGTCACTTTTTCTATGCGTCTTTCGGGTTTCAAGTTATATAGGCGGAAAAAAATGAAACAATTGGTAAAATCGATTCGTTCACGGAGCTGCCGTGAAGAAATTCTGGGTAGAAAAAATCTGAAAAAATTCACACTTCATCCCTTGAACATGTACTCTGAGACAAAGACCACCACAGAAATGCATAAGTTCAACGCGAAAAAGCCGCGGCAATCCGAGAACGCTCAAAGAAGGTATATACTCGAGCACAAACTGTAAAAAATGAGCACAAACTGTAACGCAAGCCCAACAATGGAATCTTGCACGAAGCGGGCAGCAGGTGTCAGTAAAAAGTCCATGTACTAGCTTTTCAATTCAGGAGGACACGTTCCAAAACAATCACACGTTGTTTACTAGATCCAAGGATGGAAACATTCCAATACCGAATGAAATATAAACTCTGAATAAAATCTAAAAAGAAAGTAGAATAAACTTCATAAACGAAACAACAAGCAAAAGGTTTTAGAATGATTACCTAAAACCCCTTCACAGAAAAAAGCTCTGTAGAATCGAATCTGTAGAACTGTTGCTCGGTTATATATATAGAAATGGTCCTCTCCCATTCTGGAGATGTCACTCCAGATCTTCTCAAGGATCTTTCGCATTCGTGTCCGGATTATGGAAAAACCCAAATCCGTGTCCGAATTCTGTAGCAACGACAATCTCAATAAATCTGATAGTATGTACTTGATGTAATATATTCTCGAATCACGCGTGAAATCGAAACCTAAATAGTGGTTACGCGGAGTGTGCGAGCAATGCCCGCGTCCGGTATACCCTGGGTGGGGAACGTACAATAAAAGCTTAAAACAAAGAAGGAAATTTGACAGACGTACAGTAAACTCAAACCAATCCACGTCTCTACTACTGAACCGCGAGATAAAAGAGTCACTTCGATTTCCAATGGCGAAATTCGTGCTGATTTTGGTTGCTCTGGCGTTCGCAAGCCTCGCATCAACCACTTCCAAAAGAGTCCCGGTACCGATCAGCGCGGAAGATGTTCGCCACCGAGGATTAGAGATTGCCAAAATCGTGAAAGACAACCGAACGAAAATCTTTCGAAGATCTCTGGTACCAGAAACTCTGAATCTCGACGACGACCCAAATTGCAAAAACGTGAAGGAGAAGATAGCCACGTATATTGCGCGAGCAGGACTATGTGAAGAGTTCAAGGACCAGGCCGGTGAAGAGCTATGCTCTGCGGACGATGGCACAAACTTCGAGATTAAGTGGACGATTTCAATCCGTCAAGCTCCGCTTTACCGACCTCGATACTTTTGAAATTCATCGAACACCAGATCTCCCAGAAGCTAGAGGACGATTTATCAATCATAATATGTATGTAAAGTACCATTCAATATTTTCCTGTTATTTCCTAAGTTATTCACTCTTTTCTTACTATTCACACACTTTTTCACGCAGGATGAATTGTTTTCTATATGTAGTATCATCCGCGATCCAAGGGCTATGCTATGAGCTACATTGTGATGTATCGAAATCGACCGATAGGACTAACGAGAAATCATAAAAGGAGTGTACAATTGGCAAAACGCCGTTGCTTCATTCAACGATTGCTGATCATCAAGTGTACTCAGTTTACTTTGTATTTGTTATAAATAAAAAATCAGTGGAAAATGAACGAGGTCTTAATTCATCCATTGGAATTTCAAATACGCTGTCTAATATCATTTCCTTTCTCGATTCCACCCCTTCCCTGTCTAATTCAATTACTGCATTTATTTTGCGACTAATCAAATGATGCGAATATAGTTGTAGGCTATACCGTTAGAAAATACAGTAGAAAACTGTGTCATTGTGCCAGGGGTTCGGGTATATGAAATAAGCCGCAGACCACGACCTGAACGGTCAGCTCGTGGCTATTCGCGATCGCGAATGTAAAGCCCGCCGCACACGACGCTTGTTTCACTGCTGGATCGCTTGCTGGGAGCTGTGATGGCAATCCTGATGGCTGCCGTGATTGAAAATGACGTCAGTCCATGCTTCCTTGCGTGAACGCGCGCTGGAATTATGTGATAGATCATGTCCTATTTTCTGTGCTTGTTTCTGTGGTATATTTGAATGTTGACCAATGAGAACATCGGGTTTCGTCTCGTGGGTATGTGTTTACCATGACTACCGATTTATTTAAGATCGTTGATTGTTTTATTTCTGTCAACGACGAACCACCTCTGTTATAACCGCATACAGTTTCACAAACTGGAACTCAGACCCAGCCCAGAAACACACATCGTGTGCAGCCAACATAGCAGAGGAGCTATCACAATGTCCAGCAAAACAGCTCGTTGGGAACCCAGCAGCGGGATCAAGCAGGCAATCCAGCAGTGAAACAAGCGTCGTGTGCGGCGGGCTTAACACCAGCGGCTGAACACTCTCGAAGGAGGTTTTACGAGAAGCAAGAGCGGCGAAAACTTCAGTAGCTCAACTCTGTATGGGGTGTTCCATGTGAAGTGGGACAGATTTTTGGCAAGGGTTTGCAAATCTGTCGCTGGTCTAGTATCTCGTTCCTTAGTATCACACAAACACTTTTCCATACTTAGAGGACCTACTGAAGGAATTCTCTTAGGGCAGGGGCGGCCAAGTTCGGACTTTTGCGAGCACAAGACCCCAAGGGACGAGCGCACAATTGGGAGGATCAGTTAAGCTGGTTACCTGGGTTGTATACATCTGACCAAGAACCTATTGTTCTGTGCGACCCGTCTACTCCACGTAGGCCCGTGTAGACAGGGTTTAATCCTCTGTAACTGGACGGGTAACATTGTGCTCGAAGAGCACAGGTTGGCCACCCTCGTCTTACGGTCTACTCGATTGTCTTGAAAAGATTACTGAACGTAGTTCAAGATGTCACGCAATTATGGTAAAATTTTCAGCTTGCCGTTTTTTTTTTTTTTTAAGTCGCTGGCAATTAATTGAAGAAAAAATTTTTATCCTGGCAAGTGGCAATTAATTATTCGAAAAACGGAAGAACTTCTATTACTAATTGCCGACGAATGAAAAAAAAGAGTAAGCTGGAAATTTTACCATACTTTTGTAAAATCTTGAACTACAAATTCAGTAATTTTTCCTAATAAATCTTTCTCTCCTCTTTCTCAGTACTTTTTCGGTATGAAATGAGATTCTGACCTATACTTGGTGCAGCGAAAGATTGACTCGAGAGAAAGCCCAGTAACCGCGTTCCCTTGATCAGAAGGATATTGCGCAACGCTCAGAGATTCTTTCAGATGTATCAAGACTTTTTCATACGTATGTTGGAAACACGTTCGCTCCTATTTGCCCACCCAGCTCGTCAGCGCTATTTCAGCTGAACAGGAGTGAACAAATGGCACAATTGACTTCGGTGAAAGATTGTTACGCTGCAATAGTATAACGAGAAGGGAAAATTAGGAATTGAAGCGAGGAAATCCTGCTGGACGTACGCCCATGTAGTTACGTACTGCAAACTGGCTTGGCATTGGCACGGTATTTGTGCCATAGCTGCCAATGCTGATAGCCACGAAGGGCCAAGCTTTTGCCAAAGCCAAAATCAATGTTGGGACAATTTTTGGTTATTAACACCAGTCCAACTTATTTTGCCGTAAATCAGCGGGAAATAATCCGTAGCCAGTATAAAACACCATATTAGCCCATGTGTATTTCGATCAGTACAGAACTGACTTTCGGCTGAGCTCCATGTATGTTCGCTTGTTGTGCTGATTATCAGCATTTGCCCAACGTTGGGCGAATAATTTATCTGTACTGGCCAGTATTACCGAAAGAAATTCGGCAACCGGGGTAGTGCCAATTCTGTGCCATGTGAGTAGATCCAGCAATACTCCGGCATTCGTACATGGCCAGGGCGAGGTATCATAGGCACAATCGAAGATCCGTTTTCCGGGTGGGACACTAGGATTAACGTCAACGTTGATTTTCTATAATAATCAGTGTAGTTTTTCAGAGAATTTTCTTGCTCGCTTATTGACGTATACATATACATGTCTTTTGACCGCATGTATACGGAATTTTCAATTCAGCTGTACGGTCTCCCCACTCTTTTAAGAACACTTTAGTAATATTATCCAAGTCGGTTGGAGAAAGAATTGGGGAAATTAGAACAGCAACGACGTCCGGTTTTGGTATTTTTTCGAATACCCTGTCGCCGTACGTATGCCGAAGCAGAAGTCCAACTGAATCGACGAACGCTTATTATAGGAATAAATTTTATCAGGATTATCTTTGCAGATAAGAAATGCCGCAGAAGCTGCGGTCGCTGGTTATGTTTCAGCGGCTGAGAATAGAAAAGTACGTAGGTACTCTTGTTCCGGACATCAACCACGGATGTTAATGGTATCAATTTATATCCAGGAATTCGCGCGCGTCGACGAGACGGAGTCATAATTGAACGATTAAACGAACTTACCTGTAAGTGAAGTTCAATCGTAATTATATTTCAAGCCTCGTTCTCAAGATTACAATTGTAGTCCCCCCTCCGCCCCCGCGAGAAATCACAGCGTATTTAGAGTGAGAAATAAAAAACAGATGACCAAACTACTGTTTATCATACCTGGCAACCGTTGTTATATCTTCATTACTTTAGAGTCGCACCAAAAAATTGCTGCTATATGAGCGGGTCCATGTCATCTCACTCAAAAAAAAACACTCAAATCGCGGATTTTTGCGCCCTTCGAGGAATCTTTAGTACTATGGAAAAAAAAAATAGAAGTTCACGGATTTTGAAAAATTTTCAAAAATGGCGGAGTTACGGGTGTTTGAATTTTTTTGCACTGCTTAGTTTGAAAATTCATATCTCCGAAACCATCAATCGTAGCGCAATGGTCCTGGACTCATTTCACTGACAAAAGAAAGGGCTACCGTTAAAAAAATACATTGGAAACAAAAATTAATTTTTTCAAGTTTTTTTCGCCACTTTTTTCCAAAATTTGGCCGCCATTCCCAAAGGGTACGGTGAATTTCATGGAGACCATTTTTTTTAGATAGCTGCTTCTTTCCCCTTTAATTTCGTAAAAAAAAATTTATGGAGACCTCACCAGGTCCGGAGAAAAAAATTAAAACGTCCGGCCGTGCGTCGCCGCGCGCGCCGTTCCACGGTAGCCGCGCTACTCCGGTAGGCTCGCTGTTTCACGTGCTGTTGAATTTCATTCAATGTTTCGCTATCCACCAGGGTTATCCTTTCTAGGAAAATAGTTATTCAACTACTTTAGACTCCCAGAATATTTTCACTGGTTATTTCCGCTCGGAATTATACCTGTTCCGAAAATTTCTCCGCGGTTATGGTTCCTTGAACACACCTGTGCTGCAATGCAATGAAAAGGGCCGATGTTTTGAGTGAAATTGCGCTCGATGGCGCTTAGTTGGACACGCCTGTTGAATATTAATTCTTAACTTTCACATGTTCAAAATTTTCTGATGCGGAAAATAATTTCGTTTTGATGAATTTATCAGAAATTGGAATGACTGCATGTAATTTCAGAGTACCGCGAACCGTCAAAGCTTCATCAAATCGATTTTGTAAAATAGCCTCTTCTGCTGTATGTTCTGCAGACGTGCAGTAGGCAAAAGATATGCTTTTGAAATAAGAGCATGCCCAATTATACAAATCCAGCGGTGTTTGAATGGGATCTGAATTACCAATCAATTGTAAACTCGCCCGTGAAGCTAATCTTTTAACAGTTCCACCTACCCCATCACATGGCCCTTTGCCATGTGATGTCGCAAAAAAATGCCACTCAGCTTGACATCCAAAGTCTTCGGAGTGATGTGTTATATTAATAAAATTCTTTTTATTTTTATACTGGGAACCTGCTCCATCTGAGAAATAAATTATTTTGTTTATGGGAATCGAACCTTGAAACTTCTCTTTCATGAAGTCAATCAATTTTTTTTGGAATAAATGAACTGCGATTGTATTATGTTTCAGACACTCTGAAATTATTACAAAACTAAAATGGTTCAACTCTCCCTCGCTGTGACTTTTATAATAAACTACGATTGGATGGATAGTCGCCTGATTATTACTCCAGTGGAACCCTTGAGTGGAATCTTGTACAACGAACGCATAATTCTCAGCAAAATCGCACACGACTAGAAATTCACCAACTTTCACGGTTTCTTTCATTTCCTGCCAATAACTGCTTTGCTGCTTTGCAATGAAATCATGTGTCACTAATTTCGATAATTGATCACAAAAATTATCTATGAAATCGTCGGACGCTTTGGTGAGTGTCTCTAGAGCCGTTCGATCTACTGATACCCACTGTTTATAAGTCACGTCGTTGATGAAATCATTGGCGAAGGCTTCTTGCAACGATAGTTTGATAATATTTGCCCCGGGACAATACGGGCATGCTCCTAAGCAACACTGTGGCTGTGATGGATTGCAAACCATTTGAGCCAAACAATGCTGGTAGGTCGGAAAAGTCACAGCTCCTTTTTTAACTAAATCACTCATATTTGCACCCATCATCATCAGCTTCACATTCTGGTGATAGGTGCAAACACACACAGTATGAGTACCACTTGGTCCTGCTAGAATACATTCTTTCGGGCGCAGCTCAGCAAATTTAGAAAAACCGATCTTTTTATCTGGATAACGATCACGGAACAATCGGTACAATTCTCTCAAATTATTCAACATCAGATGCTTTCGAACTGATACTTTTTCACCATCTCTGTCAACGGTCACGCAACTCCTTTTACCCGAGGTTATGCGACTGACCTCTTCGTTCCGGTAAAAGTCTTCGACAAATGACACAACTTCTGATGATATCACCTTGCCAGGCTTCGGATTTGGTGAAGATAATATTCCTTTGTCTTGAGCCAACTTTTTTGCTGTGCGAGCCATATGATTCGTGACCTCAAACTCTTCCTCAATTTGACGCACGCTCCAACTCTTTGGAAGAGCAGTGAGAATGGTCAATTTGAATGCCTTATCATCTGTTTGGTTGAATCTCTCTTTTAACTGAGTTAACCACTCGTTGTAATCAGCACTCTTCTTGTCCATAGATATAGAATCCGAAAAATGTAGTTCAACTGCAGTTGAAATTTTTTGGAATGCCTGTACTTTTTCCGAAGATGTTCTCATTTTTTTTAAGGGTATTGGGGTTTCGCCGAAACTGGGTAATGCTGAATTGATACCAGGAAGAATATTTTCTCTATCAATCTCAGGAAAATTCACACACGAAGTTCCGGATGTACATTCACTTGATGACGATGTTGAACCAATTTCTGGAATAGTTTCTTTTGATGAACCTGGCACCGGAATGTTCTTCAAATTCAGACGGCACGTATCACAAATCACACAATCGTGTGTGATCGAAGTCACTTTATCGCACATCCACTGTGTTACGGGGCGCAAAGTTTGCGAATGCTTTTCCAGCTTGAATGGATTACAACAGTACGCCCTTGGCATTTTTATAGCGAGAGAGTTGTTGACTGTTCAATTGCAAGTTTGTCGTAAGACTGAGGTAATCACGGAATTACGGAGCCTTTTATTGAAAATCAGTGCATCAAATGCCCTACAGCAGGGGCGGGCAATTTCGTGGTATCATTGCACTTGACGTATACGACAGGTAAAGGGATTAACTTGATTTTCGCACGGGTCATGCATAAGGGACCAAATCGACCCAATCGACTTTTCCGGTTCGCTTGAGCTATGCAAAACAATAGATCCGCAGAACCCATTTAATCTTTCCTGCAATAGACAATTAGGTTTTATTAATTTCCCTTTTCCGACTGACCTCAGAATTTCAAGAACTATGTCCTGACCCAGGTGACGGGGATGAATTTATTCAGATTTCTAAGAACCAGAACCATTGCAGCACAGGTGTGTTCAAGGAACCATAACCGCGGAGAAATTTTCGGAACAGGTATAATTCCGAGCGGAAATAACCAGTGAAAATATTCTGGGAGTCTAAAGTAGTTGAATAACTATTTTCCTAGAAAGGATAACCCTGGTGGATAGCGAAACATTGAATGAAATTCAACAGCACGTGAAACAGCGAGCCTACCGGAGTAGCGCGGCTACCGTGGAACGGCGCGCGCGGCGACGCACGGCCGGACGTTTTAATTTTTTTCTCCGGACCTGGTGAGGTCTCCATAAATTTTTTTTTACGAAATTAAAGGGGAAAGAAGCAGCTATCTAAAAAAAATGGTCTCCATGAAATTCACCGTACCCTTTGGGAATGGCGGCCAAATTTTGGAAAAAAGTGGCGAAAAAAACTTGAAAAAATTAATTTTTGTTTCCAATGTATTTTTTTAACGGTAGCCCTTTCTTTTGTCAGTGAAATGAGTCCAGGACCATTGCGCTACGATTGATGGTTTCGGAGATATGAATTTTCAAACTAAGCAGTGCAAAAAAATTCAAACACCCGTAACTCCGCCATTTTTGAAAATTTTTCAAAATCCGTGAACTTCTATTTTTTTTTTCCATAGTACTAAAGATTCCTCGAAGGGCGCAAAAATCCGCGATTTGAGTGTTTTTTTTTTAGTGAGATGACATGGACCCGCTCATATAAGGGATGGGACCTAATTATTAAGTTCATCAATAATAATGGGTGGGTTGTAATCTCTTCGAACGAGGCTCTTCATATAATTACGATTGAACTTCACTTACAGGTAAGTTCGTTTAATCGTTCAATTATATTTCAAGCCTCGTTCTCAAGATTACAATTGTAGTTTTTCAGAGACAGCAATTTTTTTTTTTTTTTTTTTTTTTTCTTTTTTTAACTTTATTCTCATGAAAACCAAGAATGTACTTTACATTTGCACCATATGAGAACATGTGGATCATAAGTCTGACATTTATAATAACAGAACACACTCAGTTATTCAAAACCGCGATTGCGAATGCATCCTGAGCATTTTGTACAGGCCTATTATAGACTTCAGCGAACATGCGAGAGCCTTCAGACCAACCAGCAGTTTTTCTGATTGTTTGTAAATCAACTCCTTTTATTAAAGCCCGAGAAGTGGATGCATGTCTGGTCGAATGAGCCGAAAAAACTGTTACATCCACTCCACTCTTAGATAAGACTGATTTTACCCATCTACTAATAGTCTGCGAACAGATGGCTTTGAATGGTTTCCTCAATGAAATGAACAATTGATCAATATTTCCTCTTACAACTTTAGTTACATCTATATATCTTTTTAATGCTGACACTACACACAAACTCGAATTACCAGTCATTAATGGTAATACTAACAAAGGTTGAGTTCGTCCTGGACCAGTAGTCTTTATAACATCTGTTATTCTTATCAGTAAACCTGTAGTCGTCGTTTGAATATCACTTATTTTGATACTTGCCAATGTTTGAGCTCTATGTGCAGTACTCAAAGCTAATAGTGTGACCAATTTCTCTGTGATATCCTGGATATTTAAGTTTTCCAATGGATATAACTTTTTTAAATAATCAAGAACTATTGACACATCCCACGTATAAGAGTATTTTGGCTTTGTCGGCCTTAGTTTAAAAACTCCTTTGAGAAACCTGGTTACCAAAGTATTAACCCCTATCTTGTTGTCAGAAATTAATGATATTGCTGACCTGTAGGTGTTCAAGGTACCGTAAGAAGAACCCGACTTGAAATTATCAGACAAAAAGCTAATAATATTACTATCCTTCGGTCTAAAAATATCAACATTCTTTAATTTACAAAAATTCCACCACTTATTTAAGGCCGACTCATATTGTTTAAAAGTTGCAGGCGCCAGCGACGCCAGTACAATATCAATAGCTTCTATTGGCATATTTCTTCTTAAGAATGCTTCCCCGATACAATGCCGGCCATCAAAACGAGATAATCGGCTCTCGGGTGCTGTTTTGACCTGCATGGGGACAGCAATAAATTAGGATCTGGCTTGAATCTAACAGGCTCTGATATCAATAATTTGTTGAATAAAGGATACCATGGCTGGTTTGGCCAGTCAGGTACTATAATAATACCCGTTGCACTTTCCCTTTTTATTTTTGCAAGTGTTTTTAATAATAAACCAAATGGAGGAAACGCATAAAAAACCAAGTTCGTCCATCGTACCGTAAATGCATCAACCTGAACAGCCTCAAAATCCGGCATCCAAGAAAAAAATTTTTTACATTTAGTATTCAATCTATTTGCAAATAAATCAATATCAGGTGTACCGAATTTTTCAACGATCACATCAAACGCCCACTTATTGAGCTCCCATTCAGCGTCATCATTTGCTAACCTGGAAAGCCCATCAGCTTCACTATTATCCGCTGATGCAATATAAGATGCAAATAAATAGATATTTCTTTTTTCTGCCCATTGCCATATTTCTCTGGCTAAGTAGTGAAAATTGAGATAACGAGTGCCACCCATCTTGTTTACGTAAGAAATTGCAGTTGTGTTATCTATTCTAAGTAAAATTTGGCAGTCTGATAACTCTTTCGCTAACTCAAATAACCCTAATTTAACTGCTAATAGCTCCTTGAAATTTATTGACAAATCTATTTGATCTTTACCCCAAAAACCAAAAGTACTATTAATTCCATTAGTTGCGCCCCAGCCTGTACCTGAGGCATCTGTATATATTTCCATTTTGAAATCAGCTGATTTAATGGGATTTGTAACCTGATCTACATTAGTTAACCACCAATTTATCTCACATTTCACGTATCTTGGAATTGTCATTTTTTTCTCGTAATCAAATTTATTACAAACCAAAGCTATTGATTTTTTCTTTCTAAAATTTTTGTGTATAAAAATCCATATTCTACTGCCGGACAGGCTGCAACTAACTTCCCAATAAATTGGCTAAATTCTCTAATAGTGCAGTTATCTTTAGAATAAAACTTCTTTGAAATAGATTTGATTGTTTCTCGTTTTTCATCTGTCAATTCGATGCTGAATTTCTTAGAGTCAATCATAAAACCTAAATATTTGCATCTTTTCTCGGGATATAAATTGCTCTTATTCACGTTGATCAAGAAACCCAATGACGATAATAAAGACAATGTCTCATTAACATTTTTGAAACATGCTTCTAAACTATCCTCAATACATAAAATGTCATCAAGATATATCACTGACCTGAAGCCTCTGAATCTTAAATAATTGACAACAGGCTTTAATATTTTTGTAAATACGAACGGACTAGTACACAAACCATTGGGCAAACATGTGAACTGGTATAGTATTTCACGGAAGTAAAATCTCAAATATATTCTACTCTTGGTATGCACAGGCACTAAAAAATATGCATCTTCTAAGTCTATACTAGCCATATAGTCTTCCGGAAAAACTAAACTAGCTACCGTTTTTATATTTTCCATCTTGAAATGATTTGTATTCAATAAACTATTGAAATTTTTCAGGTTTAGGATAAATCTGTAAGTACCATTTGGTTTCGGAACCAAAAAATAACTAGATATATACTGTTTTTCATTGTACTCGCAATGTTCAATTACACCTTTATCAAGTAACGAGTTGATTAACATTGAACAATTCTCTTCCTCTGTTGATGAACTAAATTTTACTTTTGGCAAACTCTTCTGTACGACCGGCTTTTCAATTTTTATCTGATAACCCTTAACACAATCCAATACAAAAGAGTCGGTTGTAATTTTTTCCCAATTTTTTCTAAAAAATTTTAACCTTCCTGCTCTAATACCTACATCTATTTGTTGAAATTCACTTGAGTTCTCTGCCTGAAATGTCCTTGATTCTGGACTTTGGGATTGAATGGTTGCTGCTGACGATTGCCTCTGAAGAACAATCTTTGTTTGCCCGGTCCTGGTTGCTTTGTATAGCCTGTCTGGTTTGGCCGGTAACCCTGCAGGCCTCTGTAGTTTAAATCCTGCTTCGGATGTGAATTCAAAGGTTTATAATTTTGTGATTGATTTTTCAATTTTTGACCTATTTTTTGAGCTGCAGTTAAACTCTTGACTCTTTCAGTTAAGTCCTTTCCGAATAAGTATTCATCAGTTTTTGACGATGACGTCAATTTAATTATGTCCTTATCCTTTATTCCAGGAGTGACAAATGCCTTTCTAGCTTTTGTCTCTTCGAAAATAGCCTCCGATATCAATTTACCAGTGTCACATAATTCATCAATTAATTTCAGTTTATCAATACTCTCTTTTTCTTCGATTAGATTGGTTAATGCTGAACCCAAGGATGCTAAAGCTGAACCTAACAGCTGTTGGCGTTCTTTAAAATAACCATCCCTTTTAGCAATTTTTTCGAATTGATTTGTTCTGAATTCTTCATTCAATTTCGGTGGTTCAAATTCTACCGGTCTTTTATACTTTTCTAAAATAGCTTGTTTTTGCTCAGACTTCAATCCATTTTCAATCCAATGACCCCATCTGTTAATTAATGACGAATGAAGCTTAACCTCTTTTGCATTAGATACTTTAGGATCTTCTCCCATGATATTCAAAATTTCTACATCATCGATAGAGTCGGTTTCTTTTGTTTCCAACGACTCCTCATGTATGTCACTCTCTCGTTCAGATGTTTGATGATTTTGCGCTATGGCCTCGATAGAGCTTTGCTCTTTTTCATCTGTTAATATAAATAATCGAAAAAATTGTATACTGTATTTACTAATACGTTAATTCATATTACAAATATGAATTTTCATTGTCAGTCTACTGACGAACCTTATAACTGATTTGATCATAAGATGCATCAGTTAAATCGCTAACCCACTAACGCTCGGTTTTTTGTGGATTAGGATGTGTGACGTATTTGGCATGACGTCTCAGGATTCTGAATCCCGATTGTATACAGCCCAATAGTCGATTAATTTCCTCAAAGTCCATTACTACTATTATTATTATGATTATTATGATTATTATTATTGTTATTATTCTTTTTTATTAAATACTCACTCAACATATTGATTTGAGTCCTTTTATTTTCATTATCTTGTTCCAATTCAAAATCTGCGCCATTAGTTGACGAATGTTGCTCCGCTTCAATAATATCAATCTCTTCATCACAGATCTTATCTTGCAACGTATCCAACTTCTCTTGATATTTCCGCATTTTTTCATGAATCTTCTTCATCTTTTCAACAGCCTTTCTTTTACCCATTTTAACACAAAATATTCAATATTTTCACAAAAAATTCACTCCAAACGATGTTAATTCACGCGCACAGCGAAAAGGAATGAAGATATAACAACGGTTGCCAGGTATGATAAACAGTAGTTTGGTCATCTGTTTTTTATTTCTCACTCTAAATACGCTGTGATTTCTCGCGGGGGCGGAGGGGGGACTACAATTGTAATCTTGAGAACGAGGCTTGAAATATAATTGGCGTTTTAAATGACTGACCGTTTACGTGACGAGTGGCGGTCAAACGATTTATCGATACCCGGAAAATCGAAGGATAATTCGTAGCACACGATCACATCTTACTTTCATTCATTGCGTAACTTTACGATCTAACGTGAATTCGCAAATCACACGAACTGCGTTCCATACATTATAATTGGAAGACTGGGCCATTCAAAATTCGCAAACACGAAAGAGGCGAGTTTACCACACAACGCCAAAAATTGATCCAAAGGGCATTTCCAGTCCAATTTCGGAACGCCACAATTTTTGGGTAATTAAAAAAACATTCAAAACCTTATCTTCACTCACTGGGCTCAAACTTTATATGAGGTGGGCTTTCAGATATATACCAATGCGACGTTTCTAGAAAATATTGAATAAGGCCTGGAATGACAATTCATGATGCACTCTGCAGAATGCAGTTCATATTGTGTGCGACTGGACTCTCTGGCATTTCCTGCATTCCTTTCAACAGAATTAGCAGAGATGCTTTACAGATTTTTGCACCCATGCAAGAGTCAAGAGAGGGATGACGCAGCTTGGTGCGAATAGTTGGCTCCTCACGTGTTTCTGCACCTTGCGGCCAATGAACTGCCATCAGATCATGAACTCGATACTCGAAGTTTGCCGCGAAATGGTCGTGATAAATCAAATGGATATCCTCAATTCAAGGATCATGGAGGCTACAGGTACGATTACCAATTGACCAAATGAGACAATCCACGAATCACTAAATATAGTTGCCAGCAATTCCGAGCAATCGTCATCGCCGTTTTGACGTCGTGCAATCGATGCGATAATTAACGTCCGACGCTACTCCGTGCGGAAAGGCGATTCCTTCGATTCGTTTTCTCGGTCGAATATCATCCGTCACGATTCACTGCCAATTATTTCCTCGGTCGCTTCAGATCGTGTGCTTGCGTATTGTGGGCCTCTGCGAAACTCTGCCTGCAGCCGTCCCAGACACGAGGATTCTCGCGGTTTGCTTCATCTTCGGGTGACTAACTCATGCCTTCAGCACATTCCTTTGGTCTTCCACCGCACCTAGACACTTCGAAGGAATTCCGATACATTCGGAGTTTGTGGAAACCGCGGACGCAGCAGAGACTGTTCGTCACATTTCCAAAAAAACGAATAGCTGCAGCTGAACAATGAAACTATAAGATTTGTTGACAATTATGGAAAACGGTACGATGTGTACAAATATTTCTTTTCTCGATTGCATCGACCACGGCGCAAAGAAATCAGGATAATGATTTTTCTTTCATACATACGTTAATTGTACATTTCTGATTCATAATCAACCGGAAAAGCTCCTCAATTTCTATTTATAGTTGCTTTAGGAGGCCTCCGTTATCTCGTTACCCCGGAGCCATTGGTACATTTGTAAATGCGGCGCTGAGTTAATTAATGCAAACGAATTACATACATCTGACGATGTACTAATGCAGACCTCACAATTAGCAAGTCCATGTCATTGAAACGGATGAGTAAGAGGTTAGGATAGGTTCTACCAGAGATAAGCGTTTCTGTATCTCGCGAGATTTGATGGTCTTGAATTATAGTACAATATCGTCATCGCGTCAGCTGCATTCAAGTCGCACAGATTGCCAGCCGAGGGGCTATTCATTCTTGAAATCACTGTGTCACTGTGGAATGAAATCAGGTTGGAAATCATATGAAATCCTGCGAAATCGGTTGAAGTCGAGTGGAATCAATAAATGCTGAGATTCGATTGATGAAATCATAAAATCAGGGAATTAATAGAGAAGGTACAAGACGTGCGGTCTGAAAGTCGGTGTTTACATGTATAATAGACGCACTCCCTGCGATGAAGAAGAAATACGACGCAGTCGAATTGTGAGATAATTAAGGCCAGCTCCCTCTTCCCGATAATATTGCATAGATAGGTGAAATCACTTGAAATCATATGGATTAATCGTGAATCATCGAAAAATTCTCATGCAATCACATGAAATCAACGACTCAAAGAAATCATGTGAAATCATCCTGAAATCACATAAAATCGGCAATCACTGTGTCAGGACATTCGGCAGTGAATAGCCCCTCGTTGCCAGCGGGGTAATTAAATCAAAGAAATTTATACAGATAGCTGGTATCGATCAATTATTTGAATTTTACATAATAAACTTGATTGACGATGTGACGTAACAAGATCAAGTTTATTCACAGGAAATGCCTAGGATAGTTGAAGCTTCTCCTTTAACCTGAGCAATCAATTAAATTTATTAATGTTATATTTATAAAAATAAAACATTAATAATAGATTTATTAAATTTAATTAACTATTAAATACCATTCTTGCAGACATTCTTGCAGAATTTTACATATAGCACGTGGCTAGACGCCCGCTTGACGTAATTGATCATTTCGCCTGGCAAGCTGGTATGGCATCATCGAGATCATTTTATATCTACATTGCGTGTTCTATTTCCGAACACACACACACACGGTTTGATCTGCACCAATTGTACAAGGAAACCGCAGACCACGATAAAGCCTTACGGACGAGTAATTGCAACACCCAACGGCTGAACTTCCGTGAGGGAATCCCCGCGACCGGCCCGAACAGTCTATTACTCAAGGCTATAGCTAGATTTACGAATAATCATGAACTACGTTTTCCAAATGTATTCTACGAGAAAATTCCCCGGATTCGAAAATTTCTCCGGACTTTGTATGGTCGTTGAAATTCGAAACGTTCCAAAATCTGCTATAGAGTTCAGTCGATGTGGATAAATTTCGGAAAAATAGCTCAGGAAATTGATTATCGAATCATTCACAAGATCATTTTTCGAACTGCAAAATCGATTTTATATCTCTCCATAGCTAGACAGCGCTATTTCTAATGGGGAGGGAAAAACTGATGGTACAATCGACGCTAATAGCAGATTGGAAAGGAAAATTAGGAGGAGAACTGCGGACAATCTTCCGGACGAGCAAGGACGTGTTAAACGGGGACCCGTCCCTCACTTAGCGATACGTGGAGTAACGTTTACGTTGGTTTTCTGTAACAAGCGTAGTTCTTCGGAGAATTTTCTTGCCTGTTGATTGACGCGCGTGCCCCGACAACAAGTGGATTCACAATCGGATCCTTCGCAAGCGGATCTTCCGCAAGTGCGCTCGTGCCGCCATATTCAAAGAGTGGAAGTCATCGCCGCAGAGACGTAGAAAAAGGAATTCACGGAAAATAGAATAGGATAGAAACAGGAAGTAGATCCGCTTAGACAATTTTTCCTGCAACATTTTATTACAACCGCAAATACAAAGACGCACCAATCCAACCGACAGACATCCGCGTTATGTGCTAAAATTATCGCGAATAATTCTGTTCGGCCGATCTTTCAAAAAAAAGCATCATCTTGCCAATTTTTCCGGATGATTATATTATTGGGAAAAGAACTGCTGGAGCTGATTGCATTTTTTATTTTAATATTGCTTCAATATTCCAGCACACATACACGATAAAAAATGTATGGGTTCGAAATTTAAGCAATGCATATTGCTGAAATAGCAGCAATAAGAAAAATATGGCTACTTTGGCCATATGCATGGCTATTTCTATAGAATTCTATTTTAGAATAGTCAAACAAATGGCTAATACACCTATACTTTTTTTCCCGTGCATCGATAATACAACTGCAGTCGAATATTTTTCCTGCTGTGATTCACGAATATTTAGAACGCTGCAGCTAACTCGATGATTCGATACTTATAATCAGATCGACAATTGCCTAATTTACTAATAGCCCTCAGAGTTCGATAACTGCAATTTATTTCGCAGAATTCAAGCGCTCCGCGCACTACGTGCGTCACCGTTGCGGTGCCTCGTCAATATTTCGGAAGCTGCGCTTGAATTCCAGAAGGCATAACATATTTCCGAAGGCTGCAGCACAATTTATGTCTGCGTTTATACGGCACGAAGTATTCGGCACTGATTATACCGAGGATGAAACTTCTTGACAGTAAAACCCAAGCTTGCTTGGATTGTTTAGCCCCAATATTAGGCCATAACGGAGTATCGTTGTCTCGTTATCTCGTCTTGTCTTACCTTGTTCCAAAGAAAATAGATTTTCCAATTTCGTTACGGAAACCGTTACAAGAACCATAAATTGACAAAATTGAAATTCATGAACAGTTATTTATCCACAGCAGACCACAGCTCAAAAAGGTTAGCTCATAACTGCAGAATAAATGAGAAAAAAAAAACAATGTTGAAAAAAATATACGCAGTTCATAGGTAGTTGTCAATTGTTTTTTTGTTTTTATTTTGTCGTTATGAGTTCGTGAATGAGCCCCAGATTCGAGGTCGTGTCGAGATATTTCCGATCGTTTCTCGTGTGTCATTTGCTGTTTGGTTGACTCGCCTGTCACTATTTTGGATGTCAATTGTATAGAGCGAAGGGTTGACAGATTCGAGGGTTAGTAGGTCATTCGTTTGTGATCAATTGTTCGTGATCAAGAAAAGTAAGTTCGTGATCGAGGTTTCATTCTTTATCAGCTACGGAGGAAGTCAACATTTGGACAGGTAAGAAATTCGACCCGTAACTTGAATTCGATTCCTGGTTTCGTAGAAAATCATTGCTGTTTCGTATGAAAAGAAATGTGATGGCTTTATTTTCTATTTGAAGGGGCCAAAATCCAGAATTGGATTCGTTTCTGCTTATCAAGAAAAGTCCTGACCACACAGAAGATGAAAATAACCGCTGTACATAAGTATCAAAATGACGTACATGTTTCAGTTTATTTTTTAGTTGAGAGACGAATAGATTTACCTTGAGATCCGGACTTGTGAGTGAATTTAAATTTTGACTTTCAAGTTTACTCTACTAATTGAATGGTTGATTACAAAAACTGATGTCAAAAGTTCAGTTAACTCTTCATAAATTAACCACTCCCGACTTCGTAGATCAATATATCCCTGCGGAAATTCCAGATACAAAAATCGATGAAAAATTACATGATATCGCAATGAACGCGCAGTTACGGCTCTTTCAAGATTGAAATTGTCATATTAACGTTGAAGTAGTGTCGAGCATCAGATCAGTAAATTAGTTGTACAAGTACGTGCATAGAGGTAACGATGCAGCTGCTTTTACGATTGGCGAAAATTTAGAGGATGACCCGCTAATTGATCAAGATGAAATACGTGATAACGTTAAAACTCGTTATGTAGGACCTGTGGAAGCCAGTTTGAGAATTTCGGGAAGAATTTTACAACACAAAAGTCATACAATTATGTGTTTGCCGGTTCATCTGCAAAATGAACAAAACATAGTATTCAACGATGATAGAGAGGAAAGTACGGTTAGATCTGCCTTAGAAAAGATTGAAAAGTTGATACACTAAACATGAGAGATGAATGAGCTAGGCAATATTATTATACAGGGATTCCATTTTTCTACACATTTAAAAGGTACAAATTTGAAGGTAAATTTGTGCATAAATGGGTCACCAGAAATTAAGTTCTAATTGCATTGGACGTATGTATTCTGGATGCCACGTCAATTATATGTAGCTTGTTTAGTCGAATTCTGATTCATTGTCAGCCAATCAATCCCAAAAAATTGAGGGAAGAATTTACAGATGAAATGTCAGAAGACTGCAGCGCGCTTCGGAAATTCATCACGTTACGTACGAGCATACGCAACAGTTGGAGTAATCCTATTGACGGAGGGTAAAAGTTCCGCAGATTTTCATTAAATGGAACAATATATCTGGAAATCAAACAATATATCATAATGGAAATAAATAATGAACTACCAGAACTATGCAAGGATGTAGTAGACCAACGATACCAAACGTAGATAGCGAAGATTCAAACCAACCGAAATTTTTTTACATTAATGGCCCTGGAGGTTCGGGGGGAATCTTACGTTCATATTTGTTTATGGTATTTACCGAAATCGCAGCTATTTTATTACCTTACGGTAGAACGGTTCACAAGATTTTTGGACTACCTGTACCTCTTTACGCAGATTCCTCTTCTTACATTAAACTTCAGTCAAAAGACACAGACAATTCGAAAAACGTTGGGTACTGTACTTATACTACTATAATTCGCACGAGGGAAGTCAGAATCAAAACCAGAAACTGGATTGATTTTATGGTGACGTTCGTTTACTTAGTCGATCGTCAGTAAGTTGACGTAGTTCGGATAGCCGATTTTCGAAACAGACAGGACAGCCAAACACGTACTCTGATAGATGAGTCTTTATCGAACTAACATAATTACGTTTGTTCGAGGCGAACCGAACCAATCGAAACGTCTCATACTTTGAACAGCATGAAGTAAGCGTATACCTCAACACCTGGATCTTCGTTCTATCGTATACATCCACAAATCCTCATGGTTAGACCAGATAAATTCGGAGTATCAGATCCTCAGTTGAATAAAAAAGAAAAAAACAAATTGAATACAGAATTCGAGAATACTTCGGCCCGCGTGGAATTGACGTGGCATCACCCAAACGCTAGCTTCGTTAATAGAACGACTCCACTCTTCATCATCCTCGACCAATTCGAGAGCTAAGCATGTATCTGCTTGCTCCTTTAATAATCTCACATAATTATACGTTTGTTCAAGGTGAACCGATTTATGTGACAGTGACGTCCTTATTGGACGACGTCATCTTACTTGACGAACCAAAGATGTCGTTAGCAAACCTGCGCTGGTATAGCTAAAACCAGAACAAAGAGTTACGCTCATATTTGCACGTATGATCATTTAATTAATTAACCTCTATATCCCATGGCGGGTGATTATAGTAATTTGAAATTCCCAAACAATCTATCTGTCTATGGAGCATTCCACGTCAGGCGGGCCACTTTTTCAGTTGTATTTTTTCAATTTCATGACAAATTTTGCAGTGTCTTCAGTAGGTCCAAAAAACATGTTCTGAACAGTTTTCAACGTCAACACTCAAAATTTCACAAGGCTACGCTTTATTTCCGGAATCGGCGATTTTCCACGTTTTTTGTTTTTAAATAATTCTGTCGCAGCGGAACGGGAGTGAAAAGATCAGTGGATACATGTATTTTCAAGGATTTTTTCCATACTTTCGTTTGAAAATATCGGCTTTATTCCAAACGACGCGCAACATCGTGAAAATGTGGTTTCAAAATTTCAATCACACTTTCTTCAAATGCGGGTCCGATTTAAAAATTTTGAAAAATTCTTGAAGACGTCTAATTCCTTCAAGTTTATTCCCCTAGATGGGCATTATGGGCTGAGGCTGGGTTCTATGTGAACATCTCGTTTTTATTCCGCTACGTCATGAAAAGTCGCCTAACCTTTATTCGATTGAACTCTAGAAACCCATTTTCCTTCGAAGGAATGTCATTGAGAACGGTTATTACTATCGAGAATTATACTACTTGTCGAGTTTCAATTTTTTTGATTTTATTTTTAATTTTTGGATTTTTTAAATTCACATTTTATCTTCCAATTGCTTTTTCCTTCGCCCCATTCATTTCTTTTTACGGCATTGGTATGAAAAAGTGGCTTTTTGGAGACTGTTTTCGGTCGGTAAAGTGGCACTTTATGCAGCTGCTCTCAGAACTGCCATGAAAAGACTTTATAAGGCAGTTTTGATGCGCAGTTCGAAGTGCGCATCTCTAAACTGCCGTATAAAGTCTTTTCATGGCAGTTTTGATCGACGCATGCGCGGTAGTTCTAACCTACAAACTTCTGAATTTTGTGCTTTTTCATACAGATACCGCAAAAAATATGGTATGTGGCATGCTCGCAAACTGCTTTTCGGCTCGGATGATTTTTCAGTATTCGCCGTCGGCTCGCCGTCGGCTCATACTGAAAATATCATCCTCACCTAAAAACAGTTTGTTTACGAGCATGCCACATAATATACCATTTTAGGTCTCTACGAGCTCTGTACGGGCTCTGTACCAGCTCGAACGAGATAAATGGGGTGCAAGAAGAAACAATTGAAAGAAAAATATAAACTGTAACGAGATTCATCAAATAGTATATTGTGCACCTAGGGCGTAACGTGGGTCTTTTTAGACCGAGTGTGGAGTTACTGCAACCACACGAGGTGAAAAAGCCCACTTAGCCCTTGGTGCACACCATATTTTTTGTAACGCATGTATTGATTTCTGCGTTTTTTGTGCCTATAAGCGGAACTAAGGTGACCTTTTTATGACACGGCACCTCACAGTTAGATTGCAATTATTCAACAGGAAAGGGGAGGTAGTACATAGGAGAAGAAAGTATATATATGACAAGAATGAAAGATTGTAGTATAAATATGTATATATATACACATACGGTTGTTTTTGCAAACTTTTTAAAAAGCGGGCAAAAATGAATCCATTTTTGCCCGCTTATTGAAAAGCGGTTCAATAAGCGGGCAAAAATGGATATTCAAAAAGCGGGCAAAAAAGAATTCATTTTTGCCCGCTTATTGCAAAGCATACAAAAAAAGGTTACTTTAGGTTCGCTTAATAGGTCAAAAAAACGCAGAAATCGTGCATGTGTTACAAAAAAGCCTTTCCGTACAAGTGACGGACATTATTTTTCATCACACGAACTGAGAAATCGCGACAAATTTTGAGGTTAGAGTTAGGAAAAGCTTATAAAGATACAGCAAATTAAAGTAATAATGGATAAAATAAAAATCAGTAAAAATAACAGATCAAATAAATTTACATCAATAGTGTTGCGTAATTGAGAATTAGCGACGAAATTAAAGTGAGTTCCTGAGCGAAATTAGGTGAACAAACAGGCAAGAGATATGAGCAGGCAAAAATCAGTATATTCGGAGAACGTGTTTGCCGTTTAAAGTCCGAAACAAGACTGTTTACAAAACAAGACTGCAAATAGTAACAAGATTCAAGTATTAAGGAACATTTGGTAGTGTGACATGTCTTTTATTATGAAGCCTACCAGACCGTGTAAATGTGTAATAAAAGGGGTGGATTCATGTTTTGTAACAATAGGATAGCCAGAAAGTATACAGTAACTAGCCCGGTTTAGCCAAAAAGCTCATCGCTTTTTTGCTTGAGGCACGATCATTTGAAACCGATTGTTTTCATTTTTCTTCCATAAAAGAACCAGCATTTGGATCGGGTATATGCAAAGACATAATTTTCACATCTTTGAGGTTAAAACAGTAGGGTAAGGTTGCTACTGATGGACCACTGCCGCCGATGGACCGGTGGGATATTTCAGAAACGCGGTGATAGACAACGCTGCTGCAAGTTTGGTATTAGTTTACTAGCTTAGAAAGAGCCGCCATGTAGCGTACAGTCTCATGGGTGCCATAACCGTACTGAAATCGAGACAGGAAAAAATTTCTTCTTTCTGATCTTAATTTTGGTAAAATTGACCATGTATTTGAACCCTCACGCGATTGAATTTTTCGAAATCGTCTAGCATGGTTTTAAAGCTGAAGATTTACTCTTCAAAATGATACCAGACATTTGGTATTCATGTTGCCGTTAAAAGGTGATAAGTTAGGTTTTGTGTTACGGGGCGAATTTCCACAGATGGACCACCACTCGATCCCACGATTGGACCACAGGCAAAAGATAAGGTTCCTTTGTGTTAGCTGCGTCACACTGCAAGAAAAAGTATGAATATTTGTTTGTCGCGGCATGTTTTGTAATTTTGTGTCATTTTTCGAAACATTTATTCATCCTAAAAGTCTGTACGAGTCTCTTTTTATTTTCATAGTCTATACTTTATCGCGTCACTGATGCCATGAGGTCCTAAGCGCCAAAAAAAAAAAAAAAATTCTATTTTTTACTGCTAAAATCTTTTTCACGCAATATACGATCTTGTGTGCACATTGTTGCGCTTGCGAGATGGAGAGGGGTCGCCATGAATGGACCGAATGCATAAAATACAAAATCGGTTTTGCCAGACCGAAGGTTGACGATAACTATTATCCAGTTTGCATATCCTGTAGAATAAGTTTCAATAAGAAGATTCACCATTGGTTTTGCCACTCAGACTGAAATTATCAATTTTATTAACAATTTTACTTAGGGGGTCCATCAGTAGCAACCTTACCCTATCCTTTTCAAATTTGATCAAACTCGATTGAGCGGTTCGGCTGAAACCGTGTTTACTGGAATCGTGAACGATTTTGCGGCGTGACGCAGGTATCGGAAAAATCGTCAAAAATTCACAAAATTTCAATTTACAAGCATTAGACTGCATCTCAGCGCTCAATGTTGTATCTCGAAAATTGACGTAGATAACTGACGCCATTTTCAAACCGGAAATCGGATCGAGTCCATAATGAAATTTACACATCTGCGGGGTAGAAGAAGTATCCTCTCCGAATTTCAACAAAATCCGTTCAGCGGTGTGGCTGAAACCGTGTTTACAAGAAACTTGGACGATTTGGCACTAGGACGCAGGTGCCGGAAAAATTCTTAAGAATTCCCAAAATTCTATTTTGTGATCATAAAACTATATTCCAAAGCTCGATGTTGTATCTTCAAAACTGACAAAGATAGCTAATGCCGTTTCCAAACCGGAAGTCGGATCGGGTCCATAATGAAATTTGCACATCTGCAGGGTAGAAGAAGCATCCTCTCCAAATTTCGACAAAATCGGTTCAGCGGTGTGGCTGAAACCGTGTTCACAAGAAATTGGGGGGTCACATACATCACTCGTGAAAATGCTCGAAAACGACTACCCAGATGCCAAAACGTGCTCCCTCTATATTTTTAGAACTTTTACTTGATCTGACGTCTTTTGCGATGGCGAATGTATAAGCCACTCCGTTTTCAACGATCGTGCCTAAAAAGGAATACGTAAATCAAAATCAAAATATGCATAATAGAATAGGACGATAGAGTGGAATGATAGTGAGTATCTGGCACAAATTAAAAATGATAAAGGTTTTTCATCTAAAATTTTTAATTCAGTTACATTTTAAAACTAAATTTAATTATTGATTATTTTTTTGTAACACATGCACGATTTCTGCGTTTTTTTGACCTATTAAGCGAACCTGAAGTAACCTTTTTTTGTACGCTTTTCATTTTTGCCCGCTTTTTGAATATCCATTTTTGCCCGCTTTTTGAAAAGTTTGCAAAAACGACCGTATGTGTATACATATACATATATATATATATTTATACTACAATCGTTGATTTTTGTCATATCTATACTTTTTCCCCTTATCTACTACCTCCCTTTTCCTGTTAAAAAAATGCAATCTTACTGTGAGGTGCCGTGTCATAAAAAGGTCACCTTAGTTCCGCTTATAGGCACAAAAAACGCAGAAATCAATACATGCGTTACAAAAAATATGGTGTGCACCAAGGGCTAAGTGCGGGCTTTTTCACCTCGTGTGGTTGCAGTACTCGCCTTCGGCTCGTGCTAGCTCGCCTTCGACTCGTACTACAAACTCCACACTCGGTCTGAAAAGACCCACGTTACGCGCTAGGTGCACAATATACTATTTTGAAACCATTTATTTATTTTTTCTTGTAAATATGATTTTTGAGTATCTTTCCTGACCCCCCAGACTATATAAAAAGTTCAGCCGATTGTAGGTATAACATTGGGCGATTAAAAACTTTTTTAGGCTACTTTAATAGCTACGCCCGGCTGCAGCACCTAAGGTTGAGAGGGTAGATACGGAGAGTGAGACGATCAACGAGAAGAGGTGGGCGGGCAGAGCGAATCGACAAGGCATAGAACGAGCAAAGACATACTCGATATGCATCATGGCTGTGATCAACTGCGACGGTGAACGATGATCGCACTGGCGACTCCCCACCCACTGATACAATCGGTTCGCGGTTACATTTCCAAGATGAGTTTTACATTATATAGTTGAAAGCCGAGCGGGCTAGTTGCTCTTTGGACTGCACCAGCACAATATCGTCACGAGTATTAAGGTGCGACGACAAAGCTCGTGAAACTTCTATTCAAGTAACATATAATTGGACTTGCCATTTTTGTGAGGAATTTCTATTCGTGATCAATATTCATTACGGCCAAAATGAATGTCCAGTTGTTCATGGTTTTGCTGGGATTACTTTTATCGACCGTCATTTATGAAGCCCAATCGGCACCGATGTCTACTGAAAAAGCTGTACCCGGTCAGCAAAGTACGTCAAGAATCTTGCAAGAGTCAGAAGGGGTGGCGGATATTGGCGGAACAGATTTGCAAGATCGTAGCAGACGTCTGGCGTCGACGTTTTTGGGCAAAAGAGAACGAAGAAACTCGCGAGTTTTGACGGAGGAACCGTGCCCATTATTTCAGTGGGAAACGAGCCTCGAGATACCGCCGAAAACTTTGAAGCCTTTCTGTATCGATGGTGCAAAATATGAAGTCGAATGGTTCTGCATTGATCCATGGTGTAGTCGAGCGAAGCTACACATTTCTCCAGAGGACGGTTCTGCGCCAATGTATCACGGAAGTTTTGGGAAGATGACGGAGGAACCATGCCCATTATTTCAGTGGGAAACGAGCTTTGAGATACCGCCGAAAACTTTGAAGCCTTTCTGTATCGATGGTGCAAAATATGAAGTCGAATGGTTCTGCGTTGATCCATGGTGTAGTCGAGCGAAGCTACACATTTCTCCAGAGGATGGCTCTGCGCCACTTTATCGCCCAATTTTTGGCAAGCGACATTGATTGTGCGGAATCTGGAAGCGAAGGATGTGTAAAGTTTTTCAAATTGTATCAAATACCTGTACGTAATTACCATCATATATGTATTCATTCAGCTGCAGCAGTCCGCCAATGACTTGCGTTTTTCATAATTCTCCAGCGTTTATATTTACTCATGGAGCTTTTCGCACCAAATTCACCAAGAGATAGTTTTCACCCCGAGAGTTTTGTATCATTGACTGAAACTCGAGTTGCCTATGCCAAATGAGTGCAAAGATCTCCAAACCCAGCTAGCTCCATTGGATAGCATAAGTTTTGCAATATTTGCCTGAACTTCGCCGCTCCTCGAAAACCACAGCTTTAAAGCCAGAAAGCGGATTTTACACAAGATCCCATTGAGCGTCGTTGGATGTGACCCAGTTTTGTTTGGAAGCACAATGATGCATAAAATGATCAAATATATTTCCCGGGTATGATTCAATGATAGGGAACCTTACCTTGGCCCTATTTTCAGTTTTCATTAATTTAAAAATTACACGGTGTAGATAAAATTGCAAAATAAATTGAATGTTATTCCAACATGTTTCAGGCACGTAATAATTTTTTGCAGTCATTAAACGAGACATTTTTTATGGATTTTTCAGTGTTTCTCAAGAAAGTGTAATTAGGGCCATAGGTACAAAAGCGCGTAGGTATGTACCTCGGACATACGTGGATTTTATACCTTGGACACACATCCTAATTATTGTAACAAAGCGCGCATTTACACTTGTTAATGACAAAAATAATTTTATTTATTTATTTCATTAAGTAATTTCGCCAATTCGGGCACATTATGTGTTCAAGAATAAATATAATTTAAGGTTTTTTCGAGGGGTAAACCATTAAGTAAATCGCATGTACACCAGATTTCGAGAATACAAGATTTCAATAGATTTCAAGAATTCTTAAGATTTTTCGTAATCTCAAGAGATTTTTCGGGATTTCAAAGATTTAACATGATTTCATTAGATTTCACGTGATTCCTTGAGATTACATCGGATTTCAAAGATTTCACATGATTTCATTAGATTTCACGTGATTCCTTGAGATTACATCGGATTTCAAACGAGTTCTCATATTTCGTGAAATTTCGGAGAAATCCAAAAAAATCGAAAAATTTCAAGCTTTGTACAAATTCCGGAAGATTTGGCGAAATTTCATGAAATTTTAAGAAATTTCAAGCATTTTCAAAGATTTGAAGGAAAGCAATTAATATTATTACTATTAATGAGGTTTATCACGACGTTTAATGGTGTTCGATGTTACCGCGGAAAAAATTCGTTGAATTCTGATTTCTCTACGATATGCATGTAGAAAAAATTGTCATGAAAGTGCGACATGCGGATGTTGTATTTCCTGTTTTCCGACAGCTCAGAAATAAGCTATGACATAATAAATGAAGCTACTACTACTACTACATTACGATGATGTTAAGAGGGCGAAAGACATTTCTGACGAGAGCTCGGACGAAAGTTAATTCGCAGACGGGCCGAAGGCGAGTCTTGCAATTATACGAGTTAAGAGAACGTTTTTCACTCGAATATCGTACAAAATTTCATTTAACGAGATATGAAAATGGGACATTTTCCGTAACTCCCGGGCAGCCATTGGCGCGGGGCGCGCAAACGGTAATAGCAAGATTAGCTACATTCACCAACGGAAAACTGCAGCTGTGCACTTCTCAATAAGTTCGGAATCGCGCGTAGTTTACCTAAGATTTTCATATTATTATATTGTTACCTACGGATTTCCGGGATTGCGTGACATTTTAAAAATTACTGAATATTAATCTTAGGACACCAAAGATTTCAGAGATTACTGGGGTTTACAAAAGATTTTTCAAAATGCGCCGAGATGATTAAAAATTTCATAAGATTCGTGGGATTACATGAGATTACATGAGATTACATAAGATTACATAAGATTACTTGTGATTACATGAGATTTCTCAGAATTCACAAGATTTCCAAATATTTCTAGGATTTCTTCCAATTCTGTACACCAGATTTCAAAAGTGGTTTACCGCTCGGGTTTTTTTCATTATTTGAGTATACGATCAAGTTCAGAATTTGATATTCGGTACCGTTGACAGAGTCAATTCTTGACAAATTACGAACAATAGTAATAAATTGATTGTCGGTCATACCTTGACAGAATATTTGTGTGAAATATGTAGAAGACACGAACATTCAGCACATTCTTCTGAATAATCAACGTAAATTTATACGTACGCCAAGATACGATACCATGCCGTAATGAAGAAAAACAACCGGCATATTCTTTGAGCTTAGAAATAGAACATTATACCAATCATGACTTTTCATGGCCAAATAAAGCAGAATTCAATCGGAATGGTACATTTCGTCACGACTACCGGAAGGCTTTTTTGGCGAAATGAGCTGAGGTTCACGGCACGAGCCGAAGGCGAGTGCTGTAACGAGTTCAGCCAAAAAGCCTTTACGTATGAATACGTATTTGAGGTTAGAGTGATGAAAAATAACTTTTACCGACTTTAAATATGGTAAGGCTGATATATGTATTATATAAATATATCAACCTAGGAAAACTTACTTTTTTAGACGAAAATTTTCAAAAACATCTCACACGTGCAACCATGTCATTTAAGTTTTGGAAATAAGTTATAATTGTTTCCGAGCCAACCATCTATTAACTACTATCGGAAATTTTGAGTATAAATTCCGCGGGAATACAAAACCAAGCATGTGTCCGCGGTAAAACGATGTCCAAAGTATAACAGGTTCCCCTACATTTCATAATTTGATGAACTATAGCCGAGCATTACGATCGGCATCATTTCCTAATTATCATGCCATTCCGCCACATTCGAATTGCTAGCACAACTGTTGGGACACAAATATCACAAGACGTTACCGTATGTGTACAAGCATGTGAAGGTTGTGAAATATCTATTTTTTTTCTTGACATTTTTAATTATTATTCAATTTTTTCAAATGAGTTCAGTTACACATTATACGAATGTAACGAATGCTCGAATTCGTAATTGAATATCTAACATGATTAATGACTAACATCGTTCTTAAGACTAAAATTATGTAAAAACTAATGCAATAAAATTTTATATGATGTTCGAAAGAGGAATGACATTATTCGACCCTTTCCCGATACTTTACATACCCATCGCCAAATTAAAATAGTTTGGAGTCTTGGAGAAAAATAAATAAATTCCCATCATGTTTAGTAATTGCAGCTAATTGTTTGTGGATTTCGTTCAACGTGTTCCTGAAATCTCAAGGATCAGATCGAGGCTAATTAACCAAAGCTCTGAAGATCTGTGTAAGTATGTCAAGGGTCCTAGAACTTGACGTCAAGAATCCGCATGCAGGATTTTAATATTGTTCGGGTCTAAATTAGATCTAGTTCTTTCTCAGAAGTCTTGCTCCTCTTTTAACGACGGGGTTTCCCAGTGGATTTATGTATGTGTACGTGGGGCTTTCTCCGTCAAAACGTACGAAAATCAAAACCAAAATTTTTATTTTTTCGAAATTTTTATGGGTGATTACACCCAATGAAAGGAGCTAATTCCGCGATTTTTTTCGTTCACACATTCTTGAGATATGAATTTTTGAATTTTTGAAATTTTTTTTTCACCTATACTTGAGAAAAAAAAATTCAAAAGAAGTAATTTATTATCATCGCGATTTCGGCATGATTCCTTCATTTATAACTCAAAATCCACAATTTCGAGAGGTTTGTAGGATCTTTTAAAATTTAGCCGCCTCAACCAAAATAAATCGCGACTTAGTCGCTAGAGGTGAACGCTGAAAAGGCGACACCTGACTAGGAAATCGTCCTTTTTCTCCTCGGACCGTAGAGCGTGACACATGTCGGCTGGACACAGCTCCTCGCTAACCAAATAAGCCAAATATCGCCGCACTTTTACATACATATTTATTCACATCCGCCTCCACGCACGTTGGGTTGGCATTCCCAGATATTTTCACATTAAATAATTGTTCTATATATTCACATATTGCTACGGTTCAGGAGATTTGGGCTCTCTCTTCTCTCATTTGTCGATAATAATTTTAATGATTCAATAATCGCTATTCTCAGAAAGTATGCCTTGTAGTATTAGTATTGTATCTGACTGATTCCTTAAGGGGGGGCTACACCGCTCTAAGTAGCTATAAGAAGCATAGGTCGCTGATTGCTGTACTTCTCGGTCTGAATTACGTTTTGGATTCCGCAAATCATGCCTTCAAGTTTTTGGCTGGAAAATAATATTTGAACCTCGCCGAGTCTCTGTACGCAACCCAAAATGAGTTATCAAAAATCTGCCACGATTGATTGTTCGCCGTGGTAAACTGACTCTGCAAACCAATTTTCAGTCATAAATATCGAGAATTGTCGAAATTATTCTAATTTGAAAAATCGGAACATCGCAAAAATCCTGATCCAAGACTATTCTTGGCTATTGGTTGATTGTACGGGGTACCCGTCGGAGAGAGACGTTGAATTTTCAGAATACTTGAATCATTAGATGGCATCATAGCTTCAAGGAACTTCATTGGGTTGCAGATAGCCTTATCGAATTTCTGTACTCGGCTCAAAATGAGTTATCAAAAATCTGCCACGTTTGATTGATTGTCACTGTCAACTGACCACGCATGCCAATTTTCAGCCAAAAATGTCGAAAAATGTGAGAGTTATTCCACTTCACACAATTTATTTCTCACATATTCGGGATGTGATAGGCCGAGGTCGATAAGGTAGGCGGTGATTTTATCAAAAATTTTGATTTTACTCAGCATTTCGCGGGAACGGCACAGAATGGATTTTCCCACAGTCATCTGACGTATTATATTGTGCAGTATCGCCGTAGATGGAAAAACGCATTGAAATCCAAAAATAATTCGTTTTCGTAAATTGCGATCTGTAAAATAGGGTAACAATATGGCCGCTCGAGACTCGCTGCTCATATGTATACCTTATTGTTGAAGTTCGCGTGTGATCCAGCACTGAAATGCTAGTCAGCGTCAATTCTATGACGCTGTACGGAGCGAACGGTGCGATTATTTATGAATATTCGGCGAAAATGAAAGCGTGAGCAGTAAACCAGCATTTCGTCGACATCATCCGGGTCAGAGCAGTTCTTGACAGGTACAGATACATAACTATTTCTCTCGCTAGATAGCGCACGCGTCTGCGGCCCAGCATAATCGCCTGGCGCCATCTGCCAAAAGTTTCACGGCTGGACATCCTCATTCTTCTAACTCCTTGCCGATCCTTATATCAAGTCACGCTATCCTGATATTTTGCAACTTCAGTATTTTCTCCGTTAGATTTCCTCAGGCGGTGACTCACTACGCAGTTGAATAACCCATAAAAAACCTTTTTCCTGTCTTCCTTCTCTGTCTGAGAAGGTCTTGTGTCGTGCAAAGTAAATCTGATTGTAAAACTATCTGTTTAAAATTATTTTGTTTATCATCATGAAATTGACACGTTAGCTTAGGCCTCAGAGCATGTGTAATGTGTATAGTGCCGGTAGTTGATTCTCATAACCTGAAACTATGAGATCGTAAGACTCACCTAGACGAAGAAACTATTATCGTTGACCTTCAGTTAGTCCGGGCATTGTTACAGTTATTACTTCCTTACAGATTCTAAGCTGTTGCTTTGTATACATTCTGCGAGGATCTTGAATTAATCATCTCACAATAATTGAGATTACCAACTGTCACTTCGAATTACATAAATCACTGATCTCCACTATGAGATCAGTGGACATAAGTACATCGGTAAATATAGTTGCGCATGCGCGATGCGACCGTCCTGCCCGTAGGCCATAGAATAGATACAGCACGTATATTATAGTCTAGACTGATATGCTCACTCAAGTTTTGTATCCATGTAGATGTAATTTTCTTTCAATCCGCAGCCTCTCTATGTTATTACATATATGTATGGCCGGCCAACTTTGATCGCGTGTAGCGTTAGCGAAATTAAACTCGGGAAATCGTGCAAATCGGGCCTGTGCGATTTTGAAGATTTTCATATCTCAGCTCTTTGCACACCGATTGCATTGATTTTGGTCTTACATGAAAGCTCTTCGAATCTTTATTCTTAAAATAAATCGCTGGCCCCGTAATACATGAAATAGCGACACATGTAAAAGAAACATCATCCCCCCCACTCCACCGGACCTTAGTCAGCGCGGTAAATATACTCGGTCGAGCGCGCGGTTGAAAAAAAAAATTTTCAGCATTCTAACCTCAAAATCGCAACTTCGTCGCGATTTCACGGCTCTCACGATGAAAAATAATGATCGTCACTCGTACGTAAAGGCTTTTTGACGAAACTCGTTACAGCACTCGCCTTCGGCTCGTGCCGTAAACCTCTCGTTTCGTCAAATAAGCCGTTCCGTACTCGTATCGTAATGTACTATTTTTTAATGTACTTGGCGCGTAACTCTACCGAGTGAATATACTCGGTCGAGCGCGCGGTTAAAAAAATTTTTTTTTAAGGGGAAGGTACACCGAACTTTTCAGCTACATGACGTAGTAGTATAACGGGGATGAAAAATTCATACCTGTAGGTGTTTTTTCCAAGGAATTCAATGGTCATAAAATCAAAACGGTAAAAAAATTTTCCTGACCATTTTTGAATTTTTTTTTCTCGAAATAATTGAAGTATGGCAAAATCCATCCCCTTATTTGTCGACAATGTTGAAAAGAGATCCCAAAAAAAATGTCAATTTTTCAACTCATTTTTTACGACTCCTGAAACCTTTTTTCGGCACACGAAAGCTGTTTTTGCCGAATATCTCCATAAAAATAAGAGTTCCCTGGCAAAACATGTATTCACCGAAGTGTACGTCTTGGCGAGACGCGTATTTTTGGTTTCATACATTTTTGCCCTTATGTGCATAGTTTTATTTCGAATAGTTGAGCACCTGAAATACAAGTTTCCCTCAGGAAAATTCACTTCTACGGTAATATTGATAAGATTACAATTATTCAACAACGTTTCAGTAACTACCGATACAGTACAATGCAGAATTTGGCGATTCGAAGCTAAAATTGCAAGATAAGGGATTCTAGAATGAAATCTAGTTTAAAATTGTTATTTTATTCATCGTCCCGAATTTGACACATTAGTGGTTAGTCGAACGGCATATGCTTTTGGTGGGGTATTCACTACTAGTTTATATACCTTGTAACGTCCCTATACTCCTTCTTGCCGCCTCGGATATATTTATATATGCGTTTTATTTAGTATCTTCGTCTATAAGGAATTTAGGGACGTACTCTTCGTACGCTGGGTACGGATAACAATAGGTTCGGTTTCGTGGAAATATTGCGGGATCAATGTTCGCGGGATCAGCCGTTGATTCTCATTGAACAACATTGACTGCTCGCGAAGCTGAGGATTTGGTATTCGCAGGATCAGTCGTTGACCCGTAATGGACAACAAGGACTGCCCGCGAAGTCGTGGATGGTGGTGTCGGAATTCGTGAGATCAGCTGTTAATCCGAAATGAATAACGATACTGCTCACGAAAACTGGGATTTTGGGTTATTTGGAATTTCGCGGGATCAGCGGTTGGCTCGTAGCGGACAACTATATAGCTGCTCGCGAAATTGAGGATTTCTTTTAGGATTTGGTGGAGGTTTTGATGTTAATTTGATATTTTCTTTTATTTCACTTAATTATTTATTAGGTAGGCAATGACTTTACAATAGTCTGATTATTTTCTGAATATAAATTCTGGGATCCTAGTTCGGATACCCGGTATAACCAATGTTGAAATAGGGTTTGAATTTGAACCTATAAGAGCTGAATTTCGCACAGTGCGGTGCTTTACCGACTGGCTTTCTGTGTCCAGCGCGGCGCTGTTTATATAGTCGTCGGCGCGTTAATCCGAATTGTTCTATATCACTGTTAAAAATTTCTGTGGGGAACTTCCGACACTGTGTAGGAAGCAATATTCATGCACAGTGGTAGTAAATTCATGACCCTGAAAATATCTGCATCAGACAAAGTTTGATCTTTGGGAAGTCATAACTTCCGTATTTTTCATCGTATGAACTTCGCCCAGGGGTCATTCTTTTAGTTTTGGAATTCTCTAAGTGAGCATATTTTTTTTTTTTTTTTTTTTTTTTTCACTTTTGCTTTCCTTATGAGGCCGTACCTTGGGAAAAAAAACCTTTGGGAAGTCATAACTTCCGTATTTTCCATCGTATAAACTTCGCCCAGGGGTCGTCCTCTTCGTTTCGAAATTCTCTAGATGAGCATTTTCTTAGTTCTTTCAATTTCATTTCCCTTAAGGCGGTTCGTCCGAAAAAAATCTTTCGGAAGCAACAACTTCCGTGTTTTCCATCGTATACACTTTGCTTGTAGGCCATTTGTTTAGTTTTGACATTCCCTAGGTGAGCGTTTTTCAGATTATTGTTTTCTGCCCTCATTCCGCTTTCCTTAAGGCGGTACCGTATGGAAAAAATCTATGAGAAGCCGTAACTGCTGGTTTTCTCACCGTATAGACTTTGCCGAGGGGTCATTTTCTTCGTTTTGAAATTCCCGAGGTGAGGATTTTTTTGGATTCTTTTAATTTCACTTTTCTTAAGGCAGTAACGTATTCAGAAAAAATTTTGAGAAGCCATCACTGTAGTGTTTTTTATAGTATCGAATTGACTCAGCGGCTATTTTCTTCGATTCCAAATTCTCCAAGTAAATTTTTATCGGTTATCTTTCCTTCCTCAAGGGTAACAAATTGGAAAAAAAAGTAAAAAAATGCTCACCTAGAGAGTTTCAAAACTAAAAGAATGACCACAGGGCGAAGTTCATACGATGAAAAATACGGAAGTTATGGCTCCCAAAGGTTTTTTTTTTTGTAGGTACGGCCTCAAGGAAAGCAACATTGAAAAAAAAAATCTAAAAAAATGCTCACCTAGAGAATTTCACATCCTGAAAGAATGACCCCTGGGCAAGTTTATACGATGAAAAATAGGGAAGTTATTACTTTTGAAAGGTTTTTTTCTCTCAAGGTACGGCCTTAAAGAAAGCGAAATTGAAAATTAAAAAAAAACTGAAAAAATGCTCACCTAGAGAATTTCAAAACGAAGAGGACGACCCCTGGGCGAAGTTTGTACGATGAAAAATACCGAAGTGATGACTTCCCAAAGGTTATTTTCTCAAGGTACGGCCTTTAGGAAAGCAAAATTGAACAAAAAAAAAACCAAAAAAATGCTCACCTAGAGAATTTCAAAACTAAAAGAATGACCCTTGGGCGAAGTTTATACGATGAAAAATACGGAAGTTATGGCTTCCCAAAGGTTTTTTTCTCAAGGTACGATCTTAAGGAAAGCAAAATTGAAGAGAAAAAACTAAAAAAAATGCTTACTTAGAGAATTCCAAAACTAAAAGAATGAGTATTCTTCATAATGAATCTAGCGCTCGAACTCGGATATGGAGGTGGGACTAAATCAATCTAGTCGATCTAATTAGGCTGATCCTAAGGTAACCAAGTTTGTGTTTCTTTGTTCTATTCGTTGTAATAGTGTCGTAGACAAGTTAAGACCTATACCCAATTTTTCTTTTGTTTAATTATTTCGATATTGTAAAAAATACGTTGACAATCGTAAGAACTGTCTTGTACCAGCTCTTATGCTTTAGTTTTTTATTCTTGAATGACTTTTGTTAAAACTGTTTTTTGTAACCCATGTTTGTTTAATTAATAAACAGCCTCTGATGAGGGCAGAACATTACTGCCGAAACGTCAGGCATCATAAGAACGATTTGGCTCGACTAGATTGATTTAGTCCCACCTCCATACCTAAAAGAATGAGCCCTGGGCGAAGTTTATACGATGAAAAATACGGAAGTTATGACTTCCCGAAGGTTTTTTTCTTAAGGTACGGCCTTAAGGAAAGCAAAATTGAAAAAAAAGAAAACTAAAAAATGGTCACTTAGAGAATTCCAAAACTAGAATAATGACCCCTGGGCGAAGTTTTTACGATGAAAAATACGGAAGTTATGACTTCCCAAAGATTAAACTTTGTCTGATGCCGATATTTCCAGGGTCATGTAAATTCACTATGCATTCACCGTGCAATTAATTTACAAATTCTAAAAATTTGCCATACAATTCAGTCAAATTCGAATACAATTACGTATTTTTGCCATAAAAGTTTCGTAAAACGACGGATTTCTTTGCAATTTTACAAAACACGCTTGGCAATCCACTTTGCTACGCCAAATTTGCAATTTTCCAATAATTTCGAACAGTAGGTGTGTAGTAAATTCACGACCATTTTTAACAGTGAAGGCTTCTATGACACAATAGGATGTTCTAGAATATTCTATGAGCTTCTATGCTTTATAACTTTTGAACTAATTGAGTTATAAGAAAACTTCATAAGACTTTTCTTAATAGATTTCGAAGTCTTTTCCTATTGAAATTATAGATTCTTATTTAAATAATTTGTGGACCAGCAGCCAGCATATATGTATATATATATAGGTATAGATACGACGTCTTTGGCCGTCGTAACCTTCAAAGAATTTTGTATTCATCGTTGTAGTATTTTTATTTTTTTTTTTTCTTGCCTTTATTTTTATTACAAATCATTGCATGTGTCCGGACTCTCGACGACGACCATCACGTCACGTCACATTCTAAAATCGTTCATCTTGCAATTTATCTTAGCTTCGAATCACCAAATTCTGCATTGTACTGTATCGGTAATTCCTGAAACGTTGTTGAACAACTGTAATCTTATCAATATTACCGTAGAAGTGAATTTTCCTGAAGGAAACTTATATTTCAGGTGCTCAACTATTCGAAATAAAACTATGCACATAGGCGCGAAAATTTATGAAACCAAAAATACGCGTCTTGCCAAAACGTACAACTTCGGTGAATACATGTTTTGCCAAGGAACTCTTATTTTTATGGAGATATTCGGCAAAAACAGCTTTCGTGTTCCGATAAAAGGTTTCAGGAGTCGTAGAAAATTAGTTAAAAGATTCTAGACTACATATTTCCCTCGCAATCGCGGAAAAACTAGTTTGGCTGGAGAGTTTTTTTTTTTTTGTTAGTTGGTTCAGTTTTGGAACTAATTGAATAATTGGTACGAGTCCGGGAAACATAACCTCCGTCGAGTGACAGCGCATTTCCGATTTCATTACTGCATCGATAGAATCGACAATCAATGGTGAAACAATCATCGAACAATTCTATCAATTTTAGATTGCTCCACCCTGCTTTTGAATTGCGCCGTGATCATTTTCCGAAAGCCCTGAGAATATTGTTGCGGAAATGTGGATGGTAGGGTGCAGGACTGAAGAGGACTGTAGAGGGGAACTCATCCGCACAGCAAATCATCGAGGGGCGAATTATCGAGTCTCTACTGTACCTACAAACCCGCAGGGCTAGGTAATATTTGAAGTGGTTCCATTTGAAATGTGTATTTGAAATGGAAATGGCATTTTACATTTTGTATTTCAAATGGAATTTTGGAAACCATTTCGATTTTATATTTAAAATTGAAATCTCCACCCATTTAACCATTTCAAAACAGTTTCAAATACCCAAATGCTTTTTCAGGCTCTTAGTTAATCAACTGACAATTCGAATGATAACCACACGGCATAAACGGCTGGAGCATGGAACGAAAACTTTTTTTGTTCGGACATTGATCTTGAAGGAGTTTGTTCAATACTGAGTTCATAGAATCTCATCGAAGTAATACATTTTTTGGCCGTCGTATTGAATCCACAATTTCGAATTTTGTCATTTTTATTCGAAATTCGTATATCTATACCGATAGAAAGAACCTTTGAGCGTAACTGGGTTTCATACAGATCGAACATTTTTTTTGTTGCTCTATTTTTTACTACTTGTACCGGATTGGCATGACGGCCGCTCATTGGGGCGATATCTAATTACTAGAAGTGGTAAACACGAAATATAAATATTAATTTGTTGAAACCTGGAATAAATATGAAATAACTTATACGCCATATGATAATCCTCTTTTTAATTTATACAGAATTTATAGTAGAAGCAATCTTTTTTGTAATGATAGGCGAATTATCAAACCGTCAGTTTCCATTTAGAAAAAAAATTTAAGAAAACCATTTCAAATACCTATTTTACATTTTACATTTAAAATGCTTTTCGAAAACCATTTGTCATTTTCCATTTTAAATAGAGTTATGGAAGCATTTTGCATTTTCCATTTCAAATGGATTTTGAAAAGCATTTTACGCAGCCCTGCAAACCCGGGAAGGCCCTTTCGAACTATTTCCAACGACGAATCGTAAATTTAACATTTATGAAAGACTGTATAGCTGTATGTATAAGTGAAGACCGAGGGGTTAATCACTGTTTGTAATTTGGTTTACAAGGGTTTTGTAATCACTTGTAATCACTTCTCATTTCTTGTAATCTATTGTAATCCATCTTCAATCTTTGCAATCTTTATATCATCCATATGTAATCGTTGCAATCAATTTGTAATCACTGTGATTATTGGTATTGTAATGGTGCACGCTATTTTTAGCCTCTCGGTCGAGACTCATGACATTCGGATGATCAAAATGACAATCATAATTCAAGAATAGTAGGTACAAATATATATTATACATGCGTATAGATATACTCACGTATGATCATAGATAATTGTTGCTATTGACATCAAGTGTCGCCGAGTGAGCCACATAGCAAACGCGGGCGACTAACACACACTTAAGTGTATGTAATAACATAGGTACGTATGCGCGAAGTGGAAGACGGTCGATTTTCCTTCTCGCGAAATATCCCATGTGCGTAAATGAACTTTTCCCGCGTCTAGTACAGCGTGTGTGTGTATAGCAGTAGGAATTACGACACGGTATCTCGTTCCCCCGACTGACACGAGTCTACACATCTACTATACACACGATCATCTACCCATACCGGCATTACAGGTAGGTAGGTATGCCTACCTCAATAACCAGTTTTGCAGATATCAATTAAGCTCGATCTTCTCTAAACAAGAATATGCAAACTCGTCCAGATGAACGATAAGACAGCAGATATGTCGATATTCGCCGGTTGATATCAAAAGGATGATAATAAATAAGATACCTATGAAAAAAGTGATTAATTTTTGAACAATGTTACGCAAAGACTTAATTGATCTTCACTATATTCCGGTTTCCGATTATCAATTTCGGCAAATTACGAGTTTCGGCGAGTGGTTTGACCCTGTAATGTGCCTCTTTGACATTTTAACTGTTTCAATTATATGAATACAGTTGGCTTCGATGATCCATCATCTATGGATCGTGGCGAAGACTCCTATTCCCAGTACATCTGACCACAAATTTTAACTCATTCCTAATCACTAATTTTTCTATCCTCGTCACGTGGCTATTGAAAGAATGTGACTCCAGATTGCAGAGACTTTCGGAATGATGATATCAGCCAAGTATTATATGATTATGACTTTTCAAAATATTCATTGATTTTCGACATTTCCTCCGGCATGAGAAAAAATTCTTTTAAATGTATTCAGTGAATTCTGATAAAATCGCAATTTCACCTATGCTTCGTTAATAATTCGGACAAATATGTCGTATGTCTGTAACGATCATGAGAAAAAAAGTTGACTGATGGAAAATCTAACGAGAATCGGATAGACCGATTACCCACATCGTCAAAGAATCAAAGGTATAACCGCCCTGCCCTCTCCGAGACGTTTTATCCCCGAAGATGAGGAAGTCGGTTAAAGAACTTCATATGACGTCAATATAGTAATCCTCGACGACGGTACGGTGCGTAGTGACGTCGCCGGGCAAGGTGGGCGTGCTACTATTTACCAGGAGGACAACTTATCTACCGCAAACGGCACACGCTGCATCATTTGAGTCGTCGATCGAGAGGGGGGGAGGCTTTGGCTCGCTTGGTAATAAGTATTGTTCGAGACCGTGGAGCCATTCAGTTCGCTCTTAGTATCGAAGGAACAGAGGACCAGTTGGTCATCGCAGGACACAAGTTGATACCTGCAGCACTGCCGAACATACCGTACAACAGAAACCCTGAGGATATCAAATAATTCCGCTCATCGATTTGATCTGTGATATTTCGATTTCTTGAAAAACCAAAGAAAGAACCAAATGATGGCCAAAATGGACCTTTTCATCGCTGCAATATTCCTGATCACCCTGGCCTCCTGGGTAGAGTGCAGATCCTTGCCAGAGGTCGTCGAGCCAGAAAAAGTATCCGGTTTTGAAAAATTGATAAGAGTTCGACGTGGGGGTAGCAGGACGCCAGGACCCCTTCCAGAATTGGGTGCCCTGCGAGACGGGATCGACAAAATAGTTGCAGACACGGTGGCCGATGGGGCACTGTGCAAAATCGAAGGTGCCAAGTCGGGAGAGCCGATGAAATGCCCGGAGGGTAACTACCAAGTGATGTGGTCAAGAAAAAAGGACCAGGACTACGCCGACATAGCGATATTCACTGCGAACCTTGTGATTCCATCTATAAGCTAAAATAAGACGGGGGTGACAGATGCCGATCCTCAGGAGCAGAGGTGGTTCAAATCTAATCCCGAATTGTGAATTTGCCGTCAGAATTGCGTAGTCTTTTCTTATCAACGAAAAAACTGATCGTGTATATTTGACGAAAATGGCCCATTGCTCCGACATAGTTTAATGCATTATTTATTGCCCATCGAACGTATGTATTTATTATCATTGCATAATTCCTCCAATGTTGCGCTTATTTATAAAAAGAGATTCTATAATTATGTTATGTTAAATAACGTGATAATTGTTCTAAGATTAATTTATTACTAGGGATAGGTATAGATGATATGTACATGTATTTATTTATTTACACATAGATATACGTATATATCGCTCATTTATCTACTTCCACTATATTTATTGACTACACCGTCATATCTCGTAACTGTAATTCTACGCTTGCCATAGTTGTATACTATATGTCGTCAGTCGCGGCACTTGATTGGAGAATCTAACTATTGTCATGATAGTGAATATTTGCTCGAAATCATCTGATCGCTGAATTATTACGATTTCTAGTTGACGATGAGTTGAGAAATTCGTCGGGGCTGTCGTTACAATAATCATCATAGTATACGAGTGTAATTTTATTTGAAATTCGAGCTATTTGAATTTTATTCATGTACCAAAACTATCTTTATGAATTTAATATTTATATATTTATTGCTATTTACTCAGTATTACCGTGGGGTATTATTACGATTACTATTAGAAACTACGCTAAATAACGTCGATGTATATCGACGTTTGCTGTGATCATTAAGCTATATGTACTTTAGGAAAGACTTCGGTGGAATTTCGATAAAACCCAGTTAAATATTTTCAAAATTGCTAAAGAAAAATCGAATCGAAAATTCCTTGCAACAAACCCTAGCAAATATCGGTATATACATATATTCAGAAAAAAGCGATGAGTTCTAATATCATCTGAGTTTTGTTGTAAGGAATTTTCGATCCGACTTTTTTATTTCTCAGCAATTTGAGACTAATATAATCGGTTTGATCAAATTTCACTGGTCTTCCCTCAAAAAAATATAGAGAAAAAAAAAACCAACTAAAGAATCGAAATAAAAACTAATATACGTGAGTAGGTATATATTATCAGCTTTAAAGACCTATATGCGATATTATAGGGCTTAGGATTTTAAGTAGAATAATATAATATAGAAATGTCGATGTATTTGCCAAGGCCGAAAATCCCAATCCAAAAACAAGAAAATATTATATGTTAATAAAATTATTCAGTATATATGCTTTGAACACGACGTGAGTAAGATGATTCTTTCAATATCCGACCATTTCCTTCCTTGACGTTTTCTTCATTCATTCATTCATTCATTCATTCATCAGTCCATTCACCACATCCTGTTTAGATAACGGAATTATCTTGTTAGAGATAAGAAAACTACTGACGGTTAATTCGAATCACGTTTTTTACAACGATTTTTATATTACCAAAAGAGATCTGTCGAGTTCATACGGGTTAGACGCGGGAATTAGAAATTTAGGCTTGTAGTGGATGTACGTACGTTGGATCACTTGTAATTCGCCATCTGAATTGAGAGATTTCAACGCGTAGAGAAGCGGTATCGCAGTGCAGCGTTCTGACGTCGTATATATGCGCGGTATTTCCCGCGCAGCAGAGGCTCAGTGGCAACTTTCGTTCGGCGTAGATGGAATTTAGGAAATGGTATTAGGTATACAGAGAGGCTAGATTCCGCGGCATGGATTATGAATCTTCTATTTTTCGTCGCAATTTTTGCTCAGATAAAATGAACGGAGTCGTTGAAGTTACGAGATGGACAAATATGGCGGGCTGGAAAACGGCGGAAACCCATTGAACCGAAATTTCCTTTGACGGGGGAATGACATACATATGTACCTACAGTACGTCACAGTACGTCATTACGTGGCTCCATCGAGGACGTAATTTTTGTTTTTTTCAAAAGAACGTCACAGACAGAAGGAAAGTGAGACAATAAATTACAAATTATCCTGGAGAAGACCAAGAAACAACAGTCAGTTAAAATATCCGTTGGTCTATTGACGTAAGAGCTATCGATTCAGAGTAAAGACATAATCGCAACGTTACACATGTTGTAACGACATTTTTCAGCTAATAAATGGTGCGAGGACGACTCTACAGCGCTTCTTGTGTTTTAGCCAAGAAAAATTCACCGAAATATGGTAATAAAAATAGAGGTACTTAGTTTGCTGGCCGATAGATGTATAGCCGCAATTCTTCGTCAGTCACAGATATTTATCAAAATTCTCAAACGATGTCCACTAAATAGAGCAAACACATCAAACATGTGAATTATAGAGAACATTTATAAGATAGCTCAGATAGTTTTTCAGAACCTAGCTAACATAAGAAATATGAATCTGACTGGAATTCTATAGGTTTTTTTTTTTTTCAAACGGTAAAATACATAACCACTTTCTGTCGTAGCAGAGCATTAATCTCCTGCGTTTAATTCCGGTAGGTTGTCTAGTTTGGAAAAAAATACCAATCGCGTCTTGTAGGTGATAACAATTCGACGGCACTATGGAAGAACGTGCTATCTCAAATTGTGCCAGAAAAACGTGCTATCCCAAAATGTGCCAGAAGAACGTGCTAATATCTCAAATTGTGGAAAAAGAACGGGCTATCTCGAACCGGGACGATATTTTCATTGATCCGGCACTGGAATTTGGGGTACGTGAAATATTCAAAGCACTCTTATTCAATAAATTAATCGATTGTTCCAAATATTTTCTCATTTATTTGGTTCCTGTGATACAGATACAGAAGATTTGAGACAAGTTTCAATGAAAAAAATTTTGATTGTTCAAACTTATCTTGGATTTTCCGTTCCTGTAGTATAGGAGTTGAATAAATGGAAAAATAATTGGAACAATCAAATAATCCATTAGAAAAAAGTGATTTGTATACTCCGGGCACCCCAAATTTGAGTACTGTATATCAATGAAAATATCGTCCCTGCTCGAGATAGCACGTTCTTCGTTCACAATTTGAGATAGCACGTTCTTAAGATTAAACCTTAAGGGGGTGCTGTAGCCGATTTTTACCGACATTTGTGATTTTTTAGAATATTTCCGAACGGTGATACCAAATGGACCGTCATTTGGGGATCCAATGATTAAGAAGGAATGGGTTCAATCCGTCAGGTTAAATCCAGAGGAATCGAAAAACGAATTCTTTATCGCAAATCATGAAGTGTGAGCCCGCTTATTTTGGCGCTTATTTTGACTAATATCAAAGCCTATATACACATCAGTGATGCGAAAAAACAGTTCAACAGCCCCGTTCTACGTGAACCGTTGAACGCACCCATCCTGAAACATCTTAATTGTTCGAGGCCATAATGAGGTCCTAAATTGCAACCTCGTTGCAGCTCGTGACAATTTACGATTGTAAATAGCCAGGAAACCATGATATTCTTCAGTTTTTGCGATACCCGAGAAATGAAGCACATCGCGAAGATCACATCAGAGTTATTACAGGTCACGTTCTGTTATTTACGGTCACGTGATGTCGCATATTGAACCATATTACAAACTACCGCATACTTGACAAGTGACACCATTCTTACCACCTACGAGTTTGAGTTCTCAGTATAGTCATCTTCGCGAAATTTTCAGAGCTAAATCATCAATTAAAATTAGGATTCGATCAACGACAAATACATACGGTTAATTGTATAATAGACTCTGCGGTCAGCGAGGAAATATGTGGGTTCGCATCACACAAGCGATGTGAACCGATTTCTAGGATCTTTCACAGCGAGTAGAAGACGGCTTCATCATTTATTTCTGATGAACAATCTCGATTGTTATTGAGAAAGATTACAAATTGCATTTAATTACTTGGATTGAATTAACCTAGTTGGTCCAGTTGGCGTTCATTATCTCCTCGCACGAGTGGGCATCCAATTATTTGCATCTCATTAGCGAATTGGTCACCTACTTTGCCGATTTCGGGTATCCCTTTGCCGTGATGATTCGTCAGCTGGTACGACGGGAACAGGGTGTGGTATATGATCACAGTGTAGGGTACTTCTTGCTGTCGGTTGGTATTCTCACACATCGCCTAGCCATATTCCGCGGATCTGCTTCGGATTGTGGTACCATCCAAGCTTCTAACCTTTCCAGGGTCGGCTCTGCAGCGGAAGACGACCTCTCTGCAGCCTCCCGGTGGATCCACCAGCCTTTAGGATCCACCAGCAGCGTTGGAACGGAACGTTATCAGGACGTTCAGCAGGACATCGGTATTAGAATACCCAGGTGGGGTTTGCCAATACTGGAAATACGGCCCAATATTGGGCCAGTGCCGAAAGCCAAGACTTGTTCGCCATGACTGGCCCAATACTGGCTTGACTTCGGCATGACATTGGCGTAGCCTCGGCACTCATCGCTCAGGCCAAGGTTTGGTTGCTGAAGTTGGCCCGGTGCTGGGCCAGGCTAATTATCTGGACACTTGTTTGCCGAGTCTGGTACACAGCTCGCCCAGTATCAGTCAATGCGAGTAAAATTTGCACTTGCACCCAAATTGAGCACACCAAGTTTAATGAGTAAAAACATACAAAAATCAGGCATGGAATAACTCAAAGTGGAAAAACTCGGTGCCAAAGAACCATGATAGCGAACTTTTAACGAATATGAATTCCGAGAAAAATTGAAATTTATTATCCAATATCATTTAAATGTCTGTGTTTAATCGAGTATTTCTCAATAGCACAAATGCACAAAAGAAACAAAAATTATTATACATTAGTTGATTGTAAACAAAAATTCGCATCAGATTGAGGAGAGAAATGAAATGGGTTATCTAATCAGATATTGAGAAAGATTAAGCTCTGCTTGTGACTTTTTCTCTCTACTGAACCAGAAAATACGGTTGTCAGTAATTTTTGACTATCATTCTACCTGTTTCTCGATGTATAACGTACCTACAAAAAATGATCTTTGATTTTGTCATACCTCAAGCTGCAATCGCCTCATCAATATAGTACCAAATATCCAATACACCAGAAATTAATTCTAGCTTGCCGTCGCGGCGTTTGTACCCAATACTGGGCCAGCATTGAAAAACGAGCAATGGACCGTCCTTATCATTCCGAAGTTTTACCAGTTCTGGCCCAGCGATGGTAGCCAAATCCGGCCCAGCCCTCTAACAACGGACCCCAATGCTGGGCCAACGCTGGGCCATTTGTAAAACCCCACCTGGGTACTTGAAGCTGTAGTTCATTCAGCTGGTTCGGCTGCGGTAGTCTGTATCCTGTACTTCTTCGCCGATGAACTGCAGCTACGAGAGGCCATCGTCGTGATGTTTGCGCAGCCCTTTATGCCGCCGTCATTTAGTACCTATCCGTGATGGTAGAAATCGTGTCCTGGCAAACTACCTAGCTACTAGCTAATCGTGCTGGTTTTTATCTAGGTGCAAGCTAGTTGAATTGTACTGCGGCAAGCATGGCCTGTAACGCTCATTGAGGCTAGCAGCGAGCTACTTGACTAATCTTGGACCAACTTTTACAGTACAGAGTGTCCCGGCTCTAGATAATGGGGTTCGCTCTGGATATACGTAAAACGAGAATCAATAGTGATTAACAATAATTGAAGTACGTTGAAAAAAATTAATAAATTTGAAGTTTTAACAACTAACAATCGACCGCGGACCTATTATTCAACGATGAAAACGCATTTTAAGCACGCTAAGAAAACCGCGGCAAGAATTGTCCTAACCGGAATTTGAACTCACGTCCGCTCGCTTACTATAAGTCGCACGCCCCTAACCGCTACGCCAAACTATCGCACGGTTATCAACCACTGATATATCAGTGTTATTAGCCCACTGTTTTGCCACTTCTTCAACGCCTACGAAGCTACAGTAGGAGCTACCGAGAAAGAATACAAATCGATGGCCTACTATGTGTCACGTGTATTCTAGAGATTGCCAGTGCAGGGCATGATACTATCACATGAGGGTTTCTTTGTCAAACGGGCCACCCGTTTAATCGAAAGTCTCCGAAAATTCTGTAAAAGTTTTTACACGTTATTGGGGATGAGAAAAAAATCTTGGAATTTTTTCAGATTTTTTGGTAATTGCATTCCAAAAATCATTTTTTTCAATCATTTTCACGTCGCATGAGAAATAAGCGCCGGAGCGAAAAATTGTCAAGATGAAATTTGTGTGTCTTTCCCTCAGCTTTTCGGTAGAATTGGAAGAAAAAAAATTCCGACCCATTTGAACCCCCTTTTCCCCAAAAAAACGTTTGGAAATGTGTTTGTTCCGAATTTGGACAGTTTTTTTTTTCTTGAAAAAAATGTCGAACAAGGGTATTCATAAGAGAGTTTTTGGAAAAAAAAGTTTGTAGTGGAGACTTTGATACTCTTCCAGAAAAAATTATTACATAGATGTTGTGAATTTTCGGAATTGAATGAAATCTATGTCATAATTTTTTTCTCGGAGAGCATTCAAGTCTCCACTCAAAATTTTTTTTCCCAAAACTCTCTTATGAATACGCTTCTCTGACATTTTTTTCAAGAAACAACTAAACTGTCCAAATCTGAAAACACATTTCCAAACGTTTTTTTGGGGAGAAGAGGGTTCAAATAGGTCGGAATTTTTTTTCTTCCAATTTTACCGAAAAGCTGAGAAAAAGACATACAAATTTCATCTCAACAATTTTTTGCTCCGACGCTTATTTCTCACGCTATGTGAAAATGATTGAAAAAAAATTAATTTTGGTTGGCAATGACCAAAAAATCTGAAAAAATGCCCAAAATTTTTTCTCATCCCCAATAACCTGTAGAAACTTTTACGAAATTTTCGGAGACCTCGGATTAAACGGGAGGCCCGGTTGACGAGAAAACCCTCATATATGGAAAGAGAATTGAGGACACGAGGGATAAATTTCTGCAATACTCACACAGAGACAAATTCGATATCCAGTTAAAGGATACTCCGCGTATTGTGTTCCGCACACAAGCGAATTTTGCAACCACAGCCCTCGAGGTCCGTTCCTGATCCAGATTTTGACCGGACGAGGATCGGTCGCTTGTCGCAATTGAAAGATAAGCGTGATACCACTATGATGAATGCTTACACGCGTCTTACGTAGCTGTGTTTCGGTGTATGCATCATACGTGTATCGTACACCGGACACAATCAAGTGGATAAGGAAAAGAGTGGCGATATCACGGGAATCGTCGGGGAAATCGGTGCAGGATAAGCGCGAGACATATTTAGCGCAAGTATAGGGAAACTGATGACCAGGATTGATAGCTAGTTCGTCACGATACTCTTTTGTGGCGTTGGCACGCGTCAAACGACCATGTAAATTCCATGAAAATAATCATGATTATCACCGTCGAAATTAGTATAACTATACAGACTATTATCGTTTATGCACTATGTTTTCTCCGGCCTCTTAGCCGTTTCCCCCCATTGAGTTTGTGTGCACAAGTTACGGCATGGCGCCAAATCACGAAGAAATTAATCAAAAAGATTGACTAAGAAATAGTGAATTCGTTGCACGAGGAATAAACAAGAAATAGGGTAGACAATAACCATGACGAGACGATGATTTACCAGGACACCGCAGCGCGTTGAATGAAGTGAATTATATCGGAGACAGGGATGCATGGCGGTGGAATGAATCGCACGGTTTTTTAAAATGATGAACATATTTTGTAGCATTTTTGTTTTGTATTTTTGGTGTTTACAATTTTCATAAAAGCTTATTTGTACGTACATTAAATCACAACATGGAATGTAATGACATAGATTAAATTTATATTATATTTGTAAATTATTAATTCTAATAACTAGGTACCAGCGTATATTACTCACTGGTTTGAGCAAGTTTCATTAATTATCACAACGCATCGCTCGAGATCAATTGGATGAGCATTTTCATAAAGAATATAGTAAATGCACTAATCAATGCAGGTGATGTTAGGTTTTTTCCTAATCTAAAACTTGGATGATGAATTTCATGTCAAACAATCATTTGAAGAGAATTGAAATCAGGGCAGTGGATTCTATTCACTCTGATGGTCTGAAATTCTAATGACTCGATAACTCTAGCAAAGTACAAGATAACCAAAAGAAAGTAATTCAAAAATTACAAGGATCTATACTGATGAGCAGTCGTAAACAATGAATGGGCGCTAGTTTGGCAACTAGCATATGACTTCTTTGGTATTGACAATGACGTTAGTCTGATCCTCGAACGTATAACTAACGTCCGTATGATCATTAGATGAAAAATAAGAGTCTAATGAATAGTGTAGTGAATAGAATTGATGCAATAAATAAGATAAATAAGATAAATAACATAAATAACATAAATAACATAAATAACATAAATAACATAAATAACATATAAATAAGATTTGATGCAGGAGGATAATACAGTATGAAGAAAAATACACGGGTGGGTCACATGAACTTTGAAATTCCCACTCGCTAAGATTGGTTCTTCTTATCCCATCATGGAGTTGCGAGTGCAGTCACAGTTGTTCTGCATGGTATCAAAGATCTTTATGTCGACGGTCTGACAGTTCTCTCGTGGCTCCCATGTAACTGAGTACCTCTCCTGGCCACTATTGCCATTCTCCGATGTATTGCACTTTATTCGTTCATAAGGCCGCGCTAGAACCCTGCAAACGGAATCACTATCTTTACCGCTGGTACCGAAGTCCTCTTCACCAAAGTTGGCAGGAATATTTGATTCTCGAGGTCTGCATTCCACCGTCAAAAAGGATGCGGCGATAGCCAGGATCAGGACGACTAGGGTGATTTTTCCCATTTCCTCGATAGTAGTTGTCAAAATTTTCTTTCTCAGAGATAAATGTGTACGGATGAGAAAATTATGCCTTTTTTTAAAAATTGGCACGAGTGATCCTCCAGTAATTTGTTATTGTATATAGACTTTGCAGTTGCAGAGTTGAATTGACTAATTCACGTCTGTGACAGTCTTGTCGCGACAGTATATGGAGGAGTGATTTTCAACTGACGCCCTGACGATGTCAACTGACGACGTTTTATGTCGGGCTTTGTCTTCGTTGATTTGTGAATGGATTCGCATTCAACCCGAGTTTTATGGCATACTATAGATCCCCCCCCCCTAACGAGCCGCACAACGTAAGTCGCACGCGAATAGCGTCCGACCGGCGCGTGACGGTTAGCTTGGACGTCACCGACGCGGTTTCTTGTGAAAAATAATGAAATTTTTGTACGTTCCTAATATGGAAAAAATAAACCGGCGTCATTGACGATTGCACAACTTGTTCAAAGGACACTAACACAAAAAAAAAAAAAAAAAAAAAAAAAACACTTCTGTGTCACCCTTGCGTTTCATTCTAGCATCCTGCATCCTGGGTGCGTATTGATGCCGTCAAGACCAGAGAAGAAGCGAGAAATTATGAATTCTATAAGAATTCACTAAGAATAGGGAACAGCTCGAGATTTATTTCTCGTCTCACGTCTATTGTATTGTCTCGTTTTGTCTCAAAAAATTTCGACCCTGCGGGTAGGAGCTATATAGGTAGGGGAGGGCCGGGCAAAGTGGGCCCTACCGGGCAAAGGGGGGCCCCCTTTAAAATTTTTCGTACTTTTCCAGAATTAACAAACTTTACAGATTTACTAATTTACTTGTATCAGGAGACTTTTCACATCCTAATAACGATATTGACTAGGACTAGAGAAAATGGCGGGCAAAGTGGGCCCCCCCCTCAGATTTCATTGATGTTTTTCGAAATGAAGAAACATTATAAACTTATTTATTCACTTGTGCCGGGACAAATTTCACGACAAATCAACTGTATTTTACAAGAACTGTGGGATAGACGGGCAAAGTGGACCTTCTGACGTTGAAAGTCTACCGATGCAATTGAAGGAATGAATTTGTGATATTTGTTAATTTTGAAAAAAAGTGGTATTTTTTTCGGGGGGGGGGCCAGTTTGCCCGCAATTTTTCAACTTTGCGGTAGACCCTAATCTTCGGTCAGATTTTCGTTTTTTGGTGAAAATTAAACGATTCAATGACTAAAAACTCAACTCAGAACATTATTTCCTTAAGGGGCCCAGTTTGCCCGCCCTCCCCTACATGAACCCAATCTATGATTTCAATCAAATTTCGATACCGCAAGATGGTTTTACAGATAAGGGTAGCCTTATGTATGTGTGCGCTCTGATTGTAATTTGAATTTGGTCAACACGCCTCTGACTCGAGCATCGCTTGGTCAAAATACCATGAGATCACGGTTGAAACCAAACCCGACGTCCATATACGCGTGAGAGTTCTTTCAAATTTGAATTGTCTACCGGGCTCGGCCCGAATATCAATACGATCTCCAAGAATTATAAATCAAAAATAATATCACAATTATACATTCGTAAGTTCAGTCCTTCAATATCATCGCAGAAAAAAAAAATTAAAAAAAATAAATGATTTGTTTCAACTTTCATGAACCCCAACAATTTTTCTATCTCGTTTCTTGTGTTCAATTGATGTGAAGCCAATTCTTTTCGAGAATTCTCGATTTCTCCCTCGAGAATCTCGTCGATTGAGACAATATTCTTTTGTCTCTACTTTAAAAAATCTTCGGAGGCGAGGCATTTCTTGTTGAAACGAGACAAACTGGAAACTTACCGTCACAATGCGAAATTTCGTCTTGAAACGAGACTAGACAATAAATTTCTGTCCTCGACGGTTTCTCTATACAGGCGTATCTCCAGCCTGGATAATGTCACTTAGTGAAATAAAGACTGTGAAAAAAGGAAGCTAGAAATGCATAAGATTTCCAACCCACGGTGGAGTGAGTGGAATTCGAGTTGGGTTTAATTGTAAGGCAGTTTATTTCAGTAAGCTATATACTGTAATTAACCGAGATATGTTATGTGATATGATTCGAATATCCATGTCCGGTGACGGTGGAGTATAAAAAAGTGCCAAGCTGCGGGATCTCAGTCCACTTTCCTTTCCTTCCTCCTCCATTTTCTTCGCGATTTTCTTTTCCCGTCTTTACGCATCGTGTGCCAAAATTCGTCATCTGCGGTGTGACTCGCGGCGACACGCGTCGATTGAAATTTCCTGAAAGCGAAGCTCGTCAAATCCGGATCTTGATATTAATATCCTTCACGATACGTGTCCTATTTGTTTGAAACTACGACTCGTCACTTGTTTTTCGATCCTTTCAATGTCTATTGTTGTTTTTCACATTCGGGAATTACACGAATATCGTACGTCAAACCGCATGATAAAATAAAATGCGAGACTAAATCATAATGAACAATATTAAATTACGTTAAAGACGGCCGTATATGAATTTGATTATAATCTACCGCGAATCTATTTTCTTCATTATATTGTATACACTGAACCGCAAATCAGTCCAGGCCGCTTCCGATCTTCGCAAGACTAAACCATAAATTTGCAAAAATATTTTTTATTCGACATTACACTGACGCATAGATCGAGTCGTCATTTGTCGCATTCGATTGGATATACTCTTTCGAAGCCGCCTTGAAGAAGATATTCGCGTCTTCCCAACCACCAATGATTGATTTTTTTTCATACTCTGAGAATACTTGTTACGAAATCTGCCGAGATCTGCGAGTAGTCTTCAAATACTGAGATGATCTCTTGAAACTGAGAAGTCTGAGCAAGCGACGCTTAGACTTTAGCGTCTGTTCATACAGGAAAACCATCCCGAGTTTCAGCTGTCAAACTTTATTTTTTGCGGTTACGTAGTTCGTAGGATCGAACACTTTATTACGAACTACTAGTCGATGCTATGATAATCCATGCAAAATTTGAATCATCAAAAACCTAACCTCAATTCGCTGACCTTACGCCTGAGAGGTTCACAGCTATTATCTCATTTCGTATGTTGGCTATAATGAAATATCGCCTTTGCTTGACAAAGCAGCTACCTTAAAAGTCACTCAAATAATCGGATACCTTGCGAGCGACTCAGAAACCGCTCTGTAGCGCTATTGACTTGCCATGCAACTACAGAGCGATTTCAGAGTCGCTGACGAAAGATACTCTTTTTTTAACGAATTCATTTGCTTATTCTTGTTTATCAATTTATAATATGATTGATTCAGTGAATCTGATATTTTTCAGATTGTATTGTGTAGTAGATCTCTTAAGCATGAAACACAAATTTTTCAAAATTTTTGTGAATACCTTTTCGAGTTTTATCGGGTCGGGTCGGATGTGACCCCCCGCTACACTTCAGTGTTGCAAAAAAAAAAAAAAACCCTACACTGCAAGAGTTAAACTGCCCTCCATTGCCACTGTAAAATGAGGGAGGGTTTTTCCACCATTACGGAAGTTATAATTATCCAAAAATACCTTTTCATAATTCTAACCTCAAAATCGCAACTTCGTCGCGATTTCACGGCTCTCACGATGAAAAATAATGATCGTCACTCGTACGTAAAGGCTTTTTGACGAAACTCGTTACAGCACTCGCCTTCGGCTCGTGCCGTAAACCTCTCGTTTCGTCAAATAAGCCTTTCCGTACTCGTATCGTAATGTACTATTTCAGACGGCTCGATTTAAATATTATAATGTGGCAAATCGGAATACCATTTAACCCTTTCCCTATTGTGTGAAAAACGGCACCCTATTCCTACGATGGGGCTTTCGAGTCCAACGACTTTTTCACCGATTCAAAGTGGTTAGAAAAATCCCTAAAAATTTATGAAAATACTTCCAACTGTATAGAATGAATATTTGTATTTTGTTTCGGGAAAAGTTTGATGTCCTATAAGTTAATCACAGGAGAATCATGCGTAATGCGGTAAATGAGTGATTTGATACAAACTATAAACCGGGCACAAAAGCCCCATGTTCGTAGGGAAAGGGTGATTTGGGAACGCTAGATTCATCGTTCGGAACGCACAACGAACTGCAGCCGAAGATCTTCAGCAGTGAAGGTGATTCATAAGTGTATGGTGGCAAGATATCGGGCGTTTTCACTGCGGGATAAACTAATTGTTTTTCAGTAACTGAGGCTTTTACCGTGCGGTTAAATATTCGTATCTGTGATTCATAATTAGAATAAGCATTACTAAGTATAGTCCCGTATCGGCGTGTAGATAACAAATGATATTAAAAACACGAAAGTACCAAACGACCACGCATTCGCCAGCGAGCGTAAGTCAGGCGGTTTTTGACGTGCGCGTGTCTCACGCGGTTTTTCCCAGAAGTGTTGACTCAGGATAATCTTATGGGGTTTTGGGTGCCGGGAAAATGGGCCCAAGTGGGCTTGCAGATATCAATAGTGCCCTTAGTTACCCACAAATCAACATTACAGTACATCAGCTGTATAGTGTGCAAATATATGTGGGCAGTTCCACCAATTATCAGCAACCGATCCGGGGTCAAAATTTCGATTTGTCTGAAATTTCGATATCTTATAATATGTACCGAGATGTGAAAATCCCCCAAGTTTTAGACCTTCAAGCCTCACTGATCGGAAGAAACCCGTTGATCAGTCTTTTAACTTTGACCAAATTGTCTTTTGAATTCGAATTACTAGACTAGCCTTAACGCGAAAAAATAAATATGACGCAGGGAGTTTTTTTATGGGAAAAAGTCTGATCTTTCTGAATATGAAATCTGTTTCGAAGTAGAACATCTCAAACCTACCAAACAAACACGTTTTTTTGAAAAAAAAAATCGTATTTTCGATGGAGCCCCCCGTTAAATAACAAAAATACCTGCGCCCTGATTTCATTTCCAGCGCACTCCAAATACTCCAGCGATTTACATGGAAAACTGCGAGCTTTCACATAAAAATATCAAATTCGAAAAAAAATTTGGGGAACGTCAAAAAAAACACGATTAAAAAAAAACCTGTTTTTTGGTAGGTTTGAGATGTTCTACTTCAAAACAGATTTCATATTCAAGAAGATCGGACTTTTTCCCATAAAAAACCCCCTGCATCATATTTATTTTTCGGAGTTGAGGCTAGTCTAGTAATTCGAAATCAAAAGACAATTTGGTCAAAGTTAAAAGACTGATCAACGGGTTCCTCCCGAATAGTGAGGCTTGGAGGTCTAAAACTTGGGGGATTTTTACATCTCGGTACATATTATAAGATATCAAAAGGGTATAGCCGGGTAAGCACGGGAAAGGTGCCCCCGCTCGGATTGGCTTCTAATTTAAGTATATGATCTGTCTATGAATACGTATGCTCTCGTGTGAATTTCAGATCAATATGTCGCTTCGTTCTCACAATATCGCGATGTGAAAAAAAATCGAAAATCATTTTTTTCTCGAGAACCGCTCGACCGATCTTCCCGAACCGAATAGATGTTATGCACATGGATGTAGTTCACCTATGGAAAAATAATCGAATTTCTGGTCCATGAAATAAAAGTAAAAACGATTTTTGAAATTTTCAAAAAAATCAAATTTGGCATTTTTGAAATATTACCCCCGCCATTTTTTTTTCCATAACATTCCCTTCTTTTGAAGCATAACATATATTTATTACATAAATATAGGTGTGGTGGAACAGGTCACGAAAAATAAAAATATGTATTTCATAATTTTTACCATTTATTTACAGTTGGATAATAGTCTTTAGTTATACAATTGTATGCGTATACGCATATGTAGAGGTGTTCCATGTGAAAACGAGAGCGATCTGACCTTGTGGTTTTCGATTTCGATTAAAATTTTTTTTTTTACATTTCTCATTCCGTGCTAAAACCATACCCGATACGCGTTTTTCGATAGCACCTATCTATTTCAATCAATCAATTTACGAAAATATCAAAATTTCCAATTTTACCATTTTTCGCATTTTTTTTATCCGAAACGTCGTGCTTTGGGGTAAAATTGATTATACCGAAAATGTTCACTTTGAATTGAACTTTCTGAAAAAAAATCGTTTTGAACTTCCGTCACTCACGATCATCGGAAATATTCGAATTTAAACACTAAATTTGAGATTTCCAAAATACGCCATTTTTTATTTTGATTTTTTTGTTTTGAAAAAAAGTAGACAAAAATACGAAACTTTCAAGCCCTCAACCAAGTTGGGGCAGCTTCTCCTATTTTTTTCGGGACTCGGAAGGTCATATTAGTGACAAAAAATGCAATTTTCGAATTATTTTTTAAATAATTTCATATTTATTTTGGAAATTATTTTTTGATCAACTTTTTTCTTCAATTTTGATTCAAAGAAGAAGGAAAAAAAAACGATTGCGCGACCCCTTGCGAAAAAAGTGGACCGCTTTTAAAAAAAATAATTCGAAAATTGCATTTTTCGTCACTAATATGACCTTCCGAGTCCCGAAAAAAATAGAAGGAAAATCCGCCCCAACTTGGTTGAGGGCTTAAAAGTTTCGTATTTTTGTCTACTTTTTTTCAAAACAAAAAAAATCAAAACAAAAAATGGCGTATTTTGGAAATCTCAAATTTAGTGTTTAAACTCGAATATTTCCGATGATCGTGAGTGACGGGAGTTCAAAAAGATTTTTTTTCAGAAAGTTCAATTCAAAGTGAACATTCTCGGTATAATCAATTTTACCCCAAAGCACGACGTTTCGGATAAAAAAAAATGCGAGAAAATGGTAAAATTGAAAATTGCGATATTTTCGTAAATTGATTGATCGAAATAGATAGGTGCTACCGAAAAACGCGTATCGGGTATGGTTTGAGCACGGAATGAGGAATGTAAAAAAAATGTTAGGTCGAAATCGAAAACCGCAAGGTCAGATCGCTCTCGTTTTCACATGGAACACCTCGTCCATACATCCGAGCAGGGGCACTTTTACCGTGCTTACCCGGCTATACCCTTTCAGACAAATCGAAATTTTGACCCCAGATCGGTTGCCGATAATTGGTGGAATTGCCCATATATACACAGAGAAAAAGAACTTGTTAAATCAAAAAAATATCGTTTGAGTAAAAAAAATCTGCTTTCACGGGCCGCGAAATGAGGTTTTCATGGTTGGAGCAACAAAATACTTTTTCGAAACAAAGAAATTACGTTTCCATTCACTAATTCTTGCTTCTAAGGCAAAATGCACAATCGATTATTACAACAAATTTCCTCGTTTGGAAATATTTAGTAAATTCAACAGATTATTTGTCTCGGTGTAGATATACTATAATGTTATTCCGGTCGGTGATCAATTCGATTTGCTCGGCACACAAAAATTATCCAAGGTTATATGGAAGTCTGTTAGAAAATTCTATCATTACCAATTGTTGTTTCGCCAAAAACGCTAATTGTATTTTCTCGACGACTACCCAACCGATGCGAATGAACCCTCGACGAATGAATTGCATTTTTTTGGCAGAAAGTGGCCAGGTATGTCACTTCGTCCAAAAAACTGATAGGCTCCCAGTAGAACTCATATCTCTTATGTTAGCTGAGTTAAGGTGGACATGATCTCTACTGTATCACCTCAAATATCTTCAGTCAAGTCCGGGAGGAAATCTAGGCATCACTTATTTTCGAAGTATGAACACACCGTTGAGCCAACGACGACAATCGTTTGTATCCACGCGATTAGGATTACACAGCGTATGCCTATCATAGAATTCCATAATTTGCGTGTTGCCCCGGACCCTGAAAAGCAGGACATGCGGAAATGTAGAGCTTGCGATTTCCCAAAAGGCGTCAAACAGAGATAGTCGAAAACTGAGTAGATGAACGATTTTTTCGGAAATCCAGAGTCAGCCCACAAGTCGGTCGATACCGACGAATACAATTGCATCAACGCGATTGGCTACTGCTGCTGCATACGCGTACATTCTGCGTTTTTATTCCGCAATTGCTTGTGCTGCGAACGCATCTACGTCGTTAAATTCCGCGATATTTAGGTGTCGCACGCACGCGGTTTTGCCTAGCGCGGAACGCGTGTATTTTTCACAGAATTAACCGAGTCGCGAGCCTTGTGGTCATCGATCATCATCATGTATAGCTATAAGTACATACGTCCGTACGTGGACAGTCAATCAAACAAAAGGCAAGAGATGACTCGTCGTCGCAAGAAAGTGGCTCATCCCGGGGATCATCTCAGATCCTTTGATGTTTTTCCCGGTTCCGGATCTTACGGAAGACGAAGTATTCTCACCAAGCCAGCAGGATGTCAATGGGTACTTACAATTAAACTTCTTGAACGAAAACAAATCTTCACATAACCACTACAAATTTGAATAGCACGCCGAAGTCTAAGCCAAAGTACGAAAAGCTCAATTCTATGAAAAGGCGACTGGCTCAAGTATACAGGGTGAGATATTTGAAACAGGCCACCTGAATAACGGAGTTCCTTTATCAATGATGGGAAAATGCTTCAGACGAAAGTTGCTCGGTTCCGAGGGGGGCAGTTTCTGATGTGAACAGTTTTCTTCGTAGGCGAAGGCGTGAAGGAGATTTTGAGGCCACATCAATAGTTTCAAATGGAATGATGTGTTTTACTATTCACTTTTCGATAGAGCGTTCGAAGACGCTTCCAACGACCTACGATATGAAACGTGTTCAAGGTCGTCGAAGGTCAACTACAAAAGAAAATACTTCACCAAAGAATTTTACATCGTCACTGATTGATGAATCAGACGTGATTGATGAATCGCGTTCACAGGATCCTCGGAAAGTTTAACCAGTGACCCGCTCAAGGGGTTGGAAATGCATCAGGATTTACGTCTGCAGTGATGCGTTGAGATTTGGGTATCAGCGTCAGGAAACCAGAATCCGGAAACGACAATTCGGAGTCATGTATGTAGCAGCTGCACCTTCGTGAAAACAACAACCGCATGAAAAGAGTGAAAACCTGGGAAAGTTCTGAATGTTTTCGTCTCATTCAATTGTCTTACAGTCATTTCTGATTTGGAGCTAATACTATGTTGATGAAGGTCAATATCATAAAAATCCGTTGACTCGTTCTCGAGATACGACCACTAGTCACTTTTTTGGTAAAATTTTCGTTCGCTCAATTACTCAAAAACTAGTCGACCGATTAAATCTAAAATCTAATGAGCTCTGAATTACAAAGAACCGCATCGATTGAGACCAAAATCATGAAAACCCGTTGATTCATTCTCCAGATATAAAAGTCGGACATAAAATTCATCACACACCGTGGAGATCTGGTGAAAACTCGACTTTTCCTTTTACGGGATGATTATAATAACTTTCTTTTTTTCAAACGCGTGAAGTTGAAAACCGTCGTTTAGACAGAATATCTGAAAACAATCTTGAAGATCTCAGTAATCTGATGAAAACAGCATGTCAGTGTTGTGATTTCACAGCGCGGATATCTTTCACGAGAGTTACCGCCCCCGCAGGACAATGCACGTGCGGAGAAAAAGCTCTCTTCAAATATTGAGTATTACGTGTACTCACTATACCGCACGCGGTCGTGCTTCGAAATTACGAATACATCTATTACCATGCCAATTATGTACGCATGTGGCTGGTAAATTATAAAGTATAATGATCCAGAGGCGCCACGTGCTGAAACACGCGATATAGTTATAGTACTACGCATAGTACTCGTGACAGTCATGCACCAGACACCACGCGCATCGACTTAATCAACAAATTAGCCACGGCCGACTATTCTGGAATGAAGATCCACCGATCAGCGGCTCTGACGTTGATTAAGGTGACACATGATGATCTACACGGGCCACATCACTACTACAGCACGTAGACCCATCCTGTCAATACATTTGGAAATAAAGAAAATTTGGTCGAAATGCCAAAACCGAATCCTGCCCGAAAAAACTGCGTATCGTCCAATTCATCATGGGAGCGGAGATCCAAATTTTCGACTCCCTGCAAATGTTGTTCATACTCTTAGCGTAAATTCCTGTATAAATTGGTGATCGTCAAGTGGGCTAGGTCGTCATTCTTGCTGGATACATAAAAGCCAATAAACGTCATCATAGTCTTCTCGTAGTCTCTGTTTATTTACCAACGATGAATGGCATAGCGATAGTAAATCAAGCACCAGAACCCCGATCAGTGTATTCGCAGGTGCGGTGGATTCCTCAATCAGCATAGAAACGCTATAAATCTACTCGGAACCAGTTTTGAATGTGGATGTTTATATCCATGTATACTTAATAGCTTGTTGCGGTACAAAGTCCGGCATCTTGCAGACTGACTTTTACTCACATGCTCTACCAACATCGAGCCTGTTGTCCGATGGATCGCGAGGGTATGTGTTAATAATAGTGACATAACTTTAGCCAGAAAGAGGGAAAAAGAAAAAGGTACAAAAATAGAACCACAACATCACAACCGATCAGTGCGAAGGCCATAAATATTATCATTCCGCATCTGGCACATACGTATGCGGTATGCTCAAGTAGCCTGTTCCGTTACGCACTAGTCGTCGTTAATAGCGATTGTAAACGTCAGAAGAGGACGTCTTGTCGTCATAGCTCGACTCGTTATACAGGATTTCATCAGGAAACTGGATAAATCAACTTATTTATAAACACAGGTACCACCCATCACGGTTTATATTTCGCCGACAAACCAGCCAATTATCTTGCATACTTTCTTATTCTATATTTATACGCGTATCGCTAATTATAGACATCCGAACGTGTCTACATTGGACATATGGGTCCAAATTCAATACAGGCATGTTATACATTGTACAGCTTCCACGATCCGAATTCTTTTTATTTTGGCATATGGGTCAATGGGTCATGCCCTCAAAAACGGAAATCAGAAACCGTCGGTCAAGTATAAAGTTCGAATTTTCCAAATTATTACATCTCGAAGATCCAGGGAACTCAAAATCATCACCAGCACTCGCAATATGCGAAGCAATCATACTATCCATTCATACGGGGAGTTTGTATTTGCTCAAATCATTGACGAATGCTCATATCATAGTCAGGGTTGTGAAAATTAGGATCCAAAGTGCTATTTCATTATCCATCACATTCTCAAATGACTTCAATTATACGGATTGATAACGTACAAATCGATGATTGAGTTATGGAAGTAATTGCGGTCACTGGGTACTCGGGCGAGACACTGGTCCAAGTTCGTTCATTCATTTGTGCAATACCACGAAACGATTATACCAACGGCCTTCGGCTCTGAGATCATTCACCTCATCGTTGTGGGTATAGGTATAAATGTTGTATGTTGGAGAGCTGGGAATCGGGAATAAAATGAGAACACGAAGACGAATTTGAATCAATTAGTTGTTCAACATCAACAACCTTGACTCGTCAGGTACTTTAACCTGTGAAGCATGCCAGAGGCTTCACTTCTCATATTTGTGGAAATGAAGTGAAATGAATCCAGACTAGAGATTCTCATGAGTATACCACGGTTTATACGAGGCTGCTTTCGCAATAAGTTCAATTACCCTGATGAGTAATTACATCTTATTAACGACCGATTATCTTTTCAGGGGACACTGATTGTAGCGATACCCCGCATGATATCGATCGTTATTCTGCGCTTTATGCCCTAATGGAAATTTTTTCATTACTACGAATTTCTACGAAGTCTCAGAAAAATTTTAACACTTTATATTAGATCAATAAAAATGGAAGTTTTTCGTGATTGTTTTTCATGGAAGTAAGAATAGAAAAATCACTAATAACAATCGGACCCAGTAACGGGCATATCTTAGGCAGGTGAAACACAGAATTGCATCATATTCGAAGATATTGACGGGCTCAATTATGACTCGAAAGACAAATCTCAGTCTCAGTGATGATGCTGGAAAAACCAGAGTCACTCCCAATTCTTAACTGTCCAAGCAAATGACCGGAAAGGATAATTATAATGTTATGCACGCGAATAGTCAGACATGATCAGCGACTTTTCCTACAATCGTCGAATCGATTTTCGGATTTTTTTTCCGAAATAAGAATCGCGAGAAAGAAAAGTACGCGCTAGTTAGTTTCGTATTGGTTGTGCATGGTGATTCAATCTGTTTTATTGATATGATGCAACACCGCGGCACGTGCTGATGAAATTACCTCCAATGATTGGGGATTGCATCATGGTCATTGCCGATTCCTGCAACTGCAACCGCTCACTAGGGTGTCCGTTGAAACACTGAATTCTGAATCGGACTAGACGCACCCCCTACTATGATTTCAAATTTTAAAAAAACAAAAATTTCAAGCGCTATTTGATCCTTCTATCTCAATTAGAAGGCGTGCCTAAATGTCCAAACAGTTTCCCATTCAAATAACATTGGATTTTTTCATCTTTCCGACGCTAATTTCTTACGTAGCCAATAGAAGATAGAAAAAATCATAAAATCATACAAATCTGTTCATTCCATCGAAGCATCACTTATGAACAATTGAGGACCAAAAAATCCAAGATCTGTCCAACGCTGGTTCTGATTCTTTGCGGCAACCGAGTGATTCTGTATGTTCCTATCTTCAGCGCAACCACCATTATACTAAAAGTAATACATGATGTAAAATATGGATAATGAGGGTCAAACCCTCCTCTAACACGATGATTTTTTCCAAATTCGTTCGTAGTGTTCAAGTTGCGGAAGAAAAAAATTTATATTTTTAAGAATTTCAACCCATTTCAACCTTATGGACGAGGAATAATTTCATCCTCGTAAACGATGGCGTGAAAGAATTGATGGCGCGATAATACTGCACTGCCTATTTTTTCCTAGATGAGTGGATATACGATATTGGGTTTGCCCGTGCCCCGGGAAAAAAATAGCACAGACTGAAAGATAAACATTTTTTTAGGTGACTATAACTATCATTTAAACTGTGTTCTATATGGACGCTGAATTTTAGAAATGAAACATTTTGACAACTCGAGAAAATTGAGTTCAAACACCAAAATCGTCATGCCCCTCCAACATATTTGTTGATTCTAGTAGCAATATTAGGTAATCTATTCAATAGATTGTAATTATAAATGAACTTTCTTAGAGCTGTATGCACGTATAATTGTATTCCAGTAACAAAATTGATCCCATATTGAGATTTTTCGAAATATTCCATTTTCCGTTCTGTCCCCCACTTTTGATGTCTCCTCCCCTGGCATTTTTATAACCGTTATTTTTGAACCAATAGAATGTTATTATTCAATATACCATGTCAGCGTGTTAAGAGTTTCGCACGAAGTTAGCAACACGTGACGGGTGAACGCCGTTGCGCTTTTGGTTTCATAGTTAGCACGCAGCAAATGCCGCGTTCGGTTCTGGGTGCCAGTGATCCTGTCTCTACCCTGGCAAGTTGTGCATCGCGATTAGTTATCTATTTGTCTTAGTTGTAGGCAACATCTATTGTAATAAGTGCAATATTCATCCTGTTCAAATTTAGAATCGAAAGCATAATTTCTGTCTATAATATCAATGAATTTCCGCAAAAATGTCTCTCCCCTACCCTTGTCCTGCCGTATTTCCCCTGGCATATTGTCGTGCCAGGGGCGATATGCCAGGGGAAAGACGTTTTTGCGGACGTTGTCATGCCTTTACAGTACATTATCTGTACATGTTCGTATCTGAGAGTCTGTTATATCTTCAATTTCATGAGGAATACTCCCTCGCTTGCCCGTAAATATACCCTGCATTTCGAATATCGGCCCTGATCAGTGTCTTTCCCCTGGCACCTTGAAAAGTCATTAAAAATAATAAAAGTTACTGGCCCTTTGGTAGCAATCATCAGAAGACTATTAATATTCCGGTAAATATGGAATTGACCGTAATCATTACATTTTGAGTTTTGCCATGAATGTTAGGATCTGAGACCCAATATCGTATATCCACCCAGATACACATATGTATCCACGATAAATTTGTATGATTTTATGATTTTTTCTACCTTCTATTGGCTACGTAAAAAATTGGCATCGGAAAAATGAAAAAATCCAATGTTATTTAAATGGGAAACTGTTTGGACGTTTAGGCACGCCTTCTAATTGAGATAGAAGGATCAAATGGCGCTTGAAATTCTTGTTTTTTTGTTTGAAATCATTGTAGGGGGTGCGTCTAGTCCGATTCAGAATTCAGTGTTTTAGCGGACACCCCACCACTCCCGGACCAGAAGATCGGTAATCCGGAACGTTTTCGAATTATATGAGCAAAAATCGATAAAAAGGTGATTGAATGACAGGCCAATGCCGTTGAGGTCTTCGACAATTCAGCACATATCGCAGATGAAGGACCAGAAGAGCGTATCCGTCAAGAAATTTTTTTTTCTCTCTTCCATCGGAAACGCCTTGAAATTGGTGAAAACGCGTGGATCCATTGAAATTCACGGAAAAAAAAATTTTATGTTTAGTTTGTAGACTTCATAATTAAATACCTAGGATCAGATGGAACTGAATTTCTTATTGAATCCTAAAAATGGGATAAAGTGAGACAATAACAATCATAATTCTTCAGACGAACATAGCGACAAAACAGAACATGGAATAAACCGCATTGAGCCGAAGACTCAGCGACGGAATTCTTCTGATAATAAAGAACAGGAAAAAAGTGATGAAAACAAGACGAGAATCTAGGTTGTCGACTGCTGGCTGGGTTTCTACCGCAAGTCGGTAAAACAGAAGTTTATGGCGTGATCTACGCGACTACTTATTGCCGATGATGAAGGGATCATGGATCGCGTTGCTGATTTCTTCCGATTGAATTCATCCCACATTACGGACTTACCTATACTTACTTACTAATTTCACTGCGAATTTATTATAAGTAGCTCAGGGCTATCTTTTTTTCTTCCGCACCTCAATGTTATCACTCAAACGTAGGTAATGACGGAAGTGCGTGAATTTGACTGATGTGGTCTCCTCTCTTCATTCCACAATTTACTATTTAGAGCTCGTGAATCTAAAAACAATCGAACATCTTTGACTTGACGACGGCGACAGCCGTAAGGTGCCACGTGACTATGTTCGGAATTCTATTATAACCAATTGTTATATCTATGCATTTTTATCTAATGAGAGATTGACAACAACAACCGATCGAAGCAACGCTGCAACTTTCTCGAACCTCGCGCCTCGCAAATGAACACCCAATCAGAACACCAATAAAATGCGGACAGGATTTCGACTCCTTCTTCTTATAACGGATATAAATACACAGGGTTTCAAGATAGTAAATAAGTAAAGCCGATTTCGAGAATCTCGAGCATATATTTTAATTACATAAATATGTATACTGGTTGAATTTCTCCATTAAGAAATTGTATTGTTTATACATCATTTAACTTGAGTTCTGTAACTGTAACGAGAACATCCTTTGTCTTATCACACGTGAATATCACTTTACAATAATACCTATGTATCATAAGTCCAATTCATTTCTATTGATTATTGATAGAAATCGAGCAAATAAATGGACTGAATGTTCTAATGACCAAATTCCACTTATGCTACTTATTCTACTGATTCCTATGTACTTATTCCCACTTATGCTAGCTTCGCAGATTGTTTCTGTGACGAACACTTCTGCCTACTATGGCAGATCTTTCACAGTTCAACCGTTGTGCTATTCAAAAGTTTTGACGGGCCGTTTCTGAAACATAATATATCAAGCGGATAATTCGGCTGAACACCTTCGGTCGGACCAATAAATAACTTCCGTTCTCGATTTTTCGAGCTCGGAAGACTTGCAGTGTACTTGAGTGGGAAGATTGTAAATGCTCCTCTCAAATTACAAACTATACATATACTGAATCAATCAATTGGCAAATTTATTCCGATTCAAGCTGAGGCAAAGATCATCAAACTCCGTTGATCCGTTCGCGTGATATGAGTAAAAGAGAATTTCGTTTCCAGGAATTCAGTTTTCGAATGATTCCATAATTATTGGACCAATGAATTTCAAAATCTAATCAGCTCTGAATTATGAAAAAGGCCATTAAAAATCATGACCATCGGAAATAATTCTCCGGACCTCAAAAACTAAACTTTTCATTTTTTGGATGATTATAATAGGTTCCCCATTTTTCGAAGCGAAAAGTGAAAAAAGAAAAGTACGACGGTGATTTCAATTTTCACATTCATCGGCACAAACGCCAAGTGTCATTGATCGGAATGAAAAGTTAAAGTGACTTAAAAATATACTTACAAATGTTCGCACAGTAGAGGGATCTGTTCAGGAATGTAATAACGAGCGTGTGGTGAAACGACTAGAAGTGGATCGTCCGAATCGTCATCAACTGCGAACCCCTTCACCCTGGAGAAAATAATTTCGAGATTGAGCATAACGTGTTTGGAATAATTGATGGTATCGACATAGACTTCGATTTCATCCGAATGAATATGACTTGTTGATAATGCTCACCGTACAACGAAGTGGCGACGATATTGCGTAGTAGCGTTAACGAACAAAGTTGTGGCCACAGCGACGGCGTAAGGTACGGCCGCGTCGCGGAAATCACCCTCAATCTGCTGATTCTGATTTTTATTAATTCGAGAACGAAACTGCGGAGTGTCGACCCAAACTACTTTACTCCCATTTCTCATCAGCTTTTCAACCCACCCAATAGCACCGAGTCCGACAACCATTTCCCATTCGTCTGTTGCGTATAAATCATGCACCTTCAATAAAACGTTGATGAAATTTAGATCGAGCTCATCTAACTCATTGATTTAAGAGTCGGAACGTGGCGTTTATATTCAGTAGCTATCACGGAGTATCGAAGAGAAGCACAAACTCCGTGACACGAATATGATATCTCTTTTCATATGGAATTCAGAGGCGATAATATGGTACAAGTCGCTTTGAACCTAACCTATGTCACGTTAGAAATATGAATCTGACTGGAATTCTAGTCGTTTTCTCTAAAGATTAAAATACTTAGCCACTTTCTGCCACAGTAAAGCATCAATCTTCCGAGTTCCATTCCGGTAGGTGGTACGGTTTGAAAAAAACTACGAATCGCGTTTTTGAGGTGATGACAATTGGCAATGTATGTACCGCAAGTAATCATGATTCGTGTAATGAGCTGGATCATTAATCGCGTTGGTTTTATTCGTAAATCGTGTATATGTTACGTAGACTTCTTTTCCGGGTTTGTATTTCACGGAAACTGAGGGTCTGTGCCGATCACGGCGCTACCAAACGTTGGATTTTTTTTTTTTTTTTTAACCATTTTTCGACTCGATAGCCAACCAAGTTTGTGCTGCTCTTTATAGTTCGCAATACTCCGTGGTAGCTGTACAATAGTACATTTCGTTACGACTACGGATAGGCTTTTTTGGCGAAACGAGAGGTTTACGGCCCGAGCCAAAGGCGAGGGCTGTAACGAGATTCGTCAAAAAGCCTTTTCGTACAAGTGACGGACATTATTTTTCATCACGAGAGCCAAGAAATCGCGACGAAGTTGCGATTTTGAGGTTAGAGTGAGGAAAATACTATTTCGCCCAAGTGACATATTGCTATTGTTTCACTGCAGTGTACAAGTCGCTACTCGAAAGAGGATATTTCATCAACACATATAAGGATAATCGCACTTACATGGCTGTGACAATCCTGTTTCAATTGGTTTCGGAACGAATCGATCATTTTCATAAACAGGGGGCAGCCCTTAACGTAAATCAACAAAATGTGCTCGGATTCCTTTTCCGGCAACTCGTTAGTTTCTCGTGGTTCTTGGAATTCGTTCATCTCGCGACATACGTTGATTAGTGGCAAAAACTTGAATAACCCATACGCAACTATCGCTATCACAATAAGACCGAGCAGTGCGAAGGCAACGAAAGTCAAATCGGAGGATTTCACATTTGTTACTAAGTTGGTCGCTTCTTGGTAACCTGTAATTTAATTTACCATTTATTCTAGATTCCTTTTCGAGATCTTTTACATTCTGATATTAAAGACAAAACCAAGTAGAAATTACCGAGTGGGAGAAAAATTTCCTCGTCGACTAGGTACCATCTCGTATAATCATAAGACGGTGAATTAGACCCAATAAAGCATTCGGTTTCGGCCATGATCGGCTTGAATCGTAAATAATACGTATTTCCACCACGTAGCAAGTTTGTCCATCGAATTGTTGCGCTCCATGACGTACCGTTTATCCTCTTGGTGGATACCTGTCGAAATTCATTAGGATACGAGGTAAACTAGAAATGAGTTTTTTTTCTCAGAATTCGCGGAACGAACGTACATACGAGTATCAATGCAATTACCTCAGCTCCGAGTCTTGTCGTCAAATTTGACACTGAACATTCCGTCTGTCCTTCGACCTAGCAAACACATTGATTAGAACCCTGAGACCCGATCGATGATCGAATTAACAGCGTTAAGGCAATGTCTAGCAAAGTAATGACTTAACGATGTTATTCCATAACGTTTCGGTACTTTCAATTTCAATACAAGTTGAGTAAATTACACTGATATATATCTCGCAGTCCTGCGTGGCCCTTAATGTTTCGTTGAGCATGTCTTTTCGAATCACTTCATCAAACGTAGCGTTGACTTCTCCCGGAAATTCATAAACTTTGGCATTTACTCCGGTGCACTCCGGTACCTTGATTACAGTTATCAGCTCTTTAGTTCTGAAATGATTTACCAACAGTCAGCAGCTATTTGGCTATTGATCATACGACGATTATTGCGAAGAATAACAGGCATCGACATACATGAGGCAAACATATCGAATCACGAGGTACGTAATCATGTTTTACCCAGAATCAAACTTTCCGCAAAGGTATTGGGTAATATACTCACTTTTCTAGAGACTCGGGTTGGGTGCGATTTTCATCAACTTCCAGCTTCGAATCTAAGTAGTGGTAGCTGGTATCGTAGAAGTCAGGACCTACCAGCCACTTTTCGTCTCTATTGTTCTTCATAACGACGTAATAACATCCGGTGAATATTTTGTCATATCTTCTGCGAAATGATGGGCGCTGACTCCGAAAAGTCATTGTAATTACTCACAGAGGGAAAGTAAAAGTGAATTTCACTGAATTTGACTCACGTAGAATCAACTGATCATCGGTATCATAATTATCGTTATCATTTTTATTTAAAGCTACTCACCGTCCCGGGTTCTACTTTGAAGATGCATCCGTGCTGTCGGAGGGACCGATTTCCAGTAATATTGACCGGACACTCGGACAAGTTTTTCATATATGGGATAGCGAATAGAATGAGTTTAAAATATTCCTTTGTTTTATTTCCCACTACGTCAAGCTCTGCCGGAAAAAGTCCAATACACATGAGGCAACTAATTGCACGAGTTCGTCCAAATGACGGTAGCAAAAATGTTCGATCAGTGAATTCCATCAAGTAAAAATCTTACCGGTCTTATTATCCACCGTGAAAGTTTGGAATTTGACGTTGTGAGCTGGCTGCGTAGACTCGTTGCCAAAACTCCACTGCACAACTTCCCGAAACTATAAATGATTAACTGAGTTATTGTTGAGCAGTCATTTACCGAATGGATAATTCGTCGATTGCGATATCTTTGCAAGCGATACGTGCCCGTTCGTAACTCAGGCAGTCATCACCATGAACAGTCTGCATGATATCTGGACTACAAAAGATGCAGATGATGACACCACACTTGATCACATTGTACATCCCGGACTTGGGATCGTCGAAGTTCTATGTCCCCGACTATTCTACAAACGGTGAACACATGAAAAAAAAATACAGCAGATGTGTATGATCGGAGGTTGCTATCTGAACGGCCAACAAACACGACTAATGTAGTCTGGAAAATGATTTCGCCTTTATCGCATGAATTTACCGCACGCCACCCGGATGTAAATATAACTACAATAAACGACGTTTCTTCCTTGACCTCTCCGGCTCCTAAAACTTACCGAAACAGTATACACGTCGTGAGTTAAGCGCAGCATACATTAACATATTTTGTTACATACATCTATCAATATAATGAATCGGAGATGAACGGAAGAGCTCTCTAGTTATTGAACAGTTATCGACGATACGTACGGTGGCACTCGCATCACGGAGAGATCTGATTCCGTTGTTGTTTATGAAATACGTGGATACTAAGCATTCTTTCAGCACTTTTGATTTTGTTACGAGGGCTAATTGTGTCGCGTCGCAGTTGTGGCAAACCGAGGGCAGATAATTTTGCGCCACATCCACCAGATACAAAAGGATCGATGTAACAGAGTCATCGACGTCCTTGAAGAAAAGAAAACGTTTGAGCTTCGACGAGGAAAAAGTTTTGATGAATATCATACTATTAGCTCGCACGTTTTCTCGGAATTGACAAAAAAACGATTGCCTGTATATCTTTCACATTGGTACTTTCGACACGCTAGATTATGCCGCCACTGATTATGTACCATACTGGACTACAACTGACGCGATCATAGGTCTCGTTTTCAGATATCAGTTATCAATGTCAGATATTGATGTGAGTCGGTGGGGACCGTGGTGGCTGTGGCACTGGCACGATGGATATTCTAGGTGCTGATTGAGCTGCAGTTCTAATGTTCTGTTACCATTCTTCATTGGCAACTGCTAGTATGAACTTGGCGTGGTTTTACAGAGCCACCTTGAATCACAGGAATTTAAAAAGTACCCAGTTTTTGTAAAAGTACCCGAATTCGAATAACGCCGATGGGGCAGGGTTTGACGTTATCCGCAGTGGAATGGTAGAACGCGGTCAGAACGTTTGTGGTTAAAACATCCTGTCGAAACTCGAAGGAAAAGAAACCTGAAGAACCGCTAATTCTTACCGACTGTATCGTATACTGTAAGATAGGTAGAAGGAGGTGGATTGAGACACAATTTCTTCGAATCTAATTCTGCTTATGATCGAGTTTATATCAATGTAACATATATTTTGGAGAATTCTTTGAACATTAAATCGGACTCCTATAATTGCACTTAATTGGTATGTTTTCCACTACTACCCACATAATTGTGAGTCGTTTGTACTCAAGCAGCTTATTATCTAGTCGCTATAACTAACATTTGTACTGGTACATCAAGTCTGATGTATGGATTATGGTATATGTTATGTATTTTGAAATCGTTGGGCATACGACTTCGGTATAAGCCTACTTACATTAGTTTGAACACATTTCAATAATTATATCACTAATAAGCTATACCCGAGATTCAGTGATCGAGCATTCTTCTCAGGCATCAAAAACACCGATGAATGATGGTTTTGGTTTTGTACGTGAAATGAATGCTCCATCTAACCACCAACTAGTACAACTTCATTAGAGTTTGGATGAATGGATGAGAAATGCAGCAATGACAATGCATGAGAAAAAATGTAACATTCGTTCGGTCATCGGAAGTACAAGTAAGATTTGCGAATACCTAATGGTTGTGTGAGAAGAAGAGCGATTCAACATATTGAGAGTAAATAGAGTAATAAATATAACAAATAAGTAATATATGTGATAAATTATTTGGGAAACGCTGCAAGAACAGCAAGATGTGTGCAAGTCAAGGACATCCGGATTTTTTAACTTCCTATTGACTCGCTAGTTAAATGCTGGACCACTTCTTGTCCTCCAATTAGAGTTGCTGGATCGATTACACATGAGTTCGATGGCATTGGCAGTTGCAAAGACCTCTAGGTAGCCACTCTCTTCTCGCATGACTGAGTACCCGGTTGACTTATTTTCAAATTTGCAATCCACCCGTTTTCCCATACTTTCTGTCGGCATAGGAGGAACAATGCAAATATGAGTCCCTCTCTCATCACCCTCATCTCTGGTACGCCCCGCATCCGGAGCTCTTACTTGAGGCATGGATTCGATCATCGAAACGAAAGTGACGATGACTAGGGCGACGAAGAAGCAGCTGTTCCTCAACATGTTTGTGATGGTAGTTTTCTGGTTCTTTCCCGGTGACTTGGGGTGAGAAATGACGAAATTCTCTGATTAAAACGATTTGGATCTTCTAATGCTCGACTCCTGAGGACTTGAGTGGTCTGCTGTTTGTCAAAGCTGGATTAATATCACAGAGTCACGACAATTGAGAACTGGTAGCACCTGAAGTCAAGTGAATCGATTGATGACTTTTCGACGATTTTGCCCAGTATATATATATATATATATCTGTATTGTTTTCGATCCCCACTCCGCAGGGTATCCACGCGCACCGCACGCGTCGACGTTGCCTGACCGCCATAATGACGATTTTCCGTTGGACGTCACTGACGCGATTTTTGTGGATTCCTCGTATGGTGCGAGGTGAACACGATGGTGAGTCTGACTCACTTTGAAAAGCTTTGGATTTCCGTATCCGGTGATGATGGAGTAGGAAAAAGTTCCGAAGCGGATCCTAGTCCGCTTTCCTTCTTCTTTCATTCTTTCTCTCGTTTTTGCGATGTTCTTCCGCGTGGGTTCCACGCATCCTGCAACCATTAGCCTTCCAAAACAGTCGCCTGGATGCATCCACCGGCTACAACGGGACAGGGGATAAATCACAATGCGCAGGATTGAAAATTGGTCATTTGTGGCGTTGGCACACGTTAATCAAAGATTCCTGCGCACCTACAATGCCGATCGAATGCCTGATCTAATTATTATATTGACTAGGATGCGACCGGTCTGGTTTCTCTTTTTTTCGTCTTTCATTCATACTATCACGTATTCATTCATTCAAAAATTATCAGTTGTTTTATTTTTGTACTCCGCAGAATTTGCACCCACATACCGCACGCCTATTCTCTGACGTCAAACCACAAAAAAATAAAAAGCCATCGAGCGGTGAACAAAAGTAGTAAACAATTATCGTTAAAGATCCTATATGCAGTTGGTAAAAATATTACGCAAATGGCTTTTCTACTGTGAACATCGATGTAACCCTTTCCATATAAACATGCGGCTTTCCTGTCCGGTTGATTTGGATCAAATCACTCATTTCTCCGCATTACGCATGATTCTCCTGTGATTACCTTATAGGGCAATCAACTTTTCGCAAAACAAAATACAGATATTTATTCTATTAGGTTGGAAGTATTTTCATAAATTTTGGGGGATTTTTCGAACCACTTTGAATCGGTGAAAAAGTCGTCGGACTCGACAGCCCCATGTTAATTGTAGACATCGGGTGCCGTTTTTCACATGGTAGGGAACGGGTTAAAAATAATATTTACACCCGGAAAATGATTCACAAGATTATTGAAATTTGCTCTTGATTTGATATGTTGCTGGCGTAATATGTATATCTGTTTCTACATGCCTACCTCAAATAATACCAGAATGAAGCATTTCTGCTCTGGACGAAAAGGACCGGAAATAAGATTGAATTTGGATTCCCATTTTTTCGGAAACCAAAAAGTTGACCGGTAGAAACGTGTTGATGTTATATTTGTCCCAGAAGTGCGTTGCCGTAAAAACTAAATCCTCGGAAGAATTCCGTAATATATAGACTGCGGGCGAAAATTCTTAGCTGCCAGGGCTTATTTGCGCACGTCTAATTACGGGAGCACAGGATTTTCACAGCAGGATGAATTTCTGCCTTATGATGAGATTAAACCATCGGCGTGGTTACGTCATTCCATAATTTGTAATGAGAGCAAGTTACCAAGAAGTTCGACACCGGCACGCGTGTCATTGAGAAATAGCAGAGGGACAACGGACACGAAAATAGTCTGCGGTGGCGACCGCAGTCAACGTCGTTCGCACGGCATGGGGTATTCCCGCACGACTATAATCAATAGCTTATCAGGAAACAGGACGCGTCAGGATGGATCAGCTAATTATTGTCGACAGTATTCAAGTATGTCTGCCTCTTCCGGCTAACTTGTTTGCTGCGCAGTTAATTGGACAACTCGATGGACATTTCCGGCTAACTTGTTTTCAGTATATGCTGAAAATTGGACAACTTGGTCCGATCGTGCGATCGTATGATAATATTCATGTATGCCTGCCTCTTCCAGGTAACTTTCTTACTGCGCAGAGTCCGGCTCGGATCGTGAATCGATTCATCGACCGATTCACGGTCTGAACCGGTCTCTGCGCAGAACACTGTACTTCATGGGCAGGCATCATATGATACATCGCATTCCACGGCCTCCTATTCGATTAGAACTCTACCAATGACAATGAGATGAATTTATGATTTGCGTCTAACAAGGGCACACCGCTAATGGTGGGTTCAGATGGCGCGGAACGGAATCGCGCGGCGCGGAATCGCGCGGAGTGGCGGAGCGCGGCTGAGCGGAATACGCGTATTTCTGGGATTCTGATTGGTGAAGCTGATCTCGACTCCGCTCAACCGCGCTCCGCCACTATCCGCGCGATTCCGCTCCGCGCGATTTCGTTCCGCGCCATCTGAACCCACCATGAGTGTTCCCCTCCGATTTTGCTGCAACTCATGTGTTCCTTTCATTCAAAAATGCCCATTGGCTGTCGCGTTCAAGCGCGACGGAAGTGCCGTTGCCACGCCGTTTTGCATGTCTCGCGAATGTTTGCTTCGTATTATAATCCTCCTGTCAAGTAGATCTACCACAAGGGGTTATAACCAGCTAAGGGATAAAAGAAGAAGAAGAAGTAGATCTACGAGGAATCTGTGCATTTATTTTATTATTTTGCTTGATTGGATCGCATCTGCAATGCGTACCATATTCATTCTCAATATAATTCTGTACAAGTATGCAGTTATACTCGAATTCATTTCATCTTTCACGTAATCTGATCTTTGGGTGCCTAACCTTTCAATCTGTCAGAGTTTAAGCTTCTTCCGAGGTAAAGGTAATCTTCATTTTTCAAGTGCGATACGTTGCCGTCCGTGGTTAAAAGCGTGCATACTGATCTCAAATGATGAAACAACATTCTCGTCGAAAGGGCTTCACTCGCCGAGGTAATATCTATCCACGGGAGTATACTCCGTGGATCTATCTTTCCAAGACCATAAACATTTTATCGATGCGATTTGCATTTGGATTACGAACATTCCGATCATTCCATAGTGGGAATTATTCGAAGAATAAAAATTTAATCATCACGCTAAATAAAATGAATAGGGTACGGGCGGGCAAGATGGATACGTTAAGGTAAAGCTGATGAAAAGGCATTGATTCATTTTTTCTTATGAATAGTTATGATTTGCCGTTCAAATTCCATATTTGTCTTGTACATTAATGACTGAAACAAAATTATTTTTGATCAGTTAGCGAAAATATTTGAATTTATAAAAAAAACTGGGAATTATCCATCTCGCCCGCCTAGGGGAGGCAAGATGGATAGTGTGGGCGGGAAGTTGGATATTTTTTATCAAACGTTATTAAAATATTTTAATCGTTGCACTCGTCGCAGAAATATGATTTCCGACCACAATAAACAGTGTAGTCATCGTGAGACCACCTTCCGCATTGCCCTCATTGAATCCACTCTTGCGTACAAGAGGATCCTCATACATACACGGCTCTCCGCGGAAAATGCCGACGATCCTATTTTCCTTTTCGCGGGTTTTATATTTCTTTCGTTTTTGCATAGTTTAGTGAGTACTCGATGGACTAGTTGAAGGAGTCACAGCATCCGACTGTTTCTCCATGTTATTTTGCATCTTTGCAAGTTCCTCCTGTTTTATGGGACTGCTTGTCAGAACCTCCGATCCCTGAGTCCTCCGTTCACATGTCACAATTTTTTGCAACGCCATCTTTGGGATCGGTCTGAGATCCACTGGTGTAATATCACTTGGCTTAATAGGTTTTGGAGATGAAGATGAACCACGATTTTCCCTGATCTGTGAAGCCGATCCTCGATTATCCAAACTTATCTAACAGCAGGTGTCGGTGCCAAGTTCCATGAGGATAATCCCGTATTTTTTTGCCACATGAAATATGGTAGATTTTTTCAACTGCGATCATGGCTAAAGTGAGATTTTGTTCGGTCCATGATCCAGGATTAGACGATCTTTTATATTGATTCATCATCTGGATAATTATATTGTTGTATTGGGCACTTTTACTCTTTTCCCACCCTACATATCTTTCACACGGGTCTAGTAGTTCTCATAACCAAAAGTCTAACTCGAATTACAAATGCATATCTATTGATATACAAATGAACTATCGGTTGCTGCGTCAACCTAGATTATTGTAACAACAGTCTTGTTTCGGATTTCGAACTGATAACACGTTCCTTGAAAATGCTGATTTTTCTTGCTTATATCATTTTGCCTGTTTGATCACGCAATTCCGCTCAGGAATCCACGTATTTATGTCGCTATTTCTTAATTTCGCAACAATATCAAGGTTTAGGAGGAACGGTTCATGAGTAAGTGAGAGCGGGCAGGATGGATAAGGACAAATCCATCTTGCCTGCTCTTTACTCTAAAGGGGAATTTATTAGTTTTACCTCTGATAAGTGTCAGCAAGAAAATGTCCAATGGATACAGGCATGCTTTTACCATTAGGAAATGAAAAATCAAAGGGTAATATGATCCCCAAATCACACACGCGGAAATAAGTGCTCTCCTACCTTGCGAATGTCAGTTTTTTTTTTTAAGACAGGATAGAACCAACAAGTTCTATCTGTCAAGTAGTTAAATAGTACTGTGCCAATAATACAGAATAAATCCATCTTGCCCGCCCTATCCATCTTGCCCGCCCGTACCCTAGTTATTCGAAAGCAATTCTTTCATGTAGGGTAAGGTTGCTACTGATGGACCCCCTAAGCGAAATTGTTAATAAAATTGATAATTTCAGTCTGAGTGGCAAAACCAATGGTGAATCTTCTTATTGAAACTTATTCTACAGGATATGCAAACTTGATAATAGTTGTCGTCAACCTTCGGTCTGGCAAAACCGATTTTGTATTTTTTGCATTCGGTCCATTCATGGCGACCCCCCTCCGTGAATGGACCACCCGGTCTCCTCAATTGGACCACTGGAATTATGAGTTGAAAACAATACAATGACTTACTATATTGATGTAAATAACGATTCGGCGATATATAATTAGGTATTCATCAAAATTGCCGCCGTCTTTAATTCTATAATAGTACCTACATTTCAGTACGACTATACGGAAAGGCTTTTTTGGTGAAACGAAAGGTTCACGGCACGAACCGAAGGCGAGTGCTGTAACGAGGTTCGCCAAAAAGCCTTCACTTATGAGTAACGATTATTATTTTCCATTACTCTAACCTCAAAATCGCAGCTTCGTCGCGATTCATCGGCTCTCGTGATGAAAAATAACATGAAATTGCACATAAATTAGTACGTGAGATGATATCAGGTACTTCAAAACTATTGGACAGACAATACAAAATTTCCTTCTTGAGTTCACACGTTGCGGAGAATGAAACTTTTGAATATCGCGTCCCTAAGGTCGTAAGCGCAAAAATGTGCACACAAGATCGTATATTGCGTGAAAAAGATTTTAGCACTAAAAAATAGAATTTTTTGTTTTTTTTTGGCGCTTAGGACCTTATGGCATTAGTGACGCGATAAAGTATAGACTATAAAAATAAAAAAAGACTCGTACAGACTTTTAGGATGAATAAATGTTTCGAAAAATGACACAAAATTACAAAACATGCCGCGACAAACAAATATTCATACTTTTTCTTGCAGTGTGGCGCAGCTAACACAAAGGAACCTTAATTCTTTTGCCTGTGGTCCAATCGTGGGATCGAGTGGTGGTCCATCTGTGGAAATTCGCCCCGCAACACAAAACCTAACTTATCACCTTTTAACGGCAACATGAATACCAAATGTCTGGTATCATTTTGAAGAGTAAATCTTCAGCTTTAAAACCATGCTAGACGATTTCGAAAAATTCAATCGCGTGAGGGTTCAAACACATGGTCAATTTTACCAAAATTAAGATCAGAAAGAAGAAATTCTTTCCTGTCTCGATTTCAGTACGGTTATGGCACCCATGAGACTGTACGCTACATGGCGGCTCTTTCTAAGCTAGTAAACTAATACCAAACTAGCAGCAGCGTTGTCTATCACCGCGTTTCTGAAATATCCCACCGGTCCATCGGCGGCACTGGTCCATCAGTAACAACCTTACCCTAATTGAACTGATAATTCATGTTTTCCGCGCGTATTGCCAACTTAAAATTATGAAGAAAAAATATTGCTCGCGGAACATTACCTACCATTTTCAAATCAAAACCGAAACAACACCTTTTTCAAAGCGAAGCTGAGATGGCACCTTCTTCAAGGCAAAGCTGAGATAGCACCTTATTCACGGCGAAGCCGAAACAACACCTTCTTCCTCCCAGCCGACGATACTTTCAGTTTTTCGGATGCCATTGAGAGACGTTCTTTTTTCAAGTAGAAAAACGAAGAATTAAAAAGTTCAACAGTAATTCGATATGCGTATTGCAAGGATAAATGCCATACGGCACAGAATTGATACAACTTCACTTTATATTTGATTTGGGATTGTGTTGAGATTCGAGTTGCATGTGTAAATGAAAGCCTGGGTAATCTAACATGTTTCATTCGATTGGTACTCGAAATAGGATCGACGAGTAGCAAAAAATATGATTGAAAGGTTAGGCATCTGAAGATGAAATTACATGGAAGACAAAATGAATTCAGGTTAGGTGCACACTCAAATAGAATTATATTAGAAATAAATTCACGTACGTGTACATACCTGGTACGAATTGCATATGCGATTCAATCAAGCAAAATAATACAAATGCACAGATTTTTGCGTAGATCTGCTTGACAGAAGGATTATGAAATATGGAGGGATCAAATATGAAAAATCTGCCACGATCGATTGTCCGTCATAGTGAACTGACCTTGCTAATCAATGTACAGCCACAAATGTTAGAATCGTGGTATTCCATACTTAAAAGAATCATAACAATGCAAAAATTCGGATGGAGGACTATTCTTGGCTATTGATTGAGCATACTGAATATCAATCGCATACTTCGATGATTAGAGGGCATCATCGCTTCAAGTGACTACAGTAAGTTGCAGATAGCCTTATCAAATTTATGTACTCGGGTCTCAACTTAAAATGAGATATCAAAAAACTGTCACGTTTCATTGTCACTGTATAAGCTGACAATGCACACCAAGTTTTCGCCAAAAATGTAAAAAGTGTGACTGTTATTCTACTTGAACCTATTTGTTTCTGACGAAAATTTCATTTCGAATTGATTTTTTGCTACTCGTTGATCTTCTATTTGTACTCAACATATCACGATGAGTAACTCTCTCAATTTTGCCCCTGCCCCCGTGGTTGTGTATACATTTTTTTCCGGTGTAACGACTCGAAAATGGAACAAATCATCAAGGTATACGCAGGATATTTTCAAACATATTTTCCTCCTGGCCGTCAACACAATCGCAGGAGGTGCGAGAGCGCTCGCATTTGAGGCATATTCTTTGGATCGCGTCTAACCTCTACCTGTTGTCGATGGCCTTTAATGATCCAAGTATTTGAAGAATCCAACGTCTTGCTCCGATTGGTACCCAGTGAAATCAATCAATAGCCAAGATGTTTCGATTTTTCAAAGTAGAATAACTTCGACGATTCCTAAATACTCAATTTATGGCTGTAAATTGGTTTGCAAAGTCAGTTCACTATGACGAACAAACAGTCGTGGCGGGATGTTTCGTTTTGCGCCGCGTACAGAGACTGAGCTGAGTTCAAATCTGAGTATCTTGCCATGAACTTTACCGCATGATGTGCGGAATCCAAAACGTCGTTCGGAAAACAGGTACAGCAATCTACGACCGACGTTTCTTATAGCTTGGAGTGGTGTAGCCCCCTCTCAAGTCATTATCAGATAATGCTCGGTAATGACGAATGTAATTGTTATTATATGACTAGGATGATGTAAAAGAACTCGCTACCTAACGGATGGAGGGCTTGGTCACGTCCAATTTTTTCTACTATTTAGCGTATCTCATTCACATTCTCTAAAAAATTTTATTGTCTAATTTTCTGAAAGTTCATAATTTTTCGGAAGATTTATTTGTGACCCATGAATTTGATAAGACTTTCGCTTCTTTTGATAAGTAGAATTTTTGAATACAACAATACAGTTTGACTTTGAATTTGGAGCCAATTTTGCGGGGGCATATTGTTGTTGACACATAATTTTCAAACACCCTGTGCCTACGTCAGGACACAAAAATTAGCTGAATGAACCCTACCGACAAGATCAATTTATATAAAGTATGTCAAACTGATTTTTGTCATGTGATGAAGAAAGAAGCACGATTTATAAAACTGATTGCAGACGCGCGCGAAGCACGCACAGTGAGCTAGTGTTGTAAAACATTGAAAACGCAAAGGCACCTATTTTTTTTTATCGGCGGAAACATGGTTTAAAGGGGTGAAACCGCCACCCAAAGTAAGGCATGTCAAATTTTTCTCGCTTCTTAATTTTGTTTTTCTCACATAAGTATGGTGGGTTTTTCATGAGAAACATTTTCGATTTTGATTCATTGTAATCGGTCGATTGCTTGTAGGTGAAACTGGCAAATCGGCCCTTGACATGCCTAACTCTAGGGGGTGCTTTCACACCTTCTAACCGTTTTTCCGCTACCAGTATAAAATATACGTGTTTATTAGTTTTTAATGTTTTACAACATACATGAGTTGCAACGAAATCGGAGGGGCACACCCGAGGGGTGAACCACTCTTGAAGTCTGGTGTACACCCGTGTGTGAAGTCCCAGAAGTCCAGTGAAGTCTTTGAAGTCCCGTGGAGTCTCTGAAGTCCCGTGAAGTCCCGTCAAGTCCCGTCAAGTCTCTTTAAGTCTCGTAAAGTCCTGTGAAGTCCCGTGAGGTCCCGTGAAGTCTCTTGGAGTCCCGTGAAGTCTTTGAAGGCCCGTGAAGTCTCTTGGAGTCCCGTGAAGTCTTTGAAGGCCCGTGAAGTCTTTGAAGTCGCGTGAAGTCATGTGAAGTCCCGTACAGTCCCGTGAAGTCTTTAAAGTCCCGTAAAGTCCCATGAAGTCTTTGAAGTCCCGTGAAGTCTTTGAAGTCCCGTGAGGTCTCTTGAAGTCCCGTATAGTCCCTTGCAGTCCCTGAAGTCCCGTGAAGTCCTTGAAGTCCCGTAAAGTCCCGTGTAGTCCCATGAAGTCCCGTGAAGTCCCATGAAGTCCCGTGTAGTCCCATGAAGTCCCGTGAAGTCCCATGAAGTCCCGTATAGTCCCATGAAGTCCCGTATAGTCTTTTGAAGTCCCTGTAGTCCCGTGAAGTCCCCGAAGCCGGTGAAGTGTTTGAAGTCTTGAAGTCTGGTATGCGCCATTTTTCGGAGTGCTTCACCCCTCGGGGACACCTAATTGATGTTCCTTGTGAGATACCAAGAAATAGGTAGGATAAACAACGAGTTTCTCAATTATCCTTCACCTAAACAGTGGAATGAACCTAAATTCATAATGACGTGAAGAAGAAAATTCTTGTCAGCAAAGCGTGAATGAATAGCCTGATTGATGAAAAAAAATCGACCAGTCTCTCTCGCTCCAGAGTCGCAAATTTTCCGAGGTCAGTTGGCATATATGATTATCATGTCAAATGCTCACCCTGGGCTACAGCTGCATCACTTGATTCAAGAATTATAGTATACGAGTCCGTAACCGATTGACCCGTAACGTACGTTGGTCAAGGCCGATTGAATCCGGAGCTCATCTTGCGAGATATTCATTTAGAGGCAATTAACTGCCGTATAGTACCAATAGCCAAACGCGACGAATAAGTTGCTTCATTCCCATGATCCCGTTACGCGAACGGAACACACGATAACAAATTCGCAATAATTTTCCACCAGAATCTCAAGGCAGCCCCTCCATTCGATTATTGGAATATACACAATAAATCAGTTCGATGTATAAGTTATATTTCAATAGTGTTCAGTCTAGTCGCTGGTGCATATCCTTTTCGGTTAATCTACTCCCAGAGTTTGTATATGAGGAATTCCATACCGTTTCGACCTGAGCTTTACCCTTGACTTCTCGGATTTCGACCGCCATTTTTTATATAATTGTTCCTACTGTTAAGGATAAGGGACAGAGTTCGTTCGGACACAAGAGGGTTGAATTGAAATGAAAAGAAACTTTATTTAACGATAATAATTAGGTAATAAGGAATAAGTAAGACAATATGATTAACTTCGGTAATTTCATAATCAGTTATACTCGCACACATTCGTTCCGCGTTACACGACCGTCTCGCAACATCGCTCATTTCGTACTAATAAGGTAATTCGCTCGCGTACTATGCTCCGGAGGGATTAGCAGTGATTATCCCCGTTTCCCTCGTCCTATTTCTAGTGCGTCGAACGTCTTTGAATTTTGGCTGTTAACACTCGGTCATCCTACTGACTACTCGTCCTCGAGGAGTTCGGCTTCGGCGTAATCGTCGTAACGTTTTGGGGGTCGTCGGTTCCGTTTTGGGGGGAGGTTGTCCTGGTTTCGGTTCACGTCCGAGCTTGGGGGGAGGTGACCTTCATCCGATTGATCGTTGTCCTGTGGATCTTCACTCTGATCGTCATCGGTCAGCGAAGGTCGCCAAATTTTTAATTGGCTGGTGTGCGCGGTAGATGAGTATCGTCTACCCGCTTGATCTTCCCGGAGATTAGTCACTGCGTACGTATCTCCTTGGAAAACTTTGGTCACTACGAGCGGCCCTCGAAATTTAGCTTGCAATTTCGCCTGTGGCTGTAGACGTTACTTTCATAAAGACAATGTCGCCTACGTTGAAGGTGGCGTTCTTAAGTCGGTTCCGATCGTAGCGGTCCTTGAAACGAATTTGTTCCCTGGTGATTCGTTCCCGGGCTTCTTCCTGTAGGTCTTCTGGTCGTGAATACCTCGTGTGGTCTTCGACGGTGAGCTTCCGCAGCTCGCCTTCGTCGTGTCGTGCTACGTATCCGTGTAGCAGTTCAAAAGGGGTCTTGCCCGTGGTGGCGTTGATAGACCCGTTCAGATCCCGTTGTACGAATTTTAGCTTGGTATCCCAGTCACGGCCTTCGTCATCTTGTAGGCTCGCTTGCACTGCAGGTATCAACGTCGCGTTCATTCGTTCGATCTGGCCATTAGCCTGAGGGTGTCGCGGGGAATTCAAGATATGGCGTATGCCATGACGTTGGCAAAACTGGTTGAACTGTTTCGAAGTAAAACAAGTTCCTCGATCCGAAATTATCTGAATTGGCGCGCCATAGGTCAACACGAAGTCTTCCATTACGCGTATTACGTTAGTGACCTTCGTGTTTCGCACGGCTCTCAAAATTACAAATTTCGTCAAGTTGTCGATGATAGCGAACACAAACTTGTTCTGTTTGCGCGTGGTCACTAGCGGTCCCAAATGGTCTATGTTGATCGTCGCGAAGGGTCGAATTCCTGGAGGGATGGGGTGCAGTAGGCCAGCCTGCCTGCCGGTCTTTGATTTTGTCGCCATGCACTGTAGACACGCTTGTATATGTCGCTTCACATAACGGCGAACTCCTGGAAAGTAGTAATATTCGAATACTTTCGCAACCGTTCGATCGGTGCCTGGGTGACCCTGGAGGTCATGAAAGCGTATTGTTAGACCTTTTCGCATAGTCTTTGGTATCACATAGCGTAATTTGGGTCCATCGCGTTTATACAGTATACCGTTTTTGCACTCGTAACCGTTCACTTCACTTTCTTCGTTTTTGGTACGCGCACTAGCAGGTTTCTTTAGAATGTTCTTTTTACGACACAACTCTTCGTCCGCATATTGATACATTGTTATTTCGTCAATCTCATTCGTTATGGTAAATACAGCACTCAATCGCTCGGTCATCTCGCATTCGCTCTCTTCTAACGTACTCGGTGCTCTACTTAATGCGTCGACGTGTGAGAGTTTCGTACCGGGCTTATGTACGATCTCGAAATCGAATTCACTCAGCAAATTATGCCATCGTATGACCTGCGGGTTTATCGTTTTCTGCGCACTAAGATACAACAGAGCTTGGCAATCCGTAATGATTTTGAACGGGATATTGATTAATAAGTTTCTCAATCGGGACACAGCCCATACGATCGCGAGTAACTCCAGCTTACTCGAGTGATAACTCTTTTCGGTCTCGCTTGTGCGACGGCTAATCGCGTATACGAGGTGTAAACGATTATTGCAGTTTCGTTGTAATAGCATAGCAGCTAAACCTTTCGCACTAGCATCGGTGTGCAATTCAGTCGCGTTCTTCGCGTCAAACGCTTGCAGAATCGGCTTATTAATTAACGTATCCTTTAATTGATTAAATGCATCCTGCTCACTTACGGTCCAAATGAACGGCTGATTAGCGCGCAACAATCTATGTAGTGGTTCGGCGATATGGGCGAATTTAGGCACGAACCTACGAAAGAAACTCGTTAAACCTAAAAATCTCCGGACCTCGTGTACGTTGCTAGGGGTTGGGAATTCGGCGATCCCCCGTTTTTTATGTTTCCCCGGTTCTATACCGTTCTTCGAAATCTCAAACCCTAAATAACTCACTTTCGTTTTTAGGAATTTGCATTTTGATAATTTGACTGTTAATCCGGCCTTGCGTAATGCCTCAAGTACTAGAATTAATCGACATTTCAGATCCGTCCAGTCTCTTTCCGGAATGAATATATCATCCAAATAGAACAAGATAGTTTGACTTCTCAACGGTCCTAAAGCTTTATACATGGCTTTAGAAAAATAGAACGGGCTGTTCATCAACCCGAACATCATACGCGTAAACTCGCCTGTCTCGTCGGGAGTAATGAAGGCAGTTTTTGGACGTGCTTCGTCGGATAAGGGTACTTGCAAATAACCGTGAGCAAGGTCCAAGGTTATGTATATAGAGCTTTCGCCAATAAAAATCGGGTAGCGGGAAATGCATACGTTCCGTTTGTTTATTTAATTTACGATAGTCTACTACCAGCCTAGGTTCACCCGTTTTCTTACGAACAAGCAATACCGGGCTCGCATAAGGCGAGTCCGTTTCGGTCACGATACCTTCATTCTTCCATTCCTTTACAATTTCTTTCATCGTCTCACGCTCCACATTACTTGCGCGATAAGGTTTACTACATACTGGGGTGCTACCGGGCAATTCCTTAATTTCCATTTCAATCTCACTCGCACATCCTAATTCATTCATGCTTAGCGCGACGCAGTCGCGGTACTCGTTAATTACGCTTAATAAGTCTTCTATACGATTTCCTCACTCTGCTCTTCGCCAACATCGATGTCCTCACGTTCGATCGGGCGTCGCACTGCAGCCGATGGTTCCCGCGTTGGTACACGCGTGATCTCGCCGCGTACGCGAGTAGCGGCTTCCTTCATGGTACGAACGTTTTCGCTGATATTCATCACCGGTAATTCGTATGTTTCACGGTTGGTTATCATTTGCACGAAACTAATCGAATGCGGCGGTAGTTCAATGTCACTTCGCACTTGGTAATTTGGGTTCACCTTATCGGGTGCTCCGATTTCCGTCGCGGGGTCAATTCGCGCGCTAGCTTTAAAAATCAGCTCGTTGCCCGCGATTTTGTGGTATTCTACGTGTGGTGCTTCCGTGAATGTCCTGCCCACCAACACGTCTACCGACTGTGAATCGTCCGGCACTACGCGTAATGTAACATCGTCCACTGTCACACCGTTAACATTTATCGTCGCGCGGACAATACCGGGTGACGTTACTTTGAAATGATTTGGTCCAAAACTTTTAAGCTCGGTAATTCCACGAATCACGTCGAATTGTTCGAGTAACGCTATCGACGCCTTTATAGTGCCCTCCGAACTGCCGGGGTCGATTAATGCGCTTAATTCGCTATCGATTACACGGATCACCTTTAAATATTTGCTCACAGCGTTCCGATCGTTGCTTATTATTTGGTTTACGGGTTTTGTTTCCGTACTGGTCTGCGCCGGGCAGTGTCTTTGCGTATGCCCTTTGGCCTTACATTTGAGGCAAGATAATTCTCTGCGCGGTTGTGTGCAATATTTAGAAATGTGTCCGTACGCGTTACAATTGTAACACTTCGGTTGGCCTTCCTCGTTTCTCAACGGTGGTCGCGTATCGGTGTTTCGTTCGGTTGTCTGTGTCGGGGTTTTCTTCGGGGTATTTGTATTGATCGAAGGATTAGCGGCTATCTTGGGTTTGTTTATGCCTGGGTCTCGGTTGTTACGGATTCGATCCGTGCGTTGGGTTATCAGGCGGTCGTAATGTATCATGTCGTGCAATAATTCGTCCGTTGAGTCATGCACTCGCGCTGCCATTGCGTTGCATAATTCTCTGGACCACAGTCCTACGAGGATCTGTTCCTTCGTATCCGCGATCCCTAGTCTGATGTCGTTGCATAGTTTATTCTTCGTCAGGAAGTAGCTGCTCAGCGATTCTCCTTTTTGCTGTACTCGTTCCGTCATGCGTTTCCATCGTAGCGTCGTTCTATCTTCTGTAATGAACGTGCTCTTAAACGCTGTTTTGAAGGCTGACCAGGTTGTCAGGTCCCTTATTTTCATTCGAAACCATTCCTTGGCGCCTTCTTTCAGATGCGTTCGTGCTGCTTCGAGCGCGAAGTTGTCTGGCCAGTGATGCAGTTGTTTCATGCCTTCGATCGTATCGAGCCATTCTTTAGCGCGTATGCTGTCTGTATCTCCGGTAAAGTCGCCTATATTGACGCTCAAATCTGGCATGATATGTCCCCTCGTATGCGGGGACATTTGGTATTGTGTTCTCGTTAGCTGGTCGCATTCTGTCTCCGGTTAGGTTCATGAACAATCTTTCGAGCATCATGTCTCTGCGTCTTCCTTCTTCGATCATGGCATAGATGGCTGATTCAAACGATCGCGCGCCTTCCGTCGACCGGTTCTGCGCATAGTTGTCGTTATTCGGTGAATTTTCGAGATCCATGTCCATTGGTTCCGTAGGATTCCGTGTTTGGTTTGAAGTTTCTGCTTCGTGGTTCCCAGGTGGTTGCGTATTTATTTCTTCACGCATCGATAGCCCTCTACTAGTCCCTCGACCTCGTCCTAGCTGATTTCGTTCGACGTTCAGTGATGTATTTTGTATTTCAGGTATATTCGCCATGTTCCCTAGATCGTACGATCTGATAGTGGCTCGTAGGTTTTGATAGAAATATTCGAATTCGTCGTTCAACACTGTCCCTTCGTCATCGTTCATACTCCGTTCCTTTATCACTCGCGGCGTCGTTGCGCTACGCGATTCCCGGACGTGGCCTCCCGGCGGCCATTTACATACGCACGTGTTCTAAAGTCCGAATATTGCCGAATTATTACTTTATCTTTATTTCAACGAGCTTTCAGGTCACGGTTCTGAGTGAATCCCACTTCTGAATGTTAAGGATAAGGGACAGAGTTCGTTCGGACACAAGAGGGTTGAATTGAAATGAAAAGAAACTTTATTCCCGACTCAACCGTAAAGACCACTTTTTTGACCTAAAAAGCGGGACAAAAGTGGGACTTGATTCCCTGCTTTACTTTTTGTCCCGCAAATCAACTTTTTTCCCGCATTTAGGGGAGAAAAGTGAATTTGCGGGATGTAAAGTAGATTTGCGGGACATAAAGTAAATTTGCGGGACATAAAGTAGGTTTGCGGGACGTAAAGTAAGATTTGCGGGACATAAAGTAGATTTGCGGGACATAAAGTAGATTTTGCGGGACATAAAGTAGATTTGCAGGATATAAAGTAGATTTGCGGGACATAAAGTACTTTATTCCCGACTCAACCGTAAAGACCACTTTTTTGACCTAAAAAGCGGGATAAGAGTGGGACTCGATTCCCTGCTTTACTTTTTGTCCCGCAAATTCACTTTTTTCCCGCATTTAGGGGAGAAAAGTGAATTTGCGGGATGTAAAGTAGATTTGCGGGACCTAAAGTAAATTTGCGGGACATAAAGTAGATTTGCGGGACGTAAAGTAAGATTTGCGGGACATAAAGTAGATTTGCGGGACATAAAGTAGATTTGCGGGACATAAAGTAGATTTTGCAGGACATAAAGTAGATTTGCGGGATGTAAAGTAGATTTGCGGGACATAAAGTACTTTATGTCCCACAAATTTATGATTCCTCAAAATTATTTTAAAAAATTTTTCTTTTTCAATTTCTAAATTTTATTTTTTTTTCCTTTCAATCTGTTTTATCTTTGGTCTTGACTATTTCCTCTCCATAGGATTATAAATTTCCAATGAGTTTCAGTCTCCAGACTTATGCGCCGCGGGAAATCTGGAACACTTCGCTTTTTTGCATGGGTCCCACTCTTTAGGTCAAAAAAGTGGCCACGGTTGAGTCGGAAATAAAGTCCTATATGCAACACGGGAATAAAGCAGATCATTCCCTCAGGCTTACTGCCCTCGCGGAAATTCCCTCGGGTGATTGCTGCCCTCGCTTCGCTCGGGCAGTAAACCCACCCTCGGGAATTCCGTTCGGGCAGTAAACTTACCTTCGGGAATAATCTTCCGCTTTATTCCCTTGTTGCATAATGTACTATTATTTAACGATAATAATTAGGTAATAAGAAATAAGTAAGACAATATGATTAACTTCGGTAATTTCATAATCAGTTATACTCGCACACATTCGTTCCGCGTTACACGACCGTCTCGCAACATCGCTCATTTCGTACTAATAAGGTAATTTGCTCGCGTACTATGCTCCGGAGAGATTAGCAGGGATTATCCCCGTTTCCCTCGTCCTATTTCTAGTGCGTCGAACGTCTTTGACTTTTGGCTGTTAACACTACTTCGAAAAGCACTCGTTTTTTCCAGATTTTTTCGACTCGTTTTGAATTTTTTTGGAATTTGGAAAACCGTCATATTGATCGACACAATTGAAAATTCTGAAAGTTTTATGTGCCAGATGACAAAATATTTGAGCTTACAGCCAGAATGGGGAGATTTTCCCTTCTTACTGTTTTCAGCTTTTTTCGGAAAAACATTGAAAAAACTAGGAGCGGGAGTTATTTTACTATGGATGGTTGCTCAAACATTTTTATATGCCACACCGAATTTTTTAGATACGAAAAAGAAAAGTTTTCAATAATAAAAAAAAAAATCAAAAAACTTCTTGCGAAAAATCTGAAAATTCTTCAGAAAAATCCGGTGTGACATTTGGAAATATTTCAGTAACCATCCGCAGTAAAATGACTCCCGGCGCTGATTTTTCGGATGTTTTTTTTCGGAAAAAGATTGAAAACAGTAAGAATGAAAAATCTCCCCACTCCGGCTGTAAGCTTAAAAACTTTGACGTCTGACAGACGATTTCTCAGAATTTTTTCAGAATTTCGAATTGTGTCGATCAATATGACGGTTTTCAAAAATCCAAAAAAATTCAAAACGAGTCGAAAAAACCTGGAAACAAGCGGGTTTGGGCTGGCCATAAGCCAGCCTTCGAACTTCCCGTTTTCCAACTCATTTCGAGAAGAAATTATGAAAAATTTTGATTTTAAAAGAAAAAAATCCTGCATTGATGTATTTAGAAATTTAGTCATTTTGAAGTTGGAGCAAATGGTATCGATGAAGACCAAGATGATCAAAATCCGTTGATCGGTTCTCGAGATATCGGCAATTAAAATTTTTTCTTCAAAATTTTGATTTCAAATAACTCGAAAACCACTCGACTGATCAAATCCAAAATCTAATCAGTTCTGAGTTACGGAAAAGCGCGTCAGTTGAGACTAGAATCATCAGAATCCGTTGATTCGTTCTCCAGATATCGTCGGACAAAAAAGTGATCGCATACGTACATACACACACACACACAGACGTCCATCCAAAAATGGTCGAAAATGATTCTCTAGACCTCAAAACGTGGACATCTGGTAAAAACTCAACTTTTCATTTTCGGGGGGATTACAATAACTTCCTTTTTTTTCTGAAATCAGAGAAACGGGAAGTTAATACTGCATTGATATATTTCAAAATTTGGTCATTTTCAAGTTGGAGCAAATGCTATCGATGAAGACCAAGATGATCAAAATCCGTTAATCGGTTCGCGAGATATCGGTAATTGAAATTGTTTTTTCAAAATTTTGATTTCAAGTAACTCGAAAACCACTTGACCGATCAAATCCAAAATCTAATCAGTTCTAACTCACGGAGACGCGCGTCAAATGAGACCAGAATCATCAGAATCCGTTGATTCGTTCTCGAGATATTGTCGGACAAAAAAGTGATCACATACGTATACTGTGACGGAGGAAAGCTCCTAGGCTCCGTACCCTACGGCGTTTCTCTAATTTTTAATCAAAGAATCCAAAATAGCAAAAATTTGAGTTTGTTGGGCGCCAGACGTTTGGAAACGTCATTTATCAATAAAATCAATAAATCTATAAAATATCAATCAGAGAATTAACGACGGATGCGCTCGGCTAACGCAGACCAATCTATTAACGATAGAGGGGGTGGTTCACCGTGTTCTTGTTTGAAATAACCAGATTCAGATGTTTCACAAATTTATTTTAATCGATCATACCGAAGAAATAGCAATCAAAATTTATTCACAATCAATTATTCGATTTTTAACAACAATGGTTCGATACGAGAGAAATACAATAACAATTCAAAAGAAATGAGATTCTATACAATCACAAAGAAAGTTATTACCAAGGAAGATTTATTATTAGATCAACGAATTAAAGATTAAGAGAGTATTTGGTTCATTATAATCGATCAAAGTATCAATTCGTCCTATCACAAAGATTATCTTAGCGAATAATATCAATATTCCAAATATGACTGACCGAGCGCGGCTTAGCGCGACGAGAATGTGAAGAAAAACAAAGAAAAATAATACTACTAGCTAAATTATCTGACCGATCCTCGGCCCTTCGAGCTCCGTAAGGGGATTGAGGGGGGGGTTGAGTGCCAACCGAGCGCGTCTCCGGGTGGCGGATAGGAGGAAGGCCAGGGAGGCCGAGGGCCCGGTCTCCGACCTGGGGTGCCCTATGGCAACCGGCCAGGGGGACGGGGCCCGAAGGTGCCCAGGCTAGTTGGGGCCATAAGGGATCCGGCCGGCCTAAAAACTGGCCCAGGTGAACCAAAGCCCCAGCCGCGGACCAACTTCCCAAGCCTAGGTGGAAGCTATCGTGCCGAGGGCTGAATGGCACCGGGGTACGGTGCAATTAACGATGCCCTTGGGGCACCAGGCGACCCCCCATTGTATCCAGCCTTACCCCCGCACCCAGGCTCTGTGGGGGTGGACCGACCCTTCCTGCGTCAACCGGGCCACGCTCAGACCCATCAACGCTTGCGTCGTGGATCAGGGCTGGTCAACGAACACGTGGAGCTTCCCAAGGAGCCCGCTCGCCACAACCGCGCCACGGTGCTCTGGGTGCCAGGTTACAGCGGCATCCCGGGGAACGTACACGCGCACAATCTCACAAGGGCTGGGCCGAGGCAGGGACACCAGGCTAGGTGCTCGCAAGGTCTCTGATCCAGGGACCTTCAGCCAAGCTGGGACCCAAGCTCAGCCCTGACAGAACCGGGCTGAGGGTAGTGAGTGGACTCACTACCGGCCACTGGGAGACAGGCAAACAGCTAGTGCAGCTGGGGCTCCGCATGGGACCCCTCTGTACGAGATGTGGAGAGGAATATGAAACTCCTCACCACCCAACAGCGTGCTGCGTGGAGCTCGAAGGCCTCCGCAGAGAGGCTTTCGGCGCATCCTACGCCAGCACCGACTCACTTGGAGGAAACTGGAGTGGACAGGCTCCTGCACTTCGCTAGACTTGCGGGGCTTAGTTCCACTCCAATGAACTAGGGGGCCCTACAGGGCCCGGGCACAATGGTCCAGTAGGACTGAGCGCCTGGCCACCACCCCCCCACCTCAAAACCAACCAACCATCTGACCGATCGCTCCTGAGCGAAACGGTACGAAAGAGAATATAATATAATAAACTAGTAACGAGGATCAGAAACTATCAAAAATATCACAGATAATATAAAATCTATAAACAATATAGTTTTTCCTTGGCTACATCTACGTTCTAATAACCATGGGAGATAGCGACGACAAGGTGATCAATAATAGCAATAATATCAAGAATATATCAACAATATATCAAAAATCAAGAAGCTAATTACCGAAGTAATTGCTCATGCAATCAAATCTACTTCAAAATATACCATATATAATATATGAGAAAATCTACCAGAATCAGGCTACTACAATCAGGCACGAGGTAACTCAATCTTTTACATTAAATCGCTCGCTTCATCTTACGAGACAATAATGAAGAACAATATCTAAAACTCAACCGAGCGAGACCTCATGGCCCAACACTCGATCTATTCATCAAATATCAATAAACTATCAAACAACAATCATGAGCTACGTCGTGGCTTTACAGAGAAATAGAATAGACCTGACCTCAATAAAGAAGATAAACAATTGGCACTGACTCGATACGATATACAAAACTTTGATAGAAAAGGACTCTAAATTACAACAATCGATATAACAGAATAATCGAAGATTTCGGCGTTGCGGCGAAGACGTGTGTAGTGGTCGACGGTCGAACGTAGAAGAGAAGGAGTCTTGGTAATTTGGTATTCCGCTCAGCTCGCTGGACAATTCGTGACGTCATGGCAGTTGATGTTTTGACGAATGGCTGTCAAGGTGTCAGTTGATTGGCCCATTTCCGCTCGTACCACCGATTTTATTGGCGAAATCGGGTGCGAATATTTGACTCGATACAAAATACAATTCGCCACGAAACTATATCGGAATCAGATCAAACAAATCTAGCAAAGCAAATTATCTTATGGAATAATACTAACCATTATATAACGGGGAAGGTCGCTCGCTAAACGAGACGATATCAAAATCGTAACCCACGCAAAATGCAGCAACACCAATTTTCCCCGGCTACAACTGCGTTCGCAATACTCCAGAGACGATAACAGGTTAATAATTAAATCTCATCTAATTTCAGAATACTCAACCTACTCAAATAGTCAAGCTAAACCAAATACTATAATTACATCGAAAGTTACGGGAAACTTAGTTTCCAAATTATTATTATGCGAAAATAAGTACAGCCAGTTAGGAATTAATTTGCATCAAACAGCAGATCTTAAAGCGTAAAGCTCAAATTACTAAACAAACTTGATACGAAACAATAACTCAAAAGAACGGTGACGGAACGGAGCTTTCTCGGCTACCCGCCACGCGACGATCTACGAACTTACTAAAAAATCGTAATCGATACGATACGGAACTTTACAGATTAATTCGTGGCTTCACAAAAAGATTCAGGCTTACCTTAGTAACACAGATCAGCTTCTTAGCACTTTTCGTTTCTTTTTTCTTTTTTAACTGACTCGAAACTCTAGTCTAATTTACTCAAATACAAAATAAAGCAACGAAAGCGGAACGATATCGAAGACGATGCGTCGTGGTCGGCAGTCGAACGCAGGAGAGACGGAGTCCTAGAAGTTCACTCGGCCGCTGGGCATCTCGTGACGTCATCTGAGGTGATATTTTGACGAATAGCTGTCAAGGTGTCCGTTGATTGGCCCAATTCTCCTCGTACCGCCGATTCAGTGGTGCGATCGGGTGCGAAGTTCTCCGCGAGCGCGGAACTCCCGGTTCTCCTGTTGTCGAGCGGCGATTCCGTTCGGCCGCCGGGGTGTCGGCGGGCAACCGTATTTCTGCTTCCGCAACCCCGGTCGTTGGAAGAATGAACATTCAAAATTATTTATCTGCGAGTGTCCTCGCCACTAATAGGCAGGGCCAAGCATGCGGTAGACGAGCACCAGCATGTCAGATGGCTCTCCGTGCGATACAACACTATATCCAGCCCGACAGCAATACGAGTATTGCTACAATAAAACTGCCGAGTTTTGCAGCCCTTATTCAACGTATGGTGTTTATAACTATCCAACTCACTTAAATGACGGATGCTTCTGTCGGTATACAATACCAAAAATTTGCTAGCAGCATAAAACAGATGATTGGTTTGCTGGCTTTGCAATTCACACGTTGTGATTCGACAAAATATAGAATGTAGATCGCTGGAAAATGATACTTCGAAATTTGAGAATATCGACGGCTGCAAACCGCAATAAAATAAGAAATATTTATAATTCCTTGATGTATAGCTGGGTTACCAAAATTCGTCCAGTCATATTTGTGTAGCCTTTGCTACAATACCAGTTTTTCAGAGTACTGATACGTAATTCGTGAGATAATGAGAATTCTCGCCAAATTACCCGAGTCGAAATTTAGCGCCTACATTTGACTCTAGGTAGGAGCTCCTACGTAGGGTTTGAAGACAGTAAAGTAGGTTCTATTTCAATGCAATATTAGACCCTACTTTGACGCTAAAAATGTCCGAAATTTCCCGATTTGCCTAGTTTAGCTTCAAAGTGGGGTGTGTTTAGAACCTCCTTTAACCCTACAGAGGTAGAGTTAAGGGGACCAGTATGTCGCGGTTGTAAAAATGAAACGTAGTCCAAAAAAAATTTATTTCTTCACCAAAGTTCATGTAACACCATTATAATCATGTCACTAAAAATCATTCGCTGCACGAATTGAGGCACACCGTAGGTCGGATTTCACTTTCTCCGAATCCGAATTGTTCGGAAGACGCGCCGTCATGAATTGAATGAGGGAAATTGAATTTAAAAAATTATCACAGAAGATATGGCCAATTTTCCGAAAATCGGACATTGCTTTTCCACTTATTTTCAAATAACTCAGCCTAAAAATTAAATTTTTCAATTTCCCTTATTCAACTTGTGACGGCCCGTATTCCGAATAATCTTGGTCATAGATGAGTCGAATCGGACCTACGGTGTGCCTGAATTCGTGCAGCAACCGTTTTTAAGTGCGATGATTATAATGATGCAAAACGAACTTTGGTGATGAAACAAATTGATTTTGGACTATGATTAATTTTTCCATCCGCGACATACTGCTCCCCTTAAACCTGCATGCTGGAAACCCTCCTTTAACCCTCCAGATAGGTAGGGTTTATTTGAAACTTTTTAGAAGTAGTAGGTTCAATGCAGGGTTGACTTTAAAATACGTAGGAGTTATGTAGGTTTAATGTAGGGTGAACTTTAAAATTCGTAGGAGTTGTAGGTTCAATGCAGGGTTGACTTTAAAATACGTAGGAGTTGTAGGTTCAATGCAGGGTTAACTTTAAAATACGTAGGAGTTGAAGGTTCAATGCAGGGTTGACTTTAAAATACGTAGGAGTTGTAGGTTCAATGTAGGGTGATCTTCAAAATTTGTAGGAGTTCCAGGGTCAATGTAGGAGCTGTAGGTTCAGTTTCCTTCCAAATAGGTTTATATAAACCTGGGTAGGGTCAAAGTAGACGTTAAATTTCGACTCGGGTAACAGTAAATTTTCAGCAAGAATGGTATTGCTATCTAATATTTTTTTCCGTGGAGACATGCGATAGGCCATGGTAAGAGAGCCTGTGGTTCTTGAGGACCACCAACTTTCTTTATACTCCTAAGTCTTTCTCTGGACTAGATCTAGGAAAGAGCTCGATAATAAATGAAATATGAAATAGAAAACACATTTGATTGATTTCACAGACCCAGTCTTCATCCCATAATTTACAATACTCTCACATGATCCGCACTGGCTCAGACCAAGAATCAGACTAATCGTTCGAAATCAATAATATTCTTAAGCAGTTTTTTATACGTTCCACACAGAGACACCATAAAGGATTCATCATCCTGCATCCTTTTTCACGCCACTAATTATACATCGACATGTATCATTACATCTCAGGTATCGAGTAAAATGGGAGGGACTTGGTTGATGCGAAGTGACATCCCATCAACCAATCAACAAAGCCAAGAATTCCGTAGACCGAAATTTTCCCGAGAATAGAAGATACGATTGATTGGTGTGGTAAAATAATATCAACAGGCACACTCGAATCATGCTATTAGGTGTTCACTTACTTCGACGCTTAGAAGAATAGTTCGAATTTTGGTTGATATTATATTTTCCTACACCAATTTGATATTCTCTTCTCTTGAAAATTTATGTCTAAGGAATTCTTCTCTTTGCGTTGATTGGTTAATGGGGGGTCAGCCAAATCCCTCCCATTCTCGAGACTTGAGATTATACACACTATATACTGTAAAAATGACCATATATAAGTGAGTTGGATATACGTTACTGATTTCAGGAACTTACAGTGAAATGTTAGCACACAATAGAATAGGGATGGGCGATGTTCAGAAAAAAATCGATATCAAAATAATCGATGTTAGAAATAAAAATCGATCACACACATCGATAATTTGGCAAAAAACATCGATACATCGAATAATCGGTGTAAAAACATGAATTTTCTGGTATGGCAATAAAAAATCCCTTTATCCTGTAACTCAATATTTTCTCACAAATATACACAATGCCAATAATGTATCCATCTTCAGTAGTCTTTTGATTTTCTTAAAAGCAATCAGATGTTGTAAGCTTGGAGATTCTCATCAGTTATCACCGTTCGAATTGCGGTGTAATTGGATAAAAAGATCAGAACGGCCACTGCGATAACGAGAGAGAAAATGATATTGATGTTGAGTAGAAAAAATCGGACATTGATTAATCGTATAGTAAAAACATCGACAGAAAATAATCGATTAATCGGAAAAAAACATCGGCTCTTTCGATTAATCGGAAAGTAGCGCCCATCCCTACAATAGAAGGACCAACATAAAGACGCACGTGAAGAGAACGCCTCATGGCATACGGTCTTCGACTCACTGATCTCTACTAAACAATCGAGATCAGTCAAATAATGCTCCAATAGCTATATTCATCGCGGAGCGTTGGATGGGGCGTTCGTATGTTATAATCTTATAACAATATGCATTGAAACATAAGCGACAAGTAAATTTATAGCAACTGTCACTCGATCTACCTGATCTAAAGAAAACTGATAGCAGAAAACTCATCTCACCAGAGACTCACGTCGAAAATATATCGTGCCCCGTCCTCTATGGGGATGAGTTCTACTTTGCGAAAGAACAATTTCTCGGGGTCAGGGAAGGCGGTTGTCAATTTTAGATGAATAAAGGTCTCGTTTCATTCAGGATGGGTATGAAGGCGTCAAATGCATGCAAGAATATTTCAAGTCTTTATTCATTAGATTCTACGATCAGTAATCTGAAACACACACGGATTAGGTACTAAAAAATTATGACTTCGTAGTCATTAAAGAACACTTCAATGCTGTTGACGTTCTTCGACGCATCTCAACGTATTGTAAAAATTTCTAAATCTATGGAGTATACATTATATATATTGTGACCCTCTCGTTTTCTAATGTTCCTACAAAACGGAGATAGTCAGGGTTCTTTCTCGAATTCTATATAATTCGAGGCCCGCGGTCGGTGAATCTTGTCTCCAAGCTTTCTATTCTTACAACTAATAATGGATTATGGGTGGATGATTAGGTATTACGACTCCTGCGACTGCACTAGCCACAGGTAGCGAATGACCTATGTGAAATGGAGGCGAGATGAAATGTATGATGGTGGTGGTGATGTAAGTGTTACTACCCCTGCAATTGCAATAATTACAGGTGGTGAACGACTTACGTGAAATGATGGTGAGGCGAGGTGTGTGGAATATAAGCGCCCGCGTCCTTGCACTAAGTGCGCGTGACGTATATTTTATGAATTGATGTTATGAATGATAATGGAATGGTGTAAGTATCACAGCTCCTGCGATTGCAATAATCACAGGTAGCGGATGACTTACGTGAAATGATGGAGAGGTGAGATGTATGAGGATATAACGCCCGCACCCTTGCAATAAGGATACGAAACGTATATCTCTGATATGGAAGATGTGTCTGGTGATGATGGGACGACGCAAGTATTACGACTCCTGTGATTGTAATGATCACAGGTAGTGAATAGCTTACTGGGATGATGATGAGGTGATGGTGAGGTGATGGTGAGGTAAGCCAGCCGGCCTCAGGCTCTTATGAATTGTTTTACTATGTTTAAAGAATAATATTTATTATCAAAAGCAAAGAATGGAAAGTAAATACGTATGTTGAGTTTGACAATAGAAGTGGTTTAATTTAGATCAAGAATCGTTTGGCGTGCCTGAGTGCCTGACTGACAAATGCCTCTCGTTGCTGGTCCTCGCAGCCTTTTATGTCGTCCAATTTCCAGGAGTGGGGGTCCTCGTTGCTCCATGCGTGTCTGATTCCTTCCAGAACATCTTCGTTCGTATAGCGTAGGACAAGGTTATTACTTAGGATATTGGTACTACTAATCAGGATAACAATTATTGTTTATGCACCTATAGGTGTTCAATAGTCTTTCGTCTATAATTGGGGCTGGTCCCCGTATTAGTATAATGTTTATATTCTGATAAAATTTTCATAGAGCGTCATGGAACGAGAGCAATACAACCTTATTTATTACGTTATTATTGGTTGTGGAAGGTAAATATTGTACGCAATGTATTTAGTTTTACGTTAAGTTATTTTATTCTTTAATGCAGAAGGAAGGAACGTCTTACTAGTTCTAATTTCTCTATAAGACTAAATGCTGGACGCGAAGATCCAAATAACTATTGACACTTGGGAAAGAACTCTGCGTTCTTTCTTCCTATGCGGTATGCATCAACTGTTTATGTTTACGTTACGTCTCCTGCATTCTCCAGGTCGATTGGTTTTTGTACCCATGGTCTTGAGACTAAACAAGTTCAAGTGTTAGACTGACTCAATATTCAATAGTTATAATACGTTTGCCACGATTATTAAGCACTTTTGTATGGACTAGTTAATGTGCCAGGTATTTTACTACTATTATGCATCGATTACCGCAGATCCCGAATAAATCATCATTATAGGTACGGTAATAAATGCAATCGAAATTAATAGAAGTTTTGGGTTGAGGGACGCGTGCTATAGTGGCCGGTCAGACAATTTGCTATACTTCGGACTCTAAGCATGACACGGGAGCACGTGATTTGAACGGTCTCAATATAGAGTTTCTGTCGAGTCGAATGAAACTAAATTTCGCCTCAACCATTGAGCATGCGTATGAGAAATAAATGAACCTTGATAATAATCAATTGGTAAATCGGAGCCAATGATTATCAAGATTCGTTAGACCTATTTTCAATTTTATTCCGAATAATATTTTTGAAACAGAACTCAATATCACGGCATTAAGCCGAAGTTCGGCGATGTGGCAGATTGTAAAATTCTCATGATAAAAACAGTAGAGCAGTGATTGAAAAATACCAGAAACCACGTTGCCGACCACTCGCGCAATTTCTCGGCACGTCGATGAAACAGAAGTTTTTTTTTATACAACCATGTGAATTTAGCAGACGAGACGGACCAAAGTTACATACATCTATAATATGAGGCTGAGGGAATTTTTACTTGATTCTCACAAAATCAATTTCTTTCAAGTTTTTTTCAATCAATCCGGAGTCTGTACGCTCTTGATAACTTTATCAGGAAGAATCTTTCTCCGGATTAGATACAGTTGCATATTATATATGTAACTTTGGTCCGTCTCGTCTGCTAAATTCACATGGTTGTATAGTAAGTCAACGGACGATAGAGTCATCACATACAGAAGTTTTTTTTTCTGATCTACACACAACTTGCACGATAACGGCGGAAACATGGATCGCATTGCTCATGTTCATATATTTCATTCTCACACTACAGATTTACTAGTTTTATATTTGAACACATTAAAATATCATGGATACATGCAAAAGCATTGAGAGGATTAAATTTACAAGTTCTCATACACAAACACTGATTGTTTTATCACAAAAATTAATAATTGTCATACTTGTATTTGGGCTACACTTGAATCTTTAGATCGAAATTTTACACACATTCCAATTCCCATCGAATTATATCGGGGAAATTACCCTGCAGAGATAACGGACGTAGCTTATCACTTCTAATATACTACTTACGTTTGAAGGTTATAATACATAAATTCTAAATATATCCTCATTGAATTATCAATTACCCAATTATCCATCAACGTCATTTCTTGCTGTCGCAGATTTTTCACACTTCAGCTGTTGGATTTTCCGAAGATTGTGGCGTGGTTTTTCTATAGGTACAAGAATGGGAAAGAAAATCAGGGTCATCACATCGTATTTCACGATTAAAGTAACACGAATGATAAATCGCAAGGAAAGCCAGTGAGATTCGTTCCAGACTTGGATGACAAATTCCGGTTCAAATGAAAAAGAAAAAGGCAATTACAGCTACAATAAAGATAACTGAAGGCGTGGAACGAATGGCGACTTGAATCGCATACCCTCACATATCACTTTGAATCGATTTTAATCAATCCGAATCAATCGCAGCTAGCCATACCAGACTATCCCGATCTCACGAATAAAAGTATATTCAAAAACAGGATTGTCAGCTGAAACGCCAAGTATCATTTCACAGCTGGGTGAGAATCGAAATTAACAAACACTTACAGATGTTCGCACAGTAGAGGGAGATGGTTAGGAAGGCAATAACGAGCGTGTGGCGAAATCACTAGAAGTGGATCGTCCTGTCCATCGTCAACTTCAAATCCCTCCATCCTGCAGAAAATCGTGAAAAGCGTGAGGTGGATATTTTCGAAAATTTATTTGAACTATTAAAACTGATTCCAATCTAATTCCAATGAACGTTATTTGTGGCAATAACTAACCGAACAACAAAATGACGACGATATTGAGTTGTAGCGTTTTGGAATAAGTTTCTGGTTATCGAAACAGCGTACGGTACGGCGTGATCGCGAAAATCGTTCGCAGTGTGCTGATTTCCGCTGTCATTCAACCAAGAACGGAACTGCGGCGTGTCGATCCAAACTATTTTACTTCCATCTCTCAACAGCCTTTCGACCCACCCTGTAGCACCGAGTCCTCCAACCATGTCCCATTCGTCAGTAGCATACAAGTCATGAACCTGGAATCAAAATACATAGGTAAATAACTTTGGAAATACCAATATCACCGGCAAACTTAAGTTTTATTGACTGAAAAGTATGACTCACACGACATTGACAATTCCGCGTTAAAACCCTTCGCAATTTGCGCATTGCTTCGGTGAAAGAGTTGGAACTCCTAACGTAAATCAGCAAAATTTGATTAGATTCTTCTTCGCTGAACTTCGAGAAAGTCCCCCGCGATTCGCCACATAATAGATTTGTTCTGCGCTTTCTTTCAATTGCTAATTTGAAAAATTTCATAATCCAATAAGCCAGCACTCCCACCGCAATAACCAATTCAATCCAAATCCAAATCCAAATATAAGATTCTTCAATGGGAAATGGTCGATTATCATCAGCCAAGTAACCTTCGCAATATCGAAATCATTAATTTTCGTAGATAGTTGACTACTCGATACAGTAGGTTCATTATTTCAGACTTGAATTTACCTAAGTCGTAGAAAGCATGACGGACAACACGCTCCCATTTATGTAAAGTTCTGCGTAACTCATCGTCGTTGAGATAGCAACCCAATATTTGGGGTGTGAACCGTTGGAAATACCTATTTCTGCCACTTCGCAAATTCGTCCATTTTATAACCATCGTCCATTCACCATCGACTTGCGTGTATATTGGGCCTCGCACTATCTGCGTACAAATTTATTTGATTCTTACGTACGGTACGATAGTGAAGTCAGTTTTTCTCTATTACAATTTGCATCACGCTCCAGCGTCTGAGCAATTGAGTAAGACTATAAAGAGACGTGATTCTTACCTCAAGATGAGTATCGTTATTTAAGGTTGATTGGTCACAGGATACATTCAATGTTTTGGTATCCTATAATGGAGAGACCAAAAGTTAACTTCAGTGTAACGGTGTAAAACATGTCACTTTGAGCAAATTCTTAATTGATGCGAGTGAGGGTATACGTTACAAGGGTAAATTACTGTTCTGATATAGCACTTCTGCTTTTCGGGTTTATCCTGATTTTTTATTTTCTCATAGGTCACGTTATCGATATGTCCTTTTTCTTCGTATAGCCATGCCACCACTCCGATACAGGGTAGTGGTACTTTGAGTTCAGTTAACAATTCCTTGCTTCTGTAAAGGAAAAAGTCGATAATTCATCATGAGTAATCCATCGAATCAATATAGTTAGGCAAGGATTACCCCTCCATGTCTTCAGGTTTGACAATCCACTTTTTCACCGTCAGCTTCGTATTCAAGTGATCGCAAACCCTCGTCTCGTGAAACTTGGGGCCGATTATCCAATTTTTTCCTTCATCATTTCTCATCACGACGTAATAACAGCCAGTGAATACCCTCCAGAATTCGAAATTCAAATCGGGAATCTAATGAGATAAGATATTAGGTACCTGCAGTTATTCATGGAAATGTATAGAATTGGAACTTCGTCTACATAGTACGCGATAAACGATCTCTGAACTTGATCAATTCCTTTAGATAATAAAAGCTTATTTTCATTCGAAACTGACTTCTAGGTATGGATTGCGCCGTGGACAAATATGCTTTCGGAGGTCATCCAATTTTTCGGTAAGCCGATGCCGACTGGGACAATCCAGCTCACTTTCCACGTATGGGATGGCATATACAAAAATGGTTAAATTGTCTCTGACTTCGGGTGCCATCACCCTCATATCTGTAATCAAATCGGAATACGCTATTTGGTTATAGTCGACCGCCGAAGACGCTCGATATAGGTATAGGTATGTATGTACAATGTACATGGGGCATTCCACGTCAGGCGGGCCACTTTTTCAGTTGTATTTTTTGAATTTCATGAAAATTTTTTGCTGTCTTCAGAAGGTCCAAAAAACATGTTCTGAACAGTTTTCAACGTCGAAACTAAAAATTTCACAAAGCTACGCCTTATTTTCGGGATCGGCGATTTTCCACGTTTTTTGTTTTCAAATAATTCTGTCGCAGGGGAACGGGAGTGGAAAAATCGGTGGATACATGTATTCTCAAGGATTTTTTCCGTAATTTCGTTGAAAAGTATCGGCTTTATTCCAAACAAAGCGCAACATCGTGAAAATGCGGTTTCAAAATTTCAATCACACTTTTTTCAAATTTGAGTCCGATTTAAATATTTTGAACGATTCTCAAAAACGCCTAATTCCTTCAAGTCTATTCCCCTGAATCGGCATTACGGGCTGAAGATGGGTTCTATGTAAAAATCTCGTTTTTATTCCGCTACGTCATGAAAAGTCACCGGGCCTTCATTCGATTAAACTCCGGAAACCTATTTTCCTTCGAAGGAATGTCATTGAGGACGATTATTACTATCGAGAATTATACTACTTGTCGCGTTTTTATTATTTTGATTTTATTTTCCATTTTTGTTTTTTTTCTCAATTTATATTTTTCTTTCAATTGTTTTTTCCTTACAGAGAGGCCCGTACAGAGCTCGTACAGACCCCAAACGAGATAATAAATGGGGTAAAGGAAAAAACAATTGAAAGAAAAATATAAATTGAAAAAAAACCAAAAATAAAAAATAAAACCAAAAAAATAAAAATTTGACAAGTAATATAATTCTCGATGATAATAATCGTCCTCAATGACATTCCTTCGAAGGAAAATAGGTTTCCGGAGTTTAATCGAAAGAAGGTCCGGTGACTTTTCATGACGTAGCGGAATAAAAACGAGATTTTCACGTAGAACCCATCCTCAGCCCATAATGCCGATTTAGGGGAATAAACTTGAAGGAATTAGGCGTTTTTGAGAATTGTTCAAAATCTTTAAATCGGACTCAAATTTGAAAAAAGTGTGATTGAAATTTTGAAACCGCATTTTCACGATGTTGCGCTTTGTTTGGAATAAAGCCGATACTTTTCAACGAAATTACGGAAAAAAACCCTTGAGAATACATGTATCCACCGATTTTTCCACTCCCGTTCCCCTGCGACAGAATTATTTGAAAACAAAAAACGTGGAAAATCGCCGATTCCGAAAATAAAGCGTAGCTTTGTGAAATTTTTAGTTTCGACGTTGAAAACTGTTCAGAACATGTTTTTTGGACCTTCTGAAGACACCAAAAAATTTTGATGAAATTCAAAAAATACAACTGAAAAAGTGGCCCGCCTGACGTGGAATGCCCTACATGTATGTACGAGTGTATAGGAATGATATTCATTATTCAGATTTCGAGAATCTTACACGTCTCACAGTACTGTGGAAAATTCTGATGACCAAAAGTTATCGAGACATTGGAAGCAGGCAGTGATGACTCGTTTTCAAATTTCCAGTCTATAATGTCTACCTGCAAAAAAAATATAACTCTATGCCTATTAGAGAATTCGAGGTATGCTCGGCACGTTTTTCTGTTTTAGGAAAGATTTTGCTGAATATTTCCGACAACCCAAAAAAATAAATTTTCTTGAATAAATATTTCTAATTTTCTGAGAGAATCGAATTTTTCGAAAAAATATTTCTAATTTTCTGAAAAATTTCCTATTCACTCGGAGAATATTTACAATTTTCTGGAAAATAAGCAATCTATTAAAAGTGTATTTCTAATTTTTTGAAATATTATTATTTATCCTGAGAATGTTTCCAATTTTCTGGAAAATTAGAATTCTCGGAAAAATATTTTCAATGTCTTTGTTTTTCAAATCAGAGTTCTTCTCAAAAATATTTCTAGTTTTCTGAAACATCGGTATTTTTTGAAAATTATTCCCCGGATGGGTGAATAGGAATGGTGTCACTGCACAGAACATGCGAACTATGAGTTGGTTTATAAGTCGTATTTAAATGAATATACGTACATCGTATATGCAACTTCTGGCGTGCTGGAAATGGTGAGTAGTAAAGAAGCAGATGACAGTGAGATCGCGCAGGCTGATAATCGTCCGCATCTTTTATCGAATCAAATTGATCATTTATAATCGTCACCGCGCGATTCCCGTGCGAATCCTGCGCTCGCGGATACTTGAATGCGCAAATTCACGATACACCACAGGTATTAGTGACTCGTGATAGAAGCTTAATAGTCGTACATGCGAAACGTGGCCGCAGTTTGACTCGACGAACGACGTACGTGTACTGCGCATTTCAGGCTTCATTTTATATCCACACGATAAATGGTACCAGGGAGTTGGTGTTCAAGCAACTTCTCTCGACCTTCGGAAAAGTAAATTATATAAAGAGTAAACAGCTTTTCCGAACGCACGTGTCGGAACTTGTCCTCATGCTTATTTTTGCACAGGGTGAGGCATTTATTAGTGACCACTGCGATTTAGCCGAAAACGAAACGAGATATGAAAAAATGTCTCAGCCGTAATTGTAGGGCTTTATAGGAGGCAAACGAGATAGCGTCATTGAATTCTCTCCAGGATGCTGCAGACGTTAAGCGGATCCGAGCTTTTTAACAGGCTGGTGCATTTTTTGTTATGAAAATAAAAACGGCGTTCAATTTCTACACCGATTCATCTACTATAGATATGGAAGTAGGTATGGTTCGAATAGTCAGTTTGAATAAACATCTGTCGGCGATTTGCAAGAAAAGATATGAATTTGTTGATCTATTTTATGTTTTGGTGTTTTTCATTGCGTGAGACAATAGTGAGGACAGACGTCGAACAAGGATATTTTTCAGTTTGATGAACTGATAACTCTTCTGGGAGATGTTTTCCTTTACCGGTGAACCGCAATTTTTAATAGATATGATTAAATATTTACGCATCTCTGTATAGCACACATATTTTTATACACATCTACAACTACGAGGAAAATCTAATAAAGAAAGTATATTATACATTTAGAGGAATATTTTATCACACCGTTTCGGTTTCCGGCTGGTAACCTTAGTGGGATTTGCCTTCACTGATATGATATCACGTATAATTTACATGATAATATATTCTACACTGTCGGCCAAAAGTTTGAGTACACCAGTCGAAATTTCCCGCAGCACTTAAAGTTGAATAGCGAACTCAAAAATCAAGATAATCGAATATCTCAAGTGGTGTTCTGATGAGGACAGATTCACCTTTATTTTGCTTTTTTAGACAATTTTCTACGATTTTTCATAGCCCTGGTATATATTTTTGAAAATGGCCTTTCTCCGGGGGTTTTTTTTTTTACTGCCGAAAATCAACTCCGCGTTTCAGGGAAAAATTTTTCTTAGGTATTTTCGATGGTAAACTTAAAACCCGCATTGAAACCTGCGTTTCCGTTATTTCAAAAGTTTCGTACGATTTATTCTCACCACAGCATTGCATTTTCAGCTAACAAAGACATGTTTTAGAGAAGAAGGCGTATAATTCAATAACCATGGGGTTTCAGAGGAAATATCACGAGGGTAAAAAGTTGCATAGATTCACACCGGAGTAGCTCAAATTTTTTCAAATTTTATCCCGAAATTTTTGTTCGGAACTCTGATGAATGGAAGGGCTCTATTTACGAAATACAGACGATATATCGTCGAAATTCGTTGAATAGCAAGTTTAAAAGTAAAGGTTTTTGGTAAAATGATTTTTTTTGAATGCTGAAAAAATAATAGTTCATTAAAATTGCAAGAGTGAACAAATTTTCTTCGTTGATACATCGTCCTGGACCCCATATTTCCCAAATAGAGCCCTTCCACTCATCAGAGTTCCGACCGAAAATTGTAAAAAAAAAAAATTGGAAATAAAATTTAAAAAACTTGAGCTACTCCGGTGTGAACTTATGTAACTCTTCGCCCTTTTGAAAATGCAATATACTGCGGTGCAAAAAAATCGTACGAAACTTTTGGAAGAACGGAAATGCAGGTTTCGATGTGCTTTATAAGTTTACCATCGAAAATACCTAAGAAACATTTTTCCCTAAAACGTAGAGTTGATTTTCAGCGGTCAAAAAAAAACCGGAATAGGGCCATCTTCAAAAATACGTACCAGAGCTATGAAAAATCGTAGAAAATTGTCTAAAAAAGCAAAATAAAGGTGAATCTGTACTCTTCAGAACGCAACTTCTGATATTTGATTATCTTCATTTTTGAGTTCGCTATTCAACGTTAAGTGCGGCGGGGAATTTCGACTGGTGTACTCAAACTTTTGGCAGACGGTGTATTTCATCAGACATATGAAAAAAGTGAAAATAAGAACAAAGAACTGCGCCCTTCTTTGATGCACAGGATCTTGAGAACGATTAAGCACAATTCTGTTCGATATTCTCTTCTGAGCGCGTGCCTCTGTGTTTTCATTCCTGACTGCGAAATTTGGATTGAAACTCTAATATCAAGACGTATTTCAATCCGCATCCAGATTTGATACTTTTTCGAGTACCAATTGAGTGCCTGAAGAAAGTCGATTGCGACTAAAATTTGCATGTACATATTCACATTGGGCATTTGAAAGGGTCCGAATGAGGGACTTTCAATTAGTTCTCGGTTCACCAGATTTCAGAGCAAACGTCGGTTTCTTGATTACTCCAAATATTCTATATGGTTGGAAAATCGAGAATCCGTCTTTGAATTGAAATTGAAAGGGTGCTGACCGGGTCTGGCATTTTCTTTGTGGAAAAAGTTGGCTGGTCAGGGTCTTAATTAATTTTAAGATCCTGTCGAATTGTATTGCGGGTATATGGGTCGACTCTCCCTTCAAGACTATTTTATGGTTGTTCCAATCGGCATATAATTGTCGCGTATTCCATCTGTGATGCATTTGCAAAATAACCATCCAGTACATCAAACGGAGAATTATTCCTGTCGACGAGAAAGGTCACGTTAAAAAATTGAAAGAGCGAACCTTTTTACCATAGCCGGCATCGCAGAATGTCCGTAATGAATTATCTTATCGACGTCGAACCACACACGAGTTTTGTCCTCAAGACGATAAAGCAGAAATTTTACATCTGGTTTTCTCGACCGGGGTGATTCCAGATAATCAAAGTCATTTCCCATATTTCACCGAATTTGCAGAAGCCTGCAGCATTTCGAAAATGGCGATTCTCATCGGACAGTTTTGCCAAAACTTTTCCCGCGTTTAGATCTGTTCACTGATAGTTTGAAATACTATATTTCGTACCAATTAGGGTGTAAAATATTACGCCCGTGTTGCGAACCACATTTTTCGATACAGTTCACGTGAAATTCGATTTGATCCCAGCAAAACAATGCGTAAAATCGGATTTAATTACGCACACTGTGGCGAAAAAGTACAAAGAGACTATTTGAGCTCTGGATCTGTGGTGTTTACGTGAAGTGAAAGTAATTTAAAAAAAAAAAAAAAAAAACTCAATTACCTGGGGTAAACTCCGAGGTGGGCTCAGCGGCGGAGCGTCAAGTAGTCGATAGTAGCTAATAGTAGCGATCAGTAGATGCGAAGGATCAGATGATTTCAACGTCCGGATAGACTGCATCGGGTACTTCCGGCAGCAGATAGTAGGTATGACTGCAATAACGTGATACTTGCCTTGGATCTATTACGTGATGAGTGAAGTTTTATATAGTTAACTATACGTCACTGATAACGCAGAACGTGATATCATATCTTATGTATCATCCTTCGGGTACATCCAAGAAATGAATATCAGTCGTGATGTATATACCTATATGTATATAATCAGGTAATGAAATCACGCTCATATTCTCCGATGTGTATATGATTATAAATATAATTGTCACTCTCCGTCGATGTACGAATTTTGAGCGAATCGTACCGCGATTCGTAGTGTCTCGCGCACCATTATTCGCACTCGCTATATAGCTGGTTGCTTCGTCAACGCGTTAATATCAAAAGTTTATACATGAAACGGTACCTACCTTTCACCACTTCTGCGGATGCTGGTACGTTAACCATCGATCGCTGCCTGTGTCGGTCATTGTCAGTGGGGAAACATATTGTCTGCAGAATGGCCAATTGGCCCATTGTCAGTTTTGAATATACCTATATGTGTAGTTAAGGGGTATATACACCTTCGAATTTCGAAAAAATCAGCTTCTGGATATTCACGTTTTTGGAACACTAGGAGTCTAATCTATCTGCAAAAAAAGCATTAGGGTAAGGTTGCTACTGATGGACCAGTGCCGCCGATGGACCGGTGGGATATTTCAGAAACGCGTTATTAGATAACGCTGCTGCTAGTTTGGTATTCGTTTACTAGCTTAGAAAGAGCCGCCATGTAGCGTACAGTCTCATGGGTGCCATAACCGTACTGAAATCGAGACAGGAAAGAATTTCTTCTTTCTAATCTTAATTTTGGTAAAATTGACCATGTGCGTTGACTGAAGAATTTAAAGACAGCTAACCCTGGGTAGTTTGGTGTGCCGAGCAAATGGACTTGGTTACCGACTGAAATAACATTGTGGTATATCTATATTATGTGCACACTATAGATATAGTGCAACGTTATTTTGTCGGTAAAGTTGAAGACCGTTCGTATCCCCGAGCCCACTTGGGCCCACTTGACTGGCACACAAAACCCCATAAGGATAGCCGTCTTTAAATTCTTCAGTCAACGCCATGTGTTTGAACCCTTACGCGATTGAATTTTTCGAAATCGTCTAGCATGGTTTTAAAGCTGAAGATTTACTCTTCAAAATGATACCAGACATTTGGTATTCATGTTGCCGTTAAAAGGTGATAACTTAGGTTTTGTATTGCGGGGCAAATTTCCACAGATGGACCACCAATCGGTCCCACGATTGGACCACAGGCAAAAAAAGGTTCCTTTGTGTTAGCTGCGTCACACTGCAAGAAAAAGTATGAATATTTGTTTGTCGCGGCAGGTTTTGTAATTTTGTGTCATTTTTCGAAACATTTATTTATCCTAAAAGTCTGTACGAGTCTTTTTTCATTTTTATAGTCTATACTTTATCGCGTCACTAATGCCATAAGGTCCTAAGCGCCAAAAAAAAACAAAAAATTCTATTTTTTAGTGCTAAAATCTTTTTCACGCAATATACGATCTTGTGTGCACATTTTTGCGCTTACGACCTTATCACGGAGTAGTAATATGGAGGGCCGGCTGCGCTAGCGCGCTCGACTCCAAACCGCGGCTAGAGATGGTAACTCAATTCTTAGCCGCAGAGCGCGCTCTCATCGCTTCGGCTATAAGATCTCTCGGATAATGCATGCGATAATACGCGCGTTTGACACATTTGAATTACTTTTTACGATGGAATCGCGTTAATTCCATTATTCGCGTACGTCAAAGCAAATGAGAATACGTCAATGTGTATTTGGAATGTTTCTAGATGCTCAACTTCCATATTTCCACGGAAGTGGCTGTATAAAACTGTTGGCAAAAGTGCACCTTTATTTCCTTAGTTTTACTTATAATATGAATATGTGATAATGTATGTACACATAGTTTTATGGCACTGTCAGTAAATATTACGACAATTAACGCAGTAACAATTAGTAGTGACAATTATATACAACTTGGCTAGAGCTTCAAAAATGCTGTATTGTTCGATGTTTCGTTCCATATTTCAAGGTATACGCAGCAGCTCAAAGCTGACGGAAAAAATCTGTGTTTCTTCACAGCCCAGAATCAGGTATACATGCCAAGCTACAGCTGGTAAATCTGTAATTCGTTCATAGGATACCAAGTTATGGGACCTCAGATCGCTAATATATCACTGTGTTATGTTTAATTTTTTGCGCGAAAATATACATATCATTACCGATTTTTGAGTGTCAACTAACACTGTATACGTTCCAGAATTTTGCCAACAAAAAATAGAATTGTTGATAATTTTTCTTACAATTATAGATCGAAGTAGCATTATCTTGAATTTTATATCATCATGCGCCAGTATTTCTTATGCCACCAGTGAAACAAACAAAGTGGCACTTTTCCGGAGAAAAAAAAAGAAGGGTTTGAGAGAGTAGGCGCATTTGGTATGAGAAACGGCATTAATAATAAAATATTACTTCAACTCGAATATTCTTTAATAATTTTTTCCTCATACACACTTACCTGTTATAGCTATTACTACAAACCTTCGCGAATAGTACATTTCGATACGCGCGTGCAAGGGTTTGTTTTCGCACGAGTGAGGGGTTCGTCGCCCAAGCGAAGCGAGGGTGACAATCTCACGAGTGTAAAAACAACTTGCACACATGTATCGAACAAAATTTTTCATTGCACACGCGCGTAAAGTCCGATTATATGCACGCTTGCGTGCATATAATGGCACTTTTTCGCACGGCGTGATGAAAAAAATCATGTGACTGATGATGAGCTAACAAGAGTTCTGCCGGCGCCGTATTTATTATTTATACCCACTGGAGGTTAGATTTGGTTTTATACCTTCTGTAGTATTACCCGCGATGTATTGAAGAATACGGGAATTTTCTAAATATACCGCCAATACGATAAATCAATTTTTTTAAATAATTTAACGTTACGCCACGTGAATTCGCCATTAAATTGCTCAGCTTTCCATTCAAAAGTATAGCCATACCGCTCGTGAGACACTCCAGCGGCAGACCGCTGAACTGCTATCGCTGGCCGTGGATTGGCGTCCAAAATGACAGTCAATCGCGGAGGAGCTGGCCCTCCATATTACTACTCCGTGACCTTACGGCATTAGGGACGCGATATTCAAAAGTTTCATTCTCCGCAACGTGTGAACTCAAAAAAAATTTTTATTGTCTGTCCCATAGTTTTGAAGTACCTGATATCATCTCACGTACTAATTTATGTGCAATTTCATGTTATTTTTCATCACGAGAGCCGATGAATCGCGACGAAGCTGCGATTTTGAGGTTAGAGTAATGGAAAATAATAATCGTTACTCATAAGTGAAGGCTTTTTGGCGAACCTCGTTACAGCACTCGCCTTCGGTTCGTGCCGTGAACCTTTCGTTTCACCAAAAAAGCCTTTCCGTATAGTCGTACTGAAATGTAGGTACTATTATAGAATTAAAGACGGCGGCAAGTTCGATGAATACCTAATTATATATCGCCGAATCGTTATTTACATCAATATAGTAAGTCATTGTATTGTTTTCAACTCATAATTCCAGTGGTCCAATGGAGGAGACCGGGTGGTCCATTCATGGAGAGGGGTCGCCATGAATGGACCGAATGCAAAAAATACAAAATCGGTTTTGCCAGACCGAAGGTTGACGATAACTATTATCAAGTTTGCATATCCTGTAGAATAAGTTTCAATATGAAGATTCACCATTGGTTTTGCCACTCAGACTGGAATTATCAATTTTATTAACGATTTCGCTTAGGGGGTCCATCAGTAGCAACCTTACCCTATGTGAAAATTCAGAAAAATACCCAAATTACGCCATTTGAGGGACGCATACATCTGTAAATGAATTATCTATGAAAATCTGATGTGCATCAAAAAATGTTTTCAGGTACTTAAGTTTTATCACAGAAGTTCAGTATGCTCCTGAAGCCTAATCAAATAGTAGTTGCGTTTTATAAGCCATCGCCTCTCGATATATGGCATACAGCGAAGAGAAAAGCATTTATCGTAAGGATCGAGGTGGATCGCTGCTAAGATTTAAGATTCTTTGGTCTGTCATAGTCCAGGAAGCTTATTTTCATAGTGTGAATGAAGAACTTTCCAAAGATTAGTTTTCTGGATCATTACAGAGCCAAAAATTGAGGCAGCGATCCTTTTGGATCCCTGTGTAGAGTGATTTTCTCTTCGCTGCGTATCATATTGAGAGGCGATGGCTTATAAATCCAACTTGCACCTGATTAATTGGGTCTCCAAGAATACTGAACTTCTGTAATAAAACTAGTTAGCATAAATAAATGTCACAGTAGTGTGACAGTATCCAAAGTCATCGACGCAGTATAAAAGTTTGAAAATCAATCACTGAAAAATCACTATTTTGACCGGTTGTCGTAAATAATAAAATCCATCGTTGGACCGATCTTCAAATCTTTGGTCCTAAATTATTCATAAGAGATGGCTCAACGGAATGAACATAGAACTTTTTGATAAACTCATTTTTAACCGAGATATTAGAAAAATAAGCCAAAAACATTCGAAAATTCGAAAAAAAAAATGGAAACAATTGTATAACTCAAGTAATCTTCGCAATATCAAAAAGTTATCCGGTCATTCATAGGGGCATCGCTTACGGACAATTGAGGACCAAAAATTTGAAGATCGGTCCAACGATAGATTTTATTATATGTATTCACGACAACTGAGTAATTCTGTATTTTCCTATCTTCAGCGCAACCACCATTAGACTTGGAGTAATACATGATGTAAAATATGGATAATCAAGGTCAAACCCTCTTCTATCATGATGATTTCTTTCAATTCATTCATAGTGTTCAAAAGTTACAGAAAAAACAATTCTTTTTGTGAATTTCAACGCATTTAAAGGTGTATATACCCTCTTAACTGGTTTCAAAATGTTTTGGGTTGACGTTGAAGTAGTTCGGAACGAGGTAAAAATATTTTGGGATAATAATACGTATACACTTTGCATTTTTGTGAAAAGTATTCGCTTCCGAAAATAGCAAAAACAAAATGTTTCGGTACTAGAATATAATATCAGCAAGTGCCTCTATTAGCGATAGATATTTCAGATTCTTGCTGGTACAGCCAGCCGCTGTTTGCGTCAAATGTCGTTCATGAGTCTTATGGAATAAGATCGTTTTCAGTTTGTGCGATTTTATTCCCACGGGTCAATTTTTATTTCCGCACAATCAAATTCGGGCGAATCTGCGCAAATAATTATATGAGAGGAAAAACATTACATATCTATATAGGATGGTGATTGGAGGGCAAATTAGCAAAGTTCGTCTTCTCAGGTCTTGTTCATTCCAGCGCTCCGGGCCAATTGACAATACAAACCGACACCTATTCTAAACCACATCCCTCTGCACTCCCATCCGTTCAGTCCGAGTCACCGGTGTTGCTTTTCAAGATCGCAAACTATACATATTGTATTTTACTTGTCCTGGTCTGTGACATCCAGACTTATATGATGTACAGAATATCTGACTTCATCATCATGCGATTATCAGGAATCAATTCCAACAACTAAAGTGAAGGTTGAATATATACAGCCATCAAGTGGAAGCTTCGATATCTCAGACTATCTTGTGCCGTCTGAAAGATGAGGATATATGACAACCTCTTGACATTTTTTTCCACTTCATTATACCTCTGCAATATTTTCATCTCCTGTGTTTCTTCCACGTTCCATCGGAGTCCGCCTACAAAGATTAACAGATTATAGGTGCCTACTAGGGTGGTCCTTATTTGGGGTGTTGACGAATTTCGACAAGTGCGCCCCCTAGACACGTTTCAAATAAATAAATAAAAATGTGTGCAAAACTGGAGCGCTATAATCTAATGAAAAGACGTGCCTGTAAACTCGTTTTGTTTCTCATTTGAATAACATGGGATTTTCAGACTAATCAGTCATTATTTTTTTGAGTTGTCCCTAAGTCCGCGAAAAATTCTTTTTTTGTATAAATCTATTGTTCATGGGTACAACTGCGCGTACATTTTTTTACAAGGCGTTATCACAACTTTTACGTCCCTCATCCTCTTGATATTATACACGACGGCAAATTAATCAACTTGACTACCTGTTTTCAGCTGCTTGGTACTTTACAGTATTTCACCAATTAAAAGGCAGTCTTATCTGCGTCATAAGTTTGTAAAAAAAGTAATTGTACATGTAGGAAAAAATATGTATTTCAATTAATGTATTTCAAAACACATCGTTTACACTTTATACATTTTTCAAAATAATAATTGAATTAAAATTTTTTCATCACCTTCTGTTTTTTTGGATCGGGAAAGCTTTTACGATATTCCGAGACTGTCTGAAGAATATAATCACAATCAGTATATAGGACTGCCATTTAATTGGTGAAATACTGTGAAGCACCAAGCGGCTAAAAACAGGTAGTCAAGTTGATTCATTTGCCGTCGTGTATAATATCAAGAGGATGGGGGGCGTAAAAGTTGTGATAACGCCTTGTAAAAAAATGTACGCGTAGTTGTACCCATGAACAATAGATTTATGCAAAAAAAGAATTTTTCGCGGGCTTAGGGACAACTCAGAAAAATAATGACTGAATAGTCTGAAAATCCCATGTTATTCAAATGAGAAACAAAACAAGCTTACAGGCACGTCTTTTCTTTAGACTACAGCGCTCCAATTTTGCAAACATTTTTATTTATTTATTTGGAACGTGTCTAGGGGGCGCACTTGTCGAAATTCGTTAACAACCCAAATAAGGACTACCCTAGTGCCTGCGATTATTTTTTCATTTCGAAATGGAACTATATACCTACCACAAATTCTAGGTAAAAAGATCACGAATCGCGAGTGTTATAAAATCAAAAATATACACATAGAATGAAATGTTGGCCCGAAATTCCGCTGCGAATCCATACAACCGGAGGTCGATCATCGTAGCTCTATAACTAACCCGTTCGGAGGGAAATGCCGAAAATGAAGAATACTTTGAGGAAATGAGGAAAAGATCGAAAAAAATCGAAATTCGGAATCGTCGAAAAGCAGGATAGTTTTTCGATAGCTCTTCATTCAAAAAATCCAAAATCCATATGTTAATATTCATGGAGAAAAATAATTAGGTTTATCAGCAATACGTATCGCTGTCTCAGCCAGTGGCAGAAAATATGGTTCTTCCAGCAATACGCCGGTATATTATTGATTCTAAACATCATTGGCCCGACGGTCGGGAGCATCTTCGAACTATTCAAACTTATGGTTACTATAGCCATACCTTCCGGCAGTGGCTGAGACAGCGATACGTATTGCTAATAAGCATAATTATTTTTCTTCGTGGTATAGTTTACCCCCAAAATAGAATTTGAGATTTCGTTAATTTGCGTGAGCTTCGTTGAGAGCTGCTTAGGTGTTATAAACCCTCATTTATGGTAATTATGACATTGATAATCGAAAAAACCGTCGGGAATGCATAAACAGCTTTGCGTCATCATCCATGCAATGATATGTGAATCCCGATTCGCTATGCCAAACTATATTTCAATTAGGGAAAGAGCAGGTAATGGAAGTCAGGGGGCAATAATGGTCACCCACATATTAATCATCTCACTAAAAAACGGTTGCTGCACAAATTCAGGCACACCGTAGGTCCGATTCGACTTATTTATGACCAAGATTCGAAGGAATACTAATTGTCACTAATTGAACGAGGGAAATTCGAAAAATTAATTTTTAGGCCGAGTTATTTGCAAATAAGTGGAAAATAAATGTTCGATTTTCGGAAAATTGGCCATATCTTGTACGATAATTTTTTCGATTCAATTTCCCTCGTTCAATTTATGACGGCGCGTCTTCCGAACAATTCGGATCCTGAGAAAGTGAAATCGGACCTACGGTGTACCTCAATTCGTGCAGCGACTGATTTTCAGTGAGATGATTATAATGATGTCAAATGAACTTTGGTGAAGAAATAAATTGATTTTGGACCACGTTTCATTTTTACAATCGTGACATACTGTTCCCCTTAAGTACAGACTCCTGTTATCCACACTTCCCCTACATTATTATGCTGACAATGAAACGAAGCTATTTCAACGGAATGTTGTGAATACGAAGTAGAATACGATGAATAAAATCAAACAGGGTGAAAATTTGAATGAATAAAAAGGCTCACAGGCTTTCGCACAGTTGCGGGAGTTGCTCAGGAATGCGATAGCGCACGTACGATGCGACCACTCTAAGCGGATCATTCTCTTCATCCCGAACTTCGAACCCCTTTACTCTATAAAAAATAATTCAAAGGGTTATGGCGGTATGTTTGTATAATCATAGATAACGTTGATATATCTACGTTAATCTCATTCCAATCAACATATGATTTGCTTTTAGGACCAACCGAACAACAAAGTGCCGGCAATACTGAGTAGTAGCATTTTGGAAACATTCTCTAGCCACGCGAACAGCGTATGGTACAGCATTGTCACGAAAATCATGTGAAGTATACTGCTGCTGTTTGTCGTTAAATCGAGAACGAAATTCTGGTGTATCGACCCAAACTACTTTACTCCCATCTTCCAGCAGCTCGAGAACCCAACCAGGAGCACCAAGTTCCATGACCCTGTTCCCTTCGGTTATGGCATACACGTCGTGAACCTGAAATCAAAGGACAAGGGCGTTGTGATGAAATATTTGCATTTCATTGGAAATCCTTAATTATAACTGTGAAAATAATCAATTTATCAATGAGGGAAAATTTTTGTAACACAAAAGAGCAGCTTACGCTACAGTTATTGCAGTTCTTCGTCAAATCATCCCTGAAATCACTCATTTTTTTCATGAACTCGGGAGAACCCTTTTCATAGAGTAGCAAAATTTGGTGTGATTCATTGTCAGGTACAGGTATCGGTATTGGCACAGGTACCGGTGTCGGTACGACTCCTGAACCAGGATCTCCTGGTCTTCCAGAGATATAGTAACGAATAATGTTACGATACTTCCATGCCCAGTAACACAGTATTGCAAAAATGACAAAGCCGAGTACAACGGAGCCTATCGAGGACCAAGGACGACCTCCTAAAGCTGGCACGCGAGTTGGTGTATTGTCGGGGTGCGTATGATCTGCGTGAATAAAATTGCCAAATTTATCATCAAAAGCTCTGGTTCTCTGGTTGGTGTGTGTATATATGGGGTATTCCACCTCAACTCGACACGCCCGCGGACCTCAACTTTTTAAAATGACTGATTATTTTTTCCCGTCAACTACAAGTCAAAAAACCTATCCCTGTTTCCTGGTTTGTCGATAAGTCACTGCGTTTAGACAGCAGATTTTTTCAAAATTACCCTATAATTTTTTAACTGGCTGTAACTCCTGAACGAAACGGGTCGCCACCATCGCCAAAATCTTGAAATGTTTGTTGATCTCTAAGGAATTTTTTTAATTTTTTTCGAAAAAATCAAGGAAGGCGTTTTTTCAAAAAACCGATTTCTGATGTTTATTCGCATAAAAAACGCGTTTCGAGCGGCACAAAATTTTTGAAAAAAATCTTTTTCAGAGAGAACACTCAAATACCAAGAAATCTTGTATTTGAAGTTTTCCGATACAAGTGCGAGGTTTCGAGTTATCGGAGCACGAAATATATATCCAAAATGCCGAAAAGCGGGTAATTTAAAAAAAATCTGCTGTCTAAACGGAGTGACTTATCGACAAACCAGGAAACAGGGGTAGGTTTTTTTGACTTGTAGTTCACGAGAAAAAATAATCAGTCATTTTGAAAAATTCAAAGTCCGCGGGCGTGTCGAGTTGAGGTGGAATACCCCATATACATATAGGGAAGAGGCGGGCAAAATGGGCGACCCTAAAAAATTTTTGTAATTTTTCAAATTCAAAATTTTCTGAATTTCATTACTTTTTTGCTCTAGCAAACTTCAAGCATCAAATCGACTATATACTTCGAAAAATTAGAGAGCGTCGGGCAAAATGGGCCACCTGAAAAAATAGAGGTTTGAATGCCCGATGCCGAGTGTTGAACGACCTCATCCCGTGTATAAATTGGAAACTGGGAATTTCCATGGACATCGGGCCAGCGTGACGTTTCTGACCAGGCCCCGGCTGGCCGCTGGTCGGATTTTCAGATCTCCGAGTCAATTTCAATACGGGATCTGAAAAGTCCGAAAATTGCGGGCAAGATAGGCCATCCGAAAAATTTCAAAAATTTAGAAAATTTAGAAATTCTGAAATTATTTTCGTATTTACTTCAGGATCCTTCAAACATCTGCTTAGCTATGTATAAGACGCTCCTCAAGAAAATGCGGGCAAGAGGGGTCCCCTGATATTTTATCAATTTTCAATTATTTTTTATCAACAAATGTTATAAATTTATTCATTCACTCGTATCGGGAGATTGCAAACATCAAATTTGTGATCTCCGTTATATTTGAAAAAACGGTGAATCAAAAATTCAAGGGGACCCACCTTGCCCGCCTATTCCCATTAGATCTTGTTAAATGTGGTTAATTCGGTATTCGAAATCTTCTGACGAAATGAGTAAATGAAAAATTTGTAATGTTTTTACATTATTGGAAAGTTCGAAAAAATTACCAGGGGGCCCACTTTGCCCGCATTTTTCCAACTTTTTGGTGAAAATAAGAAGACTCAACGATCGAAATCTCAACTCAGGACATTATTTCCTTAAAAGGCCCAGTTTGCCCAGCCCTCCCCCACACATAGCTAGACTGCAGATGTTTGAAGGATTCTGAAGTAAATACGAAAATAAATTTCAAATTTTTTGAACTTGGAAAAATGTTGAAATTTTTCGGATGGCCCATTTTGGCCGCAATTTTCGAACTTTTCAGAAAAGGTCGTTCAAAACTCGGCATCGGTCAGGTTATTATTTTTGGTAGTGAATACAAGCCTCTATTTGAAGCGTTTATAGTTCCTCAGGTGGCCTACTTCGCCCGCCTCTCCCCTATATACTTTTTCATATAGTTACACTCTGAAATGATTTACTTAGGTCTTTCCAAATGTGTCCGTCGATTGGTACCCAAGTGCTGATGTTCCCGCCACCGTAAATTTCAAAGCACCTGGCAGTATAAGGATTGGCCACAAAATGAAGATAATAATTGCCACCTCCACGACGCAGCTTCTCCCACACCAATTTCCCCGTCCATCCATCTTCCCTTTTTTTAGCAACTAGTACCTATCCGCATTGAATTATTCCGATTTTATGTAACTATTAGGGCTGTGCGAATCATAGTGTTCGAATCGCATCGAATATTCGAGTTTTCGAATGGTTCGAATTATTCGGAAATATGCTCACGCATTTTTCCAAATGCCATATTAATTGATATAGGAGCTATTCCATTCGTTGAGGAAATTGAACGTTTGTTCTTGAAAAAAAAAAAAAACTGTCTGGAAAATCCTCGTCTTTCGGAAGATTCGTATTATTCGAAAGTCGAATCAAATGATTCGAATATTCGAACTGTTCGAATATTCGAACTATTCCAATTATTCGAATATTTGAACCATTCGAATTATTCGACTATTCGGTCTATTCGAATCATTAGATTCGATTTCGAATCGAATTTTACTATTCGATTCGCGACGAATAATTAAAAATTTCGAATATTCGCACAGCTCTAATAACTATACAGAAGGACTTACTATTATTGGTATTTAATCATCCATACTTACAGTTAGCGTGAGATTCGTGTACATGGCAGCATTTTCGCACTGCGGTTTAACTTCCTTGTCGATCTGGAAATAGGAAGCTTTACTTTGTTATATATTTTTATCTAGCTTCTATTCTGACGTCAATGTTTGACAAAAGAATTGTTATACTGTTTAGATAATTGTACTTGTTCAGTTTTTTTTTTTTTTTTTTTTTTTAAGCATTTGTTACTATTACAAAATACTTCGCACCATTCGGAGGAAACATTTTTGTGATGCTGGTACTCTCCCGTTCTTGATTTCGTCTATCGCATTTTCGGGTTTTGCTTCATGCTCAAAAAGCTCAAACTTAACGTCAATGCAGCTTAATGGTACTTCGAGAAAAACCCGGAGCTCCATTGTCCTGTATGATCGATAATTTAGTTGAGTTTCATTTTCTCGCAATATATTAGAAGCAAATTTGACTATACGCATGCCATTTAATAGAGATATTATAAGAAAATGCAGCGTCATTGAGATTTCTATAGCTCTAGGGATCGATAAAGACTCACGTATCTGGGTCTTCTGGCTTGAAACTATAATGCTCTTTCTCGAATTCCAGCTTAGTATCCAAATAACGATAGCTTGTGTTGTAAAATAGAGGACCGTGTTGCCAATTTTTACCATCTTTATTAGTCATCACAAAGTAGTAACAGCCAGTGAATATTTTCCCGAAGGATCGGGATAAACTCTCGTCATCTTGCTGATAGACAATGAAAAGACGTATCAATTTAGAAGAGGAAGAAGATTAGAGAGACTGGTGCAAGTTATTTGATTACGTAGATACGCTGCAATTGCAAATTTTCATACTTCTTGAAACTATACCTCGCAGTAGATTCAAGTAATATTTATCAATGTATAAATGTTGCTCAAATATATCATTGATAAACAATCAAATAGCAGATTTATTTACCTTCTGTATTGTACAGGTGTTGAAAAATTTTCGAAGATTCTTATTTTCCACTTGCAGTTTACGAGAGCAGTTAGACTCATGTTTTATGAATGGGTCGGCAAATAGTGTTAGATTGAAATCTTCTTGTCTATCTTTTAGCCAGACTTCGATTTCTGCAGTATTTAAATATATACAGGAATGCAAATGCGATATCAGCCAGGGAAGCGAAACATATTTTGAATAATGACAAATGGTAGCTAAGAACAAAACTTAATAGGTGATAAGAAGTATTTCAAAACTATGTCCATTCGAGATACTCACCTGCCTGATTACCGAATGCCCCTAAAACATTGAGATTTTGCGTGATTATAGCAGGCGGAGAGTGCAGATCGTCGAATTCCCATTTTCGAACTTTCTGTAATGATTATTAGGCATCTCAAGCACTTGTGTTATCATAATATATATCGTGGTAAATTTCACCTGTGACTTAAGGAGAGGGTACACCCAACTTTTCAGCTACATGACGTAGTAGTATAACGGGGATGAAAAATTCATACCTGTGGTGTTTTTTCCAAGGAATTCAATGGTCATAAAATCAAAACGGTAAAAAATTTTCCTGACCATTTTTGAATTTTTTTTTTCTCGAAATAATTGAAGTATGGCAAAATCCATCCCCTCATTTGTCGAAAATGTTGAAAAGAGATCCCAAAAAAAATTTCAATTTTTTAACTCATTTTTTACGACTCCTGAAACCTTTTTTCGGCACACGAAAGCTGTTTTTGCCAAATATCTCCATAAAAATAAGAGTTCCTTGGCAAAACATGTATTCACCGAAGTTGTACGTCTTGGCGAGACGCGTATTTTTGGTTTCATACATTTTTGCGCTTATGTGCATAGTTTTATTTCGGATAGTTGAGCACCTGAAATATAAGTTTCCCTCAGGAAAATTCACTTCTACGGTAATATTGATAAGATTACTGCAGTTGTTCAACAACGTTTCAGGAACTACCGATACAGTACAAAGCAGAATTCGGTGATTCGAAGCTAAGATAAATTACAAGATAAACGATTTTAGAATGTGACGTGACGTGGTGGTCGTCGTCGAGAGTCCGGACACATGCAATGATTTTTAATATAAATGAAGGTAAAAAAAAATTAATGGTTACTTAGCTATTTACAATCGCAAATTGTCACAAGTTGCGGGGTCCGAGATTACGACTTCATTATCGCATAAAACAAAGATGTTTTGGAATGTACGCGTTCTACACATCCCATAGAATCGTCCTCTTAAACTCTTTTTTGCATCAGTGACGTGTAGGCTGTGATATTAGCAGCGCCGGATTTAGGTATGGGCGGACGGGGCGGCCGCCTAGGGGCCCCCACAGAAACGGGGCCTCCACAAAATTTGGATTTTCACTTTTTTTTTAATAAACGAGAAGGATTTTATCAGAATTGTAAAATTTTTACAAAGAAAAGAAAAATCGCCAGTCGAATTGTACCTACGTAAGATTTTCGTAATCGTCTGATAATTATACATTTTTTCACATGTGAGCAATTCCATATCAAGGCTTTTGAGGCAAATTTTTCTAATCTTGACACCAATTAACACAAATGTAGTTGGCGGTGAAAAAAAGATATCTGCCGGAGATTTTTTCGAAATTCCCAATATTTTGGAAATTATCAAACCTCGTCATTTCGGTGTATTTTTTTCCAAAAGATCATAACTCTGGCTACGTTGGTCGTAGGGAGATCGGCGTAAGCTCATTTTGTTTGCAACAGAATATAGTTTTCAGAAAAAAACAGTGCATTGAGATTTTCGATGGCTGAACGCAAAATTTTATCAATTTTTGGAAATAATTGGAGATTGCGGAAAAATGCATTTTTTTTTTAATCTGAAAAAAATCACAGACGTAGCTATGTGTATCCTCTCAGTGCTGTATAAATTTCAGAGTGGGAGAGCCAGCCGTATTTTTCTTACGATTTGAAATGAGTATCATTTTGATGAGACCCTTCGTCGTGCAATATTTTTGGCAGACTAATTAGGTATTAACAATTCAGAAATGGGGTTTTTGGGTCAAATACTATCTTCAATTATATTTTTTAGGCTGAATTATGTTGTTTCGACTTCATGTTCAATGATCATTCTAATGTCAGAAATCCTGATACATAATACTGTCGCAGTACACTTGTTTATCGAAAAGTTTCCGGATTTCTTGCGAGATCGACCGGATCAGCCACTACGGAAAGTCATCTAGGTACTTCACTGATGGTGCAGCGTCACAATTTAAAAATTGCATCAAATTTTCGGACCACAAAATAGAGTCGGTTACGCGAATTGTGAGTATTCGTTGTAACTATAAACGCACTATTTCCAATGGGACTTAGAATAGTCAATCAACATGAAGTTGGAACAACATAATTCAGCCCAAAAACCATTGTTGAAGATATTATTCGACCCAAAAAACCCATTTCTGAATTGTTAATACCTAAGGAGTCTGCCAAAAATAGTGCACGATAAAGGGTATCGTCAAAATAATACTCATTTTAAATCGTAAGAAAAAAACGGCTGGCTCTCCCACTCTGAAATTTATACAGCACTGAGAGGATACACATACCTACGTCTGTGATTTTTTCGGATTTGAAAAAAAATGCATTATTCCGCAATCTCCAATTATTTCCAAAAATGGAGAAACTTTTGCGTTTAGCCATCGAAAATCACAATGCACTTTTTTTTCTGAAAACTATATTCTTTTGCGAACAAAATGAGCCCACGCCGATCTCTCTACGACCAACGTAGCCAGAGTTATGATCTTTTGGAAAAAAAATGCGCCAAAACGACGAGGTTTCATAACTTCCAAAATATTGGGAATTTCGAAAAAATCTCCGGCAGATATTTTTTTTTCAGCGTCAACTACTTTTGTGTTAATTGGCGTCAAGATCAGAAAAATGTGCCTCAAAAGCCTTGATCACTTGATATGGAATTGCCCATGTGCTTTAAAGGGCAGATAATCTGCATCAATAACAGTGAATTCCAATGCAGTGAACTTTTATGTTAGCTCACACGACACGCGCTTGTGTGTGCCGTATGTACTTCATCCGAAACATATCGTTACTCCATTTAGCAGCGGTCTGCGAAGCTATAACATCCAGACGTGTGACATGGATGGACAGCGCTGTTAAGGGGAGGCTACACCGCTCTAAGTAGCTATAAGCAGCATAGGTCGCTAATTGCTGTACTTCTCGATCTGAATTACGTTTTGGATTCCGCAAGTCATGCCATCAAGTTTTTGGCGGGAAAATAATATTTGAACCTCGCCGAGTCTCCATACGCGGTCCAAAATGAGATATCAAAAATCTGCCACGTTTGATTGATTGTCACTGTTAACTGACCACGCATGCCAATTTTCAGCCAAAAATGTTAAAAAATGTGAGAGTTATTCCACTTCAAACAATTTATTTCTCACAAAAATTTCATTTCAACATTTGTTCACATTATGGATCAATATTGATGAGTTGGTGAGACTTGTAACAACAAAAAAACGGGCATGAGGAAAACATGTTTACAAATATTTCGTGTACCTTGATGATTTATTCTTTCTCCGAGTCGTGATGCCGAAAAAATGTATACAGAAGAGAGGTGAGATATTGAAAGAGTTATATGTGAATGGTAATATATTGAATAGAAACAACAGACTGAGTAATCTAACAGGTTTTATTCGATTGGTACTCGGAGAATCAACGAGTAGCAAAAAATCAGGTCAGAATGAAATTTTTGTGAGAAATAAATTGTGTGAAGTGGAATAACTCTCACATTTTTTGACATTTTTGGCTGAAAATTGGCATGCGTGGTCAGTTGACAGTGACAATCAATCAAACGTGGCAGATTTTTTATATCTCATTTTGAGCCGAGTACAGAAATTCGATAAGGCTATCTGCAACCCAATGAAGTTCCTTGAAGCTATGATGCCATCTAATGATTCAAGTATTCTGAAAATTCAACGTCTCTCTCCGACTGGTACCCCGTACAATCAACCAATAGCCAAGAACAGTCTTGGATCAGGATTTTGGCGATGTTCCGATTTTTCAACGTAGAATAACTTCGACAATTCTTAATATTTATGACTGAAAATTGGTTTGCGGAGTCAGTTCACTATGGCGAACAATCAATCGTGGCAGATTTTTTATATCTCATTTTGGGCCGCGTATGGAGACTCCGCGAGGTTCAAATATTATTTTCCCGCCAAAAACTTGACGACACGATTTGCGGAATCCAAAACGTAATTCAGATCGAGAAGTACAGCAATCCGCGATCTATGCTTCTTATAGCTACTTAGAGCGGTGTAGCCCCCCCCCCTTAAGACGATGCAATAGGCCTGTAGTTACCAAAATGGCCGAAATACATTGAATGCGTGATATTTTGAGTAATCACGAAGCCTACGTACCATTGATGCCTACGAGCCGGTGTCTGCGACATTCTAGCTGGAAAGCCGAACACGATCGTATCAAAGCTTTCCCGTTTTAAGTACTGACGGGAGCACATTTTTATTCCCTACTGCCGAGTTGAAGTCGGTAATCAACGATTGTAAAAGGCTGGGTGAGGCGCCATTATTGTCGATGACCAATTGCCACTGGGACGTAGGCCCCGTGTATAAGCATAGGGTGACGCCGGGATAGTTTCCACCACGCCCGACAGATGGGCCTACGGACCCGCTGTAAACGCCTGTCTTAGATATCTAAAACATAGATATCTAAAACATAGATATCTAGAACAGGCGTTTACAGCGGGTCCGTAGACCCATCTGTCGGGCGTGGTGGAAATTATCCCGGCGTCACCCTATGCTTATACACGGGGCCTACGTCCCAGTGACAATTGGTCGTCGACAATAATGGCGCCTCACCCAGCCTTTTACAATCGTTGATTACCGACTTCAACTCGGCAGTAGGGAATAAAAATGTGCCCTCGTCAGTGCGTAAAACGGGAAAGTTTTGATACGATCGTGTTCGGCTTTCCAGCTAGAATGTCGCAGACACCGGCTCGTTGGCATCAATGGTACGTAGGCTTCGTAATTACTCAAAATATCACGCATTCAATATATTTCGGCCATTTTGGTAACTACAGGCCTATTGCATCGTCTTAAGCGTGACTTTGAGGCAGGGTTGGGAGTTATAAATTACTTTCGTAATTTAATTACCTGTTTAATTACCCATCACATTTGTAATGTGTAATTAACCTTAGTTCAATTACACATTACAAATCTGATGTGTAATTAAACTGAATTCCATTACACATTAAAAATGTAATGTGTAATTACAATTTTTTCAATTACACATTACAAATGTAATTGGTAATTGAATTTTGACCAATTACATATGTAATAGACTTTTACTGTAATGACATTACTTTTGTAATGCCATGATTATCAATGACATTACCCAATTATGACAAATCCATGGGAACAAACACGTCGCCCGATCACGCGACTTACTTTAGGTCTAACCACCACGCTGAAACTGCACAGACTCACCACACGTGAAGACGCTGTGAAATACCTATCACCTTGATATAATATATATATATTAGGGTGGATCGAAAAAAAAAAATTTTCTCGGCTACCCTCAAAAATCGAAGATATCGCTGAAATAAAGGTCTCCGTAAAAGAATTCGATTTTTTGAATTTTTTTAGGGGGCGCGCGGGACGTTCAAAAGTGCCATTTTTAGCGTCAAAGGGCCTAGCCGGGTAAGCATGTCAAAAATGCCCCCAAAGAAAATTAACCAGGGCTCGTACCCAACTTGTTGACGTAAAAAAAGGAAAATTTTTACCAAGTTGCAACTTCGCATTATTATTATTTTTCCTAATAACTCCAGTAACGTATTACGGCGTTTTTATTCGTTTTCTCGAGAATGGTTCAATCAAAAATTACCAAAAAAATACGAGAGATGAAGGACTCTAAAATACATGTAATGTAATTTTTTACGAATTTTGGTCAGGTCCTCCGATTTTTAATTAAATAAACAAACTTTCAAACAGCGTTCTTCGTGTGAACGCAACGCGCTGCGACCTTGAAAATTTTCATGAAGGAGCGTCTTTTGTTGCTCCATTACCTTGGATTTTTTCCGATTTTTCGGAGTGGTGCGCCATAGCTAAAAAAATTAAATATCGTTTTTTTATTGATTCTGTGACCGCCTGTCCTTCCTATGTCCTTCCTATTTTGGGTGCGATATGCATTGGAAGTCACGAATTTACTAAGGAAATTGTCAATGCTACTTAAAAAACTTCTTGCGATGCACCGTTGGTCGCTGACTCTTTCTAACCTTCGTCTTTGTCTCGCGCGTAGCACGTGTACGTTTTGCTATTAAAATACCGACATCCGACTTGCAATATGATGATATTGCTTGCTTCTTCAAAATAATGTATACGCATAGGTTATTTATACGCTTACGATCACGATCTTCACTCATTAATCGATTTGAATCGACTGGGTCCATGAAGTGAGCGCGGAATACGGTAGGCGTGCGGCCATTCATGTGTGTCTGTCACTCGAGAAAAATATGAACATCAAATTAAATAAATAGGTATAATGAATGGATAATTACTACATTAAACAGCAAGAATTGGGAATTTGGATTCCCGATAACTGTGGCAAGTAAGCAGTGATAATATCAATATTAGGGTGACCAAAAAAAAAATCGGATCGCACGAATTTTCGTTTTCAATTGGTAAATGTATTAATCTTGATCTCGAAATACACCTTGCAAAAAGAATCTGTCGGGAAAAATCTTCCCAATGTGCTAATCAATATTTATTTTTAAACCTAAAAGATCCACACATTCAACAGTTGAAAACAAAAATTCGTAGGATTCGATTTTTTTTGGGCCACCCTAATCAATATACTCCGATATATTATTCCCAAAGTATAAAAATGCTCTTTTTGACCGAAAAAACGCATTTCCTTCTAGTTTCAGTATGTCGACAAGGAAGTCAAAGACCAATGAAAGGAAGTGTGCTAGATGCAACGTATGTCTCCGAAGAAAAAAAACCGAAACATTCGTAAACTGATGTCAAGAATTTTCCGGTGATGTTATAAAAATGTGTCGTTATATCTGTCGCGAATTGTTAGATCTGCCGGAATTTTCACACACCTTTTTAACCAAGAAGGATTCAATCCGGTTATCAATCAAGACAGCGACAAAGATTAGAACGTGGTACCCGGAAGACGGTGAAGGGGAGACCCGGGCAAAACGGGCACCAGATCGAAAAATAGGAATTAAGGCCGAAATGCTCACCTTCTCATTTTGAAAAAGACTGATTCCAGTTTCCTGACGTTCCTCACATAAGGAAAATTACAAAAATAGGGGTGAAAAATTTTCGAAAAAAGTTCTAGACGCATTTTGAATAAAATTCTGGTACGATTCGAATTCACAAAATTTATGAACCAATTGACTTATATTCCGGACTTTTTTTTCCTGAACACCGTCAAAAAACTAACACAAGTCGTTTCCGAGCAAATTAAGACGGTGCCCGTTTTGGCCTCAATTCCAATTTATTGTTTTGGTGCCCGCTTTGTCCGGGTCTCCACTATATTGCAAAAAGTTTAGCAAATAGCAACGCATAGGAAGGACATAGGAAGGACAGGCGGTCACAGGATAAATAAAAAAACGATATTTAATTTTTTTAGCTATGGCGCACCACTCCGAAAAATCGGAAAAAATTCAAGGTAATGAAGCAACAAAAGACGCTCCTTCATGAAAATTTTCAAGGTCGCAGCTCGTTGCGTTCACACGAAGAACGCCGTTTGAAAGTTTGTTTATTTAATCAAAAATCGGAGGACCTGACCAAAATTCGTAAAAAATTACGTTTCATGTATTTTAGAGTCCTTCATCTCTCGTATTTTTTTGGTAATTTTTGATTGGACCATTCTCGAGAAAATGAATAAAAACGCCATAATACGTTACTGGAGTTATTAGGAAAAATAATAATAATGCGAAGTTGCAACTTGGTGAAAATTTTCCTTTTTTTATGTCAACAAGTTGGGTACGAGCCATGGTTAATTTTCTTTGGGGGCATTTTTGACATGCTTACCCGGCTAGGCCCTTTACGTAATCGCTGATTAACGGAAACAGATTCGTCCGAAAATTCTGATTTTTTTATATAAGGTGCCCAGGTATCTACTCTTTCAAACCCATATTCACAGACCACTACCAATTGTTTCATATCTTCGAAAAAAAATTTCGTAAAATCAATATTTTCACTATTTTTCAGGTAATTATTGTTGAATTTTCATTTTTCTCCTTCTAAAACGTTTTTGAATTTCTTCCATCGTTTTTTTCTTGTAAAACTTTTTATCAGTATCGCTTACAATGCAAAAATTGCTGAAAAATAAATTTTATTTCGAAATATATCCGAAATATCAAAATTTTGTTTTTCAGCAATTTTCAGCAATTTTTGCATTGTAAGCGATACTGATAGATAGTATCACAAGAAAAAGACGATGGAAGAAATAACAAAAACGGTTCAGAAGGAAAAAAATCAAAATTCAACGATAATTACCTGAAAAATAGTGAAAATATTGATTTTCAAAATTTTTTTTCGAAGATATGAAACAATTCGTAGTGGTCTGTGAATATGGGTTTGAAAGAGTAGATACCTGGGCACCTTATATAAAAAAATCAGAATTTTCGGATGAATCTGTTTCCGTTAATCAGCGATTACGTAAATTTGACGCTAAAAATGGCACTTTTGAACGTCCCGCGCGCCCCCTAAAAAAATTCAAAAAATCGAATTCTTTTACGGAGACCTTTATTTCAGCGATATCTTCGATTTTTGAGGGTAGCCGAGAAAATTTTTTTTTTTCGATCCACCCTAATATATATGCATATACATTTACACTTGAATACATTTATACGTACATTTACATGATTTGTCAAAATAAAATCATTTTCAATGATAAAAGAATCGACTTCGTATTACCATGACACAGCACGTACCGCCTCAACAACTTGACCATCGCATGAGTATTATATTGAACACGATATTTTGCGGAAAATGGACTTTGACCAGTTGATAGACAGTTTTGCCTATCGCAAATCGCGTAAAGTACCTGGTCTTTGAGACCTGCAACAATCCGAATGTCTAAAACTTTTTGTGTGCAATAAAATAACAACTCGTCAAAAACTTGTTTTGAAATACAAATATTATCGCTAATGTTAGTCTTCAGTGTCTGAGAAGTAGATTCGTATAAGACCCCTTTTCTATAGATTTAATAATTTTCAACGTGGGGAAAGAAATGGGTCAGCTGCAATGGAAATTCACACTAGAGAGTGGGCCTCCACAACTGCGCTGCCCAGGGCCCCTTACTTCCTAAATCCGGCGCTGGATATTAGTCAACATACGCGGTCGCCCACATTTCGCGATTTCCGAAAAAAAATTTTGTTTGATCTCCTTCCATTTTACGTGATGAATCGAAACCATCCCTCTTGAATCTTCGGATCCCCAAAGGACAATCCATTCGGTATCACCGTTTCGGAGATATTCGCAAAAATAAAAAAGGTCGGTAAAAATTGAGTACAGCATCGCCTTAATCACAGAGAACACTTGAATTAATTTTATGAATAAAACTAATTTATTAACAAAACTGGGATTCCTTCTGAACGGAATAATTTAGTGACCACTTGCGTTTATTTTGGTGGCATTTGAATATTAAAACTCGATTTTGGTTATCTGAAAATATCTTCATTGGGAACTGAAATCAAAAATCAAATTTTCCTAACTCTAACCTCAAAATCGCAACTTCGTCGCGATTTTGCGGCTCTCGTGATGAAAAATAATGTCCGTCACTTGTACGGAAAGGCTTTTTGACGAATCTCGTTGCAGCCCTCGCCTCCGGCTCGGGCCGTAAACCTTTCGTTTCGCCAAAAAAGCCTGTCCGTATAAGTCGTAACGAAATGTACTAATTCATACATGACAATATTAGTACAATGATTTCTTGAGGATATACTGAACGAATTATAGAAAACTATTAATTTTCCAAAATGATGTACAATATCTCCGTACCCAGCCAACCGAAAAATCTCGAAAAATTCAAATAGTATATTGTGCACCTAGGGCGTAACGTGGGTCTTTTTGGACCGAGTGTGGAGTTTGCAGTACGAGTCGGAGGCGAGCTAGCACGAGTCGAAGGCGAGCTAGCACGAGCCGAAGGCGAGTGCAGCAGCGAGCCGAAGACGAGTGCGTCTGCGAGCCGAAGACGAGTACTGCAACCACACGAGGTGAAAAAGCCCACTTAGCCCTTGGTGCACACCATATTTTTTGTAACGCATGTATTGATTTCTGCGTTTTTGTGCCTATAAGCGGAACTAAGGTGACCTTTTTATGACACGGCACCTCACAGTTAGATTGCAATTATTTAACAGGAAAAGGGAGGTAGTACATAGGAGAAGAAAGTATAGATATGACAAGAATGAAAGATTGTAGTATAAATATGTATATATATACACATACGGTTGTTTTTGCAAACTTTTTAAAAAGCGGGCAAAAATGAATCCATTTTTGCCCGCTTTTCAATAAGCGGGCAAAAAAGAATCCATTTTTGCCCGCTTATTGCAAAGCATACAAAAAAAGGTTACTTTAGGTTCGCTTAATAGGTCAAAAAAACGCAGAAATCGTGCATGTGTTACAAAAAATAAGTTTTCCAAGTATCGAATGAACCTGGAATTTTTTCAGAATTTTCGAAAACCTTTATGGACATGCGGGTGGCTCAGTTGACAGAACATCTTTCTAATACATACATATTTATAGTAATACGTACAAAATTTCCGACACAATGTGCTGCAGACATATTGGCAATGATGCGCGAAAAGTAGACGATTGAAACAATCCATGCGTTTTTTGAATTCCACAGCATATTGATATGATCGGTCCACGATTTATGATTGTTGTTGGAAGAAGCATTCACCCCTCATCTACAATGTCGATATTACGTGCACATTCTATATTATGCAAGTGTTATTATGCATATGGCATATGCGTCCAGCATAGCGCGGCGTACGACGTAAATTTATGTAGTATGGTTGCGGAGTCAAATTGATTATAATCACGAATGAAAGTGAACAACAAGAAAAACAGACCAAGACTTATCACGACTGTGGATCATTAGTGAGTTCTTGTATGTACAAAACAAGACAATAAAAACACGAGGCTACATAGGTATGTGTATATGCGGTTGCGCTTTGTTTTTAACAAGTATAAATTATTTCGGAAAGAAACCTTCAGCATTCGTGATTGCGAATAATTTTCCACTAATGAATTAACGCATCTCATCCTTTCCTCATTCATTCTCACTTTCGGGGTAGCTTATCTCATGGTTTTAGGAACGGAGGAGTGGGGGTTTATCTTCGTATTATCGTATCATAAGAAATGAATATTCGTAAAACATTCGATAATTATATACATTTATAATGGTGTAGTTTCAACACACTGTATAGGTATTTAATATTCATTTATATAATATATGATATCTTTGAACCAACTGTATTAGTATTAGAATATTATTATTCGTGTATTGTTATTCACATATTTCTTTATAAGTTATTAATTAATGAAATCGACTGTTCTGATCTGTTGGGCATATTACCTATCCGCACGTACCACGAATCTCCTGTAGAACGAATACTTATTTCTATCTTGAGCTTACACGCAGTAATATAGCTCTTCGCTCGCCTATGTACATTATCTGCCGAATTTTTAATATTATCTCTGGCTCATGTGATCCGGGTACAATGTGCCTGACTGCGTTTTTTAATTTTGTGCGAAGTTATTTTTCGTTCAATTAACCCTCCGTGTGTACACTATATTTTTCGAGACGCGGTGTGTACACTGGATTTTTTAGGGAACAGTCCGGTTTTTGGAGTTTTCTAAATTTTCAAAAAATTTGGTAAAATTCAGGGTCACTTCTCGAAATGTCTACGATATGACCCAGAAGTTGCCGAAGTTGGAAGTCTAAAACCGTTGTTATGATATATTTAAATATTGTCAAAAATGCGAAATAAACGGGATTTCGTTTAAAAATTCGTAACTCTCCAATAGACCAATGTTTGGCAAAACAGTTTTAGGGTTTTTTAGTTCAGACTATGAGCTTTCGAAGGAATATAGTATCATTAGAGTGGACTCCAAAAAGTTGGATTATTTCAACACGTGAAAGTTGGGAATATTCTAGAGATTCAGGCAGGTCATAAGTATACGAAACGGTAAATATTCGGCACAAAATGAGTGCTCATTGTATAGAATGAAAAGATGATAGAATATAGATAACGATCAACGATGAAGAATAGTACATTACGTTACGACTACGGATAGGCTTTTTTGGCGAAACGAGAGGTTTACGGCCCGAGCCGAAGGCGAGGGCTGTAACGAGATTCGTCAAAATGCCTTTCTGTAAAAGTGACGGACATGATTTTTCATCAAGAGAGCCGGAAAATCGCGACGAAGTTGGGCCCGCACTTAATTTATTGGGAGGAAATTTGCGTTTGAAATTCCGACTGTTCCTGCACAGACCCAGTGTAGGTACACACGGAGGGTTAATATTTTAGGAGTACTTTACTGTACATATTGCTTGAGTTGGCCTCATTTTATTCTATTTTATTTTATTTTATATTATATTATTTTACTTTAAATCCTATGTTTTAGTATACGGCTGTTTTGTACAATTTCTTGTTGTTCGCCCTCTTGGGTTCGCCTGTTGGGCTGGGCAAAATAAATAAATAAATAAATGAATATTTGAAACTGCGCGGCTTTCTTTACATAAATATAATTCAGTAAGGTAAGATCAACTATAGTGGAACAGCTAGCACTGCCTCTCGATTATTACAGTCGATGAAAATAATATAGTTGAACGTTCTTCAAAAATTTAATTGTTGTTGGGCTCAAGTTCAGATTTTTGAGACTTGAAATAAACAAAAGTTAGGTCTTTATTATCTGAAAATGAATTTCAGACGAATTTTTAAAGACTAGCCTTTTTGGGAATAGAAGTGGACGAGTGGAACAGTCATAATGGTTGGAGAACCAGTAGTGAAACAGGGCAGGTAACCAATAGTGAAACGACAATCTTTGTAAGCACCACATAACCTACGAATGACTTGTCTAGTTACTACACCTAAATTGTGGAGTTCTCTGAATTTTACGACCAATTTTAATATAATATTATTGGAAAAACAAATCTGGAGCAGAAATTTGAAACTTGACATTTTATGGGTCGACAAAATGAAGAATTAATTTCATCGCCACGCTGTAATGGTAAACACAGAAGACTGTTTCACTATTGCCCACACAGAACATGACGTCCATTAGATATCTACTTAGCGTCCATAGGTCCATCAGATGTCATGGATATGTAATAGATGTACAATAGTACTCCAAATACTATGTAACGTGCTTTGAATATCCTAGACATACAATGAATGGATATCCATCTGAACTCTGAATATCCATAACAATACAGCTGGCGTGACATGTACTTTTTGTGTATAGGTATACGTCATTATTAAATTTTTCCCCAATTCAGAATATAAGTACGCGATATAGCCTGTATCGATGAATATAGATTACATCAATAATTCATTGTTAATAACGATACATTTACTGCCGATTACATTTTTTCCGATCACTTAATTCTCTCTCAGGATATACTTCCTACGAATTCTATCATACAAGGATATATGATTATGAATGTGGCGGGATTATATGTTTTATATAATTATAGATCAAAATTATGGATGTGAAAAAATGTATGAAATAATTTTTCTATTGGGAAAAATATCTCGCAGGAGACCATTTCAGTATCAAAGTCAAATATTCTGAAGCAATCAAGAGTTGAGAGATATGTATTGATGTATCAATAGTGTTTATTGCCTTCTTAGTCATTTTTTCTTGCCATTTGGAAGGATGTATAATTCTATTATCGATTAATTTTATGCTTCTCCGTTCATTTTTTAAGCTACTTTAGGTTTAATTTTGTGTTTCATGACGACGTTCACTATTGAGAAGTTGCATAGATCTTATTTGTCCATTAGTAATCTTTGAATATACGTTTTTAGAATAAACTTTATACACCCACCGACGAGCAAAATATATGAAAACACAAATAAGATACCTATATATTCATGAAATTGTATCATTCCTGCGCGGCTACCGTATAATGTATTTTCATAAATATACACCCTGAATAGATTCAATTATAGACTTTAGTTTCGTTTGTGTATACACTATCCTTTTATCCCATATTCATCACAGTATGGATCTTCTATTAGGGGTCCAGTGAATTTCCATGTACAATCTTTAGGCTATCCAATAGACATCTTTAGGGACGTACTATATACATCTAGTAGATATACCTACTGTCGGCGCAAAAAGTTTTGGCACCCTAATTCGAGTGACCATAACTTCTGTAAAAAAAATGATAGAGCATAGAATCAAAAACTGTCGTCAGGAGCCGAGTTTTCTGCATCTTATGGTTATTAACAAATTTTCCTTGAAGAATTGCGTGAGCCGCTATGATCTTCGAAGGGTTGAAAAACGTAGTTTTCATGGGAGTCAATTAGCATACGTTGACTTCAACTCGTCACAGTTTGTCCAAAAATAGCGTTAAAAATCTGCAAAAATTCAGAAAGATTCCCGAACCATTCACAAACATAAATGCGCTTTGAAATTTGAAAAATGTTCAAAAACCTGGACACCAGATGAAAACAAGTTCGATGATGTGAATCGGCGAACGGCTTGGTCTAGGAGAATCTGAGCTAGCTCAAAATTTTCGTTGAAATATAAACTATTTGATTCCGTAACTAGTTTCCGGCTCACAATACCAATCTTGCTGTAATCGGCGTCGATAATTTTTCTAAATAGCGAGGGGCTCCTTGTGCCTAAATCGCGATATTCGTCGCTGTTTTCCCCTCTTCCCTCCCGCCTGCCGACGCAATTGTTGCTCGCGGTCCTCGTACACACATATAGTATACCGAGGACGCAATTGTTGCTCGCAGTCCGTGTACACACATACATAATACACCGAAGACCGTGAGCAACAAATGCGTCGGTAGGCGGGGGGAAAGAGGGGAAATACAGCGACGAATATCGCAACTCAGGCACACGGAACCCCTCGTTATTCAAAAAAACTATCGACGTCCATGACTGCAAGCTTAATATTGTGAGCCGGAAACTAATTACGGAATCAAATAGTGTACATTTTAACGAAAATTTTTAGCTAGCTCAGATTCGCCTAGAGCAAGCCGTTCGCCGGATCACATCATCGGACTTTTTTTCACCTGGTGTCCAGGTTTTTGAACATTTTTCAAATTCCAAAGCGCGGTCATGTTTGTCAATGATTCGGGAATCTTTTTGGATTTTTGCAGATTTTTAACCCTTTTTTCAGACAAACGGTGACGAGTTGAAGTCAACGTACGCTGATTGACTCCGTGAAAACTACGTTTTCCAACACTTCGGAGATCATAGCGGCCCACACGATTTTTCAATCGAAATGTATTAATGACCATCAGGCGCAGAAAACTCGGCTCCTGACGGCCGTTTTTGATTCTATGCTCCATCATTTTTTTTACAGGAGTTATGGTCACTCGAAATAAGGTGCCAAAACTTTTTGCGCCGACAGTAAGTGTGACATCTAGATATTTATTAGATACAATCCATTTCCGGTATATGGATATTAGGGTGAGCCAAAAAAACTAACCTATAGAATTTATAGGCTTAAATGAACCTATTTGCCGAAAAAAAAATACCTGTGGAAGGCAGAATTTTTAGCTCAATATTAAAAGGTGGCGGTGGGCAGTCAAAGTTTCCCATTTAAATAACACGTAAAAAAATCTTTTTTCATTCAAAGTATCATAACTTTTGAACCGTATGAGCTAAAATTTTTCACATTGCGGATTCTTGTAGAGCATAAAATTTCCTAAAAATCTATATTTTTTACGATTTTTTTGAAGCCAAAAATTCGTATATTTGGAGGTCTTGAAAAAATGAAAAAATCGAAATATGCAGTTTTTGTGTTTTTTTTATTAAAAATATTAAAATTCAACAAAAATAACTTAGGTAAACATGGAAAAAAATACTGAAAAACTCTTTTTCGGTATCGAGATTTGTCGAAAATGATTAGTTTTTATATTTATTAATTCTGTAATACAGAATTAGTTTTTATATTTATTAATTTTGTAATACAGAATCAGTTTTTATATTTATTAATTCTGTAATACAGAATTAGTTTTTATATTTATTAATTCTGTAATACAGAATACAGAATTAATAAATATAAAAACTGATTCTGTATTACAAAAATGTTCTGTATTATAAAAAAATTCTGTAATACAGAATGATTCTGTATTATAAAAAAATTCTGTAATACAGAATTAAGGGGAGCAGTATGTCGCGGATGGAAAAATTAATCATAGTCCAAAATCAATTTGTTTCATCAGCAAAGTTCGTTTTGCATCATTATAATCATCTCACTTAAAAACGGTTGCTGCACGAATTCAGGCACACCGTAGGTCCGATTCGACTCATCTATGACCAAGATTGTTCGGAATACGGGCCGTCACAAGTTGAATGAGGGAAATTGAAAAATTTAATTTTTAGGCTGAGTTATTTGAAAATAAGTGGAAAAGCAATGTCCGATTTTCGGAAAATTGGCCATATCTTCTGTGATAATTTTTTTAATTCAATTTCCCTCATTCAATCCATGACGGCGCGTCTTCCGAACAATTCGGATTCGGAGAAAGTGAAATCCGACCTACGGTGTGCCTCAATTCGTGCAGCGAATGATTTTTAGTGACATGATTATAATGGTGTTAAATGAACTTTGGTGAAGAAATAAATTTTTTTTGGACTACGTTTCATTTTTACAACCGCGACATACTGGTCCCCTTAATAAATATAAAAACTAATCATTTTCGACAAATCTCGATACCAAAAAAGAGTTTTTCAGTATTTTTTTCCATGTTTACCTAAGTTATTTTTGTTGAATTTTAATATTTTTAATAAAAAAACACAAAAACTGCATATTTCGATTTTTTCATTTTTTCAAGGCCTCCAAATATACGAATTTTTGGCTTCAAAAAAATCGTAAAAAACATAGATTTTTAGGAAATTTTATGCTCTACAAGAATCCGCAATGTAAAAAATTTTAGCTCATACGGTTCAAAAGTTATGATACTTTGAATGAAAAAAGATTTTTTTACGTGTTATTTAAATGGGAAACTTTGACTGCCCACCGCCACCTTTTAATATTGAGCTAAAAATTCTGCCTTCCACAGGTATTTTTTTCTCGGCAAATAGGTTCATTTAAGCCTATAAATTCTATAGGTTAGTTTTTTTGACTCACCCTAATGGATATCCAATGGAGCACTCTTATGTCTACCGATCACATCCAGTAGATGTCCACTGGACGTCGATGTTCTGTGTGGGTGGTTACATGGGTCTTTTGAGGCAACCTTTTGAGAAACACGTCTTTTTTAATAAGAAAAACTGTCATTTATTTTATTTACCTGTGATCAAATGATCAATAAAGTCCCTCTGCTACCGTTGAAAAAGTTTTGCAGCACAAAATGGAAACAAAACACGTGCTAGCTCCCTTCCGATGACGAGCGCTGCCCCCTGACCGGAGGTCGACGACAGCCAAAGAGACCGTTCGTCAAGGAAGGCGGCAGAAATGTAATATTTGACAATTATTCCAAACGTTTTGGGTGAAAAAAAGTTTGACCTCGCCCTGTAAATATACTTATTGCTTAACAAGCAATTAATTTCCGTAACAAAAGTTATTTACAGAATTTGCAAACCAAGAAAAATTCCTACTGTTTTACTATTGGTTACTGTTCCACTATAGGTGATCTTACCTCATAGAAAAATAAATTGCAGACGTCCTATGAGGAAAACTGCAATGATCAACCAAGAATGTAGTCTAAACAGGCTTTACGTCGTATTCAAGGAAAAAATTATATATTGCTTGCACAAAAACATGAAAAAGAAATCACAATAAAATGACCAATTCGACAAAATTAGGCGCGTATCGTGTGTTTACCCCCTATTCATTCATTCCGCTCCGTTACTTCGCTTTAATTTTCCCCGTATGCTTATGCATTATACGAAATTCAGACTGGGTATTGTGAACGTGAACACAGAGAGCTGTTTCACAAGGCTTATCGTATACGACTGGACTAGAGTTCAAAAGTATCTTCTTGTGAGAAAAAAAAAAGTATAATCTCCGAAGAGAAAAATATAGTCCCAGTTTAAGGTCTGGCTATACTCAATTTTTACCGACATTTGTATTTTGTCAAATATCTCCGGAACGGTAACACCAAACGGTTTTTCCTTCGGGGATTCGATGATTAGTGAAGAATAGGTTCGATCCATCACGCGAGAGTCAATTTTCATCGACAAAAATTTATTTGTTGTTCATCGCGATGTATGGGCGTGCCACATATTTTGACTAACATCGAAGTCTACCTGTCACTGAGGCCAAAAAGAGTTTAACCGCGGTGGCCTTTATGAAACGTCGAAGAACATCGATCGTGAAACATTATCGTTTTAGGCATTGATAGGGTTGTATTTTGCAAACAAAATATTTGACAAAATACAAATGTCGGTAAAAATTGAGTATAGCCGGACCCACAGAAGATATTGACCAGTCAGTAAAGTCGAATAACCGAATTTTCGCCGGTAAAAAAACATACCTTTTGAATAGAAGCTGCCTGTTTTACCGACGGTTCTAACCCAGTGCCACAATCTACCGTACCGATGCATCAGACGAGGTGGTCAAACGTTACCTACCGAAATCAGAAAGAAAACATTCTGTGACTTTTTCTAGGTTATGTTATGTTACGTTACGTTAGGTTAGGTCGGGTAGTTGCCATGCCGCGGTTTTGTATCGTCGGATCGTCTGAAAACACGGCGAAGCGTCAGTAATTTAAAATTATTAGATTTTATGTTATGTATTAGTTTGAAAATCAAGACTTACGAACTTTGTGTTGATTTAAACGAAAAATCATACATCTCTTCTGTTTTTTACGACCGTAAAAACACTTAATACTGGGTGAACAAGCTGTGGCATGAAGATGGTCCACAAAACCGAAGCCGGTAACTCTTCTGCATCCCTCCTATCAAAACCCGGGGATGAAAAGCCCCCGGTATACGAAAGGAAAATCATCGAGTACAAAGACCAATCCGACAGGTTCAAGCACGACAAGACCAAAGATTTCAGCAAACAATTCTTTTACGTCTATTCAATCCGACTTCAAGCACTCACCGAACCACTCATTCAAAAATCGAACGCCAAATGGGGTTAGTTTGAGAAGAGATGTTGTTCAACTTCGAACACTTGTCATCTCCACCTCTATTCGCTAGACATTATCATTCCAATCATCATTATTATTATCATTATTATCATCAGAGGAGTGAAGAATTTGATTAAAAATCAATTTAAACTCAATTGACACCCTTTTTTTGTTTTCATTTTTTTTAAACTAGGGAATCCGAAGATTCACAAACTGGCAGACCTGGAAGAAGCTCAGGGAAATCGCTCGGTCATTATAGGGACTCTTTACAAGCACCAGGAATTAAAACCGTCAATATTACGTGAATTGAGCGAAGAACAGCAGTTGGCGCCTCCGGCTCCAAGGGTTAATTATTGTTCAAACAAGGATCAGCTTTTTCTAGAGGATGAAATGCTGAGAATTAAGTTAGTCGGTAATCACGTCGACATTAAGCAGATGGTAACCGGTGTTGTTTGCGCCATACTCGGCAAGGAAAACAAAGACGGGGCTTTCGACGTCAGTTTCTTTTCTCAATTCGTTTCTCTTCGTCATCCGAACGAAATAATCTTGTATTTTGAAAAGACTTTGTTAACTTCATCGCTTGTTGCTTTTCAGGTAGAAGACTGGTGCTTTCCTGGCTGCATTCCTAAGCCATTGACCACTTCTAATCCTCCAATCAACACTGGCAAAATCCTCCTTATTTCAGGACTCGATTTGGCCAATCGAGCCGAAAGCCTGGCGCTCAATTTACTTACCGAATATTTGGATGGGATGATCGGCGATCCTGATACGCAAAAGGAAGAAGCTTCCATCGTGAGAGTCATAATAGCTGGTGATGAACATTTTCTCGTTTTTTTTTTAACAGTTTTTTGCTTTTTTCATGTGAAAAAAGTTACTCTTTGGCTATGAATTCTCAAGAAAAAAACTATCCAGCCGTGAGTAATTCATCAATGGTGGTTTATACAATTTTTATTATTTCCTCTAAAACCAGGAAACAGTGTGAGAGGTAGCGCGGAAATTCACACGAGCAAAGGACACTCGGGTGGAAAAGCACAGGACATTGCAGCCGCCAAGGAAACTGCTTTGGCTGCCCAGAGGTTCGACACATTCCTTAGCCAGATCGTGGAATCTTGTTGCGTCACTTTGATGCCTGGGCAGTTTGATCCCACAAACCACATGGTACCACAGCAGCCTTTGCATCCTTGTATTCTACCGAAATCGTCTAGGTGAAGAAATCCTAATGATTTTGCTGTATTCTTAGTTTCGTATGTGTATTTTCATGTGTTTCATTTTCTTGGGTTTATTTCCTTTAGATTCAAGAGCCTGCAGGGAGCGACAAACCCGTGGATCGGTAGCCTTGGATCTCGTGTAGTATGCGGATCCAGTGGTCAAGCCATTGAAGATATAATGAAAGTCTGTGACGTCGACGACGTATCGCCTATCGTTTGGCTAGAGAGAACTTTGAACTGGAGACATTACTGCCCCACTGCTCCAGACACTTTATCTTCTTATCCGTATTACGAAAGGGATCCTTTTATCATGCAGGAATGTCCCGATATCTATTTTGTCGGCAACGTCGACAAATACGAGACAAAGTTATGGAAAGGTATATATAATGCGCATCTACACCATCACAATATTCCTTCAAAATTTATTCTTTTTCAGCTTTATGGATAGAATTGAATCTTTTTTAGCTGCGCGGAATACTAAAAAATAGTTTCCATCTGTGGCTGTCAAGTATTAACATATTTTCGGGCATTTTTCAGGTGAAGATGGACAAGCAGTGAGACTAATTTGTGTCCCTAGATTTTCGGAGACTGGTACAGCTGTCCTGGTCGACCTCGAAACTTTGGATGCGCAGGCTGTGTCCTTTGGTACGAGTTGATTGACAACGTGAACGTGTTTTCTAATTTGTAATTGTCTTCTTCATCTCAATTGTGTATCTGAATAATTATTCGGGATCGATTAACTTGCTAAATAAATAGAAAATTAATTTCGTTAACTTTTGTAAATATATGTATTGTATACTTTTTTTTTTCTTTTTTGCTGTAGCTGGATTAAGTTACATATTTTGTTTCTGAGGGGCGGAGAGCGGGGTGGGCATGTTTTTTTTCATCATGAGCTATGTTCGATACTTGAATATGTACAACTTCCAAATGAATCGATTAAATGAATATTTTAGGCTTTGTGACTACTTAAATCTATACAGTACTTAGTTCAATAATAAGAGTAAATTATATAAACAAATTAAAAACTTATTCGTTTTCAGGCTAATTACTTTTTTTCCGGCGAATTTTATCGAATCATATATCTTGAAAATATTGATCTTCGCAAAATGCTTTAATTAATCGTAGTATACTTATAATGTATTGAAGTATATTTCATTCGGCTTCCTAGATAATATATCATCTGGAATCTCTTAATATTTAAACACGCACGTACAACATAATATTATATATGGGGAATTTCAGCCCAACCGGGACAGCTTTCGACCCTCACCCCTCTCGATTTTTTTCATTTTTTTTCTGATATTCGGTAGACTGGAAGGAGTGCTTGCGATTTATTTCAAATTTTTATCCCAATTCGTTTTCGATTTACATATTTTTGAAAATTCGCAATTCCCGATGATCGTCAAACGTTTAAACGCCTGTATCTCTGAATCTATCAGTCGGATTACAAAATGTGAGTATATGAAATTCATCGGAAAGAAGTGTACTTTTCGAAAAAAATATTTCTGGATAATTGTGCCTCGTCCTTCATAGTGAAATCTTCGTTTAAACATGAAAAATCGGTTTTTCTCACAGTATGACATAATTCAAAATTTTCAAAAAATTCTCAAAAATACTTCGAGAAAAGACAAAATTTTTGAGCTATGGCTGATCGTGGGCCTCGGCTGCTTTCTATTTTTAACAGAATTTTAATCGATTATTTTGAATTTTTTCTCAAATTTTTGATAGAATTTTAATTGATTCAATTTAGAATTTATTTTGAAATTCTGTTGAAAATTGAGAAAAAATTGAGAAATCAATTTTCAACAGAATTTTGATTGATTTAATTAAATTTGTTTTTCAATTTTCAATAGAATTTTAATTTATTCAATTGAAATTTCGATTAAAATTCCGTTAAAAATAGAAAGCAGCCGAGGCCCACGATCAGCCATAGCTCAAAAATTTTGTCTTTTCTCGAAGTATTTTTGAGAATTTTTTGAAAATTTTGAATTATGTCATACTGTGAGAAAAACCGATTTTTCATGTTTAAACGAAGATTTCACTATGAAGGACGAGGTACGATTATCCAGAAATATTTTTTTCGAAAAGTACACTTCTTTCCGATGAATTTCATATACTCACATTTTGTAATCCGACTGATAGATTCAGAGATACAGGCGTTTAAACGTTTGACGATCATCGGGAATTGCGAATTTTCAAAAATATGTAAATCGGAAACGAATTGAGATAAAAATTTGAAATAAATCACAAGCACTCCGTTCAGTCTACCGAATATCAGAAAAAAAGATAAAAAAAATCGAGAGGGGAGGGTCAAAAGCTGTCCCGGTTGGGCTGGAATTCCCCATATATATATATATATGTATAATAAATATTTTATTACTATAATCATTAGTAATATACTTGATTAATTGATATATTGGGAAGATACAATAGCGTTCAATTTTCATTTCTCTCTTCTATTTAAACTCCATTTTCTAGACTCGTAACGACTAAATATATGAGCCGAGATCATAATCATCATATTCGTTCGAATTTCTAATTCAAAACTAGCTATTATAATTTGTCTAAAAATATTCATCTACTAGTATATATATATGTATATTATAATATATAATATTTTTATCCGATATACCATCCTCGTTATACAATACTGCGTCTTTTATTCTTTTTGGCACACATTTCAAAATCTCTAAAGATTTTTTTTTCATATTCAATCTCTCTTATTATCATAACGGAAGAGATTATCTAAATTAAAATCATCTAATCTTCGATCCAATGATTATTAGTACTCTGTTTTCTTTGACTCGCATTTAGAATCTGACTTTTAAAAGGCTTGACAGCCATCCGATCTTTCTTTCCATGGTAGTTTTTCCTCGTTACTTTCATAAAAGCTCTGCGTCTCTGGACTCAACGATCTAGAAGATCTTGGAGAGCTGATCTTCATCCTTACCGCCGCTCTGTTTGACACGCTCTCGCTAGGACCCTCTGGAATTTGCTGGTCAGTCGATTGCTCATCATTTCTCATCGCACATATCACGTCTGTCAATGCGACTATGTAGTTTTTTGCCAATGTCAATGTCTCGATCTTAGATAAACGCCTTTCCTTGCTTACGTGGGGTATCACCTCTCTTAGAGACTGAAATTACAAATTGAACAAATTTTTCATGATGGCTTTAATTCACCATATTCAATTGAGGAAAATTTTTTACTGGAAAAGATAAACATGTAACGTTTCTTTTGCATTAAAAATTGTTCATCTAATCAACTTGTATACAATCAACAGGTTGATAGCTTTCAGCATTTTTCGTGCCATTTTCAATCAACAATCAAAAAAATATTACGTATTAAAATTGAAAAATTCGTTATTCTATCGATTTCAGTTGAAATAGTGTTAAATTTATTATTTTTGAGATTTTTTATGCAACTTGTTATTAAAAATTAAGAATAATATCGCATTTCTGAATTATAAAAGTGTTCTTTATCTTTTGCATTGAAAAATATCATTAAGTTAATTATGTTCAACATATATTATTCAATTTTCAATCGAGAATCACAAAAGTATCATGTTTTTTTATTAACAAACCGTTCATTTTATCAAGTTGCATTAAATCTCTACAACTTTAAGCGACTGATAATTCTTTTATATCTTTCACACAGTTTTTAATTGAGAATAACAACCAAATGCTATTTCTGAGAAAGTAATTTTGAAATTGAGTTTTTAGGTGATTTTTTTTAAATACCTGAAAGGCGTCGTTCAAGCTGTGCATTCTCATTCTTTCTCTCTCGTTGCTTTCCAGTCGTCTAAGAGTTCGTTCTCTGGGTGTTGTGGTGCGAGAAGTTCTTGAGGATTTAAAATTGAGTCTTTCAGTCCTTCTCGACGATCTGCGCATTATTCTTCCCCCTTTTGTTGAATTCGAAGACCACTCTTCTGCGATATTGTTCTCGTTTCTCGATCCGGACTTCATTGCGTTAAAAAAATCACTGTAAAGTATATGATTTTAGATTATAGCAATTTGAAAATATTCCGCTGGTTATTTGAATTCCAGTTTTGTCTAATGAAAAAAAAAAACTTCAGTCAAGGTTTTTAGTTGTAAAAAAACCACTGACAAGTTTATATCAAAACTGCTAAGTGCCAAGAAAAAAAATTTTAAACTAGGTCAAAACATATTTCAAATTTTTCTGATAATTGTTCAAACTGCTAAAACAATTTTTTGGTGTCTAGTCAATAAGAGAGAAATTTTCATTTTGTATTTACCTTTCTTTTCAGGGGAGAATTTGATACAAAGCAACTGGAATAGATGGAAATTTCACAACGGTTGAAATAATTGTTCAAAAATTATGATAGTGCATAATATAAGGTATTTTGCCAATACTCGATTATTAATTAATATTTTATGATACTTTTAGCGAAATCTTCTTCCTCTTTATTTTGCAATTTTTATAATCAATATTATCAATACTGACACGTTTTTGCTTTCGATATACAGGAATAGATTTTTCAATAGCAAAATCCCGGAAACTTGTTGAGCCCCGTCGAGGCGACGACTGATGTCGCGACGTCGGGGTGCGGCCGGCGCCGTCTTTCACCCCCGCTAACTATATATTCGGTATATATATACGCGCATCAACGGATATATACATTCGCGCACATACATACGGGGTGTATCAATGAAAGCGAGAAATCATCCGCAATTTTCAATAATTTCAAGCATCAAATTTCGAAAATAGAATCACAAAATTTTGAATCCCAAGTGTTCCCGCGCTTTCGAGATTTCGAATGATTTGAGTAATTCGAACGTCCGAGTGAAACAAAATTGCGACACAGTTCGAACGGAACTTCTTCAAAAACTTAAAATTGTTGAATCAATAAATAAATGACGAACGCTTTCGATTATACAATCACTGAATTTCGTTTTTCTTAACGATAATTGATTATTCGTTAATGAAAGGGATGAAACTCGAACTTTTTGTTCGTACCATAATTTTCGATTACCTACCTGAAAAATTCGTATAGATTTATCGGCCACCCGTTAATCGGGGAAGTACCCAGGGGGTGGGTTGCTCGGTGTTTAGGTGGCTACAGGTGGGCGTATGACGTCATTCGCCCACGCGGATCCTTTATCTATCCATTACCGCAATAACACCCAGCTTCAATGTGCGACGCGTCAACCCGCAAAGAGCCGCGCGCGCATTTTTTATTTAGCGCAAACGCGGTGTGCTTGGATTATTGCCTATATTTCAGAAAAATGAAATATAGCCAGATACCCTTGTCGGAATAATTGGATGAAAATATATTTCAGACACGTGATTCGTTCCAAATTCAAATTTATCCCCCCCCCCCCCCGCCACGGAAATAATTAGTAATAAACAATCCGAATTTCAAAGCTCTTGCACTTTGCAAATGAATCACACATTTCGAGTAATTCAATTTTCCAAATCCCCTTTTTCTATTTCTGTGTAGTTTTAATTGATTTATCAACAGAAACAGATAAGAATTGAGTCGAATTACCCCAAGTTGAATAAATTTCGTTTGAGAAAATAATTTGTTGTTTTTCCAGTTGCATTTCGCTATATATTTATTCAATTATACAGTGAATTATTGACTGAATCAGAATAAAACGTTTATCAACGTGTTACAGTGTATTCAATATTTAAATTACAAAACTGTGTATAATTCAAATATATCTAGAATAATATTCAAGTTAAACTAATCCTATATTACGAGCTACTTGTCTTCTTTGCATTTGCCACAACACGCGTCACTCTGTTTTTCCAAATCCATTGGCTTATGGTTTGGCGTCCACGGGCCCAAACTTCCAGAGGCATAAAAATCCATCGGATATGGTTTATTGTTGTCTAATTCTGCCAGTTTCAGAGCTACCGCTCCCTCGTACGGCGTTAATAAAGGCTTTTCAAATGCTGTCCCCCAGTCTATACTCAATCTGGGACATGCTACCTGAAAAAATAAAACTTCTAATTACTCAAAGATCAAATTTGAAACTCATAAGCGAAAAATAACGCATAGACATTGTCAGTTCAATCAAAAAAACAATTTCAGAAGCCGATTTTCGTTGTAAATTTTGTACCTTCAATTAGATGAAAATGAGACCGAATTTAGGACTTTGGAAAAATATCAAGTTACTAATAAAAACAAAAACCATCTTGTAAACTCATTTTTAGTGTGATCGGCTACCTGCACAAAGGTATCGACGTCGTCGAAGAGCTTGAGTTTGTCAGGAAATATTTCCGACAATAGAATGATGACGTAATCCTTTTTTAGGAGTTTGATACGTCTTTCGATGGTCTTGAGAACATCCGGATTTCCTTGTCTACCAAGAGTGCCAAGAATGAGGCCAAATTTATCGGCGCTTTTACTATTCTCAATAGCGCTACGTCTAGTTTCCCGCATTCTTTCATGATCATAGAATTCCTCTGTTAATTTTTTGTCATAAGGGTCATATCGGTAAGCCTTTAACTTCGGATTTGCTATCATTGCTGCCTCCAAGTGGAACCGCCCGTCTCCCAAATACACAACTGCATCTGCGCAACGAATCTGAGGCGCCGTGCAACCAAGAACCTGCAGAAAAATGAAAAACTTCAGATTTTCAAGCTTTTTTACTCAATAATCATCTATTTTATAAACTGCGACTAATTCTCATGGAGTTTATCAAAATATCCAGATACTTTGAAGCTTATTACATAATTTCAGACTTGTTTCTGGAAATGTTTGATCTGTTTTATGCTTTTTGACAGAAAGATTTTTACTTAATCATCAAATTGTTATTTCCCTGGAATTAAACGAGTTTCTAGTCTTTGAATTACCTCGCCAGGACTGAGAGGTCTGCTTTGTGGAACAGTGACCTCGTAGCCAGCCTTTCGCATCTCCAGGGCGACAGCCTGAAGAGTTGAAGCGAATTGTATGGTGCTGACGAGTGCGATTTTAGTAATAACAGGTAAGTTGGCCTGAAGAGACTCGATGCAATGAACCGCATCTATCTTGATATCTACGAAGATATACAAGACTTTGATACCCGCTGTTTTATCCACTGGGATCAGGCAGGAGTGACCGTAATGCACAAGCAAATCAACGTCCAAGGCTCTTGCGGTGTAATCGTCGATGCAGCATGCTCCTGAAACACAATTTCAACATTCGGACACAAAAAACAAGCCAACGATCAACTAAAGCATCCGAAGGAATGTCTATTTTCAGTTTGATTGTCAGTTTCAGCATCTCGAGGAACAAAATATCAGAATAGATCCCAAATGATAGATTATGGCATCAAAGTGAGCCGATTATTCATTATCTGGGCTTCATGTAAGTAAATTGCATATTTCAAGCATACCGTAAGTGACGTCGCCCATTATGACCGTTTCAGCTCCAGTGAATTCTTCAATGATATCGGATATAGTTGTAGCGAAGAGTAAGAGTCCTTCGGGCATCTGAAGGGCGACTCGTTTAGACTTCAGCTCTTTGATTCTCCACACAGTTTTGTGGATTTCGAAATTATAATTTGGAGGAAGAGCAGCGATGGCCGAATTAAGTAGAGGATCATTCAGCTGTTCCTGAGGGATTTTATTCACCTTTACGTGCGCCTTGAAAACCTTTCTAACTGGCTTCGCTTTCACAACTACTATTGCGTCGCTTTGATCCATGGTTTTTTTAATTTTAAAGTTCGCTCTGTTTTTATCAGTTCGTAACGTTTCTCGTATCTTTATTCCTCGAAGGAGCTCTGTATTCACCGAATTTTGTAATTATCGTTCAATGTTTTCGTGGTTTCTAACCTCAAACTTTTCATCATCGTCGGATTTCACATCGTCACGTTAATTGCTGTTTTTGTTGACCTGTACCCCGATATTTTCAACACTGATTCTCATCATCTTTGACCCTTGCTTCGATATTCTGTTGTGGTACAACAAGATTAATTTATTATTTGTTTGGTTCGCATAATACGCTGCAGAACACTACATACCACGTTAGGTTAGTTTGCAGGTCAGGCTGGAGCTTGGGCTGGTGACGTCAGTTGCAGACGACACACGACATTCGGTTATTTAAAGAGCTCGAACCAATTACATGACACGTATTCGCCGGTGGGTCTCCGACCGCCACTTCCGCAATTTTCGTGCTATTAGAAATCTAAAAAATATTATTATATTGGTACGCTCGGGAAAAGAAAACAAAGTTTCTTAATAACTTCAGGGATGGCTAAAAAATCCGACAAAAATGTAGATTTATGAAATTTAAAAAGTAGGATGTTTTTCCGATCGTCTTTTTCCCCACAAATCCGTAAACAATAGGGATATGGTCCGCAAAGTGTCCGCAAATGAGTAAGCAAGTCGGAAATTTCCGTTTTCTCGCATTTTCTATTGTTTTTTATCCTACGAACTGATAAACTGATCCCAATAACCTCGCGGCGGTTCTCCGGCCACTACTGCCGCAATTTTTGTGATATAAAAAATCTAAAAAATTGCAGCATCGCGGAATTTCAAGCCGAATCGAACAATTAGCACAGGCCGATGATCCTTATCTCTATTGGCTCGCTCACTCGGGAATCCGACAAAAATGAACATTTATGACATTTCATATAAGTAGGACGTCTTTCCAATCGCTTTTATAACTTCTCTCCAATTCATAAAATAGAAAAAAATAAAGAGTCAAGGGACATGAAAAACAAATATATTTTGTGAAAATTTCGCAATTGTAACTTATGAAACACACGTTGTAATACCCATTTTTTATTTTTGTTTATTTATGAAAAATCAAGTTTAGGTACGAAATATATGAAAAGCTATTTGTTCAATGTTATTCGTCAATATAAGTATTCGAGAAAAAATCAACCAGGGTCCAACGTAAATAGCCAACATATGTAAAAACAAATGAATAAAAACTGAAAATCCCATGTCTTGATTACTCGACTCGGGCAATGATTGGATGAGCGCTTTAAAATTCTCAGGGAATTCGTTTTCTCTAACGTCGATACATAATAGGTCAGGTCGTGTCATTCAAAAACTCGCTAGGGGCTGCAGTTTCAGTATTGTTATCCAGCTATGTCCTATCATTCAATTATTTTCGCAATATTTCTTTCAAAAAATGTATCTCCACACAGAAATTTATTCAATTTGGTCGAAAACAAAAAACAACCGTATCCACATAGGTGTTTCGGCAATGTAAATTCAAGCAATAAATAAATGAAACTAAAAATGTGATGTGAATTAAAATCATTCTTATCAATATTCGTAATGTGTTCGAAATATTAAAAATACGTGTACACTGACGAGACGCGATGAAAGCTCGTCACAAATTTGGCGATGTTCGTAACCGGTGGATCAGGTCGGTGAAGCGGGTTGCGGATTTAACGGCGTTACGCAATAGCGAGGCAGGCGGCAGGCAGCAGACAGGCAAAGCGCAGCCGAGACACGACTATAACTAGCACCAGGTTTTCGGTACTTCCCCCTGAATCCTCCGCAGCGTTTCGACGTCCCTCAACGAATCTCGGCGAAAACCTAATTAGATACCAAAAAAAACCTTACGGCAGACAAATATTCTACAAACTTAAAAACTAGTTGCCTTGGGGAGACGCCACCGGTACGGAAGAAGGAAGAAGGACGGCAAGATAGGGACGGGAAAACGGCGATCCGCGGACAAATGGCCACGCTATGAATCAGGTCGTTCGTGTCCGGTTGATGGAGGCGATGGTCATCATGTGGCGGATTTTACAACACATGCAAGTAAACGTGTGTTATGATTATCAACTCACCTCTGGTTCAATTTTTTAGGGATCAGCTATGATCTATGAATGATAAGGTTTAACTATTTTTACCCTTTTTTGTGGATTAACGACTATTTGTTAGTCGACAAACTTTTCACTTCTTTCCCCTGCGCTCTTTCGTAATGGTATAACCGATTATCGACTCGAATTATTTATTCTACCGCGCTGAATGAATTCTGATTCCTCGTTATATTCTGTCATCAAAATACAGGGTGTGACAAAATTAACGGACCATCTCTACACGGTCGGATTCCTTGTTGAAAATAAAAAATAGGTATATTTTTACAACAATTTCCAATAGCTATCGTCAGCTTTTTTCGACGCGGTATAGCGGATTCTGCTATCGGTTGCTGAAGCAGATCTCCGATTGGTGCGTCCTTATCGGCTCTTATAGCGTCTAAACTAGGCGTCAGAGGAAATTTTCGTAAAAGAATGTATTTTCTATTTTCAACAAGGAATCCGACTGTGTAGAGATCGTCCGCCAATTTTGTTACACTCTGTATGTACATTCGATTTTTATACATACAATCAAAGGACGCGTTGCTCTCTCACTGTCACAGACAAACGGCAGCCACCTATAGTAGCATTCATTCTTTCAACTTTCATCAAAGTTTTGATGCAAATGAATTAGATGATCGCAGACTTGTACCTACTTTTTAGATGTAGGTAGCATCTCGGATGAACCGTTATAACTATTTTTAATTGTTCTAACTGCAGTTTTTACTCCACAGAACCCAACGCGATAGAGCAAATCTATTCTCACATTACTTATCATTCCGATAATTACTACTCACTGCATGATGGTTGATTGTTTATCACTACGTCACTCATGTCTTCAAAACTATTTTTTTTTCTTGGCGTCCCTATCCCTATCCGAAATTGAAATCACGAATCTAATAAATCAATTGTAATGAATGATTAAACAATAAATAAAAGGCCAATGTCTCTACGAATCATATAAAATGTACCTACAGCGAGAGTAAAAATTATTTGCGGATTAACAGACGTCACTAAACAGGATTAGACACGTCAAGGTTATTCAGACCTTTTCATGACATCATATTGACAGGTTAGAATATGCAATTATATGATATTATCTGCGACAAAAAGAGCTAAACGGATTATAATTGAGCCAGAAAGAAACATTCGCTGTCAATTGTTGATAGGCTATAACCCATTTTCATTTTGAGGTAGGTTTGCATCCCGTCAATGAAAAGGGCCCGAATAAAAACTTCGAGAGTCCGAGCGCAACTTGACACAACCACTCGGCACCGCTTTTTGAAAGCGAATGAAAATTTCAATTTCAAGTCGGAGTTTCGCGGGATAGTTGGTCCGGCGGCAAAATCGACTGCGCGACAATTGGCCGACAGACCGACCAATCAGAATCGAGCATTCCTCTACACATATGACGTCATACCGAGCCGCATATAATAACGCGGTCGGTACTACAGTCGACTATCGTGTCCTCGGTCGGTAAATTTACCTGTTCATCGCTGAGTTGGTGAGTATGACTCAATTTTTGCGGGGGGCGCTCGCTCGCTCTACAGTGATCTTCAGTCAACGATAATAGTCTATGGCTTTTCATTTCTGACGTTCGTCGTCCGGCGCGCACGCGCCTACTCCGAAAAATAATCATTTCGTTTCTGAACGCGAGTCGTTGTACTTCTGTTGGAACTTTTATCAACTAAGTGTTAACTGTTATTTGTTAATAATACGTATGCATGATAATAAGACCTCGTGTTTTGATTCCCACACCTCGGCCTGCACACAAGTGTAACAAATTAACTCGCCGTTTGAATTCAACCACTCATTTGGATATACTCCTTGAAGGTAAAAATCACTCTCTTTGATAATGAAATAATAACATCGAATGATGAATGAGATGATACAGAAAAATCTCACCATTAATGATCATATCAACTTCTTTGCTGTTTCTTACATGTTTTACCCTCCTATATCATCAATTTTATCGTATTGGAGCAATCGTCGATATTTCCTCATTGTTTGTGCTCCCTTTTCGATAGGAAATAATAAAAAAATACAAAAATGCCGAGACGAAAGCAGCAGAAGAAACCAGCTATCGGAGAAGACACTAGAATCGCAGTAAATTTAACTATAAGAAAGTTGATCGCTAATCCAGATCAAAAAGAGCTGGAATTCCCCTCTTCTTATACCGCCGAGGAAAGAGCCTACATACACGATCTTGCCAGAGAACTTGGACTGAAGTCAAAAAGTCGTGGGTAAGTTGCAGAGAAACGATTAAAACCATTAAAGAAAACTGCATCTGCTTCAAAATCTTGTTAAAACTCTTTGTTTCTGGTTTTTAAACATATTAGCACCGATAAACAATTCCATTATCTCAAACAAGCTGCGCTTTACACTTTTTCATTCAACGGCAAGCAAATATGAAATTTATTTAACCAGAATAGGTTTTTTGTGTACGCTTTGGGTATTGCTGAACCCTCGCCATTGATGAAACCGGCTTCTCTGTGCTCCTTTTGTAAATAAAACTATTTTTTCTGCTCCGAGTAGCTCAAGATTCGACTCTTAGCGGACAACGAATAAAATATATTGAATTTATTGGGTCGGAATCATGTTCATGTATTTTTTACCGAGAATAAAGGCCTGCGCGCAATATGCAGTAGAGCAGCGCAGCACACCGCGGAAAACAGTAGCTATCACCCATTGCATCAACAAAGTATTGTTGTAATCATGTCTTTTGAAATAACCAAATTGATGATAGTCACTGTTTTCCGCGGTGTGCTGCTCTGCTCTACCGCATACTGCGTGCGGAACTTTAGTCATACAAGAACTGAGAAACGGTTTATCCAATATCTTACACTGATATCGAACCCACAGAAAAGGCGCGAACCGATTTTTGACTGTCTACAAACGTGAGGGATCAACCATTGTTCAAGCAGATGCGATAATTAAACTTCAGAAACCCTCAAGACAGGGAATTTACAGCTTAATCCAAAAATTTCCACTCAGCAATAAGGAGAGACAAGATTTACTACCTCCTACTGAAAGGGAAAGGATCAGCAGCAATGACGGTAAGGCGATAACTGAAGGAACATAATCGGTGACTGAAACAAATTCATTATCGTATTGAAGAACAGCAAATTTCAATCAATATTCATACGTTATCCAAATTTCTATCGCAGTTTATAATTATTCTTGATTTTGTTTTGTAACGCAGTGATTACTAATACAAAGGCGATGGGTCGTCTGAACAGCGGAATCCCCCAAGTACCTCAGTTAAAAACAAATATGGACATACTGCCGTTCAGAGAATGTCTCCCGGTGTATAACATGCGGGAAGATATAATGCAGGTGCTACCGTCGAGCCAGGTGATTGTGATAGCCGGGGAGACTGGAAGCGGTAAAACAACGCAGGTGCCACAGTTTATCCTGGACTATTGTCAGCAGAGGAATCAAACTTGTAGAATAATCTGCACTCAGCCTAGGAGATTGTCCGCCGTTTCTGTGGCTGAAAGAGTTGCTTTTGAAAGAGACGAAAAAATCGGTCAGACTTTCGGTTACCAAATAAGATTGGAGAGTAGAGTTTCCCCCAAGACGCTGTTGACCTATTGTACAAACGGAGTTCTCCTTAGGACCTTAATGGGCGGAGATTCGGCGCTGGCTACTATAACGCACATAATAGTAGACGAAATACACGAGCGTGATAGATTCTGTGACTTTTTACTGATCGCGCTTAAAGACGCATTAGTAAAATTCAGGTCCTTGAAAGTTATTCTAATGAGCGCAACAATGGACACTAGCATTTTCTTGAAATACTTTGACAATTGTTCGGTGATAAACGTCCCCGGCCGTCTCTACGACGTTGAGGTTTTCTTTCTGGAAGATATTCTCAAACTGACTAATTACATGACCAAAGACATGTCAGCCAAGAAGGAGAAAATGGTCAATAAAAAGGACCAGAAAAAGGTCTTGGAGTCATGGACTCAGTACAAACCTCCTAATACTCCCGTGACCCAAGTTTCAGAGCGTTGTTTAATTCCTGCTCCCATATTGGGTCAGCAGAACGAATCCGTCCCTGAAAGGGTCGAGCTGGAGCCAAGACTAGTCGATAAAATGGACCGGTGTATATCGGAGGCTTGGCTCTGTGGAGGGGAAGACAACTTCACACAACTTCTGTATTTCATACAGTCTGAGAACGTCTCCGTAGATTATCAGCACTCGAAGACCTCCGTAACGCCATTGATGGTCGCTGCAGGAAGAGGCTGTGTCGATACCACCGAACGCCTGCTCAATCTAGGAGCTAATTTAAACATAAGATCCGTGAACGAGTGGACAGCCTTGGATTGGGCAAGGAAAATGAACCAGACGGAATGCTCCGAGCTTATAGAGGCCTACATTAAAACATACGACTGCAATTTGCAGTACGAAGACATTCCGCAAGACAAAAACGGCCCAATTTCGGAGGATGATAAAATGCTCTTAGACGTTTATCACCATACTTTCAACGACGAGAATGTAGACTACGATCTCCTTCTCTCCCTGATACTCCACATACATTTGAAAATGCCCTATGGATCAATACTCGTATTTTTACCCGGCTATGACGACATTGTCATTATGAGAGACAGAATAAATTCGGAAGAAAAGAGAATGACGGAGAGATATAGATACAATCTTTTTGTCCTGCATTCCAATATGCAGACTTGCGACCAAAAGCGTGTATTCAGACCCAGCCCTCAAGGAACTAGGAAAATAATACTCTCTACAAACATCGCGGAGACTAGCATCACAATCGACGACGTAGTTTACGTCATAGACTCTGGAAAGGTCAAGGAAAAATCATTCGACGCTATGTCAGGCGTCTGTACTTTAAGATCCAATTGGATATCCCAGGCCTGTGCCAAACAGCGTAAAGGAAGAGCTGGCAGATGCCAGAACGGGATTTGCTACCGGCTGTTTTCATCCGTTAGGCACAATTCCATGCAGCCGTATCAAACCCCTGAAATCTTGAGGCTTCCTCTTCAGGAGTTATGCCTCTACACGAAACATCTCGCCCCTGGGAACACCCCGATTGCTGAATTCCTTGACAGGGCACTGGAGCCTCCTTCTAACGCCGTCACACGAAACGCGGTACAGCTCCTGAAGACTATCGATGCCTTAGATCCCTGGGAGGACCTTACCGAGCTAGGAAGCCACCTTTTAGACCTTCCCGTTGAACCCAGACTTGGAAAAATGCTGCTTTATGCAGTAGTCTTGAAGTGCCTAGACCCGATATTAACCATCGTTTGCAGTCTGGCCTACAAGTGAGCCCAGGATTATAGGAATACAACGATGATTCATCGGAAATAGATCAACTAATATGTGTCTCGTTTTTTGTTATTCAGAGATCCTTTCCTTCTACCTGCTCAGCCATCACAAAAACGAGCGGCTACCTTGTCCAGGAAGGATTTTGCAGCAGGAACTTATTCCGACCACATGGCTGTTCTGAGAGCTTTTCAAAGCTGGCAAACAGCCAGAGCCAGCGGAAGGGAGCGACTATTTTGCGAAAAGAATTTCATATCAGCCGCTACTATGGAAATGGTGGTCGGTATGAGGACTCAACTTTTGGGACAACTCAGGGCCTCTGGATTTGTCAGAGCCAGGGGGTCCGGCGATATTCGCGACCTCAATTCCAACTCTGAGAATTGGGCGGTCGTTAAAGCCGCTCTCACCGCGGGATTGTATCCTAATTTGATCAGAGTCGACAGAGAACATTCGCAGCTTAGAACTCAGTAAGAATTATCAAGGGTTTTAGAATATGAGTTTTTGTAAGTTTTGAGGAAAATCGTAAAGAAAAGTGTAAATCGAAGTCGGAGATACGTCGAATATCATTGAATTCAGAACTATTTGATTGATTTGATTGTTTGATCTTGCAGGAAGGAAGTCAAGGTGGTTTTTCACCCTTCGTCAACGCTTAGAGATTATCCAAAATCTCCCCGAACTACATCCGCACAATCGCATTCGGCTAACGTGGAAGCGCTGCCCTGCGACTGGCTGCTTTACGAGGAAATGAGCAGATCCGGACGTTTTTGTCATGTGAAAACAGTGACGCTGGTCAATCCCATTACCATTGCGCTGTTTAGCGGACCAGCGCGACTACCGATGGATGTGATATACGAGGCGGAAAGTGAGAGGAAATATAAAACAATACCGTCCATAAGCTCGGGATAAATGTAAATTTTAAAGCAGGAGAAAAAATGCGATATCTCTGCGAGAAAATATTGAAAATACAAATTTTCAAAAGCTTTTCGAAGCTCATTGTAGAATTAGTTTCCCTAAAGTGGTCTTGAACTTATGAACGTTATTGTGACAATTCGCAAACTTTGTCTCTTTCCTGATACTAAAGATTCTATACTTTTTCCTTTGCGGCAGCTCTTCCTGAAAGCGAGTCAGACTCTGAAGTGGATGAGGTCCAAGAGGGAACAACAATTCTGAAACTCGACGACTGGGTTGTCTTTAAATTGGACCCCGAAGCGGCTCAGTTAATTTTACATCTGAGACAGAAATGGAATGCGTTATTCCTCAGGAGAATGAAGACTCCGAGCAAACCGATGTCTCAACTCGACGAACAAGTAATCAGAACTCTTGTGGCTGTTATTACTAACGAGGAACAAGCCTATGGACTTCAACAGCCGTCAGGGATCGGGCAGAGGCCTCGTCCTCTTATCGTTGACTATTATCCAGCAAGTGCGAGGAGGGCTGACGACTATGAAGAGGTAATATTAGTTGTTGAGATCATTGATATTAGATCGATGCTTCGAATACTAATAAATGAAACTGTTTTATGTTTCAGAGAAATTTCTAAGCGATGAGGACAACGATATACAGACATTATGGAGGAGCGAAGGTCTGAAAATTACTCCTTGTCTCCCCCCCAAGCCTTATTCTCACCAAGAATCCTTTATACCTTATCAAACAACAAATACTTCTTCTTTAAATCCAAATCTGTCCTAATTCTCGTGAGAGAGAGAGAAAGCGAGAGAGAAACATCGAGGCATCGGAGCTCTGCTGAACACTTCAACCTCAATTATAAAATTAAACTAACTGGTGGGTTTTGGTATTTTAAGCTTGAAAAATGATTTCTATTTATTTCTCATTGTAAAATCATTATTTTTAAAAACGTATTTTGCGTGAGGCCGATGGAAAACAAATTGAATATAATTGTAGGTCTCTTTTCTTTGTCTTTATGAGTTTAAAAGATTAAATCTCAACAATTCACAGATTGGACGACGCGTATTCCGGATCCTGATCTTCGACTGAATGAATTTTATGAATTCCTTTGTATCCTGAGCCAAGAAATCCCGATGATGGTTTATCTGGGATTATTAAAACCATTTCCATATCATTAGAAGTACATTGAGCCCTCTTTTTTCGAGTAAGAGGGTGTAGAACAGCAAACATGGGAGTGTGAGTGCCGATAGTTATTTGTAGAATTCCTCTGCATATAAATTACTATAACTAGGTGGGAATGCCTTGGGCTCATCTAAACATTGGTCGTTTTTTTCCTTTTATTCGCAGCTTGGAACATCGAAGACTACGATCAGTGCTGTTCATATAAAGGATACCAATTACTATAGAAAATAAATGGGAAAAATTATCCTTTTCTCAAAAAGACCGTCCCGAATTAGGGTTTATATAGTTCGAGGATGCATTAAATCGTCGATTTTTTGAACGCTAAAGTGTAAAGAATATTTCAGCTTGCCTTCAAATTTGTATGTTTTTTTTTTTTTTTTACCTTGGATTTTCTAGAATTCCAAACGATGCAAAATTCTCTTCACCTTCGTTATGAAGAAAATTCAAACGACTTTATAGAGATAATCTTGATTTCGATCATAAATTCGAATCAATAAACCCGTCTAAAAGTTTTAAAGCATAATTTTTACAAAAAAAAACGTCATATTCCGCCTCGAATACTCTCACTCACATAGTTATACTATCTTTTAGTTGACTGTAGTATTATTACATCACAACAATTTCTATTTGCCCATAAAAATATTTTATTGTGATATTTTTAATTAGTCAGAATCTTTTTTTATTTTTACTATTATTAAACTTATAATTTAAATACGAGGATAAGGTAGATTTTTGCAATAGAAATTTTCCCTACAAACAATTAAAATATATGTACGATGTAAAATAAATAGGGAAAGGAAGTATTTTAAGTTTGAAAATAAGTTAATCGTTGCGATCTAACGAAACTGTACATAATTACTAGTTAGCACTTTGAAAGATTCAGTTTCTATTTTTCTTCTAATATTCTTTGAAGTTTCTCCTTTTTATTTTTAACTGCATTTCTGTAATGAAAATTGCACAATTTTAACCAATTCCTTCTATTCAATATATATATATTTTTTCCTTTTAATTGGTTGTTCTGTTCATTTAGCAATAATTAGCAAGAGTCATGCATCAGAACGGTTACTTATTTAATACATACATAGAAGATTATTCATTCTGCACGAGATTATTTGGCTTATTCTACAAATATGTAGTTTAAAAAACAAACAAAACAAAAGTATACCTATAATGTTGTCTGTGAACACATACGATAAATAATTATAAATATCCAATGAATGCTGGGTTGAAACTGTTTCATTGAACAATCCATTATTATAAATTTGTGATATTATTTCATGTGTTAATAAACATTGCCATAGTAATAGAAGTAGTAGTTATCGCTTTTATTGATGCTTGAATCTTTCTACTAATTCCCACTATGCAATTGACGATATCGATCAAGCAGCGCGCGAATAAGAAGGTAAAAAAAGTTCGATATCTGCAATGCGCCTTGCTGCTTGCGCACAGTAAACTATCCGTGTTTTAATTGTGAATCTGAATTCGCGCGGGAAATTCATCATTGTTAGTATCATGCATGACAAGTGACTGATTAACTTTTCCTTCGCATATCTACCAAGGGAAGGTATCGGTAATCGGTTCAGATTCGCTAATGAAATGAGAGAATAAAAGGTGGTTGGGGAATACGGTAGCGGGATTTAATAACTGAATAAATAGAGAACAATAGTTAATTGTGAGATATTAAAAGGAAACGTTTATTTTCAAAATAGCAAGTAGATTGGCGTGTATAAATTATATGAAAAAGAATTGGGAATGTAGAAAAAAAACAATTTCCAGTGATGATATTGTTACGACTGTGGCGGAAAACATTTAATATTCTTCTGCTCCTTCGCCCTCTCCCTCGGCAGAGTCCATGCCGACCTCTTCGTAGTCCTTCTCAAGGGCGGCCAAATCCTCACGAGCCTCGGAGAATTCACCCTCCTCCATACCCTCGCCGACGTACCAATGGACGAAAGCGCGCTTCGCGTACATCAGATCGAACTTGTGGTCCAGGCGAGCCCAGGCCTCGGCGATTGCCGTCGTGTTGGACAACATGCAAACGGCACGTTGTACCTTGGCAAGGTCACCACCCGGGACGACGGTCGGGGGCTGGTAGTTGATGCCGACCTTGAATCCGGTGGGACACCAGTCGACGAATTGGATCGTGCGTTTCGTCTTTATGGTAGCGATCGCCGCGTTTACGTCCTTGGGGACTACGTCTCCTCTGTACAACATGCAGCAAGCCATGTATTTGCCGTGTCGCGGGTCACACTTGACCATCTGGTTGGCGGGCTCGAAGCAGGCGTTGGTGATCTCTCCAACGGACAGCTGTTCATGGTACGCTTTCTCTGCAGAGATGACAGGTGCGTATGTGACGAGAGGGAAGTGGATACGAGGGTAGGGCACCAAGTTGGTCTGGAACTCGGTAAGATCGACGTTCAGGGCTCCGTCGAATCGAAGGGAGGCGGTGATGGAGGATACGATCTGGCCGATGAGTCTGTTGAGGTTGGTGTAGGTGGGCCTCTCGATGTCGAGGTTTCGGCGGCAGATATCGTAGATGGCCTCGTTGTCGACCATGAAGGCGCAGTCGGAATGCTCGAGGGTCGTGTGGGTCGTGAGGATCGAGTTGTAGGGCTCGACGACAGCCGTCGAGACTTGGGGCGCCGGGTAGATAGCGAATTCCAGCTTCGACTTCTTTCCGTAGTCGACGGAGAGTCGCTCCATGAGGAGGGAGGTGAATCCGGACCCGGTACCTCCGCCGAACGAATGGAAGATGAGGAAACCCTGGAGTCCGGTGCATTGGTCAGCCAGCTTCCTAACTCGGTCCAGCACCAGGTCGACGATCTCCTTACCGATCGTGTAATGACCGCGAGCGTAGTTATTTGCGGCATCCTCCTTTCCGGTAATTAACTGCTCAGGGTGGAAGAGCTGGCGGTAAGTTCCAGTCCTTACTTCATCTGTAATGAAAAATACACATGTATTGTTCAATATGAAATGTAGACAATGAAAGTGTAGAATCTCTGCAAAACAATACTCAAGGTAGATATAAGGTGACTTCTGTACGATATCGCATTACTCCAAATGTATCAAATGCCGTATGATAATCTGCCATGACGTACAATGTCATATGTATTTGTAGCGTGTGATATTTATCCTGAAACAACTACGAGGTTGAGAATCATACCGACGACAGTAGGTTCCAAGTCAATGAATACAGCTCTGGGAACGTGTTTTCCAGCCCCGGTTTCGCTGAAGAAAGTATTAAAGCTGTCGTCACCACCGCCGATCGTTTTGTCAGATGGCATCTGTCCGTCCGGCTGAATTCCATGCTCAAGGCAGTAGAGCTCCCAGCAGGCGTTACCGATCTGGACACCGGCTTGCCCAACATGGATTGAGATACACTCACGCTATAGGAACAAAGAAAAATCACATCATTTTACAAAAATTGTGATAAAACTTATAATCGCCTATACCACGCTCGAGAATAGGCATCAGACAATAAAACTTATGTCTTTTGTACAAATTTATTTCAGCTTCGATTTTTCTGTGACATGCAAGACAGGAATGATCAATGATTGCTAAACGTGTTTGCTAGAAAACTGAAACAAAAGCGCCGTGAAACGTGTTCGGGATTCAAGTCCCCGTCAATCAAAGATGCAAAAATGCAAAATTCTTGAATGCGGAATAGACGATAATATAAGAAAACTTCGAATCATTGAAAAGATAATCTGAAATCCCTAATAATGGATAATCGGTGAATCATATATCCGCTAAACATGACTCATCGCTGGATCAGCAAGGGTGGAGCCGGCCGGTGTTTCCCTTCTCAAAATGGCGACGCGTTACAGTTTCGGCGAAAAACCGTTACTTTGACATGCATGCAATTACGGCTCATGGTCTGAGAATGAGATCGAGAGATAGACAACTTCGAAATATGTGACGAGCGGATCGCGTGCTTATCAAATTTACATTTATATCGAAATATTTATTTTGCTGCAACGATCGGTACTCACCATTGTTGATAAAGTGTTTGATTAGTACTTCGCTAGAGGACAAGAAACCCAATAGAGTTGGCGGAAGCAGGTAATGGAGCTTCTACAAACGGCTATGGCAAGTCCAACGACGGTCGACGAGTGTCGGGTTGATTCGAACTTCGCCGCATTGCAGCCTTGTCGTTATATACCCGGCCCCTCCCCCGGTCGTTATCTCGATTCTGATTGGTCCGCGGAACAGCCGGCGTCGCTGCGCGCGCGACCCTTGCGAGAGAAAAGTAGTCCCACGTTACACCGCGTGTGATATTGTTGCATTTTTCTTGTTAAATCCAACAATTTATGTACATCCTTTTTCCCAGATGAAAAAGAAAACATCAAAGGATCAATTGAGGACGCATAAATTATCTTCTGGTCATTTATTTTCCTCGCCTCTTCCCCCTGTTATTTGTTTTTTCTCGCCATGGTGTTCCTTTTTCGTTTTATTGTATTATTACGCTCCTTCCGTGCAACGGTCGTTCGAAATGTATAGCAACTACAAGATTTGACGAGAACCAGCACTCGTTTGTGTGTATGGATCGCGCAAGCGGTTTCACATCGACCGCAAGGGCGTCGACCGAAAGTCGCCACTGCCAATGTTAAAGCTAAATTACTTTTACAGTATAGCCAAGTGACTCGGCAGCGTCTCGAATTTATTAGCGGACCTTTTTTAATTGCGATTGTGAATATCGTTTGATGATTCATACTGGTTTGGAATATGAAAACATTCATTCGGTTCTCGATCTGAGAATAACAATGATCCGTTTTGTTGGAATATAGCAAAATTTGATTACTGAATATAATGTAGCATACAAGAAACTGTTATCTCGCCACGGTCGAGCGCGTTATTATCGTTATTATCAAATAAAATATAAGTTGACTAGGCTGTATGTTTATCTAATATTACAGCTAGATTCAAAAATACTACCCACAGTTTTCATATCATCGGAAATAGAACACGATACGTAATCGATCAATAGCTGATTTCAGATTTATCAAGCTCGCAATGATTTACGTGAATCATAAAAATAAACTATAATTTATTAACCATCGATGTAACACATAATACATTTGTAACAGAATAATATTTTTGTACTGTTATATCAAGTAGAGACGATACGATATTATAACTAATTTTACAGGCTCTTGCCATTCTTACACCGGAAATTCTCGTGGTCACAGCTCGCTATTGTAATTATACTTATGAGAAGTCCCATCAATTTCCTGGTATACGTTAGTTGCGTGTTACGCATTTTTACCTCGCGTGCCGCGCCTGAAGCTATGCAACTCGACGTTCGTCCTTGTCGTGCGGTCTGCGGAGATAGATAACTTTTTAGTCCTGCGGCTGGATTAATCAACTTAAGTATATATACCAAATAAGGCGTTGCTCAAATTGCATATATACTTTGAAAATTTAGTATTCAATTATTCGTTCAGTTGAATGAATTTTACAGTTTACCAAACGTTAAGCGATACGTTTATAGTGTATTTCCAATTAATTTGTCCTATTTTATTGATATATTGATTGACGGAGGATTCATTCGCAAGTGGAAAGTATAGGGCCGGAACGTTTTCACCGTACAAATAAATACAAAATGCGTCATATGCCGGTTTATACTGCAGCAGCTGCCCACGGATACGGTTGACTTACCGTGTTTGGAGCGAACGATACCCGCGTATTGAGTGAGCCACTGACCATATTGCGTGTTGCAGTATATGTATGTATGTACTTTTGATGTGTACCATCATGTACTACTGTCTGCAGTGCCGTAACTGGATATCAGTGTGTTTATATGTATTGTATGAATATGATGCGAGCGTATTGAGAAAAAAAACGATTGATCGACTTCAAGTATAAAATATGTACATTAGAGTCGACCTTATTTGGGGTCAAAAAAAAATTTCAAGTTTGCTCCTGTCAAATCGGTTCCAAATATTGAAAAAAAATTTCCCTAATTTTAAGAATTTTTTATTTCATTCCCCTGGTCTCCCTGTTCGTGCGAGAATTTTCAAATTATCCAAAAATATGTTTATGCGCACAACATTCGTATTAAATTTCATTTCGAGTTCAATCGCAGGGCAAAAATCAATATTCTCGAATGTTTAGTGCGATTCACCTTCTTTTTTGTAAAAAATAAAGAATTATACATGGCTATCTCATGGGAGTCGTGTGCTATATTATTATTATTATATATATATTTGAAAAAAAAAAAAAATTTTCAGCAGCATATCAGCACTACGTTACATCGGAGTCGATCACCTGCAAAACTTTTTGCCTAATTTGATCATATATCATTGAAAAAAATATATATTAAAAAAAAATGCATAAATCACACGATTCTCGTAGGATAGCCGTTTGTGATATTTTCATTTTTCACTGTAAAGATGATGAATCTCACTGAACATTCGATAATATGGATTTTTGGCCTGCAATTAATCTTGGAATGCAATTGAGTACGAATGTAGTGATTAAACATATATTTTTGGATAATTTGAAAATTGCCGCGCAAACAGGGCGACCAGGGGATTGAAACAAAAAATTCTTGAAATCAGGGAGTTTTTTTTCAATATTTGGAACCGACTTGACAGGAGCGAACTTGAAATTTTTTTTTCTTTTACCCCAAATAAGGACCACCCTAATGTACATTAAAGGTTTCTACCCTTTGTATCATTACAGCCTTACGTTCAACGGAAATGGAAGTACTTATAATTGCATACGAATTCAGAAGATCTGTCTTTTATCGACAATATTATAACTGGCGATGGGATTCAAATAATTTCAATAAGTCTGATAAGGTGTGAAAGCATCATCGGTAATTTACTGGAAATAAGAATACTTATGAAAATGTAATGTGAAGATATCGGGAATAATTATGTAATGAGTATAATTATCATGATGAGAAAAGAATTCAACAATTCGTCATGACTTGGTTACGATTTTTTATTTCCATTGTCTTTCTTAATACGTAATATGTATTTGGTTTCAGCGTTACACGAGTTAGAAAAGATAGCTTGCGTATATTTCGTGATGACGTTTTACGGGAGTTTGATGGTGCATTAAGCCTATAGTGTGGTTAAACGCTCTACATATTTTCAGTTTTCATAATGCGTGCGGCAAAGATCTTAGAATTCTTCTGCTCCTTCGCCCTCTCCCTCGGCAGAGTCCATGCCGACCTCTTCGTAGTCCTTCTCAAGGGCGGCCAAATCCTCACGAGCCTCGGAGAATTCACCCTCCTCCATACCCTCGCCGACGTACCAATGGACGAAAGCGCGCTTCGCGTACATCAGGTCGAACTTGTGGTCCAGGCGAGCCCAGGCCTCGGCGATTGCCGTCGTGTTGGACAACATGCAGACGGCACGTTGTACCTTGGCGAGGTCACCACCCGGGACGACGGTCGGGGGCTGGTAGTTGATGCCGACCTTGAATCCGGTGGGACACCAGTCGACGAATTGGATCGAGCGTTTCGTCTTGATCGTGGCGATGGCAGCGTTTACGTCCTTGGGGACGACATCGCCTCTGTAGAGCATACAGCAAGCCATATACTTGCCATGACGCGGGTCACACTTGACCATCTGGTTGGCGGGCTCGAAGCAGGCGTTGGTGATCTCTCCAACGGACAGCTGTTCATGGTACGCTTTCTCTGCAGAGATGACAGGTGCGTATGTGACGAGAGGGAAGTGGATACGAGGGTAGGGCACCAAGTTGGTCTGGAACTCGGTAAGATCGACGTTCAGGGCTCCGTCGAATCGGAGGGAGGCGGTGATGGAGGATACGATCTGGCCGATGAGTCTGTTGAGGTTGGTGTAGGTGGGCCTCTCGATGTCGAGGTTTCGGCGGCAGATGTCGTAGATGGCCTCGTTGTCGACCATGAAGGCGCAGTCGGAATGCTCGAGGGTCGTGTGGGTCGTGAGGATCGAGTTGTAGGGCTCGACGACGGCCGTCGAGACTTGGGGCGCCGGGTAGATGGCGAATTCCAACTTCGACTTCTTTCCGTAGTCGACGGAGAGTCGCTCCATGAGGAGGGAGGTGAATCCGGACCCGGTACCTCCGCCGAACGAGTGGAAGATAAGGAAACCTTGGAGTCCGGTGCATTGGTCGGCTAGCTTCCTGATTCGGTCCAGTACTAGGTCAACGATCTCCTTGCCGATAGTGTAATGACCGCGCGCGTAGTTATTTGCGGCATCCTCTTTTCCGGTGATCAACTGCTCGGGGTGGAAGAGCTGGCGGTATGTTCCGGTTCGAACCTCGTCTGCAAGAAACATACGAGAACATCAGATCATAGCAACTCTTAATCACACACTCCCATCTCTTATACACATCTGCAGTATACTCTATTTCATACTGTAATTAATTGACTAATTAATTAATCAATTTCTTGAAACGGATGCTCAACGAATGATGTGCAGAAGCGCCATGTATGGCTCTTCTCTGATCATCAATGCTCATCAGCTCTAGCAATGATCAATTACGAAACCATTATAGCTTATTGATATGTTCGTATCTGCAATGCTGGTTTTCAGTTATTCCTGCAGGTTATAAATCGATACAGGATATCATAGACGATGTTGCACATGTCCAAAAGATACCAAACGATTAGGAAATTCACGAATCACATAAAAAGAATGTGGATGTCGTAGCTTGTACCTTCAATGCATGAAAAAGTCACTTTCTCATATTTACCAAGTTATAATTGAAACCCAGGACAGACACGATACTTGCATGTAGGTATAGATACGTTTCATCTGCAAATAATACCGATTCGTATATGTGGAATTATTGGACTCACCCACAACTGTTGGCTCCAAATCGATGAACACCGCCCTGGGAACATGTTTCCCTGCCCCAGTCTCGCTGAAAAATGTATTGAAACTGTCGTCGCCACCGCCGATCGTTTTGTCAGATGGCATTTGCCCATCGGGCTGAATTCCATGCTCAAGGCAATAAAGCTCCCAGCAAGCGTTACCGATCTGGACACCGGCTTGCCCGACGTGGATTGAGATACACTCACGCTGTTTAGAAATGGGGAAGAAATGAAATTGCATTAGTGTATCCAGAAGAGGGATTAGAAGATGATAGAAATTTTCGATTTTTCGAAATCGAAAAATAAAAACAAGAAATACTTACCATTTTGAATATTGGTGATTCTTACTGCCGCAGTGATACGAAAGAATAAGAGGTTCAGACGAAGCTGGCGATGGAGCTTCCCTAAACTATATCTTTACGTTTCAAGCACTCGTGGAGTAAAGCACCCCGCCGGCACACCCAGGCCCTAATATATACTCCGGTGGATCGCCCTACCTTCCACCTTCCACCTACCATTTACCATCTGCAGACCAGCCAACCATTCAACGACGACGACGATGGGCGCGGGCGCTTTGCAGCCTTCCTCTGACTCATGCATCCTGTACTCGATCAATAATCCACTGATTCTTATATACAGGGTGTCTCGCTGGGATGGCTCCTATAGGCAATATACCGTCTTCGATTCAGGCGATCTTTCAATTCCAAATCTAAATCCCCATAGGGCAAACAGAATTCCGAGAAACTCCCAAGCGATACCACGTGCATGAACGAATACGTGAATGAAAAAATTAACGCATGAAAGAAAAAATAAATGAAGAATTAGAATTTGACATTTTTTTTATAGTAGATACGGCACTGCGGGGTTTGCGGGTCCGGGTCGTTCGCGCGTGTCTTTCGGTATAGACGACGCGTTACTTAACGTTTTTATGCGGCAATTAAGTTAATATATATATAAGATGATTCGATCATTATATGTATGAAAGTATAATATGGGTATATGCGACGTACACGTCGTGTATAAAAATCCGATTAACCCGAACAGAGATCAGTTTCTTTAGCCACTATTTTCGGTGATCTTCTGATCTAATTACAGTCTTTCAATCCGCATATGGACTAATTTACTATACGATACATTTTTTGGATCGTTATAAACCATCGCATGCACGGTGAAACATATATGGTAGTGTTGAAATCGGCAAACTTGGACCACTTTTTACCAATGATAGCCGGAAGTTCAACACCAATTGATGTGACGAAATTTTCTACCTTATGTTAAAAAAGACTCTAAATAGTATTGAATGGATACTAAATCGCATTTTATAGTAGTCCACACCGCAATTTTTTTACGGTGTACCGTAGGAATCATGTTATGGTATTACAAACTACATTCCGGAAAATGGATCTCGAGGAAAATATCATTCCTTATCCGATATCCGCAGTGAGGTTTATTTACCGTATACCTGTACCTTATACAGCTGTACATGCAACGCATACATCTATATTTCTTCTTCGTGACGTCGAAAATCGTTAGACGCGAAAAATATATACAAATCGCCAATTCACAGGAATACTGATTGCGACAGTGCGGAAGGACATAGAATCGTACGGATTTCTGTCAAAGCTACTGCAGGAAAATCGGGATCATCGGTACAAGAAAAGTTCTTTGCACAGGAAAGCCATATATCGGATTTCTGATCTACTGCAGGCCATAGCTGCCTACCTCAAGCTACCTGGAATCAAAAGCATGTCTGTTTATACGACGTGCAAGTGCAGCACACAACTTATATTTACTCCAGTTTACACGGAAAAAAAATGTTGTTGGATTTACAAGAGTCGGGGACAAGCGAACTTTTTTGTAAAAATGACAGGAATTCTTGGTATTAGATATAACCGCGATTGTAACTTTAACAAGCAAACCAGTGATTCGTACCAGAGTTTCTGTCATTTTTACAAAAAAGTTCGCTTGTCCCCTATGTTGCTGCTGACTCTTGTAAATCTAACAATAATTTTTTTTCCGTGTAGCCTCGAGCCCAAATAGGCGGTGCTGACCCATGGCAACACCGGCATGTATGTGGCCAGCAGGCTTATAGTTTCCTCAAAAATAAAACGATGAGTCGATTTTTCATGAATCTACAAAAATGTATTATTTCTTTATGAAAAACTACAGAGGAGGAAGCTAATTATGATTCCAAGACCAAAATTAGAGACCGTTTACTGAAGACCAATTTTTTTTCCCAATTTGACATTTTCAGACACGACTTTAGTGACAATTTCGATTAAAATCGATGAGTGAAGACAGTTTTACAAGATAAACTCGAGACATGGTTCACTGCGTTTTCCGGGACGAATTCATTCGGAATGACGGATTTTGTGAGACACGAGGTCGAATTCGAGGATCTCTCTATATTATAAAGAGGGTATTACACGTGAAGACGACCGGTTTTTGGCCGATGGTCATGGAATTTGACGCAAATGCAGATTTGGGTTTTTTGTCACTATAGAAATCGTCATCACAAGTTGTAGATTTAAAAAAAGTTTTTACCAGAAATATGGTGCTGGTAATTATTTCGAAAAATATGTTCAACTCCATATATCGCAGCAATGCGTGAACGAGAACATGACTTATTATCACAGTGCATTTTACTTGCAAAAACGAGCACTTTCCAACCATGTGGCAGTCAAATTGCATCTGAAATTTCCAAGAATTGAAAACTCAAAAAACATGTATTCCCACCAGAAGGGTCTAATGGATTTTCTTGGAATTTTCACAGAAATTAATTCAAACCAAAACAAAATTATCGTGAAAGTTCCAGCTTGCCCTATTTTTTTTTTTTTTTTTTTTTTTTCAATCGAATTTACTAAATAAAATCAATTCAAAAGAAAAGAATTAAAAACTCGAAAAAGGTATACTTCTACCGCAAGGGGCTAATGGATTTTTTTGAAATTTTGACTGAAATTACTTCAAAGGAGAGCAAAATTATTCCGGAAGCTCCAGCTTGCCCTTTTTTCTTAATCGAATTTACTAAACAATATCAATTCAAAAAATCTCAACTGCAGAATGTGACCAATCAATTTAATAATCAATTCCGCTACTTCGAAAGCACAATGCACATTAGATCTGTTCTTAAGAAGGGAAAAATCGAATTTTAATAGTCTTACCCCCCAAATCGGTTCGAAATAATTCAAAAACAATGTCAGAATTTTTTGGAATTTTTTCATCAATATTTACCCACACATATAAAGCCTTACTTTTTCCCATAAGAAAAGCATTGAGTTTTAGTGGTTATTAGCATTTTTTTACGGTTGTCCTAATGATCAGCCAAAAAATCCTTAAATCCTAGTTAAATGTTGACAGTAATGTTACCTTTTTGTCGTATTTTTTCGAATCCGATAGAAGCATTTTTGGGCCAGATCCAGCACATCTTTATTCTCTGTATGTTGCGAAAAACGCGGAAAAAACACGAATAAATCGAAATAATCATAGACGAATAAGATAGAACTTCTAGTTGATAAATATTTAGTTTAGTTTATGAATATTATTTATATCAACTGGAAATTCTATTCTATTCGTCCATAATACGAGTCGTAATAAAATTTGTGAAGCTCAACCGATTCCCACTTCTATATCGCGTGACTGAAAGCAGACGGTTGTAAGCGCCAAACTAAATTTTTGATTTTCCAGTGGCAAAAATCTTTTTCATGCAATATGAAACCCTTTGGACATAATCGCAGAAATTTTTTTCTTTTTGCGCTTACGACCTGCTTTTAGTCACGCTATATTTAGAATAGAAAGATACTTTTCAACTTTTCTTTCCACTTCCAGCGATTTTCGAGAATTCATCATCTTTGGCGAAGAGTTTCCAATCTTTTTTAACCTCTTTCATTTGATTTCTCCGATTGTTAACTCTCGAAATGACGTTTTCCGATTTTTTTCGTGTTTTTTCCGCGTTTTTCGCAACATACAGAGAATAAAGATGTGATGGATCTAGCCCAAAAATGCTTCTATCGGATTTAAAAAAATACGACAAAAAGGTAACATTACTGTCAACATTTCCCTAGAATTTAAGGATTTTTTGGCTGATAATTAGGGCAACCGGAAAAAAATGCTAAAAACCACGAAAACTCAATGCTTTTCTTACGGGAAAAAGTAAGGCTTTGTAGGGGTGGGTAAATATTGATGAAAAGAATCCAATTAATTCTGACATTGTTTTTGAATTATTTCGAATCGATTTCGGGGGTAAGACCGTTAAAATTTGATTTTGCCCTTCTTAAGGACAGGTCTAATGCACATTGTTCCGCATTGCGCACGTTCGTATAGTGGCCTTGAAAAGGGCCGTTCTTTTTTTCCAATTCTGTTTTTTTGGTCGTATAGTTTCAAAGCTTGCAGCAAAAGGACAATGTGCATTGTGTTTTCGAAGTAACGGAATTGATTATTAAAGTGATTGGTCACATGCTGCAGTTGAGATTTTATGAATTAATTTTGTTTAGTAAATTCAATTGAAAAAAAAGTGTAAGCTGAAGCTCTCGGAATATTTTTGTTCTGGTTTGAAGTAATCTAAGCCAAAATTTCAAGAAAATCCATTAGCCCCTTAAATTGCGGTAGAAATATACCTTTTTCGAGTTGTTGATTCTTGGAAATTTCAGATGCAATTTGACTGTTATATAGTTGGAAAGTTTTTGAAAGTAACAAATGCACTATGATAAGTCGTGTTTTCGTTCACGCATCGCTGCGATAAACGCGGAGTTGAATATATGTTCCTAAATAATCACCAGCGCCATTTTTCTGGAAAATTTTTTTTTTTTCGAAAATCTACAACTTGTGATGTCTATAGTGACAATGAACCCGAATCTGCATTTGCGTCAAATTTCATGACCATCAGCCAAAAACCGGTCCACTTTACGTGGAATACCCAACACGTATCTTATAGCTTTCGCGACAAAAAGCAGACTCAAGAATCTCTGGGGGTTCGTGATCATAATCCGCCCGTCTGTCTTTAGGAATGGATGATCATGGAACCGCGATTTCGCGTAATTGATAATGCTAGGCCGGAATTAGTCGAATCAACGACGTGGAGGCGAAGCGTCGGCGACAATTTCCTGTAGACTGTAGTAGGCATAGCTTCTTCAATAATACCAGCCTATCTACTCTGACAATGAACATATACATAAGTATATGTATACATATCAAACCTACACGCCTATTTTTTATTATTTTTTATTCGGCGGACTTATACCCGTGTACACTTTATGGCATAATCCTTGTGTGACGTCATAATGGGCAAAAAGGTCACGAAATGAATTTTTCAAAGTCCAGTCAAAATCCGAGGTTCCAAGCTCAATTTGTATAAACATCGTTGCAAAGCCATGGATATTCCCGTTTGAACGAAACACGGTTTTTGGCACGTAATGATTAATGAATTTTCCTATCGAAGTATTGTTTTTCAAAAAATCTGGTACAAATCTGAAAAAATGTGAAACTGAAATCTGAAACTTTCTGACTGTTCTTTATCTGATAATCCGGAAATCAGATCATTTAAAATCTGATCAACAATTTGCAGGCAATAGCTATACTGCCATTTAAGTGAGAAGTGTGCCAATTTTTAGATTCTTAGAAGCGAAACTCCGATAGTAAGAAAGAATTATCCGTTGAATGGGCAAATTTCGACATTTTTCAAACGGGGAATCCCGATGTGTTCAAAAGCAGTACGAGTAGAGCTAGTTCTACTATACCTATTTATACATATATATACAGGGTGTATAAAAATTATGTGTCACTATACTTCACCGGATGATTCTCCAGTTCGAGATTGGTGGAGCGCCCCAACAACATGTCCCCGCAAAATCCATCTTGACCTTGTTGAGACTTATTGAACATTTTTGTTATTGGCTTACAAGAATCTTCTCATCGGGAGGGAAAAAAGTCTCAATGGGACCATGGGTCACAAATGGATCCTTCACTGCGAAAAAAATTACGAAGTTGAAAAGAATGCGGAACTAAAATTCCTTCCCGACCAATGGTTCCCCAGAGACTTTTCTTCCTATTGACAATCAGAATTATTTAAGCTTAGAAGAAATATTGACCTTGAATTTTAGGGTCAAGGTCAATTTTGCGAGGGCATATTGCTGGGCTGCTGCGCCGATTTTCATCTGGAGAATCAGCTCATGAACCGGTGACACAGAATTTTTATACACTCCGTACAAGGGGTTGACATCGATTAAACAAATATTCGTAAATCAATGCGACTGACGATGAGGTCCTCGATGCTTCGTATATTATTACGTATCTATAGGTACTCAAAGTCTATACCGCAGTTCGTGACGTTGCGACAGTTTCGCAGATATTAGGAAAGGCATTTACTGGGTAATGGAACCTGGAGAGTATAATCGACCTACTGCGAAAATTCACATTTTTGATTTGGCTGAAACTTGGCCATCTTTTTTCTCTCTATGAAAGAGGCTTTCTTGATTTATTTCAAATTTTTTAGAAAAACCGTCCGTGAGATCTGAATTTTTGAAAATTCGCGTCGCTTTTTTTTCAAATGCTCATATAACTTCCTCAAAAATTCATCGATTTGGATGTTTTTGGTTTCAAATTTTGTGTTTTTGAACGTAGTTTTTGAGAGTGAAAAGCAAAAAAAATCAAAAGTTTTTTTGCCAAAGTTTTTTCAAATTTGAGATCAAAATCTTATTTTCAAACCTGTTTGTGTCCTTCGATTTTTTTTGAAAAATTTTCAAAAATACTACTCTCAATTCCACAAATTTTAAGCCTAGTCTCGTCGTGGGCATTCGATTCTGTGTATTTTTTCTGAAATTTTCAAAATCGACAAAATCAATTTTTTTTTCAAATTTGTCACTGAATATTACTCAACGTCCTCGTATAATGTTTTATTGAACATATTCATAGTGGAAGGTGGCTAATCAAGCTACTCGGAAGTTGTAAAAATAATAAATGACTATTTCAAACAAGATTTTTGATTGTTGAATTTGTTTTATTATTTTCAAACCTGTTTGTATCCTTCGACTTTTTTTGAAAAATTTTCAAAAATACTACTCTCAATTCCACAAATTTTAAGCCTAGTCTCGTCGTGGGCATTCGATTCTGTATATTTTTTCTTGAATTTTCAAAATTGACAAGATCAATTTTTTTAAAATTTTTGTCCGAGTATCTTGATTAGCCACCTTCCACTATGAATATGTTCGATAGGACATTATACGAGACGATAAGTGATATTCAAAGTGAAAAATTAGAAAAAAAATTGATTTTGTCAATTTTGAAAATTCCAGAAAAAATATACAGAATCGAATGCCCACGACGAGACTAGGCTTAAAATTTATGGAATTGAAAGTAGTACGTTTGAAAATTTTTCAAAAAAAATCGAAGGATACGAACAGGCTTGAAAATAAGATTTTGATCTCAAATTTGAAAAAACTCTGGATTTTTTTTTTTGCATTTCATTTTCAAAAACTACGTTCAAAAACACACAATGTGAAACCAAAAACATCCAAATCGATGCATTTTTGAGGAAGTTATGAGCATTTGAAAAAAAAACGACGCGAATTTTCAAATATTCAGATCTCACGGACGGTTTTTCGAAAAAATTTGAACTAAATCAAGAAAGCCTCTTTCATAGAGAGCAAAAAGATGGCCAAGTTTCAGCCGAATAAAAAATGTGAATTTTCGCAGTAGGTCGGGATGGTATGGAAAGCCCCATATACATACATACTCTTTAGACTAAAGGGACGGGTATATGGATTAATGTAGAAGATCTGAAGGGCTCACAATGAGGAGCTTGAAGATGAGCGACCTAAAAACGAAGGGCGAGTCGGGAATCCAACCGACCACGTGGAAAGTCACTACGTGTGTGATTATTAATATATGCATGTAGGGACATGTGGCGTGCATGTGGTTCGTTCTTCGGGTACTACTTATAATGACTGACTAACTATACATACACTGGCGTCTGGATATCGAGAGGAACCATGAACGAATTCTGAATATAATATCGTAAACACGTATTCCGTGTATTATATAATTTACAGGAAATACCCAAAGGTTTTGGGCAAATGTTGATGAGGAGAGGACTGTTTACCTACTCTGTACAACCATTACAGAGACTGTAAATCTTTCACAAAAAAATTCTCGAAAACTAGAGGAGATACAAGAAAAGGTTTAATACAAAACTTGAAGGGTTCCGAGGGGGAAAGATAATGCTGATATGTGTTGATTCGTGGATTGCGCCACTTTCGAGATTTTTTAACTACTTCGTGATTTTTGATAGGGAACACGTATTTTTACCATGACTGGCTGATAGCAGGTTCAACGACGAACTCAAAAGCGTGAGCTAAAAAAATTCCGAAAAATTTTCAAAATTTTCCAAGATTTCGAAAATTTGTGTAAAAAATATCAACATGTTCGGAAGGCTCATAAAATTTCTCAAAAATCTTCAAATGTGCAATATCGCAGCAGATTCTTCTGAAATGAAGTATGAATCCCCAAAGTTTGAAGAAACCACGAATCACATTTTTGAGGCGATAAAGCATCAAACTTTGAATTTCAGGGATTGATACTTCATTTCGGCAAAAAGTGGTTGAGTATTGCACTTTCTGAACATTTTTGCGATATTTTAAAAGCCTTTCCAAGATGTGAGAATGTTCAGAAAAACTTTCAGAATTTTTGGACATTCTTCGAGATTTATGAATTTACGTCTTTCAGTTCGTCTTTGAACCTGCTATTAGTCAGTCATGGTGGAAATACGTGTTCCCTATCAAAAATCACGAAGTAGTTAAAAAATCTCCGAAGTGGCGCAATCCACGAATCAACACATATCAGCATTATCTTTCCCCCTCGGAACCCTGCAAGTTTTGTATCAAACCTTTTCTTGTATCTTATCTAGTTTTCGAGATATTCGCCTGGGGCGATTGAAAAAAATCACCCTGTATATTCACACGAAAGATCGTTGCAATAATTACGGTTACTAATACTGCTGCGGCTCTATGTGTATCAATAAGAAATCGGTTTTTTGATCAAAATTATGGAATTTACAGGAACTTATGGTGAGTATGATCAAGAATGATCCAGCTATGATTATTGCAGGAAATTAGGTGGAATGTGGAGGACGGTGAAGAAATGAAGTGCAATAAGACGACAGAATTAGGTGAAAAAGGAATATAATAAAGTTGTATTCTCAAAACATAACAATTGAATTTTCAAAAAATACAAACAGTACAAAGATAAAGAGATACAATGGTTCTGAACAGTCTGTAAGAATGGATTGTGTTTAATATTCCTCAGCACCTTCGCCTTCAGCGTCGACAGAGTCTGTGCCAACCTCTTCGTAGTCCTTCTCAAGAGCGGCCAAATCCTCACGAGCCTCGGAGAATTCTCCCTCCTCCATACCCTCGCCGACGTACCAATGGACGAAAGCGCGCTTCGCGTACATCAGGTCGAACTTGTGGTCCAGGCGAGCCCAGGCCTCGGCGATTGCCGTCGTGTTGGACAACATGCAGACGGCACGTTGTACCTTGGCGAGGTCACCACCCGGGACGACGGTCGGGGGCTGGTAGTTGATGCCGACCTTGAATCCGGTGGGACACCAGTCGACGAATTGGATCGTGCGTTTTGTCTTGATCGTCGCAATTGCCGCGTTTACGTCTTTCGGGACGACGTCTCCTCTGTACAACATGCAGCAAGCCATGTATTTTCCGTGACGTGGGTCACACTTGACCATCTGGTTGGCAGGCTCGAAGCAGGCGTTGGTGATCTCTCCAACGGACAGTTGCTCGTGGTACGCCTTCTCGACGGAAATGACGGGCGCGTATGTGACGAGAGGGAAGTGGATACGAGGGTAGGGCACCAAGTTGGTCTGGAACTCGGTAAGATCGACGTTCAGGGCTCCGTCGAATCGGAGGGAGGCGGTGATGGAGGATACGATCTGGCCGATGAGTCTGTTGAGGTTGGTGTAGGTGGGCCTCTCGATGTCGAGGTTTCGGCGGCAGATGTCGTAGATGGCCTCGTTGTCGACCATGAAGGCGCAGTCGGAATGCTCGAGGGTCGTGTGGGTCGTGAGGATCGAGTTGTAGGGCTCGACGACGGCCGTCGAGACCTGGGGCGCCGGGTAGATAGCGAATTCCAACTTCGACTTCTTTCCGTAGTCGACGGAGAGTCGCTCCATGAGGAGGGAGGTGAATCCGGACCCGGTACCTCCGCCGAACGAGTGGAAGATGAGGAAACCCTGGAGTCCGGTGCATTGGTCAGCCAGCTTCCTGACTCGGTCCAGCACCAGGTCGACGATCTCTTTACCGATCGTGTAATGACCGCGAGCGTAGTTATTTGCGGCATCCTCCTTTCCGGTAATTAACTGCTCAGGATGGAAGAGCTGGCGGTAAGTTCCGGTCCTTACTTCGTCTGTGAGAATAAATACATATAATTACATAACAATCGTGATCGAATGAATAAACGAATAAAAACAAAGATCGTATTGTGTAATTGTTATTAATCACACTATTCGATGAGTGTATGTAATAATATTTCCGAATTGCAATAAATCCGGGAACGTGTGTGCGAATGCACGACGTGTTCGTACATCATAAATGACGTAGAATAATAATTATACGCGAGGGTTCAACGTACCGACAACGGTAGGTTCCAAGTCGACAAAGACGGCTCTAGGAACGTGTTTTCCGGCCCCAGTCTCGCTGAAGAAAGTGTTGAAGCTGTCGTCACTGTTCCCAAGCAGTTTGTCAGACGGCATCTGTCCGTCCGGCTGAATTCCATGCTCAAGGCAGTAGAGCTCCCAGCAGGCGTTACCAATCTGGACACCGGCTTGTCCAACGTGGATTGAGATACACTCACGCTGTGAAAATGAAAGTAAAACAAACGATAAAACACGGCGATTTATCCATTGATGTATAATAGAAAAAAAAAGAAAAAACAAATAAATCGTGATTCGAAAATCGAACGGCTGAAAACAATCGCCGACTTGACATTATACTACATGAGATCAGTGTCGGGCGTAATTAATTACTTTCCGAAAATTTTTCAAATTACAAAATACAAATGTATAATAGTATCGAAAAATCTCCTAAATACAAAATACAAATGTATTCAGTATCGGAAATTCTCCTACGTACAAAATACGAATGTATTTAATATCGAAAAATCTCCTAAATACAAATTACAAATTTATTTAGTATCGGAAAATCTCCTAATTACAGAATAAAAATGTATTTTGTACCGAAAAATCTCCCATAATGACAAATGTATATAGTTTCGAAAAATATTCTAATTACTCATTGCAAGTGTAATTAATACCGTTTATCGAGCGAATTATTACACCTCGGAAATTCAATTTTTTTCTGGGTAATAAGTAAAAATCAATTTATTATTTATTTTAATAAATTAAAATAAATTAATCTGGGTAATTAGCTCTGAAAATGTCTTCAATTAAATTTCTGAGGTGTAATTCGCTCGATAAACGGTATTAATTACATTTTTAATTTGTAATGAGAAAATTTTTCGAAACTAAATACATTGGTAATTTGCATTTAGAAGAATTTTCGTTACTAAATACATTTGTAATTTGTATTTAGGAGATTTTTCGATACTAAATACATTTGTTATTTGTATTTGAGATATTTGTCGATACTAATTATACATTTGTAATTTGTATTTAGGAGATTTCTCGATACTAAAATAATTTTGTAATTTTTAAAATTTTCGATACTAAGTACATATGTATTTTGCACTGATAAAGTAGTTAATTAAAAATCCGCCCAACACTGCATGAGATTAATAATAACGGTCAAGTATTCAAAGATACGTGTATGTATTTACAATGTGTGCCAGAAACTATTATTGACGTTCAAGAACGTTTGCAAGTACATACATAATTGAATAAGGATTTGGAATAAAATCGGAAAAATTTTCTTTTAATTCGTCCGTATAAGTAGATCGCGCCTCGATCCGTTAATTCCCCCTTATTTGAAGAGAAACTCGCTAGAAAAGCTTTAGCGTCATATAATCAACAGACAGATTGAGACAAGCGCATATGAAAGAACCGGCAACGATGCCAAAAACGTGTTTGTATCTACAGTCAGTATTATGCGTTCCTTTTCAATGGCCGTTACATTGTATAAGGACGTTATGCGGGTAACATCGACTTGCGGCGAATTTCAGCGTCTCTACCTACATGTATGGGTTTAGGTATACATGCGTGTGCGTGTGTGCGAAGGATCAGCTACGCGGTAGCGTTTGTTATTTCGATACAATAGAACTATTCGTACAGAACGATAACGACGATGGTAATAATCGGGGCAGATAATGCGTATCGCTAAAGAATTTTATCCCGCTAATCGATCACGCTCCTGAACATCAATATCGAGAAAAAAAAATATCTCAAACGAAAGGTTATAATCACGGTTGAGAAAACCGGCCGGGTGGCTAATGGCGGCGTCGAATATCGCCGTACTTCAAGTTCACGAAATCGAATACGAATACGAATTTCTACAGTCGGTTAGATGCATAAAATAAAACGCCTAAAAATAGAAACGAATCGTCTAAAAAATCGAGAATTTCGGAACAATCGAAAAAAGATTATCTCTCTATCTCTCTTTCACCGACTGAATATGCTTCTCAAACATTATCCGTCCAATATATTCAACACCGCGGTTTACGTTACATTCATCTTCATCGGGATATTCGTATTATAATACTTTGTATGAATTTCCACTTACCATATTGAAGAGAGTTGTTCTGGATTACGATCAGATGAAAGTGAAACAAAGATACGTCGATCTCCGGTTTTAGGTGTGTCGAAAATTCAGCTGCGTTCGTTTAGAGAAGCTGGCTATGGAGCTGCTCTGAACAAAGATACAGACGGAGATTATCTGGCGACTTGGTGCCTGAGGTTCGGGGTTTATATAGCCTCGGTTGTCCAACACATCGCTAGCTCTGATTGGTCCAAAGGAGGCGGCGAGTCACGTCGTTCGTCTCTCGCACACGCAAAGATACACAGATATACGTGTGAATACAGTCGCAGAGATATGCGAGAATAAGAAGAACTCTCCTTTGATCCGCCGAGTAGAATTACTACGCCGGCGGCTATTTTAAAATACGATATGTAGTTCCAACCGCATATTCGATTATCATTTTATTAAAGCATGATTGTTCAATTGATGTGTAATTAATTATTTGGCAGCGTTGCCAAATTGTAAAATGGTATTGTATTTAATGTTAACTGCAACTGCAGATTTCTGTATAATATAATATCTTCGTATGTGTGGGTAAAGAGAACGAGAGAATACGTCATCTTTAAAATTAGATATACCACCTCAATTCATATTATTACGCCGGTTTGATTCGGCCTTTTGTGACTCGGATCTAAATAGTGAATATATCAAGTTCAACCTACGCTGTAATAATTAATGCATGGATCGTTGGGTGGTTATTAGAATAGTAATATTTGATGTATAAGGACACGTGAAGCAGTCGGTTGATCGGAACATGTAGATATTCGTTGCAACAGAGAAAAGAAAAATAACGAAAGAAGAAAAAAAAAAGAATCCTTCCAAACTTAAAATGGGCCCATATATGTATGTGTATTTAATGGGTAGTGGGGAGCTGTACACTGAATGAGAATTACAATACGTCAGCCTTAAAATTGACCATGCAGAAACCTCGGCTACAGCTTTAACTCGATATGGTTCATGATCGTCATCGTACGAGCGTTGGTCATATATTATGAAAGGGTCGAGGGGGCGATGCGAATCCACGATTAATATAACATATAATATACTTAGTACGAATTTGATTGACGATAAACGTTGAACCTTGAGCTTGTAGTACGTGGAATGATACAGTGCAGGTATTCGCAGGAATAATCCGACGCAAGCTAGATCATTTTACCGTTGGAAAAAAATTCAAAAATTCGAAACAATGCATACTAATCTTGAGATAATTGAAAACATATGTATTTACTGCATTGGTAATTAGAAAATGTCCAACATAAGTAACTAATTCAACATATCGTTCAAAAGTCGGGAATATTTTCTCCTGATTTTGTTCGCCGTTACCGATTGTGAATATAATGCAGATACTGATGATAATTGAGAAACGGTACTAGAAGAAATGAACAGACATAGCGCCGATCAATTTATATATTCATAGATTATCAAAAAATTAAAAAAAAGCCAGATAAATGATGCGGGTTTGGGAGAATGAGAGTACTGCAATTTTTTTTTTTTTTTTTCTTTTTTATCGAAAACGTAGTCAGGTTTTAGTTCGGCAAAATATATTCAGATTTCCTTGAATGAAAAACAGGTGCAATTTCATAGTGCCAGATGGATAGAAAAATCTGATTTTATAAACAACGTGTGTTATATGATTGAGCTCTCCCAGTCGTGACATAAATCTTGTTTAATATTCTTCGGCGCTCGCGTCTTCGCCTTCGATGGAATCCATGCCAACTTCTTCGTAGTCCTTCTCAAGGGCGGCCAAATCCTCACGAGCCTCGGAGAATTCACCCTCTTCCATACCCTCGCCGACGTACCAATGGACGAACGCGCGCTTCGCGTACATCAGGTCAAACTTGTGGTCCAGGCGAGCCCAGGCCTCGGCGATTGCCGTCGTGTTGGACAACATGCAGACGGCACGTTGTACCTTGGCGAGGTCACCACCCGGGACGACGGTCGGGGGCTGGTAGTTGATGCCGACCTTGAATCCGGTGGGACACCAGTCGACGAATTGGATCGTGCGTTTTGTCTTGATCGTCGCAATTGCCGCGTTTACGTCTTTCGGGACGACGTCTCCTCTGTACAACATGCAGCAAGCCATGTATTTGCCGTGACGCGGGTCGCACTTGACCATCTGGTTGGCGGGTTCAAAGCATGCATTGGTGATTTCCGCAACTGATAGCTGTTCGTGATACGCTTTTTCGGCGGAAATGACGGGCGCGTATGTGACGAGAGGGAAGTGGATACGAGGGTAGGGCACCAAGTTGGTCTGGAACTCGGTAAGATCGACGTTCAGGGCTCCGTCGAATCGGAGGGAGGCGGTGATGGAGGATACGATCTGGCCGATGAGTCTGTTGAGGTTGGTGTAGGTGGGCCTCTCGATGTCGAGGTTTCGGCGGCAGATGTCGTAGATGGCCTCGTTGTCGACCATGAAGGCGCAGTCGGAATGCTCGAGGGTCGTGTGGGTCGTGAGGATCGAGTTGTAGGGCTCGACGACGGCCGTCGAGACCTGGGGCGCCGGGTAGATGGCGAATTCCAGCTTCGACTTCTTTCCGTAGTCGACGGAGAGTCGCTCCATGAGGAGGGAGGTGAATCCGGACCCGGTACCTCCGCCGAACGAGTGGAAGATGAGGAAACCCTGGAGTCCGGTGCATTGGTCAGCCAGCTTCCTGACTCGGTCCAGCACCAGGTCGACGATCTCCTTACCGATCGTGTAATGACCGCGCGCGTAATTATTTGCGGCATCCTCCTTCCCGGTAATCAGCTGCTCGGGGTGGAAGAGCTGGCGATAAGTCCCAGTTCGGACCTCATCTGTTATCCGGAAAAATAAAACAAAATCGTTAAAATATACTCAACCGCTCATGATACTTTATACGAAACGGTTCATTGAATGTTCCACAGAAAAAGAATCAACATGATCGGTCAATAATTCAATAACGACAAAAGAAATACAAAGTACATGTGGTAGGTCTATTGGGTACATAATACGTAACAGCATAAACGACATACCAACGACGGTAGGTTCAAGGTCGACGAACACGGCCCTAGGAACATGTTTCCCTGCCCCAGTCTCGCTGAAGAATGTGTTGAAGCTGTCGTCTGCCGCTCCGAGGAGTTTGTCTGACGGCATTTGTCCATCGGGCTGAATTCCGTGCTCAAGGCAGTAAAGCTCCCAGCAGGCGTTACCGATCTGGACACCGGCTTGTCCGACGTGGATTGAGATACATTCACGCTGCGCAAGGAAATAATCAAATAATTACATAAATCGCTGACAAATAAAACAAGAATATCTGAAATATTCAATAATTAATACTAACGGCGGGCAATTATCAATAAATAAAAACAGATTTCATGTTAACACGTGCCAGAAAAATATTACGAATTCCACAAACATGATGTAATACCTGTTTTTGAAATTGGAATCATACGATTACGTGTTCGAAATAAACAAGACAAAAGAAGATCGGCAATTATGCCAACCGGCATCGGCCATTACGCGTTTTGCATTCCTACATCTCGAACAATTTATTGACCGATGCATTAAAAAGGTCAAAGCATCGCGTGCGCCTCCAAGATCGGAGGATTCGTTCTCTAGTATATCTCTAGAAAGAGAAAATCGACATAGGCGATCACGATCGTATCATCGTATGACCGCGTTACGCTATAAGCTGTGTATCGCTACGCGCGAGAAAGTAGTCCGACGTGTTCTCCGCCGTCACGATACCAATTGAATCGACCCAGCAACACGAGTCCCAAATGCATAAATTATTCGTAAAAAATGCCACTATCCTCTTCCCCAATCCCCCAATCCTCTTTCACCACCCCATACCCCAATCGATTTTAAACTAGTATTCAATGAATGCCGGTGATCGGCAGCTGCCACGCGTTCGTCACACTCTAATACGTTCGAATTCCTACGCTTGTGATGAACTCGTGCCGGTTCGCTCACCGCGCGTTCATAGTTGAATCTGATTCAAATTTGATTCCTTTTTTTATGGTTTATTTATTGCTTTTTTGTACAAATTAAATTACATCCAATTTACTCACCATGTTGAATAGTTGTTTCGTAAAACTCTGATGTATAAAAGGAATAAAGACTAATGAGTCTGGCTCTCCGTTCCGACTATTACTATTAGTTACGTTTACAAGGAAGCTGGCGATGGAGCTCCTTCAAACGATATAGCGGTTATGCGGGGAGGCCGAGAATTATCCCGTGTATTTATAAACGCGACTACCAAGAGTTTGGGGGGGAGGGGACTTCCAGACTCCCCTCTCATTGGTCCTCTTTACTTCTCTCACGATCAGCCAGCGAAGGCGCCTCCGCGCTTTGCGTTTGTTCGAATTCACGGGAGGATGCATGCCTACCTACCTACCTACCTATGCAGGGTTTTCCGTTCGGAGAGTATAGAACCTCCGGAGTTGAGACTATTGAATTTAGTATACGCGCAGACAGACTTGCTGCACGCTAGACCCTCCGTGGGCTATGATCCGTTCTGAAAACATCTAGCCAAATGCACCTGAACTAGTTCACAATATCATTATATATATGACATATCCTGTACCTATGATGATTACCTGTATAATGACGAGACATTTCGTGCCCATTGTTGAAGAACGCGTATACGAATGCGTATACACGTTGGGTGTATCACGTATATGCATTCGCTATCGTCGGGCCATTTCAAATTCTCTTTTATATCTTCTGTTATCTGTGATATCGAGCGGTTATCGTACGCGTAACTATTCAATTTTTGTTCAAAATGATTCGAATGTCACCCGCTCTAGGGATTCGATCGTCGATTATCTTCTTAGATCGAAGCAGTCGAAGATTTCTATAGTCAAACCGAATCGCGATCGCGACCTTGATTCTAATCCAATTTACTGTAAACGGTTATTCGGATATGCTATAACGGGTTATTTTGTTGCAGCTTGGTTTTAGTTCTTCTCAAGCGTCTTGTTGAATTTAGTATTTAGAATTACGTGTTTCTGCTTACATGAGAATATCGACTGTTTTCTGCGATCAGAAAATTGATTCTACCGATATGGCTGTACACTTTTGTCTACAATAATTCTACGGATTTCTTTATCTTTCCTTTTTTCAGCAAAAATGGTATTTTCTCCTAGTTTCATCGATAAAAGTAACAATAGTTCTGACTCTTTTCCCTAAAAAAAATTACAGAGATCTACAATTTTTAATTAAAAAAACTGTAAGAAGAACCACAATCCACCTCGCAATTTACTTTTGTATCAAAAGCTAGAAAGCTAGGCTTCGAACTTTTTTCACAGATTTGTAGAAATTCGTAGAAATAGAATATGTATTTTTCAATCACGAATGTACATACGTGATGTGCATGCAGCTATTTCAACTGGAAGTGGAGACTCGAAGTCAACGCACGCATGTTTCTGTATATTTATAGGTACATACAAGCTTTGGGAGAGTTGCGGTATGTACGAGGAGAAAACTTTTCTTTTTTTCTTATTTATCTCATTCTCGCGTGGTTCTTTTATTCCGTCTATACACACATAGGTCGGCACTCACGTTTTGTCGTAGACGAAGTTGAGAGCTGAAAGAAGTTCCCGTATTCCCTGAAGTTCACGATAAAAGAAACATATACCCCCACATACAGGCATCCCTATTATCCGTATCATATTGTACTATATCTACATGGAATATATGTGATTCGAATGCATAGCTCCAGGTCTGCCGGTCGATTTGAAAAAGTAATCCGTCCCTAATTGATGATCGGATCATTTCATTATTTTCCGCACTTTATGAGCTGAAATTCATGATAAATTTATGTTTGTAATTCAATGTATTTGTCCATGCTGTTCTAATTTCTATATATAATATACTTGCCTGCTATGTATACGTATCACACACATAAATTATATCGTATAGCTGTGTGTGGGTATACAATTGAAAAAATCATTCGCTGCAAGTGGGACTGGGTATAGGCATGATACGTACTACTACATGAGTCGATGGGATATGGTTCCTGGTGGGTGTTCCACACGTGGGTGATTATTTAGAGGTCATAGCCTTTTACGTGTGTTCACGATTCTCTCGCGACACTTGCGCACAGAGACAGAAAGAAAGAGAAAAAGCGAAATAGACAAAGAAAGAAGGAAAGACCATTTTGAAAATTTATAATTATACCTGTGATATCTGCATAGTATTGTATTATACGTGTACACATAGCTACACTCTTTGTCCAAACAACAAGTAATTACAGCATCATTCGAGATGCAAAGCCAACAATGTCCGCATCGTCTTCATGAAAATGAGGTAATAAGGGATCTAGATTTTAGATGAAGAAAGAAAGGATATATTTGATGAAAAAAATTGAATTTATCGTATCTCTATGCGAATATACATACGCGTTGTCTTGCGTAATTACAAATGCACATCCAGAACTATAAGTAGAGCATGCTAACTGTACAGTGTAACACATTGTACCCGATCTGCAGAAAAATTCTTCCTACTTGCAGCGAACAGCAGTACCTATTTACTTTACAATATATGTAGGTACATTGTACATTTAGGTGTCCGTACATTAAGGGCCACCCATTTAATTCGATGTCTCCGAAAATTCCGTAAAAATGTATGCGCGTTATTGGGGATGAGAAAAAATGTTGAGAATTTTTTCGGATTTTTTGGTCAAAAAAATTTTTGACATTCCAAAAATCATTTCACTCAATCATTTTCACGTAGCGTGATGAATAAGCGCAAGAGAGAAAAATTGTTGGGATGAAATTTGTACATCTTTTTCTCAGTTTTTCGGTAAAATTGGAAAAATCCAAATTCCGACCTATTTGAACCCTCTTTTTCCAAAAAACCGTTTGGAAATGAGCTTTTTCCAAATTCAGACAGTTTTTTTTTCTCGAAAAAAATGTCGAAGAAGGGTATTCATAGCAGCGTTCTGGAAAAAAAATCCGGGGTGGAGACGTGATTAAATCCCATTACAAATTATCGAATAAATGTTATTCAATTCCGGAAATTCATTAAGTCCATTTAATAATTTTTTTCTTGGAGACCATTCAAGTTTCCACTCGACATTTTTTTTCCGAAACGCTCCTGTGAATACCCTTCTCCGACATTTTTTCGAGAAAAAAAAAAACTGTCTAAATTTGGAAGAAACACATTTCCAAACATTTTTTTTTTTCGAAAAAATGGGTTCAAATAGCTCGGAATTTCGATTTTCTAAAATCTACCGAAAAGCTGAGAAAAACACGTACAAATTTCATCTCAGCAATTTCTCTTTCCTCCGCTTATTTATCACGCTACGTGAAAATGATTGAATAGAATGATTTTTGGAATGTCCGACATTTTTTCGACCAAAAGATCCGAAGAAACGTGCAGAAAATTTTACGGAATTTTCGGAGACATTGAATTAAATGGGTGGCCCGTTTGACGAAGAAACCCTCTTATGGATGAGAAATAATTTCATCCTCGCTATAATACTGCACTGCCAATTTTTTTCTAGATACACGTATGTATCTACAATAGATTTGTATGATTCAATGATTTTTTCTACATTTCATTGGCTACGTAAGAAATTGGCATCGGAAAAATAAAAAAATCCAATATTATTTAAATGGGAAACTATTTGGGCATTTAGGCACGCCTTCTAATTGAGATAGAAGGATCAAATAGGGCTAAGAATTTTTGTCTTTTTATTTGGAATCACTGTAGAGGGTGCGTCCAATCCGATTCAGAATTCCCAGTTAGCCAAAACGAATTGAAACGAATTGAGTGAATCACAAACAGAATTAACACGAATTGAAAAGATTTGAAAAGAATTTTGTGGCAATTATTTTTGATTCGAAAGAATTGACGCACAAGTCTTTCAAATTCTGTTTAATTCCGTTTTCCGCGTACTCAATTCGTTTTGGTTTACTGGGTTGAGTGTTTTAACGGACACCTTAATGTACAGGGTGTATAAAAATTATGTGTCACTACTTCACCGGATGATTCTCCAGCTCGAGATCGGTGGAGCGCCCCAACATAATGTCCCCGCAAAATCCATCTAGACTTTGTTGAGACTTATGGGAAATTTTTATTATTGGCTTAAAAAAATCTTCTCACCGGGAGGAAAAAAAGTGTCAATGGGACCACGGGTCACAAATGGATCCTTCGTCACGAAAAATGATCATGAAGTTGGAAAAAATGCGGAACTAAAGTTCATTTCCGACCTATGGTTCCTCAGAGACTTTTATTACTACTGACAGTCAGAATTTTTTAAGCTTACAAAAAACTTTGACCTTGAGTTTCACAGTCAAAGTCAATTTTGCGGGGGTATATTGCTGGGGCGCTCCACCGATCTCGATCTGGAGAATCACCTCTTGAAGCGCTGACAGATAATTTTTATACGCCCTGTACATCTATAGAAAATGAAAATGAAAATGGAAACTTACATCACGCATGTGTAATAGTAGATACATGGATAAAAGTATATCGGACAGAGATACATCACGTATTATGCTACTTATGGCTGTACCTGTACCTATATAGATATACTATATCTACGAATACGTATTCGGAATTACGTATGCGTGAACGATGCATGACGTCACACGTCCTCTGAACCGTATATGGCGATGAGCTCACGAGAAGGCGTCCTCGGTGATGTGAGTAATTTCTATAGCCGTTGCATAGGTATAATAGTTGTATGTAGGTACCAATAGTGGACCCTAGTTTCTCCGACACTGTTAGCACAGATTACGCGATCGGCCAATTTCAGTACCGTATAGGTGTAAGGCGGAGCATTTTTCTGATAACGAAAAATATCAATCAGAAGAAATGATAAGGCTATAAGAAGTCGGGGCAGGTCATCTCAATAAACATTTCAAACACATACGACGAGGATGTATAATACAGCGTCAGCTGAATGTATTGGATTTTCGGTTTACTTATTGTTAGAGAAATGATCATTCCATTGGAGATGCTTTCGTACGAGTATAGGATTGGATTTTGCAGAAATGATTCATATAAATATACAGATACGTAATTGGTGTATCTATATGGATGATGTATAAACATGATGATGATGATGATTATGTGCGGATATAAGAAGAAGCTGCATTCAGCAGCAGGGAACGTGTGATATAATGAACAACAAACGTTCGACATTCTGACGATTGGAGGTTTTCTGAAGAGCGAGTGCGGGGTGCGACTCGGTATCACCGTATAAGGAGATCGGTAGAAACCGCGTGACAACATCGAACTCAGAATTATATATGTCGGTTGTACGATCTCTTGAGAGTAGGACACGGTCCTTTCTCTCCCACCTATTTCTGCAAATACGTATGTACATACATACGTGCAGACGTGCACAACTTATATACCCAAAGCAATTCGCCTACGCCCATCTCCCATGTGTATTCCGACGAGATTTCGTACATTTTCATGTCACTATCGCAACATATACGCTGCCGGAAATTGATATGAGAATTTTCACGAAAATTCAGGTTTTCTTAGTTTTCTGTGATAGAAAAAAAAATATAAGACTATAAAATCCTGTTCTTTTCTACACACAAGAAGAATTACGAAAAGTTCAATGTAAACTAAAGATTCGTACAGGTAAAGAAGTAAATCCGTAGAATCATTTCCCCTGCAGGGTATAGACGTAGGTATGCATGCCAGTTTCACAATCGTGAAATTATACATATAGTGGTGCTCGAGATTGAACGAAATCTGTGACTAAGGACCCTATACTTATACATATAGATAACCGATATGATTAATCAATCATGCATATAAAGAAGAGACGAATGTTTCATTGTCAGTTTAAGCTGACCCTAGTATCTTCTTTCAATCATTATTATATTAGGGTGATTCAGAACTCCGGTGACAGCGGGAACTGGCGGGTTCCTTATCAAATTACGAATCGAAAGTTCCTTTACGAAAATTCTCTGAGACCAACGGTTCTCAAGTTATTAAGGATCGCGATTGACCAATCAGAGCATTTCTCCGCGACAGTAATAGTGCCGGCTGGAGCGCGACGGAGAGAGAAGAGGAAGACGGAAGAACGGAGAGACGCTCTGATTGGTCAAGCGCGATTTTAAATAACTCGAGAACCGTTGGTCTCGGAGAATTTTCGTAAAGGAACTTTCGTTTCGTAATTCGATGAGGAACCCGCCAGTTCCCGCTGTCGCCGGAGTTCTGAATCACCCTATATGCTTGAATATGAAGTAGCTGCGCTTTCTCGGATACGTAGTTTCTCCTCGAGGTAATAATACGAGTATACACAGTACATGGTACGTATATGTACAACCCAAAGAACATATTGATCGATCAGTGGAGCTGCTTTTCTCTATGCCTATTATATACAGATAGGTCAGAAGCTCGAGTCACGAACCTAGAGAGTAACGGTTTTCCTCAAATCTGATATCTCTGTAGAATTTTTCTTTTTTTTTCACCTTATCAAACCAACCATAACATGAGCACAATCACGTTTATAAATACATGCATCATGTTATGACTGCGAAGATGAAAGAAAGTCATACGTGATAAGATTTCAATTATAAACGAAAAGTTGCATTTCTGGTCATGATTGATAGTTTCGTTGTTGCCTAGTTGGGTTTGCGATGAATGAGTCAAACCAAGAAGTTCACTATGCCGGTAGGATGTGTGTCGAGGTGTAGACTCTGATCGTGAGTGTGAGTATCAATAAGAACGAATTTCAACGTTCAGGGCTACTAGAGAATTCACTTTTTTTTTTTTAATGGTCATAATTCTATGAGTTTTTTATTCGCATTTATTATTTTCAATTCCATTCAACAATCTGCTCTAGAGTTTTAGCCTTGCCTCTCATTGATAAATAATCCCAAGCGTCATGTACCGGCTTCTACATCTCCTCTCTAGTATGAGCTGCGATCTACGAATATATGTGTGCACCTTAAAAGAGAGCAAGCCACTAACGCCCACTAGCGGTGATTTTGTTAATAAGATTCGTTGGGGTCGGTAATAGTTTGTTTAAAGTTGATTTTCTACTTACCAACAGTCGATAATAGTTTTCTTCGGATATTTCATTTCGAATATAAATTTATAATGATGCTTTTCAAAGTATTCAAAATTCGAGGGTGTGGTTTATTTACAACAAAGTAATTTTATTCAGTTCTTTCATCTAATAGACTGAATATGAATAATAAATGAGTAACAACTTCCATGACAATCGTTCTATTGTATTGTACCCCGAGTGTATGTAATGTGTTTCATTCCATATAGGAATAAATAAGACGCGGAGAGGTATTGATATTGGAGTGTTTATATTACAGTTGAACAATCATGATCAATTTACACTAAAAGAATTTGAATCGGAGTTGTCATCATCCCGCTCATTTGCTCATCTCTTCGAGCATCTTGATCTCAGCTGTAACAGCGAAACAGAATAGAGTTATGTGAAAATGTAGACTTACAAAATGTACGAAAGTCTCGGTCCTATCCGTCTATTAATTTAATAATTTTTTATCGATCGTTACCCTCGTATATACGCTTCTTTTCCTCGGCTAGTTTCGCGTCTCGGATCACCTTCTCCTTGGCCTCTACCTCTCTGAGGAGAACTTCACGCTTAGCCAAACGATTTTGGTGGAATATACCCCAGACAATACCTGCCCCGAGGAAAGTCCATCGTCCGAACTGTATTCCATGAAAAAAAAAAACAGAGGAAGAAATAAAAAACGAAAATCACATCAATTTAATTCGATTTTCGAAATGAGACCCGTATTATCGTCGGCTTCGAATGATGACAATCAGAACAAAAGAATATCGATAGACGAGATTGAATGATAGACATGCATTGAAAGAGATTAAGAAAAAAAAATGAAGGGCGAGTATGAAGATGTGATAATGTGAAGCGTGGAGACCGAATCGAAGGAGATTGTTCTAGTTTCTAGCAGTTTTTTCGTCGAATCATAGCCCGCTATATGAGATAAAAAATCAAGGGATAATATCTTTGCCATTCTATTGCAATATTTTCGATTGTTTATCACAGAACGTTAGGCGAAAATGATAATTATGTAACTCCGTATAACAGGCGATTGATGGAACTACTTTGCACGGCAAGAGTCGTCTGCTAAGAATCCGACATTCGCTATTTATCCGCTATTTGTAATAACCGGTGCAAAAGTATCCCGACAGACGAGATTTAGGTAATAATGAAAAACACTTTTAAACAATAGACAAATACCTTTATCAAGGGGGAAACGCGAACGGGCCTCGGATTCAGCTGAGCGGTAGACATTTTGATGGTCGAAATGTAACTCGGAGCGAGTTTGTGACGTTTTTGAGTATCCGTGAGTTACTACAGCGCCATTTGTCGGAATATGATCGAAACTGGTGTTCAATATATGTAATTGCGTGTAGTCATCGGTGTGAAAAAAACGGCTATATACGTATAATAATAGTTGACAAAGAAATGCTAAAATTTAAGTGAAAACGCTTGAAGACTGCAAAGTGAAGTGTTGATTAAATCAGAATATTAAAATAAATTTCCCAACTTTCGTGTGTCTAACTTTGATATCATACATTTGAAGGCGTAGTTTCCTTTCTTTGAAGACACCGTAAGATCTGTGGCGAACGATCTGACCGACGATGTGCGCCATCTATGCATATTCTAGTTAATCTACGTTCGGCGAAATAAGTCTGCGGCAGGTTTCATTCCTCACTCTTCAGTAATCAAAATGGCGTTGATGTGGTCGGTTGTGTCGTTCTGTTTCTCATTACTATTGACGCCGTTTTTGATGTTTCTACTGGCCATACTATTTCTGGCATCGATTGGAAAATCTCTAGGTGTTAGGAGGCTCTACGTGAAAATACTGCTTGCAATATTCGAAGTAAGTGTATCAATTCTAAAATCAATTATATCACAATTCACACGATCATAAACATCATCTGCATATTATACCTATATGTATATATCTAGTCTGGTGTCTCACGAGTCGCACATAATGTAGAGTTATTAAAAAACTGTTAGGACACGGAAACGAAAACACGCAATAGAGAGAGAAAACGAAACAAATCTATATATTCATTAACCGTAAAAAGAAAAACAATGATTTATTCATCATGGAACGATCCCGATTGATTATTTTTAATTATTATTATTCAGTCGTTTTTTTGATTATTTACTGTTTTCTGCTTGCATATTATTTTCTCTCTTCATAACCTGTTTATAGAAATAGAAACTCCATTTCACATTACTATATTACCACGCGATACTATCACCACCGTTGAGATCGTTCAGATCCGACTATCGTACAAATGCACGTACCGCGTACACGCGCGTGTATGCTATTGCCGTTCAGTCTCGTAATTTTGACCTTGCCTTCATATCTGGACACGTACTTTCGATATTGTTCTTTCATAAACATTTCCATTTCAACAATGAATATTATAAGAAATGAAACAAACGTGGCAAAATTACACTATATTCGATGAATTTTTAAATAATTCTCATCGTGACAAATTTCACATATTTACGTCGTTTTTTCGATTAACTACGCCGCTTTTTGATCGAATCGTTGTTCCTATTTCCAAAAAAAAAAACCAAGACAATTTTCACTCTTTTTCTTCCCTAAATTATTCGTGTTACATATTGTAGGTACATTAGCTATTTCATAGCATTGAAAAATCTATCTTATTCACTCCAGAAAGAGAGAGATATAGAGGTAGAGAAGCAACAGATTTATGTAATCTGTTACAAAGGTCGCGTAATTTTCTATCTCCAATTTGTATCATACAATGCACAAACTAATTTTTTATGTTTACATCATCTTATAACGCTTTCTTGATTCTCTATGTACCTTGATATTGACATTATCGATAAGTATCTCGTCAACGATATTCGCATTCTTATTATTAATTCAATTCAATCCAATTCAATTTCACTGCATTAGTTCTGGACACTATTTTTTATATTAGGAATAAAAAGAATCGGAAAATTTTGACAAAATTCCAAAGCCTAATACCCCGAGAAAGGGAGATTGATGATTATTATCAGCGGAGTTGACTGCAAGGTTTAATATAATCAACTCGAATTTTGAGCTTCGGTCATCTTTCGAACATGTGGGGTCGGTCGTTTAGATAACTTGGATAACATGTATCAATTTGTAATAATATCAGAATGAGCAAAAGCTCTTGGATTCTTTGTTCGTTAGTTAGGATTTACTTTGTATGATCTGTTTTATTTTTTTATTTGATTTATTTTCTACGTTTACTACACTATGAATTCTTTAAGAGTTTTTTCCTTTTTTTTTTTATGTATTCTTTGTTGGAGACTTTGAAACCAGTTTTTGTCGGTGTTTTTAATTAACTTGAAGCACAGGTAATCTTTTCTCAGTGATAATGTCGATGCATATCTTGTCGTTCAAAGGGCAACTTGTGATCAATAACCAAGACTTATTGTAGCTTTTATACCCTACAAATCTTATTTAAGTCACCAGCGATCATGTGCACTTTAGAATCTATCAAACGATTAAAGAGACCTAGAATTTACGTTTTGAATTTTATAATCAATTGGAGTTGACATAAATCTATTGAAGTCTTAACTCATGCTGTAATATTTAGCTTCAGAATTCTTCAAAACTTTCATCGAACATCTTTTCTTTTCTAATCATACAAATGCACCTCGGTCTTCATTGAATTTTAACAAGAGGGTCTACATGAATTCAGATAATCTCACGTACGAGAATAGTATTTTCATAATTGAATAGTTATGAGTTTGTTGATGTGTCGCTGATTTATTTAGACCCGAATTTCAATGATGAATTGAAAATTGAATGACTCGCGGCGACCTTTGCCGGCCATTACAGATGATGAATAGTTTATTTATGCTTAGTTCATTGCCGTTACTTTTGTAAGTATAGATTACAGAGATAGACTGGGAAGGTAGTTGATCCGATTAAATGACACAGCACGTCACAAACCCTCTCAGGTGATAAAAATAGGTGCTGTCTAATTTTTTTTTTGTTTCAATAATCCTCAGATCTATTTATTATGTACAGATTGTTCATTCATTCTGATGACAATACTTCCAATCCAGTTCACAAAATTCAATAGCACGAAAACAATTCTTATGTTATTCTGTATTCTTCGATTTTTAAACAAAGTTTAATTGATGACACGCAAATCTGCTCACTAAGCATTCGACCGATTGTCTGTGCTTGTGGAATGATAACATATCGCGTTGCCACGCGCTCCTATTGTTAGTAGTTCATTTTCTTCGTATTTTTCTTTTTCCCAAACAACGATAACGATAGTGTAACTTCTGCACTTCTTAATACAAACATTGGCTTCTCCAATCAACACTTACGACACTTTGAAACTTAAAAATATGCAAATGCAACGATGATGAAGCGGCTTTTGCAACACACGATCACTTGCTCATACACTTTCTTCTTCTTCTTCTTCTTTTTATTTGTTCACTTTTACAAATTGATTACTTTTACACATAGCCTTAGCTTGCAGTATGCCAGCTGATGCAATATAAACAAGTTACGCAATAGATGAGATATTAAGAAACTGGCAAGGAAATCTACAACGTTTTACTCAGTGGCAGTACATTCATATTGATAATTAGATGAATATAGTTGCGATAAGATGCAAAAAAAGTAATTTATTTTTCTTCTTATGTCATATTCAAAAAAACTTTTTCATTACAAATTAAAGCGATCTACATTGATTTATTCAGTTGCAGTACATTTATATTGATCATCAGATTAATAAATAGTTGCGATAAGAAACAAGGCAGTCATCTATCTTTCTTATTTCATATTCAAAGAATTCTTTACACTACAAATTAAAGCAATCTAGATATAGGATTGATAGTTATAAGTTGTCAAGCTGGTCTCCTTAGCTACACGTGGTTTGAGACTTTGTTGTTTCAAATGCAATTTCGCTATTCGTGATTATGTCGATGCACAAAGTCCAAAGACTACTTAGGACTTTTCCTCTCACCGTTTATTCTATTATAATAATGAGGACTGCGATAATACTTGTGAATCGTATACCTATTTTTACACGTTTCTCTATTTTGTTTATCTTTCTTCTAAATCTTTCTTTTTTTCTAAAACTCTACTAGCTTGACACGTGCGCTTTGCGTATGTCTAAAATTGTTTTTCTGAATTAGCATTAATGTATAATAAAATTATTCTTCTTCCTCGATCTAAATTTATTCCAGTTGATCATTTGTCGATGTCCTAGAGTCTATATAGATTTCACTAAATGCAAAATGCCATTAATATTTAACAGATGTTTGTTCCAAAAATGCCTGTTTCGTTATTCAAGAAGGATAAAATGCTGACAGAATATTAAAGAAGCTGAAAGATTAGAGTCATTAATTATTCTAAAATTAAACCATGTCTCTGAAAATAAATTTAAAAAAGCAATTGGGCGTGGATTGTAAATATTTATATTTATTATTTCAAACTTTATTACAGTATGGGAGACAAAATATTGAAAAAGTTAGAAAAAGTAATAGAAATTGGGAACCTGATGAGAGCGAGGATGATAGCGCCGCCTCTGAAGACATTGGAAACGACACGTTGTCTAATATGATAACAACTAAAAATCACAGAAAATACAGCGCGACTGAAAAAAAGCTGAACGGTGTACTTGGAAATTCAGTTATAGCCAGATCAAAGGATCTGATTATGGTACCTGAACCTGAAATGAACAACAAGAACCATCACCTTAATCATGTCAATAATCATTCTTATTCCAATTTGTTGGAAGTTAATGGGAACAAGGAGGTAAATATTTTAGTATAAATTGAAATTTTTGTTTCTCTTGGGCAGTTTTTTGATAAAAAGATGATTTCATAATTTAATCTGATTTAGACTGGGCTAATGATCTCTAAAAAAATGATCCTACACTATGTAATCGTGATCTAGATTCATGATAATATCATATCAGCTTCTTATCTTCCACTTTATACATCTGTCGGCTCTCAATCTATCAATGTATTTAACGATTTTGACACTCTTTTGAATACTTTAGACTTTGGAGTCATCCAAGAACCCCAATACACAGTTCAGAAATGTTTTTTTCCAGGGAATATTTCAGACTCCTTTACCTAGAGAAGACTCTTTCGAAACTCTTAAACGAGAATTCGACACATCTACTTGCTTAGATTACATCAAGGCTGGCGTCGAGGCTATTATCGAAGACGAAGTTACCTCCAGATTTGAAGCCGAAGAACTCAAGGTCAGAAATCACGAAGATCTTTGATCTTTCAATTATCTATGCTTATGTAATACAGATTTGTACTGGAATTGATAATTTCTTGTTTGTTTCTCAAAAAAGTGTACTACTCAGGTGCTTCGTTAAATCTTCAATCATTAAAGTAAACTCTAACTTACATTCTTACAGAATTGGAATCTGTTAACGAGAACAAACAGGCATTACGAATTCATTTCATGGAGATTGACCGTTATTTGGATGTTCGGTTTCCTCATGAGATACTGCTTTTTACTTCCGCTTAGAATACTCATCTGTTTTATTGGGGTAAGACAAAATTGCCAACATTTTTTACAACTAATCTGGCCTAACAGGTCACAGACACACCGGTACTAATACTACACCTTTAAGTTTACTTTTTTAATGCGGCGATCCTATATTTTCTTGAAGAATATTTAAACAGCGTTATAATCTTCGCCAAATCACTAACAACAAAGGTCTGTAGGTATTTTGGCTGATTGTAACCACGTTTTGTACTGGCTTTTTGCCGGAGGGAACGATCAAGCGATGGTTGAGCGATCGCACTTTTCTCGTTGCGTTCAGGATGTTCTGTAGATCTTTATCTGGCGTACTGACTATACACAATCCAGAATATAAACCAAAGGGAGGAGGAGTTTGTGTCGCCAATCATACTTCAGTTATCGATGTCGGAATATTGTCCACTGAGACTTCTTTTTCTTTGGTAACGATACATCGTTAACAGAACAAATTAAGCTAATGTCGGCTGAATATTATGTTCTTTTTTATGTTCTCGAGGGTACTTTGATATAATGTTTTCATTATTATTACTCCATCGGATACTTGGATATATATCATCCATGTGGTTTCCGTGCTTTATTGTTTATCGCTAATCAACTATTCGTCCATTTATGCTATACAAATGTCCAACGCTTATCACTAGATAGATCAACATTCGTTGTTCTAATTATTTTATATGTTTATTTGGTACCTGAGCTTTTTCACCATTAGTGAGATTATTGTGTATTGTTGTAATAAGGCGGAGGATAATCATTATAATTGTTTTAGATTTATTTTATGGATTATTTATTCGCTTTGCTCAGGTGCGAAAGGTTGTGCTGCTTACAGGTGATGTGGCTGACGGCGTGTACCGCGGTCGTTGGATATGTGCCTGAAGGTAGTTTCAAAAGATGGCTGAATCACAGAGTATCGATAATGTGCTTCGGCGTATTGTCAAGCGCTCTTTCATCAGTTATCAACTACCACAACACCAAGAACAGGCCGCTAAGAGGCATTTGCGTCGCTAATCACACTTCTCCTATTGACGTACTCGTTCTCATGCGCGATAACTGTTACTCATTGGTATGTCGTTCGACGAGATAATCAATCTACAAATTCTTTTCATACATAGAGAGTAACGTCCATTAGCTCAAGGTCAATTTTCGATTTCTCAGCCAGGATAAATAGTGCGATATTTCAGCGAGAAAAATAACATGAAAAAAATTTACAAAAAAACATTTCTAGGCAGAGATAAGAAACTTTTCACAGCTCTTTGGGGTATATGTTTAAATTGTTCTACTTTTTCTGACGAATTTGATTTTTCGTATTGTTAATTTTAATTTCATAACTACTGACAATTAGTCTGACAAAAAGTGTCAGGGATAAAGAAGTCTCGTGATTATATATTTTGATCATTTTTCGAGATAAATTTATGTTTCTGGTCACTTTCTGAAAAAAAATATCGATTTTTAACGGCGAAATGTTTCAACTTCATGTTTGTTGTAATCTGAAAACTATCAAAAATCCTCTTTAATCTTTTAAACAAACTTATCAAAAAGGTATCAGATACAAAAAGTTGATGTCATCCAATTTTTTTTATTTTTCTCCGAATTTTTATCAGAAAAAAATGTACCCAAAACTTTTGCGAGAATTTCCATCCATCTGAAATAGTAGAGCCAATTTTTACGATACATACTTCACGAAACAAAATCGTGAAAATATTCCACAGAGAGCGTTTAAAAGCCAGTTTTCTCAGCTTTAAAGGGTTTTATTTAAATTTGATTTTGCTCTTTCTTTTTGTCAAAGCATCGCACTCTCTGTTCTGACAGTTAAATTTGCAAAGTTATCTTGAACTTGTGGACCCTACTGCATACTATTTCCTTTTTCTTTGTTTTATTACTTTGCATGATCGAAAGCTCTCATCTGAGATTCAAGACTTGATGATATCACATTTCTTTTAATCGGTTTCAGGCACTAACAGCTCTTCTCTCCTTGTCTTCTAATCTCAACAATAAGATTCCACACTTATTATAAAAACCTTGTGCTTTTAACTTTTTAACGCAGATCTTGTATTTCATATGTTTTGTCGATTGTTATTCGTTGTCAATAATCATATTTCAATAACTTGATCTATTCCGTTTGTCTAAGTTTTTTGTCTGTATGTTTTATGTTCTGTCGAAAAAAAAAAGTCTCGTTTGATATTCAACGCGTAATCTGAGTCCTGAAATTTTAGTTCAATCCAGAAGTGTCAAGCTAATTAGCTTCCATTTTGGTTTAATCTGTTGGTTTTAGAACTCTGATTATTTGGGCGAAGGTATTAACGCTTGGTCGCTTGATGATTTCATTCTTAATATCATCGACTCCTCCATTTACCTGAATTATTCTTTTCGTATAGATAGGACAAAGACACGGCGGATTCTTAGGGATCTTACAGCGAGCGCTCGCAAGGGCTTCGCCTCACATTTGGTTCGAGCGTTCGGAAGTTAAAGACAGAGAAGCTGTGACTAAAAGGTGATAATAAATTATTCGAGAAAAGATCAGACTCGTTTGCTATCAAAAAATTAACCAAAACTAAAGATGTTCATCTTTTAATTTATTCTACAGGCTCAAACAGCATGTCTCAGATCCCTCCAATCCACCTATATTAATATTCCCTGAGGGAACGTGCATCAATAATACCTCCGTCATGCAGTTCAAAAAAGGCAGCTTTGAAGTTGGCGGTGTAATATATCCTGTTGCTATAAAGGTCCATCATTTTGACTACATTATTGATTTTTGTCTACATTATGTTCATAGGACTGGGTGTTTAGATTCTAGATTTCAGGAAAATGCGACATTCAGTTACATTGAATAGGTTTTTATGCAGAAAAACTTGTTTTTCCTGAAAATAAGATCCTAAATTTGATGAGAACAGAAAGAATTTTGATTTATTTATATCACAGTAGAACTTTGCCTACAGGAAATGAAAATTTCTCAAAAATTAGTGTCTCAAATTGAGGGAAGGAGAAAGAAACTGAATTTTGGCACTCGTGGTTTAAAGGAATAGAGATATTTTTTAGATTTAAGAAACAAGGTCCTAAAATCAACGAGATTCTATTTTCTATTTTTCAGTACGACCCCAAATTTGGTGATGCTTTTTGGAATAGTAGTAAATACTCTATGCTACAATATTTGTACATGATGATGAGTAGCTGGGCGATAGTATGCGATGTTTGGTACTTACCCCCGATGTACAGACAAGACGGAGAAAGTGCTATAGATTTTGCCAACAGAGTTAAGGCTGTGATAGCGCGCCAAGGTGGACTCGTTGATCTTCAATGGTAATTTAAATTTTATTAATCATAATAATTCATGTACGGTAAAACTTTGTTCTGCTAGTTGCAAAACTATTCAACGCAACGATTTAGGTTTGATTTCGATACAGTATCTATGTTCATTTTTGCCTACAGGGATGGTCAGCTGAAAAGAATAAAGCCTAAGAAAGCGTGGAGGGAAAAGCAACAGGAAGAATTTAGTAAAAGGATAAAATTTGAATAGATATGATTTCTTTTTCTCTTTTTAAACGAGTTACAAACTTAGTCTGAGAAAATGAATTTTCGCATAATAATAAAATGTAATGTAAGAGCTACTTCTAAAAGACGGCTGGTAGATCTGAGAATGGCAGATAAATCAACAATTTTCTTTAAAATAATACAGAGATTCTTTAAGCTCGCACATCTTTTCTCAGATCTACTACAGTTTTGAGAAAAAGACACTATCCGAACTCAACTGCAGGACGTCGTCGAATTTTAGTAAGAAAGAATAGTGAAAATGAGCTTGCAGCAACTGCAACAACTTTAGTATTTGATTAAAAATTCGATGCGAAGCGATCGAAAAAAAACAGTAATATCGCCATATTCCTTTGTTGTCGACAATCAATAGAAACGAATTGAGAACATTTAAACAAAAGCACAAATCGGAGTATGAAAAACAAAAAGCTTTTAGATACTTGAAAGTGGGGTTTTTTTTTTCCTCGCTTTTATTTTCAATCATCGCAAATATAAAGCGATTATTGTTACACAGAAAAAAAAAACATAAAAAATAAAACCAGTAAAAAAGTCTGTACAGACAAAACGTTAAAAATCTGTATCTCATCTCGTTGTTTTCTAATTTTCCAACACTTATGTACAATGTATGGTAATTTGATAATTCAGTAACAAAGGGAAACCACTTCGAATGAATGATTAGCGCATTTTATATTTATAAATTATTGATGTCTTATAATGGATAATGTATGTAGTAAGTGAGTGAGTAAATAAGTAAGCGTGTGTTTGAGATATGTGAAACTTGTATTTTTAACGGGAATTATTGTTTTTATTTATTTGTTTTATTTTTTGTTCTCTATCATTTTGTTTGTTGCCAAAATTGAGTTTTCAATAGTAATAATAACAATAATGACAACGACAATGATAATAATAATAATAATAATAATAATTTGGTAGATTCGCGATTGGATTATTATCCTCATTGTCAATATTATTAATAGGTAACATAATAATTGAAGTTCACGCATTAGAGACAGAGTAGAGAGAAATGCAACCAGAAGAAATGTATATCGATAAAATTGCATAATCATTGATATATTTTCAGCTGGATTATTATTATTATTATTATCGTTATCGTTTTATCGGTATGAATAGGTGTATTTATTTTTATTGATAATTACTTTATCTACGAAAATACGGTGGCCAGCTGGAAATAAGAAGAAGTTGGATAGTATATTCAAAATTATCTGATTATTAGTCAATTAATTGGCTATTTTATGGTAGCGCAGAATGATTATCTGATTGTGGTGAGGCGGAGGGGAGGCGGAAGAGAAATAGACCAGGTTTAGTTACCGTAAGGCCAAAAAATTTCTGTAGAAATATTTTATTATTTTTATATAACTTAAATAATAATAAGTAAATAGGGATATATATACATATAAAATTTATACATATACGTACACAATTATACATACTCATATAACAATTAAATTGTACTCCAGCAGTTTTCGATGGAGTGTAATAACAACAACAACAACTAAAATACGATTAGTCATTTAATGTGCATCACAGGTAATATTTTACTGTAATTTTATATCGTTATGTTTATTATAACGGTAATAATATAAAGTTTTTGTAAATAGCTACATTACTAATCACGTATTTACTTAGCCGGTTTATTATTATTATTATTATTGTTATTAGCGTTATCATTGATATTATTGTATTCTGTTTGAAATTCTGATAAAACACAAACAACCAAGGCTAAGAAAACTATACTAGAAGACAGATTATTCAGAGTATTATATAATTATAAATATACAGGTACAATTCTGTCTCAATATTCAATGAATATTATAACACGTATATTAAAGTAGTAATTGTTCACACGACATCGTCGCGACATTATACCTATACTTATTATGTCGGATAAAACTATGCATACATACATATACATATGTATAAGTATCATTGGGAATACAAAGGTAGCTTATAAAGAGTGAAATAATAATAATAACAACAACAACAATAATGTACTAAATTCAATGGTGCAAAGTTATAGTTATAATAGATCATTAGCACATATTAATAAAAAAGTAAATTGGCTAATGATTGATTGATTGATTGATTGGTTGATTGATTGTTCGATATGGATGAATTTAATTCGCGATACAAGTTGTGTGAGAATAAGATATCTATCGTAGTATAGAATAGTTGAATGAGAAAAACAAATTTGATGAAAAAAAAAAAAAACCGGTTGTAATTTTCTAGGTGTAAATATTATTTGAAGGATATTTCTATATTAATATATTATTGTAATAAAACTCACGTTTATTTTTTTCCCCCATTTTCTTCTCTTTTCTCTATTTTATTATAATTATTATTAGTATTATTATTATCATCATATCATTGCATACCTATATTAGATTTTTTAAACTGTGAAAAAAAAAGTTGGATTTTTTAAATTCAATACCAAATTCATCTACTTTACAATTTAACTAACAATAATAATAATAATAATATCAATATGACTTGAACGAGTATATTTTTGTAAATTAGAAATGAAAGAAGAAAAAACGAGAGGATAAAAAGTAATGCTGTGTAAACTCTTTTCAATGATACAATATACATTATGTTATGCTGCAGCGTGTGGGTGTGAGTGTGTGTGTTTGTGGATTTGGATAGAGATTGAATTTTTCATTCAAATTTCTCATCAGTATCTATATGTATGTTTATTAAAAAGCTTTAAACGTACCCATATTGAATGTTGTTAGTATCGAATGATTACTATTATGGTTATTATTATTATCATTATTACGAGAAATAAACAATGTGAGTACGAGAAAGAGAGAAAAAGAGATAGGATGATAGATGCGATGGCAATATCAGGCTCAATCATTATTGTTGCGTAGAACAATAATTATTCACTTTGTACATAGTAATTGAATTTTGATAATTTTTTGTTTTTTTCTTTTGTGATCTCGACTCTTTGACTAGCTAAATTTTTGTCAAAGGGTTGGTATACGAATACAAATACTTGTTTGAATATTGAATAATACACAAGTAATTGTGAAAATGAAAAATTGTTGATGAAATTCGATTGGGGGAAAGAAAAAAAAAAAATTTTGCTCATTTTTTAAGTAAAATTAAGTAGGTCTTATATTTTTCATTTTAATCGGAATTAATTTCTCGAACCTGCAATTCATTGTATTGCATTGTCTATCTTTAACTAAAGTTTCCATGTGCCATTGAATAAGATAATACTATGATCTTATTTAGACCTTTTTTCGCGTATTTACGCATGTAGTTTTTAGCGTGTAATCGAACTTTGTGGTTCCAAAGCAAAATTGAAACTAGCCAGCTTTACCAAAACTGATGCTTTTCAAATGGGAAATTCAGTTCTAAAGATTCAATCATTTATCCTTTCATATCATTTAATTATTTCTTAAAGAATAATTCTTTTTTTATTAAATAATACTCGATTATTCTGGAGTATGATAGAAATTCGAAATATAGAATTTCAAGATAAGACTAATAACTAAATGCTATAGGCTGATATGTAAGGATATTTATGGATGGTTATTGAGAAGGAAATGATGAATTTTTTGACTACCAATGATCAATAATAATTGTGTTTTACAACTTTGGAGTAAAAAAAGGAAAAAAAAAAATAAAATAAACAACAAAAAGAAATCGTAGCGTTGTAGGCATCACAAATGTACCTCAACCTGGTAATAATAATATTCCAAGTGTTACTGGTGTATACATAATAATAATAATAACGTATTGCTGCACAAAGCAATTTTTTTCTTTTCTATCGTATAATGTAAATCATGAAATAAATTAATTGTTGATTATAAAATTAGGGGGATATGTTTTTTATCAACTCACCTATTTGTATGAAAAATTATTCTTTTGACCAGTAAAGAGGAAGCGAGATGAAATTTTACTTCTCTTTATTTGGAATGAAGTGTGATACAGTATACAATGCAACATTTTATATAGTATTTACAAAATTTGACAGAGAAAAATGACCAACTAATAGTTCTGGCGTGAAACACGTAACATTGCTTTTATTCATTTGATTATTTATTTATTCAAATTTTCAGGATACAATAAGTCACGATCCCTCATTCTTATCCGTATGGTTCATTTTCTTGATTTGTATACACTGTATGATTATAACCATTGTCCAAAATATTTTATTTAGTATTCAAATTAATATACATGTGACATCATTCTATTGCGATTACTATTCGTTTAAATTATTATTTTATTATGGTATGATCTATTACGCTGTTGAATTTGTGAAACATCTATCATACTGTAAATGATCGTAATCCTGTTTGACAATAGCCTCTAATTAATTGATTTCAAAATAATGCTTGTTTCTACCAACTATTGTATCTAATATTTAATAAAAACTGTGTCAACTATTATAATTAATTGATGATACATCGTAACTTGACAAGTACGCGTATAGAATAATAATATAAGCTAGAAGCTAGATGTTGAGAAACGTTAAACTTTTGTCCTTTTATTATTATCACATATTTAATGATAAGCTTAATGTAATCGTGTATTCACGTCTCTGTTTAGTTAGTTTCGGTTTTGAATGTACTTTTTTTAAATTAACAATTTTTTCTCTCCGAACAATCCCGAACTAAGAAAAGAAATGGCTCTATTGCTAGTGTATACTTTTCTTATTTTTGCTTCATATGATTCTTCTTAGTTTTTTGCTTGTTACAAAAATCCACTGATGGCTCATGATAAATTTTATCTGAACATTGAGATAATGGAGAGGATGATTTTAACCGAAAACTGATTGGTGTACCTATTCGGTATCTCTGAATGTCAATACTTATAATGATCGTCAAACGTTTAGACCTATTGAATTTTTGTTCTTCTGTTGTTTTTTTGTTGTTTTTTTTTAATTCGTTTTATTAATTAGTTAATTTTTATCCTCAACTCTGCATAAATTATATGTATAAGCCTGCCAAGCACCAATATCAAACGGTATCTGGCAAACGGATCAAATATCCTGTCCATTTATTATATCTCAATCCTATAAGAATAGGACGTGCGAGTTCCTGAGTCCCAAATTCTGGCACGAAGATCTTCGTAAATAATAAAAAGCAACAAGGTATAGATAAACGAGACAATAAAATCATTAATTAACACATAAATGTAATCAAACGATTTTTTAGCTAGTTAATAAAAACGGGGATCTACGTGCTCGAAGGACTTGGCTGTGATCACAGCCTTTGTTTATTATTGGTAACGTAGGTAGCTACAGGCAAGCGACGTTAGAAGCCTTCTTGATACTGTTTAGAATCCAGTCGCGTTTGAATTCCTTCTAGCTGTCTCTTAGCCTCGCATTGAGGAAAGTTTTGCAAATCGTAGTACTGCGGTGCTATTTTCAACAACCAATCAGCTGAAAATTGAAAATTAACAAATTAAAGTTTTCTTTTTTTTTTTTAATCTTTTATCGATTCATCCTTTTTGTTTCTCCCTTTTAATTTTGTTTCATTCCTATATTTTATACTCACGTTTTATGTCTGTTACTGTCCTAATGTAATTCTTTGTCGTCAATACAAACTCGTTGTAAATAACCCATTCCGGTTTGTGGTCCAGACAACTGCTAGGATGTAATTGTACAACTTGATTGTCTTTGATCGTCAGATAGTGACCTGTTCGTTCTAAATGTGCTACCTGGTTAATAAAAAGAGTTCATTATTATCGGGATAATCTGATCAGGCTTTTATCCAAAAATAAAACATCACTGGGAAATGATCTTTTGGCTAAAACCGAGTCAAGAGATCCTATTCCTCATATCTTGGGTCTTATCCAGATGAAATTTCTTACCTGCATGAAGAATCCATTGACCAATGCCTTTCTAATGTTTATGTAATAATCCTTCGAGGTAAATTCAGTTGAGGTACGTTTCAGGCTGAACCTATCCATGATTCTACTTAATTGTTGCCTAACGTTGTCTCCGCTCTTCAGCGAACGATAGTTTACAAAATGCTCGTAACACCATTGGGGGTCTTCCATATCTGCCAATGATCAAATTGAATTTTATTATTACAAGTCAACTCAGTTGTATAGTTTAATTAATTTTATAAACTGTTTCAAAAGGTTGCACTCTGCTTACTCTGTTTGAACGCGTGGTAGACGTTCAGAAGCGTCAGATGGTCGCCGTCAATGTGGGCAAATCGCATTTTTGAATCATCTGCTGCTTTCTTCGCCTCGTTCGGTCTCACAAAACACTGTGGGACTAATACCATGTCAATCGTCAATACACCACCATGTTACCTCACCACCCTTCCTAACTCGAGAAACTAATATTTGCCAGCTCAGGAATTATCTTCATTTATTTTATAAATTTCAATTAGAAATAAAAAAAATGTACGATTTATCATCAAATAACAATTTTGTAATAAAGAAGCAACTCAATTATTTATGAATCTTGAAACATCTGGCAATTTATACACAAATATTGTTTAATATCTGATTAAATGACAAAAAACAAACCCCAATACTGTACCTGAGAGCATTGCGGTAATGCTGAGTATCTCGTTACTACAATTATGATTGCAAGACGCTATCAACATCTTTGCTAGCTGGGGATCTAGAGGAAATTCTGCCATTACAGCTCCCAAATCTGTTAAATTTCCATCGTCATCAAGCGCTGCTAAGTAATTTAACAGCTCCAAAGCTCTCATCAGCGTTTCTGGTGCCGGTGGATCCATGAAGTCAAAATGTACCTGCAAAGTTTTGATTTTTAGTAAGAAATTTTCCTGATTATTACTCTACGTCACCAAAATTTTATCTGTTTGTTAATAAGCCACATAATTTATGGCGCATTCGTTTTTTGTGACGGAAGAAAGTCTCCCTAATTTAACAATTTAACGTTGTTTCAGCTCACCAAGTCGTCTATTCCCAGCTTTTTTAGCTGCAAAACAACACTGCCAAGATTAGAGCGAAGAATTTCTGGATAGGTGTTGTCCTGCATCTCGTTTTTATACGCCCTCTCTGTATACAAGCGGAAACATTTCCCGGGACGAGTTCTTCCGGCTCTACCTGCACGCTGTTGGGCTGAAGCTTTACTAATTGGCGATACCAGCAGAGACTCGACACGAATTCTAGGATTGTAAACCTGCAGTGGATAATATCGAGTTAAGTATGCTTCGTAATTGATAAAAAATATTCTCAGAGCATGAAAAAATTGAAATCAATGTCTCTTCGAGCCTAAAATGAGAAAATGAATTAAATTTTCTCATCGTTTACGCAATCATTCGGGTCAACGTTAACTTGTTTCATTTCCAATCTGAAGAAGTAAGTTACTACTTGGAATCTTGTTACTAATTGTTTCCAACTTATTTATTCATGTTGGCCAATATTTGATTTATTTGAACGATTTTACGTTTTGTTAAATATCGTGAAAGTTCAAAAAAATAGTAGCTAATGAGCCGGAACCGTAGTAATAAAATCAAAATCGTGATAATTGTTCTCTAGATATCCAAGAACTGTATTTTTGGACTTGAAACTGCTCAAAAACTATAATCTTTGATTGATTTCATGAATTTGAAGCCCCACTTGTTACCTTTTGCTTGGCGAATCCAGGATCGATGACAAAAACAACACCATCAATTGTCAGAGAAGTTTCGGCGATGTTTGTAGACACAACGACTTTTCGTCCGATAGCTCCATTTGGTTTGGCAGGAGGCGCAGGTTCGAAGATTCTCTGCTGGAGGTTTGGAGGTAGCGTGGAATACAAGGGGATACATTTAAGCTCTCCAACCTCAGGCCCTAGGTTGTCCATTTCTCTTTTGATCCTCTTACAGGCTTCTTCGATCTCCTCTTGACCAGTCAAAAAGAGGAGAAGATCCCCCGCCACCTCTTCGCACATGTGGATTTGAATCACGGTCCTTATCGCCGCCTCCAGATAGTCCCTCTCAGGTTCTGGAGTGTAGAATATCTCCACGGGGTGAGTTCTGCCGGGTACGTTCATCAGCGGTGCGTTGTCAAAATATTGTTGAAACTTGCCGGCATCCAGGGTCGCGCTCATTATCACCAACTTCAAATCTGAACGCTGTTTCACCACCTCTTTTAATACCCCCATTAACAAATCCGTTGCTAATGTCCTTTCGTGCGCCTCGTCCAATAGGATCACTTGGTACGCTTCTAGCATCGGGTCCGACATACCTTCTCGCAACAACATACCATCCGTCATGTATTTTAAAACTGTTTTCGCTGAACTACAGTCCTCGAAACGAATGCTGTAGCCTACTTCTTGACCTGAGCAAACGTGAAAATACAGATTTATTCGAGTATTTATGATAATATCGATAAGAGAAATATTCAAATGGAATTGAAGTTAAATCTTGAACACCAAGTGATCGAAAACGAGGTAAGTAAGTCTAGAGACGATTTGTTCTTATCAACTTTTCAAAGCTTTTAAAATGTACAATCTATCTTGATTATTCGAGAAAAAGTATGTTTAGGACTGATTCTTGTCGATTTAAAAAGTATATTTAAATACAAAGTCAAGAAAAAATACAAAAAATTGAAAACTTTTCAACTTTCTTCATGGTGTTTATGCAATCAGTTCGAAGGTAACTTTTGGCAAAGAAATCATATGGATTGATAAAATATTGCATCTTTATAGATTATGTAAGTTCAAATACCTAAGGCAACGTCCATTTCTTCCGATACTCTCTGGGCAACACTCATAGCAGCGACACGTCTTGGCTGAGTGCAAGCAACGGCTTTAGTACCCATGGACCTTGAGTACTCGACGCACCATTGAGGTATTTGTGTTGTTTTGCCCGAACCAGTTTCTCCGACTAATACGATACACTGATGCTGCGCTAAAAGCCTCATGAAATCTGTCCGGTATTCGAATACTGGCAACGTTATTCTCTTACTGTAAAATTCATGGTAACGCGGAGTGTAAGGAAGACTTGTGTAAGGGTTCAATTGTATCTGATTCTTTCCCGACGTTGCCGTCATCGATGCTGGCATGTGATTCGCCATCGTACCATCTCTGTGAAAAAAAATCATCAAAAACAATAATGACAATGATGATACTTAAGATTTTGAAAATATTATTGCTGCTCATCGAACGTAACAAAATTAAGAATGATAATTGGACTGCAACGTTTTTCTTGTTTTTTTTTGTTTTTTTTTATGGTTAGGAAGAACAGCGAGTTTTTAGGTTAGAAAGTTACGTGCAGAGTACGATTATTTGACGGCGTTGAGATTGAAGAATATTGACGAAACATTTTGCGACTCGTTAGGTTATACGATGTTTAGTTCGTTCAAACGAGGTTGAGAACCTTTAACAAACAAGCCTGAAGACTACAGATAAATTATAATCGAGGTATATTTCGGGGATTTGACGATCAGGGTTTATAAAACGTGATTTAATATCCCGTTTTTTTTTGTTTTTTTTTATCATTCTACACACGGATACACCGCGAGTATTTTCTATTTTCATTTTTCGATGATTGATATCTTTTTTTTTCTCTCTTTCTATAATGCACATGGCATAGAGATCGCGAAGTTAGCCTATAGAATATGTATGCCTGTGATATGTGTGGCATTTAGTTTTAGATCTAGTTGAGAAGACGAGGACGACGAGGTACTCACTTTTTTCGCTTTATATACGGATCTACGACTTCGATTCTTCGCTTGGACATTTTCTCCGGGCTAAACACACGCGAGGGATTATTTATTATTCTTTACTATTTTGTTCTTCACAAGGTTTCTATTTACTGTTTCTCGTACGGCTAAGCGTCACAAAATGGCAATATTTCTCCGCGAACATACAGACCAAAGCCTTCTTGGTCTATCATATGAGTTTTTTCAATTTTTTTTTTTATTTCGATCCAGCATGAGGGGACACTATATCTGGATTTAGATGGCTGTGGAACCGCCAATTTCGAATTCACCACCACGTCCGAATCCCACGAGATCGCAAGAACCAAAAATATACCCAAAAGAAAGATTATCTTCACAAAAAAACGGGTCATTTGATTGAACTGTAGATGAATAAGATGAGATTTCATTCATATAGTTTCAACCTCGGTTTCAACAAGTTAATGAATAAACTTCAAATCACTATTTCACAACTCTGACTCCTACATTGAAATTGATCGAAATGAATTATTTGTGATTAAAATCAGGATTTTTATTTCATTTTAAAACAATACAGGAAAGTTTTATTGATCAAAGAATACAAAATTGTATGAGACTAGTACTACAGTGTAAAAATAAAGTAATTGACATTTTCCCACGAAATATAGTCTAAACCGTTATATTCTTGATGACGTACATAGCTTCGTTATCGCAACCGAAAAGCAACGTCGATCTGTTCACATCTATACTGTTTATCGGTTTATGGAGGGTCACGCAGAGAGATGTAACGTTCACTTTTCCCTTTGTGCCGACTGTATTCAGCCAGTGGGTATCTCCGGAGTCTGAAAAATAGAGAAAAGAGACGATAATTGAAGATCGAACTTCCTCTTAATTCCTTATTCAACCAAAGAATGCATCAAATCGTTTACCTAATTTCAATTTCGAACTCTGGGCATTGTTCCAATGCCATAGCTGACCGCTAGACGAACAGGAAAACAAATTCTCTGGTCTATCTGGGTGGAAAATCACCTCGCTAACCCAACTTGAATGCGCGTTCAACTGCGATATCGGATATGTATTGTGCCTCAAATCCCAAACTGTTAAACTTCCGTCGCCACCTCCTGCGACTACTATATGTCTCTGAGTCGGGTGGTGTGCCAGACTGGAAGCTTCTGTCTATTTGAACAAGTTTTCAATCGGAAAATCACTATTACATTCATTCATACATTGATTTGAAAGCAAACATCGATTTTCATTTCATCAAATAATACTTAACGCTAATAGGTTTTTTTTTCTCACACAAAATTTTGCGAAACCTATGGATTTTGTTTGATGTTGGCAGCAAATCTTTATAAATTTATTAAAGTCACTGAATTTCAAAATTCAATGAATCTGAACTCTTGCCTTAGTTTGCGCTGAGAGCATGAAAGTCGTCGCCGGAACATCACGGTTATTTCTCAAGTCCCAGACTTTCATGTGGCCCCTTAAATTTCCTGTCAGTACTTCGCTGTGTCTGAGAAAATCAACGCAGCGAATGGAACAGCTGTCCGAATGATCTAGAATACAAGACTGTGATAAGTAATTGTTTTCCTGATAGTTCTACAATCTCGTTTTTCGTGTGTATTTAACGATATTTAAATTTCATGAAAGGTTCAAGTTAGAAATCTATCATTACCGATCGTTCTAACAGGCGTTTTCTGCCTCGCAGTTAATAAATTGATCCTTCCATCTTCTCCAACAGTGACTATATCCTCTTCGAAAGTAGACAAAGCTGTGCAAGCCGCATAATCCGATGTTCTGAATTAATCAAAGATGTCACTTGATTTTTATTAGTTTCGTGTTAAAATAAAGTCATAATAGTGATTCTTGGGACTAAAGATGGTCAAAGAATGATTTCAATGACAAATTGTCATTATTTCGTTGTGTTACAAAAGAGTAATCAAGTTCCTGGATCGGGTTGAAGAAATTCGTTAAGAATCACCAAATCCTTGGCTTGAGCTTTTGGGTATTATGTTCTTACCCGAAATTGTGTATGAAATCCCACGACAGATGTTCCTTGAACTGGGCGTAAGGATTATCTTGGATTTCTAACAATTGTACAGAGCCTAGAGATGAGGAAGCTACGAATAAGTCCTTGCCAATAAACTGGAAACAAAAAAAAAGACGTAAGTACGTTACGCTATTCTCTACAGAATATTTTTCACATCCAATAAAAAAATCACCTTAAGCTCTGTAACGTCTCCCAGAAACGCATGAGACGATATTATCACCGGGTAAGACTCGTCGTCTTCTTCATTTCTATCAAACGTCCAATAAGTTATGCTGTTTACCTGCAGAATGTTTCTTTGTGAATGTTAACAACAATAATGGTGACATTAATAATTGTATTATCATTATTATTATGATTATTTGTAGAGAAAAATTTGTTGTATCCGATTTCTCTTATTCTACTGCTTATCCTTTATTTTTGTTTAGAATAAACATTGTTATAATCCTACCGGATTGTCCCAACTAGCTGTTAGAAACGACTTAGCTTCTGTGAAGTCTTCCGGTTTCCATCGTATTTTTGATACTTTTTCGGAAATAAATGTACCGTGAATATTTTCGGCCATTATAGAATTAGAATTATCGTATTTAGTATCTAAATTATGGTAATTATTGACAAGTTGAAACAAAATTCTAGGTTATAAATTGATCGAACATCAAACCGGCCATGCGTCGGAGCATCTCAATACGACACACTTTTTCAACGGTCGATTATACCGCGCGGTAGAAAAACGTTATGTAATTGTGCATGTAGATGGCGGTGGGAGTTCCAATATAATGAAATTTGGATCAAAATCTCGGCATAGACTCCGCGGTTGTAGAGACAAAAAACGTACTTATAATTAATAGAAACAATTCCGAATAGAGAGAGACAACGACAAGGAAGTTTGCCCGCATTTGAAAGAGATAGAAGAATATTCCTTAACTTTTTGAACTGATATTTTTAGCAAGCTACTATATGATATTCAAGTTTATGGTTTCAATGAAAAAAATTCAAAACACCCCTCCTCATCCCTCTCGCCGCGTGACGTAGAGCCTTTGACGTGGCTTGTCAAACACAGATGATACACAAATACCACGCATACGTATACAGATTACAAACGGACTCTACATAATACAGAAATTAGTGTGCGTTATCGTAGCTTATCCCCGTGCAGTTTATGACACACGTAATTAAAATTCATTGGCCTGCAAGCTGTCCCGTCAGTAGATCGAGATCTCTCATTCGCGACTCTCTTCCCTTCTCAATCATTCTTTCTCTCTAAAAAACAGAACGCAGTCTTTCACTGTAGACGTTCGTCTGTAACTTCCGCCCTTCATTGATCATTCTTGACCACAGTCAACTGGCTATCTCCGTCTTTTTCATTTATTTCTTTTCTTATTATTGTATCTTACAACACGTCGTTCAAATCTTAGTTTTTAATCTCGTATCAAATCATAACGTACGTATGTGGCACTGACCTAGTCACAGGGTCAGTGATCCCCCGATTTAAATACGTGACATATTATTAACTAACATACACATCGAATTGATCTAATTTGACGTTATATCCGAGATTGATCAGCGTTTTCAACGTATTCTAGTCACACATACGTTATAGTTTTTCGAATCTTTTCTATGGAAAACCGATTATCACGTCAAACTTAGATGAATTCGAATATTCCAAGTGACTCATCAGTCATAGCTCATCTTTGTAATAATAACAATTATGATCATAGTTCCTAATTATAAATTTCCTATTTTTAGCCTTTGTTCATATTATTCCAAACAGAGAATAGAAAATGGAACTAAAATGTTCGGTACAGTCATATGACTGGGGAAAGAGAGGAATTGAAAGCACGGTTGCAACGTTGATGAAATCAGCTAATCAGGACTTTGAATTGGACGAAAACAAACCTTACGCCGAACTTTGGATGGGAACTCACCCCAATGGGCCGTCGTATTTGAAGGAGACCAACGAGTCGCTGGAAAAATATGTCAAGGAAAATACAGAAACTCTAGGACAAGCAGTTGAAGACAAATTCGGACCTCAATTACCATTTCTACTCAAAGTATTGTCCATCAATAAAGCTCTGTCCATACAGGTGCATCCTGATAAGGTAATATTTTCAAGATATTCATTATTGTTTTCACAATATTGATGTCATCAGTCATGAGATTCATGATATCGATGATAATTTTTACGATTTTGTTGATAATAATGACAATATTCTTAATAACGATGATAATTTCCATCAAACTCATGACAATAACCAGTATGATATTGATAAAGATAATTAAGATAACAAGGATCATTTGTCTTTCAAAACAGGAGTATGCGGAGGTACTGCACAAATCTAATCCAGATATTTACAAGGATCCGAACCATAAGCCGGAACTAGCGATAGCTCTCACTCCTTTTGAAGCTCTATGCGGTTTTCGTCCCATATCTGAAATCAAGCAATACTTCAACACCGTTCCAGAACTTCGAGCTGTTGTGGGCGAAGATGGAATCGCAGAACTTGATACTTCGGATGAAGCTGGACTACAAACTGCTCTAAAGAACTGTTTCAGAAATATTATGACCTGCGATTCTGACGTTATCAATCTTCAGCTCAAGACATTGCTAGATAGATTATCTCATTTAGGTTTGTTACTCATTTGGGAAATTAACTGTTGAATCATTCCTATCACTTGGTATCGTTCATTGCAGTTTATTAGTCGACCCATGTACAGAAAAGTATATTATTATCGGAAAAAGAAGCCAGTTTCTAGCCATGTTCAAGTACAAAATAACTAATCGATTCGCTTTCTAAGAACTTTTCAAATTCACAAGCTGTTTTTACTCCTTATTCAATTCTCAGATACAAAAGTCAATATGGATGTAGTTGAATATGCTGCTAAACTGTTTCCAGATGAGTCTGACAGACAAGCCTTGAATGGTAACTTGATAGAAAAACTCCACGCCGACTTTCCTGGAGACGTCGGATGCTTTGGAGTATATTTATTCAACTGGATAACACTGCAGCCTGGCGAGGCTCTGTTCCTGGGACCTAACGAGCCTCATGCTTATCTCTCTGGTGGTAAGAATTTACTCTCATCCAAATATGCATGTTTTTTTATAGTTCCGAAAACGTTGAGTTTGTTGTTTCCGTGTGGAAACTGAAGACCACAACCTAATCATACGTTTGAATAATTTCCAGATTGTATCGAGTGCATGGCTTGCTCGGACAACGTTGTTCGTGCCGGACTGACCCCGAAACCAAAAGACGTTGAGACCCTGATAGGGATGCTTACCTACAACTGCGAACCGGCCTCCGCAAAGCGGTTTCAACCATCGCGAGAAGACGAATGCACAGAAATATTCAGACCCCCAGTGCCAGATTTTGCCATAGCCAAAATCACAGTTAGTACTTTATTTTATTCCATCTTGCTTGAATTTCTCACTATAAAATTATTATTCCTTCTTCTTATAATTTCATGATCTTATTCAAGCCAATATTCTTTTTCTTTCAGATACCCCCAGGAAGAGCGAGCTACAATTTAATACCCAGAAGCACCGGCAGCATTTTGATAATTGTCAATGGCAAAGGAGATATTAGTCCTTCCAAAGTTCTTACCAGAGGTTCTGTCCTCTTCATACCAGCTAATGAAAAAGTTAATATTAAAGTACTGTGCGGTTGTCATCCGATGTTAATGTTTCAAGCGCTAGTCAATCTTTGAGAATATATATAGCTGTATGAGAAAGGTCCCTAGAAGGGAGATGAACGTACGCGGTTTATGAACGTGCATTATTAGATGTAGGTATAAAATAACTCTGCAATATTATCTACATATTGTGAAGGGGGAGAAGTAGAATGCGATGTGTGATTCGTGCACATATAGGTATATAATAGATGTGCGGATAATTTGTTTTTTCTCATGTTGAATTCTAAAAAGTCTGTAATTTTGTCTATTTGATTTAACTGTATAGATGACTGACGAATGTTACTATATCTTCTAAATCATTATATACGTAATCCAATGAGGATTTACGCCGGATTTAATTCAAGTATTATAATAGAAAGAGAAACGAACTCTTGAGAGTTTCTCGTGAGGTTGTCTGATTCTGAGTTCCTTTGATCAGTAGTTCCAAAGCCCAAATTAAGTTCCTATATAACGTGTAAATTATGTAAATACATACATCTATACATAAAGTGATAAACTCTACGTCACTTCGATCGCGGCTGGTAAATAATATAATTAAATTACCTAATACCATGTGTTGATTATATTATGTTTTGTGAGTTGTCTGCAAAAAAAAATATACTATATTTGTAATATTTCTGTTGTTCATCTTTTAAATGTCATTCTTTTTCTCATTTCTGGAATAAGAGGACAGTTTTTTGATAATCAATACCAGTTTATATTCAGAAAACGATATATTCGACAAAAATGCAACCCGCGGGTCGTTTAAAACATTATTGCCGATGGCGCCATCTTCTTTTTCGGTAGTGGCATTTTCACGAATTATTTTTGCCGCAATTCAGACGGCGGCAAAGTTCAAAGGGATTCCGTAAAATATTGAGCCTTTCTACTATAAATATCGCACTCTAAAGTTCCAGAACGGAGGTAAATAAAACAATTATGGCTAATGTGTCGGTAAAAAAAAAGTCTAGATTAGTATTCGGGGTGAAACGAAATAGCAAAGATTGTAAATAATGCGACAATGATAATATTTAATCGTAATATATAGCTTATACATAACATGTTTAAATGTCTTATCGATATCCATGTATGATACGTTAATCATAATGTGTTAATATTCTCAACAATGACAATATAATAATAATATTAATAATAATATAAATGAATGGGGGATCTGTGATTATAGAATACAGGGCCGTTAGTGAGCGTTGTTGTTACGTCGTCCACGTCTTTTGCGGCCACCGCCCGAAGGGCGATTCGTAGCCCATTGCTCGTAGAAACGTTCAGCCTCAAGCCATTCCTGATATTTGTACCACCATTCTTCCCATTTAACGTAATCGTCAAGGGTCAGATCTCTCAGGTAACCACGAGCCTTGTAGTAATCGTATCTAACGCGAACGTCATCCCATGACTCTAGTCCTCGCGGCCCTTGCGCTAACAGAGATTCGGGATAATGGCCTGGTGGCGGAGAGTCGTATCCCAATCGAGCAATTCTTTCCTCTCCCTCGATTACCACCTTCATCGCGTTCTCACCGTCCTTCGTTATGCGCATGTTTTCCATATCTCTTCGGTCTACACTCCATTGAGCCATTTTACCAAACCTAAACAACATATTTTTTTCGTTCATTTAAAGAAATGATTACTTATCCATAATAGACAGGTCATAGGGGAAAAATAGTTGAATAAAATTGATTTTCTTTCATTACTCTTTTGTTTTAGTATTTTTTTACACGCCATTATGGAACTTTTGTTGTATAAAATCCATAAAGGAAGAATCTAATCGATTTTCTGATTTGCATATCCATTTTCTTCTCTTTTTTGTACTTGAAATTATCGAGTTTTCTTTATCAAGAGTAAAAAACTTTGATATTATCAAGTCTGAGTAAATTTTTTCATGTATCTGCAAAGTTTATTGATTGAATTACAGACGAATTGAATTGGTATTCATGTCTTTTTATATACCTTTCAGATAGCGTCATTCTTGGTGGTCCCACATGCGAGGTGTTAGAAGAACTGTCGCTATCGTCGCTGGCAGATGATTCCAAAGGTGGATGTACGGATTGTATTGGCTGCGGAGGAGCATGGTTTGAATGTATCTTCTCCACCTTGACTGGTTTACGCATCTGGACAGGAAATGTAAGCGTTTTAATATCTCATCACAATGAAAATTCGGCATAATATAATTTGCCACCAGAATATATCAACCCTGGAGGCAAGTATCTCGAAATAACTAGAAAGAAAATTATAAACTATTTCCAGAAAACACGAAAGTTTGCAGTATAACATAAAAAAATTGATCAATTGCGATACAAAACTATTGGCCATTTTCTTTTGATGACAAATTTGAAACTCGTTAGCAACAGAAAACTGTTGAGAAACTCTGAACGATCTGATCGCAATTCGTTAAAGTTGTTACAAGACATATTCTCCCTTCCCCAGGCTCAAAACCAAATTTCTTAGGCAACGATTTAACAAATACATACCAGATCTGGCAGAGAAAAACTGGCTTGTTAAATAATTATGTGATATTATCTAATCCCGTTTACCAAAGGAATAGGTTCAGGAACTCTAGGATCCTCAGGAACTCTGCTATGGTGTTTTTCCTTGCGCCTAGTCTTGGCTTCCTTCTCTTTTGCCTGTTTATAATCTTTGTGATGTCTGCTGGGTGGAGGTTGCGGAGCTGGTGGAGGAGTTCTAGGGCGTGGAAGAGGAGGAGACCGTGGTCTAGCCCTGGGCGCAGGAACCCTGGAGCTAGAGGCAGCAACCTCTTTGGCATGGGGCCTTGATCTTGTCGCAGAAAAGGACCTGGATCTTGAGCGAGAGGGAGGAGCCACTCTGCGGCGTTCTTTTGGGGAACAGACAGAGCACGATCTGTCAGAGCATGTGCTTCCTGAACTCGGGCTCCGCGCCAAACGAGCTCGATTAGCATGGGAGCCTCTTTCCCGTGGAGATCTAGGGCTCCGAGGTCGAGGACTACGTGGACGAGGGCTGTGCGGACTTCTGGGTCTTGGGCTACGAGGACTGCGAGGATTTCCTCGGCTTGGTTCTCCCCCGGCGCTTCCGCCTATGTAGAGCTCTTTGTAGCCACTGTGACGCCATCTGTTCGGATCCCGCTCCTCGACCTCTAGCAGCTTCTTGTTCCAATAGCTTGATTGCGACTCCCTTGCTTTTCTCATCATACTATCCAACTCTCGACGCTTTCCCGAACTCTCACCGTGCGGACGTGACTGTGAGATGTTAGTGTCCATTCGCATTTTACTTGATCCGCTACCATTTCCTCCTCGCCTTCGGCTGTCGTATTCCCGAGACATCCTGCGGATTGTGAAATTGCATTCAGATGGTGGAGACGAGAGAGATTAATGTGATATTTTTTTAGTTTTCTTGGTTTAAAAAGTTTTTTAATTCTGATATCAGATACGTTATAATACAAGGTGCAATTGCATGAAAAGGATTGAAGTTTCCTTCCGATGATATTCTTAAATGTGATGTGATATTCACTGATCTTTTGTCACTGGATGATGTATATCATATCGCCTAGAGCATTCTAAAATCCATCAAATTCTACTATTTCATAAAAAGTTCATGCCAACATTTGGAGTAATCGAACCGAAGTGAAGTTTTTCGAAAAACTGAGTGATCACGTAAAATAATTGGAATTTCTCTAGAATATGGACCAACCATGACTTATTCTGTTGAATATTCGAAGTTCTTGAAAATGTTCGTTATCCTTGATTGATATATTAAAATACTCTTCTCAAGTTCAGTAAAATTGTTTGGAATCTTTGAAAATCTCTCGGCAGTTTGTTCTATCTTTTAGTAAATGTTATCAAATTCATTTTGAAGAATAAAAATGGGCACAGTTGAGAAACAACGAATAATAAATAGATTCCTGATATTTTAGATTGATGGTTCTTAAGTTTCTCTGTTAGTGTTGTGAATTGTGTTATTAATTGAATCTAACTTGAATTTGAAAATGAATCGGAATGACAAGAATGAGACAAATGATGGATGTGTATAGAAATAATACCGAGGTAAAAGACTAACCTAAGTATTTTTTTATTGTCGATAATCTGTTGTTGACAGAGTAGAGTTGAGGATAGAAGAAGTAGTAACTAGTAGATGATAGATCTGTGGATCCAACTCCTGCGAGAGTATTGAACAGGTTAATTTATCGAAACGAAGAATGTGACGAACAGGGCGGTAAGATCTATTATGAGTTCTATTCTCATACGTCATCAAGAGACATGTATGTAAACCAGGGCCACTCGTCCTCGAGGTTTGCTGGCTTCCTTTTAAAACTTACAGATTTGCGTACCGTTACGATATCGTACTGCTCAACGCGATTCGATAATCAAATCCGCGTATCGCGATACTCTTTTGTTTTCCTATTATCTTTTTTTGTCTATTGAATTCATCTTAATCGATCGTATCGCAAAAAAAAAAAACACAGGAAAAAAACGCGAATCGCGACGCCCGTCGATCTCATAGAAATTCGATCCAAACTCCGAGCGTCGCCCGGGCAACGCTGTAACCGTACCGCCAGCCCCGCTTCGCGTTTTCGCGCGTATTTCACCGTCTCGGTAACCGACCTTACCGATTAACGACGCGATAAATGGGCCGGCGGTGTTTGATCTCGCACGACAACGACCAAATTTCATTAATTTGGTTGTCTTTCGCTGTTATGTTTCCATGTTTATGAAATTTCAATACGCATTGTTTCGTCGCGTGACGTCCTTTCGTTTTGTGACGTCACCGAGCGGCTGCCGCTGACCCGGCGGCGTCCCGACAGCCGGATGAATTCCGGAACGAACCGTATTATCGATTCGTAACTTGGCTCAAAATATTCATCTTTGTTATCATTTATTTGATGGGAATATAAAACGCGAATATCTGTTGCTTTCCGGATAGTTTCGACGACGCGACCGATTTGTATCCGGAAAACAACGCGATTCGCCGACATACGATACGACGGAACCACGAAACGGAACGCGACGCGATTCGTTCGTTTTGCGTCGAACTCGCGACGAACACCTTTCTTTCTCCATGGCCGAAGATTTCTATTTTCGTTTTTAAGCTAGGAGAGCTATGTAGTGTCCCTTCCCTCGATGGTGGTTATCAGTAGTACACACCTTCGCACTTCTCCGCTTACTTCTTCGGTGTTGATTTTTGTCTTCCTTGTATGTACTTTTAAAGAATTGAACGGTTATCATAAACAACAGCTTTTTGTTCGTGGTCTTGTTTCACGTGTCTAGTCTTCTTCTAATGATCCCATGAATAGATCCTCGATACGCGATACCCCGCGACACGCACACGGCTAACTACGCACCTCGAAAATCAATCAGTTACTTATATCGGTGTAGGCGAATATTCACTCTCGCTTATCTGAGGGATTAATAGACCGCTGGCTGACTGCACGATCACTTTTTGTTATTCTATGGTCACAGGAAGTACGATAAAACTGGATTATTACCAATTTATCAATACCCAGTTATTATTAATTATCGTGACGTTGCACAACAGACATTTTCTCATCACCAATAAAGTCCACGAAGATATCTGCGATCATGATGTTACTCTCGCAGGAAAAATCTGTGTCTTCTACTCCAGTTGGTTCACAGTGGGTGCGTTCGTTTGTGCAGCCAGAACAGCAGCTGCACGCCCTCATTGGCCATTTCCACTCTATTCTTTGATCTGATTGGATTACTAGAGCAGTTCTGCTGCAGTCACTGCATAAATGAATGAAGCTTTGACTATAGAATAAAGCCAGTTGGTTAAATTTGGGGTACAACGGAATCGTTGTTCTTATTGGTCGCTTTTCTTTGAAATGAGAAGAATCGACACATGTGATGTCATTCGTTACTTCCCGTGGTTACTTCCGTCAGATTCGACCAATCGCATTGCTTTGCTATGAGTTTTGTCCATTTGTCGCTTAATTGGAAAGTTGTCGCTGAAACTCTTCCGGGCATAAACTATGCGACTCTGTAGATACGACGACGGAATCACGAATATCGCTGGAGTTTAAATAATAATCATCATAATAACAATGATAACTACCATTGTTATTATAAATGCTTCGTTTTGAATTTGCAGATATTTGAAAAATGGGATGAGAGAAACGTTCGGTCGCTCAATCGATAAATGAAGACATGACAGGATAGAGAAATAAATACGTAGTAAAACAAGTAAATTACTGAAAAATTAAGCAAAGATGCGCATTTGTATGATGTCATACACAGACACACATGCACACATGGATCGAGATGGCGGTGATCGATTTGAGCGAGTTGCGTGGGGCGTGACCATCGTAAACCTAAAAGGCTAGAAAAAAAAAGAATGACAATATAATTTGACTGAACAACGTAAAATTGACGGAATTAAAAAAAAAAAAATGATGATCAAATACTGTCAAAAACCGAGGCTAACCCGCGAACAGAAGAATCCTAACGACTTGTATATTATTTATTAAAAAATTCCGTAATATGTACAAACGATAAATAAATAGATAAATTGAATGAGTTAATAATTAATTAATAATTCTAAAATAATCCGTAACAATAATAAAATATGAGCGGAAAATACGTAGAAATTTACACCGGGTGCTTTGTTGCATGGATATACATCCAAGCATCCTGGTCAATCCTGACTAGTATCTTTTACGAATTTAGTGTACCGTGGCCAGTATGGGGTGCTTTCATTATAATCATATCTCTACAAGCAGCTAGGGTCCCTCCCCCCAGTTCAGATATAGTTAAAGAAGTCCTGGGCGCCAATCCTCTGAATATAACTAAAGACGATCAAGCCGGAGACAATGGCCTCGCTAAACAGGACAATAACATATACTGTATGAGGGTCGTCGGGCATCGTGGAGCAGCTTATGATCACCCTGAAAACAGCCTCACTGCTATTCGCAATGTACGATTTCTTTCATGAGGCTTTAAAACTTCGAACTCGTTGTTCTTTTCAATTTGGGAATTCGAATCATGTCTTTTCACTCAACAGCGATGATGAGTAAAAAATGAGTGCCTTTCATTGATCGCTGGTGTTGCATTTATTTATTTGATTCAATTTGGCGATATTGCTCTAGGCTTTTCTAGAGCAAAATCAATAACAAACTTGTTTTTATTTATTGTATTTTACATTAAATTGAAATTTACCACGTCTCATGTCTATTCACGGGGAATTGACAATGAATGCCTTTCTATTGATCAATGCTTCTGTTTTACCAATGAATTCAATTTGACTTTGTCGTTTCATGCTTTCAGTGTAAAAATCGAGGCTGTAACGCAGTGGAGTTTGATTTAGCTCTGACCAAAGACGGAGTGCCGATTATATTCCATGACACAACGATAGAAAGACTCACTGGGAAATCTGGTGTTGTCAAAGAAATGAGTTGGAACGAATTGAGAGATCTGGATATAAGTCATAATCATCCTCTGAGGTATATCCTGGACTCTGTTTACAGGCAAAACAAAAATTCCAGCAATTTCACATGACACACTCTTTTTTATAGAGTCTGACAAAATTGTCGAAATATTGATCAGTTTGCATATAAATATTTGAATAATATATTTATATCTCATTTGTAATTAATATGTTCGTGTTTACTTTCATAGAGAAAAGTTCGTCGGTGGGGAGAAAATCGCTCTATTGGAAGATGTCCTCACCGAATGCATAAGGAACAATCAAAGAATGTTTATCGATATAAAAGAGAAAAGCTTGGATATAGTCAAAGTCATTTTGGACGCTTACAAGAAACATCCAATTCTTTTGAAACGAGCCGTTGTCACCAGTTTTAATCCCATCGTTATTTATATGGTACATATATACGAATCCTACACAAGTTTCCTACTATTTGAGCGATTTCTTGTTGATCTCAGAGTTTTCAAGAACTTTTTTCAATAATATAATTCTATTTTAAAGATATTGTCTACAATACTACCTATTTTATTCCCGTCTTTCAATGTTTTTCTTGAAATTACATAAATTTCGACAATTCTTTCACCCAGTCAGTTCCAATTACCTCCAACTTTAATATCTACTGCCTCTAACAATTCTGTTAAAAATTGATAACGCTTTTTGATTAACTAAATATCAAAATTACCTTACAGATCAGGAGAAATAATCCCCAAATAGTCTGCAGCCTGGCTTGGAGGCCACAGATCTACTCTCGCAAGTCGTATCAGGGTCTGGAAGGTCCGGGTCCAGCACGTTTCTCAAATCCATTCAAACACGTGCTTGCAGCAATCCTAGACTCTCTGCACAGCTGGGCGTTGCCGAGATTCACTTATCACCTGCTAGGATTATCCGCAATATTATTACACAAGGACACGGTCACTCCGTAAGCACGATATCTATTAATTAATAGAACAGGAGACATTGAAAGGGGTCTATTTACTTTTCAAAAGCAATAAGCTCCAAAATTTGTTTTGCCATGCAAAAATCAAATGATGTGAAGATCTGTTGATTATACTCTCAATAGTTTTTCTATGTGTTTCATTTACAAATCTTACAGAGAAGTCGTGAGGAAATGGAATGATCGAGGAGTACGAGTAATAGTATGGAGCGTAAACCTGCCTTCAGAGAAACTCCACTATTCAAGACTGCTGAAAGTGACTTATTTAACGGACACGTTAATAGGGGAAAAACTGAGTGGAGAATAAAGGTTCGATGGCAAAAGCTAGCTGATTAGTTAAAGGGTAAAAATTAGTGCTTAGAAAAAAGAAAACGAAAAGAAAAGATCTGGTCGCTGATCTGGGCAGCTATTTGAAAAAGGAATTCTAGAATCTACTGTACGTTACATTCTCAAGTATGTATGCGTTATTAATATTCATAATTTATACCTTCCTCTTCCTTTTTATACCTTACCCCCCTTCCTTATCCCGATTGCATTTCATCAATCAGTATTATACGAATCGACATTATATTCATTATACCTATATTATTATTATATATTATATAGATTTTTATATATGAATATTTAATATTGTATTTTAACTTTTAGTCAATATTATTTATAGTATAATTGAAGCTTTTTTTTTATACACACATACACGCAGAGAGGAAATCGAGAGTGCTGGGCACTGTAATATTATTCAAAAGATCTGGATTAAAGTGACGGATACCTTCCCCTCATCTGCTTTAGTTAATTTTCGGCAGTTATAAACAATGTTCTTAATTTATTTATACATATATACGCGCATGTATATCCTTCATCGACTTGGCAGCATTAGATTTACTTTACTAGAATGAAAATTCATCAGATATGGAGTGGATGTCTGCAAAATTAAATACGAACTATACACATGAATGACTTCCTGTTTTTTAAAAGTTGCTACCCCTTCCTTAAAATAATAATAATTAGTTACGAAATGCTGAGACCATGGAAAAATCAATTTTTCAAACGATTTTTATTAAATAACTTAAGACTTAACGAGCTAGCTTACTTATGCAATTATTAAACATGGAGTCGAATTCTGGTATCAAAATGACTGGTAAATGATAATTAAGTTGATAAAAACTCTGTTGAAATGCTCGAACTTGATATACAAGTTTTGAAAACTTCTACCAACGCTTATCCTTAATCTTCTCCTTGTCCAGGTGATTGAATTGAAAAAAAAAAAAGAAAAAAAAACTTATACTTTAGTCGTGTCTGCGGTTTTTGAGCTACGCACAGAGTGCGAACAAGAGCAGGCACACTGCGTTACGACCGGATAATCGACTGTTCTCCACCTGCACTCGCCTTGGCGGACGCAGTGCCATCTGAGGAACTTTTTGTAGCTCGTATTAGAAGGGCGACACCTCATGCCTGGAGGAACGCTGCAGGATATACCCTTCCCTTGCGAACATCTACCCTGTTTCAACCACCGCGGCCAAAATCTCACCCCGAGATCTTTCCACCTCCATTGCACAGGGCAGGATGTATAGGCCCATAGCAAACGCTTGAGTTTTCTCTTCAGCTTTTCAGAGACCCTCGTCTTGAGGCGAGAACCGTCTGGTAGTCTGACGTACCTTGAAAAAAATATTAATTTTTTTCTTCAAAATCAAAAAATTCGGAATACTTTGTAAGATTTTCATCGCTAAGTATCAGAGTCCGGCATTCATTCGATTAATTGACGTTCTGGATTAATTATTTTGTCGATCAATCAGTTACAGAAATCGTTTGGAAAAATAATTAATCGAAATAACAATTGTTGGAAATTTCGGGTCACCGACTGACTGCCTAATTTGACGAACTGCTGAATAAATTTTGTTCTGTTCGACTCATTAAAGACCTCCGCAATATCTCCTCACCCCAAATGAAGAGTCTGTAAAGCCTGAGGCATTTCTCCTGTAGGCACGAGACGCCCTCGCCAGTCGGATCTGAAGGGAAATTCCCAGGAGAGACGAGCGGTTGAGTTTGGACGTGAATTGGACATAAAATCAGCGTCGAAGTCTGCGCCTAAGAGAGCTAGGAGCCGAGTTTCGTCCTGTTCTTCAGGCGGGGGGTCTAGTGTTATGTCTGAAGCCTCGGGGAGAAGTGCGGAGAGCCAGGGTTCTGCTGGACGCAAACCATGGTCGTGCGGAGAACCTGATCCTCCATTTTGCTGGCCTCCTAGAGCCGTCTGGGAATCCAGAAATGTTACAAAAAGCAGAACTACTGCTATCCACCAGCCGCCCGGACGAGAGACTGATGATCTTCGCATCTGAAAGAATTTCAGAAGTTGATGAAAATTTCTGGAAGTTGGTGCCTAAGGTTCTTGGGACTTCATGAAATTTTAATGCAGTTTTGAGAAGTTTTATACAATTCTTTCATCTTAGTGGTGAATAGTAAGGATTCCGTTCTGTTTTTAATTTTCACTGACTACATTGGATAGATCTTATTGATTTTTGAGAAATTTCACGGATTTTATGAACCAACTGCATCGTTGTTATGAAGAAGTCATTGATTTCGTTCTACTTCAGAAGAATTGTCAAATGATTTTATGGATAGCTCGCTGATTTAGTCAGATTTCGCGGACTTGAATTCAATATTTCGAAATGAATTTGGTACGACTTCATGTGTTTCATCAAATCATTGCAATGATTTTCGAAAGATTTCACGAATTTAAATATATTTTCTACAATCAGATAAAATTTTCATTAATACAAGACATATTGATTAATTGAAACTTATTTCCATGTAATATAATATATTCCATCAAATTTCAAATTAATATTGATGCGATTCTATGTATTTAATCGATTTCATTTTTTAATTTATCTAATTGAAAGATAAATGTAATGATAATCTCCAACAGAATTAGTAAAAATCTGTGCGAAGTCAATTAATGGCTTATAATCATCTCATATTATTCAAACATGCATAATATATTAAGAATCATCTTAAAAATATATTTCGCATGTTTGAATAATATATGAAATGATTCTACAAATTGAAAATCAAAGATACGCGCCTTTGATTGGCCATTAACCGACAAAGACCTGTTACACCGCAATCGCAGAACACGCGCGTAAAACGGGTTGCCTTTACGCAGGCGGAAAAGCGCGGGTATTACGAGTAAGTAAAAGCACCGAACACACGACGGGCCGGAATTTATCGCAGGCGTTTAATATCACCGTAAATAATAATAATAATGATAATGATAATAATAATCACAGTGAGGGAGAAAAGAGAGTTCAAACCTACATACGTTTATTTACACATGTGAAAAGAAATTAAAATCGTAAGTTATAGTACTCTCCGTCCTCGCGGGGGTATCTGCGGAAACGATTTAAAGTTCAGAATAAGATAAAACCGATACCTACACCGGTATATTATAGTGTATACATATATGTATATATTTCGTCCCGGATCCAGTTAAACACGAGTATATGTATATTCTGCGTGCTTTTTTTTGTTTTTAATATGTTGTTTTTTTTCTCTCTTTTTCCCAATACAGAAAACGTATAAGCGCGTATCTGCGGCTAAGAGGAATAAGACTAAAGCGGCGCGAGAACACGCGATGATCGTGAAACGGTGGGAGACTCGGCGGTCCGCGCCACCCACGCGGGGCGCGGGATGAAACCATCCTCCAAATATGGTGGTGGACACCCTCCTCCGCTATCATCCCACGTTTAAATACACCTCTCAGCCTATCTCTCTATCTATTTATCTCAATGTAATAACGTCCGACAAACCTCGCAACTCGACTCGAGTCAACTCAACTCAAATCAACTCTCTCTTTTTATTTCCTTCCTTATATATTACCTTCTCTTTCTCTTTCTCTCTCTCTCTCTCTCTCTCTCTCTCTCTCTCTCTCCACTTTGAACTCATTTGATTTTTCCCAATTTTCATTCATTTTTTCTCTCTCTAAAGGACAATTTACGGGTAGATAAATAGAACAGTGCTTTATATAGGCTTTGTCAATCGATAAGTATAGATGCATTTTTCTATATTCTTTGTATATTAATTAGAAGGATGAAGGAAAAAATTCTATAATATTTCTATATTATACGATGATAATTCGCATTTCAGGATATTCGTGTATCCGATCAATTGAAACCGGCGTATTAATTATTCGCCGATCAGATCATCTTTTAATTTAACGGATGATCATAGGCATCGAATCTACGCGCACGTGCGTGCAGAGATCTATCCGCATATTATATTATAGATATACGGATACATACATGCATATACAAGCAAAAGAGAGATATAAGTATGTGTTGTTGGGACCGTTATTTTTTTTCTTAACGGACGATGACTTTATATAGTGGATAGATTTAAGGCTGTATTATAACTAGTCGCATATAATCTACTATACGATCACGCGTACTATTCATACGCGCGTGTTATACTATCACACATAGTATAGTGACGGTTTTATTTCATATATAACAGTAATAATAATGATAATAATAATAATAATAACAATATTGATGATAATGGTAGCGTACGTTTCTTTTATTTTCAATGCAAATTCGTATTGTTTTTTTTTTCATTTAATTTTTTGTCTAACGACTACAGGGATATTTATATACAATTTTAATATTCAGATCGCATCATCGCGGAATTTCATGATTTATAATCTGCGGCGGGAAAAAAGATTCCGGCGGTAATTATACGAAGACGAATCATTGAAACGGTCGTGCGGTGTAAAAGTAGCAAAAAAAGCTTATAGACCATATAACTCTGCAATATAGGTAGATACTACTCTAGTACAGACGTAGGCAATGAAAAAACGCTGTTACTTTCATCTGGTCTGGACCTAAGTCTAGATCATCCCGCGTCGGAATTCAAATAAATAAAATTCGAACGACTTTTGCGCGCCGCGGTCAGGGAATTCAAATTTAAATTTGTCTTTGAATTCCTGCGGTTTATAAAGGATCTAGTTATTGATATTTCTATTTTCAAGAATAATTCTTCTACCAATGATTGACAAAAAATTATTAAATCTCAATAAAACAGTTACGGAATGAAGAAAGATGTGCAAATAAAAAACAATTGATTCCACATTTAAAAATATATTATGTAAATTTTCTTACCGAATGACGCGTCATCGCGGGGACGCCATCTGACTGATTACGCCAAAATTCTTTTTTCGTCTTTTTTTCGGTCTTCTTTCTTGACCACAAACAATAATTACTTGAAGACCAGCTAGTACGAAGAATTTAAAAAAATCGATTGCAGAAAAAAAAGAAAAAAAAAAAACAACAAAATAAACAGCAAAGGTAAGAACAAAAATAGAGCAAAACTCCGTTTATTTAAATCAACATATGTATAAATCAAGATTTCTTAGTTCGTTTAATGATGTAGTTTCTTTTAATGGCAATATAAACAATAAAAGATTAAACACTAATTAATTAAAAAAGAAAAAACAAAAAGAAAAACAAAAAATTGTTATAATTTTTGAAAACTGTTTCGAAATCAAGCAATCAATCGATTCGATTATATATCTATTAATTTTAGTTGATTAAGATATTCAATTAATATGATCGGGGATAGAAAAGGGAAAGAGGAGAGCGCGATCTGTGCGCGTTCGCGAACGGAACTGTCGCGTGTTTGTAACACAGTGAGAATCTGATCGCGGTATAGACGAGAGGAAGACAGACAGACAAACAGACAGACATGCCTACAGACATGCAGACAGACAGACAGACAGACATACGGACAAACAGACAGACAAACATATACAAAGATAGAAATACATACAGACAAACAAACAGACAGACAAACTGCCCACACACATCCCCCTCCTCCCCTCTCCAATACCAATAAAATCCATTGATCCAGCACCCACACGAAATATGCGACTTACAGAGCTAAAATATCCTCCTCCTATAATATAGAGATGAAGAAATTACAAATATCCATTAAACAGACTTTCGAAACTCTTATTTATCCATTTATTTTCTCATTTATATCATTTTTTTAATTTTTTTTTTTAGCAATATTTTGTATGTATAAATCTATTTTTTAAAATCACTATCGAATAGACACATGTCGTACTTGGTATCTCATCTTTTGAAACCGGATCAAACGACAAGAAAATCTAGCTCACTTTTGTCGCACATTCCAAAGTAGAGAAATAAATGAAACAATTTTGATTGCGAATGAATGATCTAGTTGAATATTATAATTAAGATGAAGCCAAAACTCCGCGGGATTATTTGAAATGGTTTTATGTACTATTTCTTTGGTTTTTTCTGATCGTAATACTTATCGATCCAATACTTAGAAATTCTATGTATTATTCAATTGTCTAGTTGTAGTTTTATATAACAACAGGTAGCTAATTTGATTTGCTCGTTAATTTATCTTTGGGAGTTTCGTTAAACTATGTGTAATCTTTGGTACAGTGAAAATTATCGACTTGAGGTGGGAAATCCTTAAGATTCGAATTTCTAGTGCCTATGCCTATTTCAGATCCTATGCAACTAACGTACAATTACTATCATCTTCTGTTATCGTGTATCATCTTAAACTTAGATATTCTAGTAGTGAAATGGTTTCAAAACAATTCATCATCTTTTCCATTTGCTTTTGCATTTAGAAACCAGAGATTTGTATCATTTTTATACCTCGAATGAAGATTTTACTCTCAAAAGCTATTTCGCAAAAGCAATGATCACCGAAAATCAAAACCGTCCTTCGAAATTATTCTCACAGAATTTCGATCATTCGAATCCGAATTAACAAAATTCTTTTTGTTTTTAGAGAATTTCTTTGTAAAAGTATTAAAACAAGTTACAAGTTACACAGAAGCGAGAAAAGTAATGAGATCCATGTTTCGAACGAAATCTTATCCCGTTTTACCTCTTGAGGTGTTTTAATGCAAAACTAAAAAAAAGAAAAATTCAAAAAACCAAGAACCTCTTGTAGTTCTCAGCGGTTTTTAAGATATCGCTAGAACTGATTTGGATCTGTAGATATAAGATTAGTTTCCTCGATATCTAGCATAGGAATTTCCTCATTGTCTTTATCCTTTCCTTCCTCCTCTTCCTCCCCATCTTCACTGTCAATAGAGGACTGCATTGGTCCTGTAGTTTTGTACTGAAAAGCAGATCTCGATAGATCGACTTCAACTGGAAATAACGTAGACTCAGAAAGTAGATTTCTGCTTTCGGCGTGGCACTTGGCTAGACCAGAAGCAAACTTTTGCAATTGCCAAACGACGTCCTGAACATGTTTGTTGTCCAGTAATTCAAGTTTGACCAAAACGTCGGACCTCAATTTGGCGAATTTCGATCTGGCCTCTTGTCTGCATCTCAGAACAAGCCGATACTCGTAATTTCCAGTTTCGACACGGTATAGAGGCTCCTGGAGAGCCGCGTAACTCTGTTCCTCATCGTCGAGCTCCTTCACTTTAAGGCAGTACGAAAGATATTCGAATTTCGCATCGGCGTATTTACTTATTGTCAATCTCGTGTCAGGTATTGCTTTGTGAAGATATGTTCCCAGGTCGCTGAGAATCGGCTTCACAGCCTTAAGCATCGCTACTCCAAACTTTTCCATTTGTCTATGCTGCTCTCCGAATTGTCTGAACGCTTCGCTGGCGCGTGGTTGAGGCTCTCGGACGCCGATAGCTGCAAAGGCGTCGCCGAAGGCTGAAAATAATTTCAAAAACCGTTCAATAAAGCAAAAATGGGGCCTTTTTGGTGTCCCAGACACTAAACATGAGTCCAAGAATCCAATTGCTTGATATTCTTCAAGACTTTCTTTGCTCCGAAATACAAAACCGAACCTCTACTTTCGTAGGACCTGTTTATACCTTTGTAGACTTGAGTAAGATCGAAAAAAGCCCGTAATGTGGCTTTGGCATGGGCCACGAGACCTCGGTACAAATTTTCTGTTCTCTGCAGAGCGGCTAGTCTCTGGACTAACGCGTCATTGCATAATATGGCCCGAGACAAGCCGAGAGCATCTGCCGTTGCACTTCCCATTCCCTCGACAAGTCTGTGTTTCACCTGAAACGAATTAACATCTAAACTGTTGCAATTTAAACAGGAATCTCGAATGTTAATGAAGAATTCGAATTCAAAGACGCGATAGAATGAAAATTGAGATTTTCTATGAAAATATTGAAGATTAAGCAAAGATAAATGTTTGAGAATGTCATTACTGGACGAAATGACGATTCTTAAAACTGATTTTTCAGAATTCCTGATATCTCAGGAGATATTTTCAAATTTTGGGGGCCTATACCTTTTTCAGAGCGATATCAAGTGACCGTCCTTGCCTAGGATCGGCGTGAAGTTTGTTATAATTGATGCTGACTTGAACGTCGCAAGCCTGAATCATCTTGGCAACTTCGACCTTAGTTTTCCCCTTAACGGAGGCTCCGTTGACCGCAACGAGCTCATCTCCAGATTGTAAAGTCCCTTCGGCAGCCGCTGGAGTGTTATCAAACACTTGTACGATGTATAGACATGGACAGAGTGGAGCTCCACCTCCAATACTAATCCCAATCAAGTTGCTACTGTCTTTCTGGATCACTACGTTGCCCGAAGTGATCGTCATCCCCCTGTATTCATCAATAAAATGATTCCAGAGACACATCATTGAGTTTTATTTAATGTTAACCATGTTATTGACTCAGATTCAATTGGGATATTCAGGATCAGACTTTTGAGAGTGGCAAATAATTTTTTTCAGTGCAAATAATCTCTATCAGGTTCGAATTAGTAGAAATAGTCTTTCGTTGTTATCCAGTTCTTCAAGCCGTTTGAACCTATGAAATTTCGTCCAATTAAATACTCCCAGATAAATTCTAACGAAACAAAATTTAGAGATGGATTTTTGAATCTCGTGATCAACTCTTGGTTAAGAAACAAACTCCAAATATTTTCAAAGAAGGGGTAATTCAATGTAGATTGGTCCATGGTGAAAGTAGGCAAGAGGAAGGTAGAATGAATGTGATATTTATATAACCGAAGAGGGCATTGATGGTTGGAAACACTCTGTGGATGAATATTACCATTTAACGAATACAAGACTTACAGTTGACAGTTAGGCAGCTGGGTAACATTCGCCGTTTTGTCACATGCGACCAGTTCTATGTCTGGACTATGGTTACTCCGACGATGCAGCAAGCAAGCGAGAGATGACAAAGGTGAATAAAGCGAAAGATACGATAAACGTAGAAGATAAAAATAGTCATGAAATCATCAAAATAACTGATAAAATAATAATATAATGAAAATATTGTGCATACATGCGATCTTCCATCATGGTCAGCTGATGCAGTTGAACAGTAGCTGGAGTTAAAGAAATATCGATATCTTCTTGGGCCCCATTTTGGACGATGGAAGATATCGTGGTGTCTGGAGGCGATAATAAGCTTTTCGTTAAACTGTGACACAGTTTTTTTCGTTTTATTATTTTTTTTTTTCAGTTGTTTCACGCAGCGAAGTAGGCATGCATAATAATATAATAATACGATAAAAATACATACATAGATAACAGTCAACGAATATACATATAAAGTATGTACATGTGTTGGAATAAAATCGACAAAATAAGCGAGTATACATGGAACAGGTACGAAATTTCTTATTTTCTTTCTTTAAATTATTAGTGAATAAGGAACGAACATTTTGTCTTCCTCGAAGAAAAAATCGTCCTCAAATTCCATCGCCATGATATTATAACCTCTATGTCACTCGCTGTCTTGTTTGTTTTTATTTATAGTATTGACTATTTCAATGATAGATAAGTACTGTGCGGTATGTAGGGTATGTACTTCGGAAATCACCGATTTTTCCACGCCTCGCGGATTCTGATTCTTGACACAGCTTGTACGGCTTTTTTCACCTACATATAATATGTAATTAATCTCTTCGATCCGATTACATTCGCCTCGTTGACGTCTCGTCTGTCATTTCGAACGCGGCCGTTGGTCAAATTTTCGACGTGCGAAAGGAAACTTGGGGCTTATTTCCGGTCCATTTTCCCGCCTGTTCAATGGTTCGCGGTCGCCCGTTCCGATTTCTTACAATTGGACAAATCCGTTGTCCAACTGTCTATTTCATGTCTATTTAGTGTTACGGAGCTTTGTGAATGGTTGTTTCCATTAGATCGGACCAATCGCGTCGTTTCGTGTTGATTTGCGCGTCTCAAAAGGAAATAGACAAAAATAACCACATGACGGTTGAGCATCGGGTTCTCCGATCCAAAATCCGACATTACAGTGATGGCGTTGAAACAGTTCGCGCAAATCCAGATGACGTAATAATCGTGATGAAGTTTATTTGATTGAAACAAACCGTGTTGTTTAAATGATATCAATCGAAATCAGTGTAGAATTAAGGAGACAAACTTTCTAGCATCAATTTATACATTCACAGTTACCAAAAAAAAAAAAAAACCTCTCCCTCTTTCCCTCGCCCCTCCGAAAAGAATAAATCAACCAGAAAAAATAAAATAAATAAATAATTGGCTAACCAGCTTATTTCGGCGCAGAAAATAAACCCCCCGACACCAAGGAATGTCCGAGGGCGAACCCGTAGCGTCTCAACAAAAGCAACAGCAGCAGCACCAATATCACCAACAACAGATTCCCCCTGCAGCTATGACAGGCATGGCATGGCAATATCCTCCACCAGCTCATCCGGGCATCTATTCACCTTACACAGGGTGAGATATTTCGTATCTTTCATACGCGTATAGTTTCATGCAGTTTTTTCATACAATTGTACTCCGATATATCAAACAATGCCTACCATGTAGTCACCCATCATTCAAAATGGCCGCAGCATATGGTTTTTCACCTTCTAATATCTACGATACACGGAGCTATGCATGTTTCATACGTAATATTACAGTACTGAATATGTCATACGATTTTATCATATCTGGATGTTTATATAAAAGTACAGGCGGGCTTGAACGAGTTATTAACGATGAATATAGTTTGAAGCTTGTGAATCGTAATACAATGTCATAATTTAAATTAATCAATTTGGAGTCCAACTAAAATTTTTGAATACCTGAAATTTTATTTCAATTGTTTATTTGTTTTTTTATTTTATTTCCTAGGCATCTGTATGCTCAGGGGTACGGATCGCAAGGTCAAATGTTTTACTACAATCAAGGAATGTTGCCGGGATATGGTCAGACGTTCAATGCACAACAGGTACAGCAGCAGCAGCAGCAACAGCAACAGCAACAGCAGCAGCAAACAGTTGCAGCGGCGACGATAGCGGCTCAAAATAATCAGGCAAAGCAACAACAACAACAACAACAACAACAACAGAATCAACCCCCTGTGCCGGGAACCCCTGTATCACTTGACGACGACTCTGACCTTCCCCCTCTTCCCCCAGGACCTCCACCCCCCTCGCAATCTAACCAACAGCAAAATAATCACAATAATCCACAACTCCAACAACCACCACCCTTCGTTTATTCCTCTTTTCCTTATAACGGGTGGAATGGAATGCAGAATGATCATTCTCGTGAGTTTGAATATCATCTAAGTTGATTTTGTCATTATTTTGCATTCAGAATATGACATAGATGCTGCTTTGAGTGCGAATAGTCAAATTATCCAGCATTCTAAGAAGTTATTCATGTCTTTGCTTCTGGTACTTTGGAGATGAAAATTAATAAAATAATAATGGCGATATTTTGGTTTACAGAATTCAACGGACAGATTCGCTTCAATGTACAAAACAAGAAAACAGGTCTGGGGTTCAGTCCTTCGGGTAACAGCGGAGCAGCAAAGAAAAAGCGTAAAAGGAACAAGAACCTTGCAGCTCAATTTAACAACAGTTTTCCAGGAAATAATACCGCGGGAAACGGCGCCGGCGCAACGAATAATTTTATTCCCGGACCTAATCTTAAGTCAGATCTTCCACCTTTGCCACCGACTCAACAACATCAACCACCTGCGCCTCCTCTGCCTACGTCCGATAATAATCAACAGCAGGATATCATAATGTCCCAATCTTCTATAAACCCGGGGATAAATGTTGTTAAGACTGTTCCTAGCCAGGGTTTAGGTCAGAATATTAACAGTTCTCCTTCTGCTGCTTCTGCTGCGGCAGTCGCTGCTGCTAATCAAAGTCCCGTCGGCGACTGGCCGGATAGTTTGAAAAACTATGTAAACCGTTGTTACGAAAAATGCAAGACAGCGGTGGACAAAGACCAAGTAGAAATAATACTGAAGGGTAAAATAACTCGATCTGCTAACGATGGATCGTTATGGGTAAAGGACTGGGACAAAGAGCCGCTCCCAAGTATTCACAGCGAGCGTATGACGATGACTATCAAATCTCAGACCCAGAATCAGAGCCTTAATTTGAAATTGGCTAATCCCTTGGCTCTGTCTCAGGGACAGGGAAGCCAGCGTAAAACCGGTCTTTCTACTTCGCTTGGCGCTAGACTCGGCGCTCGACTTTCTGGCGCTGGTCACCGCAGGTCTAAATCAAGGTCTAGGTCGCGTAGCCCACCTGTTAGAAAGTACAGAAGGAGTACATCCTCGTCTTCTAATACTAGCGAGCGCGATCATGACCACAAATCGTCTTCGTCTTCTTCGACCTCTAAGTCTAAGAAATCAAGCAGGAGTAAACAGAGTCATAACAACAACAACAACACCGGCGGAAATAATAAAAAGATCAAGAAGACTAAGCAAAATAAATCGCATTTCTATTCAGAGTTTGGTTTAGCTACAGGAAACGGAGACGAACTCGGATCCAGGGAAAAATTGCAACAGCGCGCTGCTAGGTTCAGCGATTCTATTTCCAGGCATTCCGGTAATAACATCAAGGATGATGTCGCTACTGAATTTGATTTTACAGGGCTTCACATCGTCGGCACATGCAAGGATCTTGAAAAACCTTATCTCAGGCTCACTTCCGTAAGTCATATTCATCTTTCACATTTCAGCGATCTTGGAATTCTCACGCATATTCATCAATTTTAGTCAATAACTGAAAATTCCTTTCCACAAGAATCATCAATTTTCATGAAAAACTTCTGAAACTTTGTTGAAAATTGATAATCTCTGTACAAAAGTGATAAATCTTTGAAAACATTTGATCATTTTTGACCGAATTTGATAAAATCTTGTAAAAAACATCGTCACTTCCGTTAAAACTGATGAACTTTGTAAAAGTTGATCAGTTTTTAATCTATTTTCATATTGTCAATGGAATGTGTGAAATCTGTTTCCTAAGTATTGATAATTGATTTATTTCAGGCTCCCGCTCCATCGGCAGTGAGGCCAGTAAGCGTGCTCCGTTCGTCATTGGCACATGTTAAGAAGCGTTGGATTGCAGAACAAGACTACAGATATGCATGCGACCAGCTTAAGTCGATCCGCCAAGATTTGACTGTTCAGGGTATAAGAGATTCGTTTACAGTACACGTTTACGAAACTCACGCTCGCGTCGCCCTTGAAAGAGGAGATCACGAGGAGTTTAATCAGTGCCAAACTCAATTGAGAATGTTATATCAGGATCTTGGCGGCGAGAATCGATCCGAGTTTGTCGCATACAGGATTTTGTACTACATATTCACCAAAAATACACAAGGTGATTTTTAATCGTACATTTTGCTTCTCATCTGAACATTTTCAAGTTCAAGCTTTCGGTAATTCAAAATTCGTTGTAATGACAAAAGTGTGAAAATTAGCTTCTTTGAAATGAAGTATCAATGATTTTGCTTACTTTAGTAGGTAAGCGGCTAATGATTTACGTAGTATGTCTGCGCACGAGAGACTTGGGTAAATATTTGTTAGCCAATATCAATAGTTGATGTGTAACAAGATCTTTTATTTGATTACAGATTTAACGACAATTTTAGCGTCTCTAACAGCGGAAGACAAGGAGGACGAGTGCATAAAGCACGCTTTGAAAGTACGATCGGCGTGGTGGCTGGGTAACTTCCACGTATTTTTCAAACTGTACCGTAAAACGCCCCGAATGGCAGCCTTTCTTATGGACTGGTTCATTGCTAGGGAGCGCAAGATCGCGCTAAAACATATGATAAAGTCGTACGTATTTAAAATACCCCTGAAATATTATTTACTGATATCTCTCAACCGATCTGTGTAAGTATTATCGATAAAGCTTCGATTTAGCTAAAGAATGGGAGGGGGAGAGACAGAGGAGAACCGGCTATTAACTAACATTGCTTTATGTGTCATGAAAATCCAAAAACAAAGAGGGTTTTGGGGCGGGGATTCTGTCTTAACACACATATGTTTCAGATGTTTTTGTTTCAGGAAGTTTTGACCACCGATGATAGTATTGATTGAGATAGATGTTTTTTTTTTTTTTTTTTTTTTTTTTTTTTATTTCAAAGCAGCATAAGAATATACGACCGATCAATTCATACCATGTTCTAATGTCCATTTATTTCTTCTGCTCTGTAGCTACCGGCAAAATTTGGCGGTCGATTTCATCGTTGGGGAATTGGCCTTCCAGTCTTCGGATAAGTTTTATGAATTTGTCTCCGAGCTCGGTTTGGCTTACGCCGATATCGAGCGTACCCAAGTCGACTGCAAGACCAGTAGTGGTAATATTGGTGGCTGGTAGAAAAATCCTGGCTGTTAATTATAAATCCTCTTTTCTTCACGAGGAATTTATTATGATAAAAATCGAGATATGAATCGTCTCGATTTTGAGCATCTGACCCCCCTCCAGGTCGCATTATTCTTTCCTCTCTTCTTATAAGAAAGTTCTGAACATTCAGGGCGGAAGATTAAGGTCTCATCAGCACCTTTGCCCGTTATAATCAATTTTCTCTCAAATTGGGATATGTATTCCGTTTTCGGATACGTTTCTTCAACCCAAATACCCTCCGACGTCAACATCGTCAACCGACACGCAACAGGTAGAAGAAAACTTCGGATTATTTATTCGATTGTTCAAAGATCGTGGCATGAAGCCCTAGTCGCCGTTGTGGATTCTCTCTCCAGAAAAAGAACAAAATTGACCGACATAACTCTCGTCTCTCATCAGAATTCATCGTAAACCACCTCATTGATAAAAAAAAAAACAAAAAAAAACAACAAAACCAAAAACGAATAAACAAACGAGTCACCAGTTAGAGAAATCAACAAATATTTCCAAACTGTTATACTAAAATTTTACAAAACAAAAGTAATATCCTGGAGGTAATCCCCTTGGTCCCTGGTGGACTATCGTCGACTTCTGTCTACCCGAAGGCTGAGGATCTACTCTGGTGTATATTTTCAAGAGGAAGAGAAGGAAGGCGGACCCCGATCGACTGCACGTTGTTATCAAGAAGAAAGTATATCCTTGGGGTCAACTTGGGAGATTTACTTGGAGATTCATTCAAGATTTGTTGATCAACCAGCTTTGGACTACTGCGGAGCCCTTAGGTATAATAATGCAGAGAACTGTGGGATGATTTTGCCAAGGAATCCTTATTTTCATTATCGAAAAACCCAAAAGCGTATGAATAAAGGTTTTCCACTCCAACTTCGTCATTAGAAAGCAGCTGCTATGAGAGAAGTGAACTTTGAAGATTAGGAAGATGAAGATATTCGGAGTCTCGATGGAGTAAATGCATAGTAACAAATAATGGAGCGACGATGCAGCGGAAGGTCGTGTTTCGATTGTAAATACCTAATTGTTTATTTTTGTTTTTCTTCTCTCGTTAATGGATTTATTTACATTATTTTTTTTAGTCTTTTGTACTATTATTCTATTTCATTTTTAAATTATTTTTTCTTTATTTAATTACTTTTTTTTTGTTTGTTTCAATCAATTACAATATTACGATGTATCGGTACGTTGTTAACTTTGTTAGTACTAAGGTATGTTGAGAATTTCTGAAAGAATAGATTAGAATATCAAAAGGGGGAAAAACTAAAAAAGTAAACGTGTGTGAAAGTCGTAGTGAGAAAGAAAGAAAGAGAGAGTGAGACAGCGTGAGAATGCGAAATTGTTAGAATGGGGGAATACAAATACTGAAAAGTGTACATAAACAAAATTTTTGTTCATATATCATTATAAAAGACAACTTATTTCTGAATGATTGTGCAAAACACACGAGCCACACACGTATACATACGCGTATATTCATTGGTGATACCTACATCAGCAAAAGTTCTTGAAATATTAAAATAACATCCTACTAAAGAACTACATACGCATACACCTCAATGTATCCCACACATATTAATCTACATTTCCCCATCCGATAGATGATAATAATAATAATACATACATATATCGTTTCCATAATAAATTATTTTTATTTCAATCACGTGTTTACATATTGTTTTTATTCACTCAATTCAAATCCTCTGCTCTTTCTCGCTTCACCTTCAAAGATTTACAGATTTATGGAGCAAATATGAAGATTCGTTACAGACCGGAAGAAAATTAGGAATTCAAAATTTTTAATTCAAGTTTGAAAAACTAGGTAAAAGGTTACTATGATCTTTCTACCTCGTGCTATTTCCTATAATAAAGATATTTTCGTAATTTGTAATAATCATTTTATTATATATTATAATAGGTATATAGTATGTATATATGTATAGAGATTCTAATAGTATACAATAATAATAATAATGATAATAATAATAACGAATATATTAATATTAATAATAGATGGTATAATACATAATAATAATAATAACAACAATTGAACATATATATTAATGAAATAATAATAATAATAAATCGTGACGAGGGGTTTGGTGGATTTCTAGTTGCGTTAAGGATGGGCGGGCAATTTTTGATACGTGAAAAGAGATCAGCTATACGGAGAGGGATACGAAGCTGTTGTATTGGGTGATGTTGCGTTTTAAGATATCGGCGCATAGACCTAAAACACGTTCGAATCGTGCTCTATCTAATTTGACACATTTTAACGGTCCTCTTGCAATTACTGTCGCTGCTCTCGGCCTGTCCAACAAAAGCGCAATCTCTCCTGTTGAAAGAAAATGATCAAACGTGAATAATTGAATTCACAATGTTGTCTGTTTTCTTCCAAAAATTGATTTCGGGTCATTCTCGCATTGTTTTTCAAGCATAATTAATGGACCATCTGAATCTAATGCAATTTTAAACAGTTAATTGTTTAACTTTTTATTACCGAAGTAATCGGAGGGCCCAAGGCGACCGACTTCGGACGGTTCCTCTCCTTCCGTACGTTGCTGGAGGACTAGAGCCATCCCTTCTACTATTATGTAGAAGTCTTCGCCAGGTTCGCCTTGCCGAACGATTGTTTCACCGTCGTCGAATACTACGGGCTCTAAAGCGTCTGCGACTGTCAGCCTCTCCCATTTGTCTAACGATTCTGAAACGTGGCAAATTCTTAATTGTATTTTTCTCTAATTGTTTAATTACTCGACAAAATTGATATTCAAAATATCATACAATTAGCGCCTAATTACTCGACACTCAAACTTCAAACCAAAATTGCCTACAAAATTCGAATTACAACCGGAATATGCTAGGAATATAAATTATAACCGAAATTATAACCGCGTCTGAAATTTGAATTCCGAACCAAGTATTAATCGGATTTCAAACTCTGTGCTGAAGTTTTGTTCGAAATTCGAATTATAACCGAAATATCAGGTTCGAATTTCAAATTCTATTCGAAAACGTGTTCGAAATTCAGATTACAACCTAAATATCAGGTTCATTCGGATTTCTAACTCTACGCGAAAACGTGTTCGAAATTCAAATTATAACCGAAAACAAGTTCGAAATTTGACTCTTACGGTTGCCGCGATTTGGCGCGATTGTTTAAATCGTACGAAGCTGATCTGACAATGAATAGGACGTGAACGCTTATGAATGATAATAAAAGATAGTGATTAAGACGTTCAAGTAACCAACCTAGTATGGAGACTCTGGATAAAAACTCCTCGTACATTTTGCGTTTCCTAATCGTCGAACCCATAAGAATTCTTCTGTAAGAATCTCGGTCGATGCCCCATAGTTTGACGTCAGTTTTAGCTCTGACAGTGGCGGCACGGGGAGTACCGTAAATTAACGCCAACTCACCAAAACTACCGCCCTCCCCTATCGTCGTGACCAATTCACTATTCACGAATATCTCCACCTCCCCCTGATCAATTACGTAAAAATTGTCTCCCTCGTCACCTGCGAGATTAAAAGAAAGAAATTTAAGAAGAAAGATAGACAATAAATGAACGCTTTCTTCAGGGGACCAGAATGTCGCGGTTGTAGAAATGAAACGTTGTCCAAAGTCAATTTCTTTCTTCACCAAAGTTCATTCGACATCATTATAATCATTTCACTAAAAATCAGTCACTGCACGAATTGAGGCACACCGTAGGTCCGATTTCACTTTCTCAGGATCCGAAATGTTCGGAAGACACGCCGTCATAAATTGAACGAGGGAAATTGAATTGAAAAAATTATCATACAAGATATCGCCAATTTTCCGAAAATCGAACATTTCTTTTCATTTCTAGAAATTCAATCTGCCAATTTCCCTCGTTCAATTAGTGACGGCCTGTATTCCTTCGAATTTTTGTCATAGATAAGTCGAATCGGACCTACGGTGTGCCTGCGCGAATTCGTGCAGCAACCGTTTTTAAGTGAGATGATTATAATGATGCAAAATGAACTTTGGTGATGAAACATAAATTGATTTTGGACGTTGTTTAATTTTCCCAACCGCGATATACTGCTCCCCTTAATCTTTTTGCTTTTTTCTTTTATTTGCTTCCAAGTTAATAACGAACCTTGGCGTATGATCGGCTCGCCGGGTAGAAAGGTGACGGGAAACATAGCGTCGAATATATCGGACCGTTCGTTCTCATCCAAATGAGCGAATAGAACGTTTTTCGCAATCGCTTTACTCAGAGCAGCCATAGTCTTGTAATCCTTGGGCACAACCTTCTTCACGTAACTTGTAGCATCCTCTTCGGATACCGGCTCGGCCGATATTCCTCCTCGACGACGAGGCACCTGCGGACCTTGCTGACCCGCTGGCATGTCCTCCGTGTCCTCTGGACTCGTTGCACTCTGCTGTTTCGCATCGTGTGCTTGCTCCTTCGAACCAAAACCCATCATTCGATAATTATTACTTCGAACGATTTTTTTGTTTGCTTTATTCTGCAACTTTCGTAACGCGGTTTTAAAGAACTTTCAACATTTTTCCATCCCAATTCTAGGCGGTTCCCAAAGATTTCAAAAGATCTCTAACGAATCTTTCGACTGTTTTCCAAATTCGAAACAATTCGGTTGAACTTTGCTCGGTTTTTCGTTCGAATTTCGAAAATTTTTCAAAGTGTCCCGATTTGCCAACGGTTGTCTTCAAACACAGAATACGTTTCTTTTTCTTTCTTTTTTTTTCAAATTTAGCACTGTTCTACGAAGTTTCGAATGATCTAGCAAATTTCGTACGATATTATACAAGTTTAAAATTATCTTTCACGGTCGAATATCAAGGGATTTATTTTTACTAAAAATTTCTAGCGGTTTGATAAATACTCCGTTCTCCACATCTTTATATAGTTGCTTAAACTAATATCGTGCTAGTTTAGAGTTATAACTGAATCGCTAATCCTAACCGCCTACCTACCGTACCTCCATGACGTCACCAAAATCAAGACGTCTCGATATTAATCTCTCGTATTTATTTCCTTATCTTCTTATAATACGAGCTCGTACGTATGTCTTTTTATTTATATGATGATTATTATCTTTTCACCTATCGTCCACTTTTCTCTATACTATATATTTATTTATTCGTTATCTTTTTTTCAACTATAATATCGTAATGAATGAAACGAAACAACACAGTTTAGAAACATCGGCGACTATAGTATGATACAAACGCGTCCGTAGGTAAGTACCGTGCGAGTGAATGAATGAATATGAAAGGAAGAAGAAAGAGAAAAAGAAGAAAAAACACGGAAAAAAGGGAAGAAAAGAAGAATTCAGTCTATTATATGGTTAATTTTATTATACCACAGCCTAGATAGCTCGCGTTAAATAAAATCCAATTATATTACGTTACAGTATATCCGCCCGTTGAAGTTTCATATAATCTACCTATAGAATACACGCGCGGGACGCGGTTCAAACACGAATGACCGTTGAGAGATCGGAGCGGTAAGCAGCTGAAAGCAGTACGTTATAGACGTTGGGCAGCGTGGAGGATGTGTGATGCGGGTCGATAAAATAACTTCTGCAACCGATATTCCACCGTGTTTATTGTCGTATTCATATTTTTGGAGGCGATAGATACACGCCGTGTATCCCTACCGCTCTCTTTCCATAATTTTGGCCGCTGCTCCACCTAAACTTTTGCTATATACAACATTACGCACACACGTACCTACGTATACGTTTCGAATATATTTTCAGAATATTCTAACTTTAGAATCCCTCAGCGGCTAGCTAGGCTGGCTGGTCCGATGGATGAATACGCGATGACGCGCCTACACGCCCGCAAACAGACATACACGCACGCGCGCCCGGCTCTCCGCGGCATTGCGATTCGATTAAACATATTACGGGTAATATATCAAACTCGAATGAGGCGCGCAGAGAAAAGGTTTCTCTATTCTTTTCGTTAATCGATGATAACGAGCCCACCGGATCAAGTGGGGGTTGAAGTATCGAAAGATCAAAATTTCGAATGTCGAAATAGCGATTTTTGAAAACATCAGGTGTGTGTGTGTGTATAGGTAATTACAATAACCGCACCTGCATTACGAGATTGATATTATCTGGAATTCAAACACAAAATCGATGAGATTCAATTCCTAGAATGTAACTTCCTTTTTTCGTTTATTTTCTTCTTACCCGATGAATTAGGGCAATGGATTCAGCGGAAACGTTTTTTTTTAAATCAAATATACATTCTCTATAGTCGCGATAACATTTACACACTATGGGTGATTTTCGACGAATTTCTGACGCAACTAAAAAAGCCGAATAAATAAATTGAATAAGAAAAAAAAAATGTACAAAAATTCTGGGTATATATAATAACGTATATATCTTTGGCGCGAAAGCATATTACATAAATATCTATTATATACGCATTATATGTATATCGCTGTACGTATATTTTTGTATGACCCACAAGTTATCCATCACCTATATTGCTTGTGTATCTAGGTATAAGTATGCCACTAGTCAACGTCACCCTCTAGAGCTGTCTACTCTACTTAGGAAAATGGAAAATTTCAAACGAAATGAAGGTAGGAATAATTAAAGTTCATTTCAAACTATGTTATTATATTGAATAATCAAATTATCTACATATAGATGGGTATATCATACGTATATCCGTCCCCATTTTAATCACGCGCTCTAAAACGTGGCCTGCTAATATCTAATTCATAATTGATACTAACAATTATTATTGTTATTATCATTATCACAAAGTTCGATTTGAAGAAAAAAATGTCCCTTCTTCTCTTGTTTTGCTTCTCTATACAGCTTATGTTTATTTTTTAATTTTTCTTTACCAAACATAACATCTTTTATATCCGATGATAGTTCTCGCCTTTTTAGCCGATTCTTAGGTTCTCGTCGTATCGCGTTATTGTATATCAGTAACGAGAGAGAATCCTCCCTGCCCGCCCCCGACGCTCAGTCGCTATCGCTATCCGCTACAGGTATAGCAAAATCGATATACATACTACGAATAAGGCAGAGGAGGAGGGGGGCAGAAGGGCGGTGAAAAAAAAGACGAGAGAGATAAGAGCATATTTTGTTATTATGTTTCGTATTCAATTCTTTTGTTTTGTTTTGTTTTTTCTCCAGCGATGTTTGTGATCGTTCCTTTTTTTCATTCGAATTTCGAGCCTCGCTCTTGAGAAAGAAAGAAAAAAAGTAAAAACAAACGCAAGATGATTAGCTATATGGAATTGATTGTGAAACGGATAAGTGATACAAAAATTCTATACGATACGTTTAGAGAAAGAAATGGTTGATAATTGGGGCATTTGTGTTATTAGGTATAGGAATGTTTACGGGAATGTATACGAGCGATATGACGTCACGATTGAACGAGAGAGAGAGGGGGAATTCCAGCGCCGTAGAATACACACGACGACGACGCGACGCTAGCATAGAGGCGGTAAAATAAAAGAAATTAATAAGATTACGCGGTTGATAGATGACAGTTAGACAAACAGACTAGACGGGACTAGCCGTGAGGTGGGAAACGTACATACGTATACGTGGGGAAGGGAAGAGGGGAGGATGGGGGGGGGAGGGGGGATATCGGAGGATCTTCTCATGTTTTATATAGACTAGATAAATTCCATCAAGCTTACCCGTTCGAGCTTTTGAAAGTATTCGCGTAGGAAGGAGACCGGGTTCTCGGGTCTACCGACGCACAGTTGAACTATACAGTCCTTTAATACTTGCTGTATGTTGTGACGTTGGACGTATTCTTCACACTCACGTAAACTCTGCTCCTCTTCCAGGTTAGCCGCCATATTGTTGTCCCCGAACTCACCAATCTCTCTCTCTCTCTTTCTCTAGCCTCTTTTACAATGCCGCCACTACCTCTACTTAACTTCGTTGTCCCGGTTCTGTTTTTTTGTTGTTTTTTTTTTGTGTTTTTGTCTTTAGTTTCACTCGTATACGGCTAATTATTATTATTATTATTATTAATTTTAATATTTTCACGTCTGATTGTGTTTTGTTGTTTTTTTTCTGTACCCTATCGGTTAAATACGATTCCAACGACAAATATTACGACAGACGATTATATCATTCAACTATACATACATAAAAAGGAACAACACGCACGTGATTATATTATAATACGCTAATGCAACGGTGATAGATGTGTTTGTTCAATCTTGCATTATGTGGCGTTGTTTAGAGCGAGTTAAGAAAAAGTACATACAAGAGGAATATAGAACATTCGATGGAATTGATAACCGTTTTCGATTTAAAAAAAAAAATCAAGTACACTTACATTTGATACGGTATATAGTTATTATTGTTTGTTTCAATTGAGTTTCGTACGGATGTTTAATTTATCACGAGATATTAACTAATAGGTTGATCGTACTTATATACCATGCACACGTAGTTCTTGGTTTTCCGTGTATTGTGGATGTAGCAAGTACATTATGTCCGATATGCATCCTCTCTATGTCGCGGCCATAAAAGGTGTGATTGTTGACATGGCGCGTCGACATGAAAACCGAGAGAACGGTACGCGCGCGAGCCACACTGCGCATATCCAATCTTCGATACTACAATTCATTAGATTTTATTTCATTCATCAATCATCATTCGTATATATTGTACAAAATATTTCGTCTTCTTCCCTTCCCGATGAAATAAGTATTCCTGTGACGAGCAACGCGTTACTTGGGTACATACTATCTATATTCATATGCTGATTAGGGAGATTGATGATTTATTAATAAATCAATAAAATCATCGATTTTTTTTCTTTTTATTTTCAATAAAGGCATGAATATCACGAATTGCTCAAACAATTGAATTGTTATGGATATTCCATCACGTTTATTTGAGTTTGATAATTCAATTGAAACAGAAGTTTAATTCGATGTTCAAAATTGTAGCTTCCGAAATGGTGTTCGAAATTTGAAAACTTAAAATTCTGATTGAAAAAAAGTTGAGAACTAAATTTTTTTACCGAAATAGAGTTCGAAATTACAGTAAGAATCAAATTATCAAGCTGCAAATTCAAATTACGACCGAAATATCATTTGAAATCCGCGACGGGTATTGGAACAGTGTTTGAAATTCAAAATTACAATCGTAACAGAGCTTGAAATTATCTGTATAAAGCAGAGTATCGAGTCGGAATTCAAATTACATGTGACCGAAACATCGGTAGTTCGAAATCACAAACGAAATGATAGATATAGAACGCAATTTAACGATATTGGGGAGAAGAAAAAAAAGAAACGGTTTAAATCTCGTTCTAGATGATTTTTTTATTGAGGAGTAAAAGCTCGAGAATCGTGCTGAAATGAATGAAGGAATGAATTAATGGATGAAAGAATGAATGAATTGAACAATAAAATAGTAGAATAAATACTTGGTTCGACTTTCTCAATTTTACAAAATTATTTCGCCATATCTTTGGTGTATATATCTATACCTATATACTTATTTCTAAATCGATACTAAAATTGATAGTAATCTAAATAGATGAGAACACCTAAGTTCGTCGATAATATATTATGGGAAAATCTGAATAATTTCTATTGACTAGAACATAAGGAAAGCAGGATAGCGAAGAAGAAGACTCACAGACTCGCTTATATTCACTACTAAAGTTTAACGGACCAATTAGAATTCGAAAAAGGCCCTTGAACTCCGTGGTTTGTCTGTAGTTCACAGCGGTGAAACCAAGTATTTGAAATTCAGAATATGTTCAAAACAGCAATTGGTCGATTGATTAGCGCCAAGTATAATCAGTCCACATTGAAAATCGCATAAAAAAATGATCAAACAATGATATTCTGAGTCAATTTAGCGACTTCAACATCGAGTCTGACGACTTGAACCCTAGACCGTAATACCCAGACTTCTCTCTCCAACTCATACGAAGTTTGGTAACTAATCAATTCCCTGTATCCGTCGTGGTTGAGATCGCTGACGAGTAGCGATTCGCTCTGAAGTTTTAGACTCGGCTGGCATTCAGATTCGCTACATATTTGCGTGATATCTGTCTGGCTTGCGTTCACAGCATGTACTTCCGTCTGGTTAATAATAACGACCGAAGTCCATTCGGTAACAGTTCGTCTTGTTACGCTAGAGTTTATTTTATCTATCTGAGTTGAATCAGGTTTATTCCACTGCCAGAATTTCATAACAAATCCTGTAACCAGTGGCTTATCGGTATCGGTCAAAGAAACGGGCTCCATTCCGTAAGCGTTTGATCCAGAACTGCTCCATATAGTTTGAGACTCCTTGGATGATCTCTTGCTTTGAAACGTCACGTTCAATGTCGTCTGGCAAAGATCTCCCGGACACAAGCCTCGCCGCTGTATATCCAGCTGGTGAAATGGCGTCAAAGTCAATGTTCTCTCGTCCGAATTTTTCTCTGGGATTATGTATGGGTTTGGTAAATCTTTCTGCTTGACCAGAAGCCGCTTTTTCACTTGTGGAAAGTTCATTCCCTCGTATAACTCCGTCAGGGATATGGTCTTCATCGATTCTGCAATTTTCAAAATGTGTTAATTAGAACAGAGAAGGGCTAAGTTTTAAAAATTGGCCTAGGAGATTAGGATTTCGGCTTATAACTATAATTATGTGCAAAATTGAAGGTTGTTACTAGAACGAAGTTGCAATTTTAGAGTAAATTGGGATTAAAATTTGTGTAATCTTCGTACGCTATACATAAATACAAAATAACTCCTTCCTGTACGCGATAGGAGCATGAAATCGAGAAATCTCACAATAAACGATAAAAACAGAGTTCTCCCAAAGATATAGGGACCCTAGGAGAAACCAAAATACTAACGTTTGCTGTTAGAGTCGTGGCAGAGGTAGGAAACTGTGGCATTGAGATCGATGCTGTAAATATGTATGCGACGACAATCCTGTCTCAAATGGTGTCCCAGGAGTTGTCCATTTCTGCCAGAGACTAAAGCTAGGCCTAAAGAGCCATCGTTAGTGATTTGAACGGTTAAAAGATCGGTGATCCCATCGTTGTCGATATCAGGTAAGAATACAGGTAGTTTTGAATGAGTTTTAACGGCTGAAGTCCACTGGGGGATTCCAGTTTGCTGAGAAATGCTGACCAAAAGTCCCTCTTCTCCAGCTACTAGACAATCCGGCTTCCCGGATCCGTCCGCGTCTAGATTATTGCAGTCTATCTCGGTCGGCCAGTGCTTGAGAGGCGCCCACCAAAGCAACATGCCGTTTCCTCCATGCATCGAAATAACTCCACCACCTTTAGCCGGTACTCCGCTCGGCCCCTCCGTTTCTCCTCCTCCATCTCCGTACAATTGACCACGGAACATGAATATCAGGTTGTACGGAGGCCCGGGTACGACTGAGATCGGTCCTCGTAATTCTGTGGATTTAATCTCAGTGTTTAAACTGGAGATTTTCAAGAAACGATAGCAAAAATAAGAGATTGAGTAACAAAATAGGCTTCATGATCGAAATTTGTTTGAAAACATTGAATACTTTGACACAGAAGGTGATAAATAAACAAAATATATTATAAATTATTATACAGCGTATGTGACGAAAACGACGGATTTGAAATCCAGCGGCGTTCCAATCGTACCGCCATTCGTATAACGTCACGAAAAAAATTGAAGGCGTTTCTCCACTTGGAATTTTTCAAGCCCAGTATCTCGGCGAAAAAAGATCCGATCAACGTGAAATTGATATCAGCGATAGAAAAAAAGAGAACAAAATGAATCCCGTTCTTGGATTGCTAAAAATCGGAAAAAGTTTTCATAAGATTAAAACTGTCGATAACTGAACTGTCAAACTTTTTTTCGATTTTTCGAATTCCAAGCTGGTCACGTGCTTTGTTATCTCTTTCTTTATCGATGACATCAATTTCATATTAATAGGATTTATTTTTACTGAGAAATCAAGTTTTGAAAATCGTGTTCCATGTTCCCTTGGTGACATGTGCCCACGGTCTTGTGCATGTGCCTATCCTGGCGTAAGTAGTGACGTCACGACCAATCACAGGCGTTCAAGGCTCGAGTAGCTTTACAACGACTTTCAATAGTTTTGTTCAAAAATTAAACTCGTCAAATAGCGTCGTGATATTGTGATTCAAATTCGCGTATTGGAAAGGAAAAAAAAAAATTTGGTGATTACGGAAGAGTTATTCCTGTTTTACCGACGAAGTCTTACCAATGCCGTGAAGATCGTTGTCCCAAAGAAGAGCGGGACGATTTTTAATATCGGGCGGGGGAGAGTTGTTGTCATCGTTGCAAGGAAGGACATAGAGGAATATAAATATAGTGGCAAAGCAGAGTAGAACAGAGGCGGCTAAAAACATTTGCCTGACGAAAGACATGTGTGGTCTTTTCCATAGATCGTCATTGGGGTCTTGGTCGACGACCATTATCGGTATGTCATCACTGCAGTAGCCTAGAGATAGGTTCATATTGTTCCGACCATTTCTCAGTCTGTTAGCCAAGTTCTTGGTCTCGTCCAACGGGTAAAATCTGCCGTTTTCCTGTATTACTGTCGAATCGTGGTTCATCGATTTGTGCGAATGCTTCTCCGGGCTGTAATCCCGACTCTCGACTTCTTCGTCGTCTTCGTTATCCGTGTCCGTATTACTCATGCTTTGTGGGAGAGGCGCGTAGCCTTTACCAACGTGCTCGGCGGCCATCGATATTGTAAAAATTATTATTCACTGTGTCACGTCTCGGATTATTACTCAATTTTCACGTTCATTCAAACTTTTTATTTAGTTAGGTTAGATCAAGCTGTCTGCTCTCCTCTGTTGTTTTTACGGCTTGTGGCGCTCGCTAGACGCTAACTATAGAGGCTCCTGAACCACGGAGACTATACTTTCCCGAACTCTTATCAATAGAATTAGCATTTGTTATTGGCGCTATCCAATAAGCGACGCAACTCCGCTGAAGCATTATCATTATCGCTTTCGTTAGATCTGGCCAATCGTATCGCTTCGCATCGTCTTGTGTCGCTTCGTTGAAAACTGACCCACAATAGTAGTCAAGGGGTGCGTTCGTTTATGCAACCAGAACAGCAGCTGCACGCTCGCATTGGTCATTTCCGCTCTATTCTTTGATTCGATTGGATTAGCAGAGCAGATCTGCTGCAGTCACTGCATAAACGAATGCAGCCAAGAGTTCGGCGAATTTCATTTTATCCCATAATTCAATCCGATATTCAAGTACGATACATAAATTCGACTATACATAATACATAAGTAATACGAATGCGTATAACGCTGTAATTTTTATGCAAAGGGAATAAATGGGGAATTAAAATAAACGATTGATCGGTCATAGAATGAATCGTGATTCTGTCATCTATATAGATGATGTTTCGGGTTATGAGGGAGACGTATCTAGTGATCGTATTATGATCCGTGGTTAAAAAGTGTTCAGAAAATCGTGTGGCTATTGAATTTTCCTTTGTGACTTGTCGCCCTCGAATAGTATATATTCTGCTAAAATTCCATTAATTTGTAGTATAATCTTAGTAGAAAGATCATAAAACCGTAATAAATGATCGCCGAAGAGCCGTACCACGAATCGTTTACCTAGGCCGGGACAAAAAGGTCTGTGAAGGACAAACCTGCGGTACAAGATTCTAGGCAGTGACGCCGGCCGCCTTGAGCCTTGAGCCTAGAGCCTAGAGTCTCGGGGTTGTGAGGCAGAGGCGTACAGAGGCACGAGGGTCCGAGGAAGGTAAGATCCGTTAACGTATTTCTAACTAAACTGAACAAAACAAAGTCACTTTTCATAATTTGCCCACTAAAAGAGACGATAATAATAACAACAGTCGGGGAGTTACGTCGCCGTAACCTAGAAAAAAAAATCAAGAAATACAGAATTAAAATAAAAAAGAAAAAAAAGTCAATTCTTCGATCAAAGGAAAAGAAACAAACGAATAATTGAAATTGTTAATACTATTAGTATTATTATTATTATTATTATTTTGTGTTGTTATCGGCTCTTGGGGTAATGCATTGTTATTCTCGTCTTTATATTAGGAAAATTTGAAGACAAAAAAGAAATATTAATTTATGAAATCATTAAAACTTTCTTGAAAAAAAAAATTACGCAAAAAATTACGCAAAAAACCCCGAAATATAGAAATATAAAAAAAAAATCCAATCCTTGATCCGAATACTGTTAGGTATTAATCCAATCCTATATTTATTATCTACATACTTTTAATAATGTCCTTTTCCAAGATGTGGAAAACAAAAGAGGAAAAACAAAAAAAAACAAAACAAATTTTTTCAGGTTTCGCGAAAAGTTTTCTTTAAAATATCGAAAAACCAAGTTCTATTGTTGTTAGTATACGTCATGTTATAATAATAACATTTTAGTGCAGTACAAACAAACAAACGAACCAAACAGTTGAAAGAAACAAAAAAAAAAAAAACAGTTTTTCTTAGTTTGTGTTGTGCTCGATTCGGGGGATCGAAGAATGTTTTATCTTCAAATGTAAAAACGTAAAGAAACAGGAAAGAAAGAAAAAAGAAATCTATGTATATGTATGCCGAAAAAAAAGAAACAAAGAAAAGTATACTTTTAGACGTTGAGTGATTAATTAAAAAAAAAAAACAAGTTCAACTTTGGTTTGAGTACCAAAAGTAATCTTAATACAGTAAAAAATATACGAAAAAAAAAAAAACAAAAAAAAAACATCCAAAAACAGTTCGCAACGTTCGTGTTAATAAATGTCCGACGCGGCAGAGAACGATTTCCGATACAGGAGCGAGTCCCCACGGTCGATATTTGACACAGGTAAGCAACGCGACCTAAATAATGTAGCTGAATATCGAGCTACTTTGGGTAGGTATTGCATTAGTTCATAGAATATTATTAAAGGATTCAACCTTATTCCCTTCACTTGACAGTCACTTCATTTCACCTCAGTTCATCTGATTTCAATTGAAGGCTCTCACTAAACTGTTTATATATCGTCGACTTTAACATTACAAATACTATTGTCCGCAGGATAGAAGAATAACATTTCTTCCACGATGTCGGACTCGGGATCTGATAGTTCATCGGACGACGATTATACCAATAGACGAAGCCGAGCTATAACTCCAGACGGCTCTGTTTCATCGCAATCTGCGCCCAGATCTCCTTCTGATAATTCTGGGCCTAAATCACCAGCCAGTTCGCTTTCCTCGAGAGATAAATCCGTTGTTAAATCTCCAAGGTCTGGTCCTGCTTCTCCCAAATCGAATCGGTCAGGTCCGGCTTCTCCAAAGTCACCAAGATTCGATCCTGCCTCACCCAGGTCAAGCCGGAGCTCTCAAAAGTCTAGTCCGCGCTCCAACAAGTCGTATAGGTCTGAACACAACTCTCCCGAGTCACCTGGATCAGATAGGAGCTCCCCGAGGTCCAGGATCAGGTCAGGTCCCGCATCCCCAGCTTCTCAAAAGTCGAATTTAGACTCGCCCAAGTACTTTGGATCTGGACCAAACTCACCGCAGTATGGAGATGCCTCGCCAGCTCGGTCTTCGCCATCTAGAAATAGTTGCTCGCCTAAAAGCGGAAGGTCAAAACCACCCTCTCCCAAGTCTCCGGCTTATAAAAATTCATCAAAATCGCCCAAGTCTTCTTCAAATTCCTTTGGAGAGGATGATTTGAGGGATTTCGAAAAGGAAAAACAGCCGATCAGTCCAAAGAGAAGCAACTCTTTCACCGTTATTGATGGGGAACAGATCTCAGACGGCGATATCGACGACGAACCTGAACCGCTTCCAAAATCTAAACCCACACCTATGACTCATGGCGAAGATTTGTCAGACGTTTCTGATCTCGACAGCATGGATGGCGTCGATGAAAACGAACCACTTAACGAACAACGCGAAGAAGAGGAAATCAAAGAGGACAAAAAAGAACCTGTTACTCTCGTCGAGGAAAGCGAACAACTCGATTTCGAGGCTGATGGACAATGGAAAGACGAACGCGACGACGGTGAGTATTTTTCCGTTCAAAGGATTTTTTAACCATTTTCAAACCATTCTTTCACACTTGTGAGAAAAACATTCTTCGATCATTTAGATATTGTATTATAAACTATTGAAATAATGAAAAATTTTCAACTCATTTCAGCTAATTGCCTTTCCCAATTTTCAGAAGTTGACAATATTGTTTAGAATCTTGCAAAATTTAAGACTCTTACTAAACATTTTGTAATTTTCTAGATTCGATCTAAAAATATCTCCATCTTTTCTTTGAATAATACTGTTTTGTTCATCCTGAAATGTAACTAAAACTTTTCCTAACGTTTTTCTATCCAGTTGAAACGGAGACGATAACAGTAAAAGAGATAAAAGAGGTAAAAGAAAAAGACCCGAAAGAGAAAGAGAAAGACAAAGATAAAGACAAGGATAAGGACTCGTTAAAGGGCAAAGAATCCGGTGAGATAAATGAGGTTGAAGACGGAGAGGAGGATGGTGAGAAAGTGGAATCCGAATTGGAGGAAGGGGAGTTGAGCGACGGAGACGACGCTAGGCCAGAGGAAACAGAGCCGAGACCAGTTTGCAGATTTTATAACAGAGGACAATGCACTTGGGGCGTTAGCTGTAGATTTCTTCATCCCGGAGTTACTGACAAAGGAAATTACACCATGTTCGATATGGTCAGACCCATGGCTTATCCTCCTCACGCTCCTGGTCCTCACGAATTTAGACCTCATATCGAAAGACCTCCCATTATGAGAGCTCCTCCTGGATTCGGCGCTCATCCACATGCTCCTAAAATTGAGGAACCTCCTGCTGAGTCTGCCTGGGAACGAGGCCTCAGACATGCTAAAGAGGTCATATTTCTAAAGATATTCTATAAAATTATAGCAATTTGGCTGTTTGAGATCAAGGAAACCAAAATCTCTTCATAAGATTAAAGATTGCAACTAAACTCAGTGACTAAAGTATATCGACCCAAATCATTATTTTCATATTTTATCCACAGATGATGAGGAAGGCTAATAAGCGAAAGGAAACTGACATGGATTTCGAAGAGAAAAAGATGAATTTGAGTCTTGGGCAAGAGGAATTGGACCGAGAAGCTGGATACTATGTTAGGGCAGCCAGTCCCGAACCTCCCCCAGAGCGCTGGCCACCTAGAGAAGTGCCAAGGCGTGGTCCACCGCCTAGAACAACTCCAGAACGCTATGTGGATGAACCTGAGGGTTATTATCCTCCCCCAGCTGCACCTCCAGAGTATTATAGGTGAGAAATAAAAGATTTAGTCTTAAATCAGGGATTAACTATCTGATTGAAGACTTCGAAGCTTGGAAAATGTTTCAAATTCAATTCTAGCAGGGGGTCGAGGAATTTGCATGTGTCTGGGAAAATCGGAAAATGTCAGGGAATTTGGGCTCATATCCTTGAATTTCGCAATTTTTCACTTACAGCAGGTACAATTTTGAAAAATATGTGAAAACCTTGCGCCTATCCTGAAGTTACCTTAGTTTTTTTCGAATCGATATGTTCATTGCTATGTATAGAAATTAATCAAATTAGAAAATTCTCCCACTTCAATCGAATTAAGGCTGCTTTACGCTTGAATTCGTCAATTCAAAATTTGTTTCCCAGTTTAAATCTTGAAGCACTATAATATATGAAAATATGTTCATCGAGAAACTGAAGCCAAAGATAGCCTGCTTTGAATAAAAGAGAAAGAAACTGCGAATTTTCTAAATTTAACAATCCTTAAATTTAGTCTTTGTTAGTTGGAAAGGCAATAATTAATGAACATTTGGTAATTGAGTTTATCTAAAATATGAAAATACAAGAAAAAATGACCAATTTTATTTTGTAACGAAAATTTTTGTGTTGTTTAAGTTTTACAGAATTTGTTTCCGTAAATTGTGTTGCTTGAGTAAATTAGGTACAAAAAATCCTGGAGAAATATAAAATTTCAAATGGAAAACCGGGAAATGTCAGGGAATTCAATATGTCATTGACACTAGACACACCTTGTCTAGGTAAGAAATGTATGATTCTTGATCGCATTCTAGGCGAGTTCATTACAAACCAGAGCCTCGTCCTGGTCCTGAATACAGAGAACGAATAGAATATCATCCTCCGCCTCGTGCAGCTCCTCATTCAGTCTCCCCGCCTCCGCATCCACGTGAAAGAGAGCGAGAGAGGGAAAGGGAGCGAGACAGGGAGAGAGAGTATTACGAGAAATACGAAAAGAAGCACAAACGTCCATCGAGAGAGGTAATCGTTGAACGTATACCGCCCAATAAACCATGGAGGGAAGAAGAGCCACCACCCATGGAGCGAGGGAGAGGCGACGAATGGGCAGATCCTTGGATGCGACGCAAATCACCTTCGGCTGTAAGGAGAAATCCCACCGCTACCAAGAGGCCTAGGAGACAGTCATACTCTTCGGGATCTTCTTATTCCTCCACAAGGTCAGAGATAATCTTGATTTTACTATTTGTTTGTTTTTATAAAGGTTCGCAGTCTATCGACTTGATTTCTCGACTTGACTTGACTCTATCGGAGCTCGGGTATCACTAATTAATCAACTTTCTTTGTCAGAGAGTCGATTAAAGACGGAGATACTATCTCAGGCACTACCGATGACGATGATAACAGTCTTTACCATTATTTGAAAACCTCTTTGAAAAATTGTATAGACTTTATAACATCGAGGAACAGAAGATATTTATTTATGTTGAAAGTTAATTTAATGTGAAAATTTATCTTTCTACGATTAGTTGGTTTTCTTATCCTTTTTAAAATAGGCTTATACCGACAAGGGAAATTCAACGATTAGTTATCACCATCATTGGTCAGTTAAGGGGGTATCTGACGTTGAGTAAAACGAAAAAAAAAAAGAACTTATAAACAAATGTCATATCGGTTTATCCCAAAAAACGTGCTATTGGATTACTGATTTGTTATTCATTGTGTAAATAATCAGAATTTCACTTTCTATAATGAAATGATTTTAAGGACAAGAGACTAAACTGTCCCAATAATCAAAGTTTTCAAGTCTCAAACAATTCTCTGCTTCAATCTAGCTTTTCATAAGAGTCCATAACGTCTTTCGATCGCTAAAGATTTTAGAAACTTTGTAACCATTTGATAATCCTTCTTAAAGGAAAAGGAATTTGTTTCTGGGTACAAATTGCCCCACTGTAGACATTCCTAAGTTCGATCCTAGAGTTTCAACGTACATTTGACCTCGAGAAATGATATTTTAGTCATGTAACGTTCGATACCCCCGTTTAGAAGCATATTAAAAAAATAGGAAGAAAAACATCAGAGTATGAGAGTGGTGTAATTATTTTAGCTCTAGCCGTAGCTCGAGTCGCTCTAGCTACAGCTCTTATGACTCCCTGTCCAGGTCCCGATCTCCTTCCCCTCCCTCTAGGTCCCGCCCTGGCGGCAAGGGGGGGAAGCCTCCTACTTCACCTTCACCTTCCACCCCTGCGCCTGTGACTACGCAGCCTCAACGGGGAGCTATGCTGATGAATCCACCGGCGCCGTCTCCTAGACCTCCGAAGGGGTCCATTTCTCCAACAACTGGTACACTCCATAGACGCGCAGGCCTCAATCCACCTGCCCCAAGCCCTCTCTCCTCTCATCAAAGACATCACGAGAAGGCTAGGGACAAGGCTGCTATCGCTGCTGCTGCTGTCGCTAAAGTCATCAAGAGCCGGTCACGGTCCAGGTAACGATTGATGGATAACAAGAAGTCTTTTTTTTTTCTAATTTCTCCAATCTTGACTTTAGAGATTGATGTTTGTTCTCGTTTTCAGAATCATTCAGAAAATATGTCATGTAGTTCTAAAGTGTGCGGAATTTCAAACTTCTTTTTTGAATTCGATTTAGATAATTTTTTATTCATCGCTACAGAGGCTGTTAATCATTTCTAAACTTTCGGGCTCGTGAAATTCTTTGATTTTCATTAGATTTTTATATATTTTCGTTAAGTTTACACTATTCTTTAGGATTCAGGGATATTTTTAAAGTATTTCATTGATTTTTAATTACTGGTTTATAAAAGTTAGTACGATAATTTCTAAGTTTTTATGTTTATTTTTTTATTTTACAGGATTTCTTGTGGTATCAGAGAATCTTATAGGATCTCATTCGATCATCTGATAGAATTTTGAAAGTTTTTACCACGTTTTTTAATGGTTTTAAAAGATTTTATCAGGTTTTCAATTATTTCTTAACGTTTCCTATTATTATGCTGAAACATTTGATAAGATTTATCGGAGTATCAAATGATTTGGAAATATTGCTAGACAATTTTACAAGATATGAAAAACATTGAAGCATGTTAGTTTTTTTGTTGAGTCTAAATAACTGAAACAAAAAAAAATAAAATGTATTCTTCTGATTTCAAGGACGCCACTTATTTTCTTAACTAATTTCCACTTAAAAATCAAATTCTCAGATCATCGCATAGCAGTTCAGGATCAGACAGTAGCGCAAGTAGCAGCGATTCAAGCGAGTCAAGTTACTCCTCGTCGTCGAGCGGCGCGCGCAGACGAAAGGGTTCATCGCCGCCGCAAAATCGCAAAGAAACAAAGGGAATAGACACGTTGAAGTTGAGCGGAACAAAGCAGCAAATAAAACTGACATTAAAACCATCGAATAACACAACAGCTGTGAAAAAAGTCGACCGTAGCGCAACAATAGCTGGAAAGAAGAGGCCCGCCGAATCACCGCCTCACGTTGACAGCAAAGCAAGCGCCGCTGCAGCCGCAGCCAAAGCTGCTAAAAAGGCCAGCTCCCGTCGCGAGGAATTATTGAAACAGCTTAAAGCTGTGGAGGACGCGATCGCTCGCAAACGCTCCAAAGTATGACCGGATCGGCCTCTACTCAGGGAATATAATATTGTACGCTAGGATTTACTTTTGACGTTGCATAATTAGTTGTTATTAAAAAAAATTCAACGTTATATTATATGGTATACATATGATATGATATGATATGAAATGAAATGAAATGAAATGAAAAATAGACATACTAGGTACTTTACTATTAGGTACTACGGTATAAGTAGTCAAGGGATGAAAAGAAAAAATAAATCGATAATCATTGTTTTTCAACCAAATATCATTCGTATATAGATGAAAAAACAAAAAAAAAAAAACAATGTAGTTTGATTTTTTATAATACACACAAACACATACATCATTGCGGATTTTAATTTTTGTTTTCTTTCCTTTTCTTTATTATCATCATTATTATTATTATTATCATTATTATTATTATTATTATTATTATTATTATTATTATTATTATCATTATTATTATTACTCTCGTCAGAATTTCGTATTCCGATAAACCAGGGTGTTTTTCAGTAGATGAGATCACTGGGAATAAGAAGATAAAAGTAGAAAATTGAGGGAAAAAAAATATATCCTAAATGTAAACTAAAAACAAAACTTTCTTTTCTATTCTCTCTCTCTCTCTCTCTCTCTTTTTCTCTTTTTCGTTTACGTGTGTATAGATAAGTATTAGTTTATTTGCTGCTAGAATATTTGTTGTCTCGACTATCTACCCAATTTCATTCTCCCCCACCTCATCTCACGTGTATCTAAGATCTGTATGTGCCTCTTTAGTATAATTGTATGAGTCATTGTTTTTTTTTTCTTTCTTTCTTTTTTTTTCTCTTTTAAATTTCGTCCGACTTTATTTCCGTTCAATCGGTATTAAAGTGCCAAATAATAATAATAATAAAAGAAACAACAATAACAAAAAAAACGTCATTTTCATAATAATAATAATTATTATTACTATCATTAATTAGTACGATTATTTTGCACGATACATAACATATGTACACGGTATTGCCTTAATTAATAAAAAATAATAAAATAAAATAATACCAAGTCGAAATATATTTGAAAATTCTATTTGTAATCTGAAGTTTTTTAAAAGTCAGTAGAAATGCACCAATTTGCAATGCCGGGCCTATGTGTTCCTTCAAGATCCTGCCAATCAGCAGCCTTCTATGCAAGTAGAGAAGCTTTCCCATTCGTCAAATCTTCTCATCCGTACTTGTTATACTTTCAGATGATTTCAACTTGTCCAATTCAAATTTTCGCCATAACTTCTACGGCCAGTGAATTGATAATAATCCCAAATTTGGTTCCATTATAAAGTATGAAATAGGCAAACAGTATATCACGTATAATTGACGTGCCTTCTATAAATGACAGAAAGTCGGTTATACGGTATGGTGAGTATGGTTCGACGATAAAGTGATGATTTTATACCTCCTGATGGGTTTTCGGTTGCCATTTTCGAAATTTGGGTTTATAATCAATAATCTGAAAAATAGCGGCAGCGCAGAATTCTCCGCTGAATTTAACATCCGCAGGCGGCAGACCCGTCATTGATGGCTTACTATTGGTTCGCTCGGTGAAAAATAACGAATTTAAAAATATATTTGACAAAAGTGGAAAAGGTTCGAATGAAGATCGAAGATCCGCGCAGTTGAAATCAAAAGTTGTCCAAAAGGGTTTCTTCCCCTACGAAATTTGAAGATTCACTCGAGTCTACCATCTGCTAAGTTTTCCATGGTCCGTGATTTATTATGTTCGGAACATGGAGAGTAGAGACCAGGAGCATAAACTGCTGTATCAAATGTACGGCTGACTGAGGTTCATCAGACGTCACCGCTAGTGGCGCTGGTAGTCTCAGGCGTCCGCAGTCTGGTCCGTATATACAATCGGTGGCGTGACGTCAGATAGCGTCGGTCAGCGTTTCTGGTAGGGTTATTATACTGCGAAACTGCGGACGCCTTGAGGCACCAGCGCCACCCTGCGGGGACGTCTCGCGAGTCGCGTTCCGTACGGCAGTTTATGCTCCTGGTCTCTACTCTCCATGGTTCGGAAAATCGAAAATCTAATATGGCTACCTCCGTGAATTGAAACATGAATTCGCCGTGTCAATATCTCAATTCGAAGCTTGATATTTGATGTAAATATAATGGAGTGTATTGTGGCTAACGTTGAGCATATGCGATTCGACATTGAAATTGCTCTGGACGAACAATATGGAGCGTTATCGCTACCCTTTACAGGGATGGACAGTATGTATAGTCATTTTTAACCCCCAAAGTTAGGTTATGGTCAATTCAATCCGCGTCTTTCAAAGCTAGTAATTGACAACGACGGATTAAGACGCGATATTCAATTTCTTATCGATGTTTTTTCTCAGTCTTGAACCTAATTTCTACTGCAAAGATAAATAATTTCTCACTTCACGTTCTCATATTTTTCATTTCGAGGTAAGCAAATCGCGAAATATTCTCTTGACGCTTTATCTGTTTCTATCTTCATCTATTAAGCAATTTGTTCGTTAAATTATTTAATTGTCTACCACAAATTGGCATTCTTATTAGCGTAATAAAAATTTATTTGAAGAAATCGACTTGATTTTTACCCTTCGAATAATCATAAATATTATTTTCAGAATCCATTGCTGCAGTGTGTCAATTTTACCCTCGAGGAACCTGCGTTAAGGGTGGTTCCTGTCCTTTCCGACATGTCAGAGGGGACAGAACAATTGTCTGTAAACACTGGCTCCGTGGTTTATGCAAAAAAGGAGACCAGTGCGAATTCCTTCACGAATATGACATGACAAAAATGCCTGAATGCTACTTTTACTCCCGGTTTAGTAAGCTGTTTTTTTATTCTATCACGTTTAATGATCATCAAGTAGGAAAAGAGAAGATAATCATGTTGTGGTAAATTCGATTCTGTTCTTCTCAAAATCAGAATCCAGATGATTTTTATCAACCTTCAGATGTTTTTTTCATATGAATAGAGTATGAACAGAATCGTTAATTATCTTCTTTAGAAGAAGAAAAGAGCAAGGCGAAGAGAGAGTTGGATGAAAATTTTGTTCTATTCTTGCTAAGCTTGGAGTAACAAAGTCTTTCGTATAGTTCTGGAATTTTATCAGCTAACTACGTGTCTCTAATCGACCTTCGGAGTAAATTTCATGCTTTTATAACTTGAACAAGAGTTGTGTTCGAATTTGAGAACTTTTATACGGGTCTGCAAGCCTTATAGAGTCGTTGGAAACTCAATTTCGACTATAAATATTGTTGTGTACAAGCCAAAGTACCGAAGAAAGAGAAATGGTTGACCAAAATGGATAATTTAAGCTGAGCCAAATTGTCACAGCTAGGTATTCATCGGATATTGGAGTGTTCCGGATGCAAGAATCGTTGGAAAATATTGGGAATGTTTTCCATTATTATTACAGATGCGTGCCACAACAAGGAGTGTCCATTCCTGCACATAGATCCTGAAACTAAAGTTCGGGACTGCCCGTGGTACGACAGAGGATTTTGCAGACATGGACCACTTTGTAGACATCGACACGTTCGAAGAGTTCTATGCATGGCATATCTTGCTGGATTTTGTCCTGAAGGACCAAACTGCAAATTCATGCAGTAAGTGGCTGTTCCTCAGTTGAGAATTCTTGGAATTAATGAGAAAAAAGTCTGGAATGAAATTTTGTTCTTCTAGTTTTGCTCCTTTTTCTCATGGAATTGAAATATCAAAGTTTCCAACACTGAAAATCTGTGACTTAAAATCGTTCGATTTTATTGCATATTAGAATCTCAAGTTTTTGAAGATTCATTCTGTTGATTTTGAAATTCTAAGATTCAAAACTATTTCCTTTCTGAACCCTCTAAAAATGATGAAATATTTGATTTGCTTCAGTATTTGTTATTATAGAACTGAAAAATCAATTGTTTCGAATCTAAGGCTGTGGGACTTTGTTTATTTTCTTTTCAATTCGGACGAAATACTCGAACGTATGATGCGATCAAGTCTTTGATTCTATGAAACTGAAATTCAATTCTGTCTATTCCAAAAGTAATACAGTACTTCAATTTATTCTCCCAATTTCATTGGAATCTGATATTATCAGTTAAACACTTTCTTTTCAATAAATTTTAGCCCTCGATTTGAGCTCCCAGCAGTTCAGGACATGCAACCCAAGGAGGGAAAGAAGGTAATGATCACTTGCCACTTTTGTGGCGAAGGTGGTCACAAGGCGATCTACTGTAACAAGATGCCGCCAGATGTTAGAGAGGCTCAAGCCAGACAGGAACTTGAGGGTGGTGGGCCGGGAGCTCACGCTCCTCATCATCACATGAATTCACACAGCGGTCCCCCGCCACGAGGACCTCAGAAACCATTAGAAGAAGTAACGTGTTATAAGTGCGGTACCAAGGGACATTACGCGAATAAATGTCCCAAAGGACATCTCGCCTTCCTCAGTCATACCGGGGGAGGAGTGGCTGCTGGTACGGGGCAGAATCCAAGCTACAGACGATGATGATTATGATGACGATAACGATTGTGACTGGTTATTTTATGTTTGGAAATATGATTATTTTATTCTTTAGAATCACTTGGGTATTATTATAATACTTGCACGTTATATATAATAAAATAAGAATAAAACAATTATATTCTATGTTTCGGTCTATCGATCATATCTAGAGTCATTAGAAAACGAAATTATGTTTAGCACGATTCTTAATTTTGTATTTTGTTAATTCTGGTATTTATCTTGCAACGCGGTTTCAGGAGTCTTTAGAACAAACTTCTTATTATTTCTCGAGGGTTTATTTTATCGACGATTGCCCGTTCTTTCAAGCTTCGATATACCTGAAACGTGAAGAATTATTAATTTAACATTAAATATACGAACGAAACTGTAATTATCGTTCAAGTCAAACAATTTTTATTAATTTCGCCTTTCATTATTCAAATGATGAATTTATATACTAATAACTTGCTTCTAAATAGAGGAAAATACTTATTCTCAATCTCATACTCACGGGGATACAAAAAGTTACTCAATAACTTCTACATAATTCGCTGGGAAGAGACCGTAGGTTCCATCTGGCCCTAATCCTTGCCACCATCCATCATCAATGGTATCGATATGCGTGATAATATCTCCCGGGTCGAATGTTATCTCGGTATTATCAGCGGCCTGGTAATCGTACAGAGCCCGAGCTTTCATTCCTTCGTTATTAGGGTCGAAATAGACGTACGATCCCTCTTCCAGTTGATTATAAAGCTCAGTTTCCGTCTCTTGTTCGTTTAGCACCGAAGTTTCTTCCGGTTCGGGTTGAACGCTGTTTGATTTCGATTCTTTAGGCTGATTCTGGGGTGAATATGAGTTCGGTTCTTCGCAAGGAGCATCTATTTCAGACTGAGGAGTATCGGGCTCTTTTGTTTCTGGCATTTTAGTCGTTTGAATTGGTATTTGTGGTTCGTTTTGAACTTTTTCCGGAGCTTCTTCTCTCTGGTTAACTTCGGTCTTCACTTCTCTGCAATTTTCAACTGGCTCGTTCACTTTCGCGGTAAATGAACTCTTCATTTGACCCGCCGCTGTGTTCTGCTCAAATACAGCCCTTGCGTTTATTGTTCGTTGGGCAATAAGCTGCTGAGTTTCTTTGCTGCGTTGTCTGCGTAGTTCTTCGCTCCGCGATTTTCTCTCCTCGTCTGAGTCCGTACTTTGTTGTACAACCGTGTTGTTCTGCTGGTTTCGTAAATTAGTTATTTCCTGAGCTCGGAGCTCCGCTGCTCTGTGCTTGGTCACTATACTCTCCTTCGCTGTTACCTAGATATCATAACGATAAAAAAAAACGTCCGTTAACATTGAAAGATAATGTAGGATTGAAAATTGTGAACTTCTTCAGAGAAAGCATCCATTTATACTTTTAGAGTGACTAGATCATATTGGAAAGCTCTTTGTAGTCTCCAAAAAGGATTTTCCACACTTTCGAAAATTAGGTTCATCTAATTCGATGTCTAAAACTAGGTAATGATATCTGCCAATTCTTCGCACCTGGGCATCTCTTAACTGGTTCTCTTTTTCTTCTCTAGAACGTCGTTCTAGTTCAAGTTTTTGGCGCTCCTGGTCTCGCCGAGAACGTTCTTCTTCCAATCTTTGCTTTTCCTCAAGCTCTTCTCGTTGCCAGAACTGATCACGCTCACTCGCGTTTATCTCTTGCTCAGGTATGACCCTAAGAAACACGAATATCCATTGAAGCAGGCTCAGACATCGACTATCCTTTTGAATTTCAAAAAAAAGTCCTCTGGAAGGACAGAATACTCAAAACTTCATTACTCGTGTGCTTTGTACCCATTCAACTGGGTTTCAATAATTTCAGAAAGAAAAAGAACGGAGAAAAACATGGTGGCCACAGTCAGGGAAAACCGGGAAAACCGGGAAATGTCAGGGGAAAAAAAATTGGTCAGGGCATCAGGGAAATGTCAGGGAATTTCAAACTTGGTCAGGGAAAAAAAAAGATGATCAAGCATTTGATAAATGACTGAAAGGAAATTCAAAACTTCATAATTTTCTCAATGTGTTATACATTTTTTAAGCAGAATGGAATAAATAATTCAACAAAAAAAAAGTACATATATATTTATATGTGTTTGCTGAAGTTTTTTTTAGCTATTGTTGAATTTCCTAATGAATTTACATTGGAATGGAATGAAGAATTCGAGATACTGATACGTAGCACTAATGAAGACAGCAAGTACTTTGGTCAGGGAAAGTCAGGGAAAAGTCAGGGAATTTTTTTTGCCAAAAAAAGTGGCCACCATGAAAAAGCGTTTTCAATTCAAAATTTACAGTTTTCAAGATCCAATAATCATTGAAATTGATTTTAGCAGCTGTGTTGAGGTAAATAACTAAAATTGAGGATCAAAAAGCTCAGGAATCTATAAGAATTCTTTGGTAATCAATAAACCTGCGATAAGTTGTGCCAACAGGGCCTAGTTGTCCACCGTTTTCGCCTCTCGGTTCGTTGAATTTATAACTGGAACCAGTGGCACGCGCTAATTTGTCCATGATCAGTTCGACCTCGACTTCTTCTTCAGTCCTGGCGTTTACAGTAACATGAGCTCCCTTTAGAAGTTTTTCAATATCTCTTATGTGGTTTGCGCATGTTCCTTTTCTGACTATCGGAGCACCTTCGCCTTGCTGTTGAAATAAATGAAAATAAAAAGATATTTCGAGTACATATCATAATGCAGCAATTAAATATCACTCGGGCATCGTTATCGAAGATTAATTACACAGATTTAAATCTATTAATATAATCAGACGCATATAAATGTGGGAAATACAGTTTCCTATGCTCTTTTTCTCTGTAACATTGGAGATAAGAGATAATGAATCCCTCATATTAAAGAGAGTGTGCGTTGTTGGAAGATAAGATAACAAATACGTAACTTTCTCTTTTCTGCTAGAGGAAAATCCAGGAAATAAGATAGAGGTACAACAAAATATAAAAAGATAATATAATCAAATAACGGAGGGTATTTCTCACCCAATTTATTAATACGCATTTCGGAAGGCTAGTTTTTTTGTCGATAACGCGACAAAACGCATACATTATCTTCCCGCTGTTTAATTCTTCTATCATTTCCTCTAAGCCTCCATCCCCTGTGCCCACTACTTTTAAATCATTGCTTTGACCCTCGTAGCCAAACACCGCCCTGAAAATATACAAAATAAACATCGTACAAATTTCCGTTCACATTTTGGAGTAAATTTCAAAGATACGCGTGCTGACGTATCTGTCCCAAGATATTCACGCTTCTGGTTTTTGTTTTTTAAAATTATTTTTAATTCAGATGATGAAGCTTGTCCAAAAAAGGAAAAAAAAAAAAACAAGTTGGAGTTTTATTACTGGTGTTGACTATTGAATGTGGAATATCTTTCATTGTATATTATTGGGATAAAACAAAGGAAAGACTGAAAGAAAACTAAACGAATTTCGACGATAATCGGCGAGATGATGAGACAGTCGAATAACGTGAAACACGTTAAGGATTAACGGGAATATTATGCGCGTTATGATACGATATGTAGGACTTACCAATCGGTGGTAGATTTGTCGTCGACAACGCTTCGCCATGCGGCAACAAGCGAGTCTTTATTTTTGGTCAGATTAACTGACATATTTTCGTAAATTTAAAACATAACAATAACAATAACAATGAATATAGAACAAGTCTGAATAACTGGGGGTATATAATTACTTATACTATTTGATCTACTTTCTTGTTCTTTTTTTTTCTCTCCTCTTCTCTTTATATTACACACTACGTTCGGGATGCGGTCCGTTCTCTCGGTGGCGCATACTAACACACACTGACAATATTATACACACCTATATATAATACTCTATTTTTTTCAACGCTCTTTTTTTCTTTTTCTTTCACCTGTCAACCGGAATGTCAGTCACGCCCGAATGCTACCAACGTTACGACACTTCACACCAAACTTATATCACTAGACAGCCTCTGTTTTATTTTTGTTTCATCGTGTTCTACTCTTGGTCGGTATATAATTATAGTCCGTGATTTAATTGGACGCTCATGTAAAATATCTCAACGATTCGTTGGTGGTAATTGTTTGTTTATCTCTTATTTAATTAGTAAACGGATCAAATGTTTGGTACTAAATTGGTACCCAAAGATTTCAGACTTAAAAAAGTTACCGCCGTGTCTTTGGGTGCTTTCCAACCACAGGCAAAAATCGACACAATCAGACACACAGCGATGTGATTGGCTGGATCTAACGGAATAGACCAATTATATCACTGTGTGTCTGATTGTGTCGATTTTTGCCTGTAGATGGAAAGCACCCTTTATCTACGATATTGATCGCTCTTCATTGAAGCGACAAAATTCGATGAAAACTAATGCTATTGGGCGGATTCAACGGAAAAAAATTAACGATATCGTTCGTGTCGCTTCATTGAAAGGCTACCGATTATCGCTGATCGGTCGCAGCTTATCTTACATTCGACTCAATAGTCTATGCCCAATAAATGCGTCTGCAATGCGCGTGTGACTTTAGAGGGGCCACCTGTCAAAATATGTATAATGTTTATATCGGAAATATGTCCGAATAATTTGCACGTTGTATTTATATTTCGAGTTAGATTAGTCAGGTCTCGTTGAAAACATGCTATTCTTATCGGGAGATAAGATCGAGTGTTCTCTAGCGTTGATCGCTCTCACATTTGCCGCATTTCTAGCAGCATTTGACAGGTGACTTTCAAGGTTATGTTGCATGTTCTTTAACTGGTTCCAAATAAAAACAAAAGTGAATCGCCTCTTTTTCTGTTCTTTATAGCATAACTTGGATCGCCACTATCAGTGGGATATATTTGGTTGGAGTTTTATGGGGCACTAAATTACTCCAATTTTTGGGACTAAATTTGAAAAAAATTTCCTACGCCTCCAGTCTAAAAATAAATGAAGGTGAATCTTGCGGCGTTTGTGGAGGGAATGCTTGTAAACGACACAAACCGTCCAGAAACTATTTGCGAGTCAACGTGCCTAAAGACTTCGACGATGCTTTGGAAAACGTGAGAATTTCAATTTATTTTTCTGCAATCTTGTTCAATGAAATTGAGATCATTTCTCAAAGTGGCGGAAGTGATGGTTCTACAATTCTTTGAATATCTTCAAAATCGTATGTAGTCTGGAATGATGAAAACTGATCAAACCGTAATTTTTTTCCAGCTGCTGGAAAATCTCTTACAGACTTACATCTGTGCTTGGTATTCGGAGTTTTCGTCGGACGAGGCATTTGTGCAGCAGTTTAGAACCTCGATAGCTACTGCGGCAGGAAATATAGCTCAGAGACTCTTCAGACTAGATATAGCGGCTGTTATTTTCGATCACTTGGTACCGATAGCCTTGCAGCATGCCCAGGACTGGAGAGTTTTGGTCAATCGAGCCAAAGACCAGGGTGGAAACCCCCTCGATTATACCGGCGATTATTTGGGGCCTAGAATACACCCCGCGGCTTATTCCCGAGATGCTGAATTGAATTATTTGAGGGGCCTGGTCACCACACTTATGCCACATTTACTGCCTACTACTCATTTCTCCATTAATAACAAAGTAATCCTTGTATTTCCCTCTGTAGACATGCGCTTTTGTCAGAATTCGATAGTCGCTGAAGACCTTTTTCTCGTTTATACTAATTTTTTTCAACCTTCTTTCAGATTATACTAAGAGAAATTTTGGCAAACTGGGTTTTGCTGCCTGCTATTGACGCGCTTGCTGATCCTGATAATATTAACACTTTGGTGATTCTCTCCACCCATCACGAAGGAACGTTTACTCAGAATCTGGACTCTGTTAATGTTCCACTCCTCCATTCCTGGGCTATGCCGCCACTCCTAATTGACAAGGCCCCTAATTCGCTCAAACCCACTTTAGAAGAGATCCTGAATAATCCTCAGTTACTTTATCTATTCATGCAACACATCAAGGAAACTGGACCTGTTCATCTTCTGCAATTTTGCTTGGATATAGGTGAAAATTTGTTGAAATTTCATGTTGTTTTTTATTTTTTCAACGATTTCTTCAACTTATTATTATCTCGTTTCATTTCAGACGATCTAAGTAAGCGAATGCTAAATCCGGACATGAGTGTGGAGACTGAGGAAAACTTGTACGCTGCTGCGCAAAATCTTTATTCATCTTATCTGGTACCTGAGACGCCGAACTATCTGCATTTACCTCTACACATATCAAAGGGATTAAAGAAAAGTAAGTTTGGAGTCGGACCAGACTTGTGAACAACTTTATCAAACCTTGAACCTAATTTTACTATTGTTTTATAGTTCTGGAAGGTGGAACGGGAAAGATTCAAGAACTCAGAACCTCTCGACCCCTTTATCAGGCTCATCAAGAGGCTCATACTCTATTAGAAATAACTTGCTTACCTTCATTCCATCACAGCTATCAGGCAAATATACAATAATTACTATAAAACGTACCAGGTCCGGCTGTAAAAAATCTACGTGCATATACTTTTGTCTTCATCGTCAAATCTAATGATTGAAAAACATTTTTAGGCCCAAATAGACCTGAATTAATTGAAATAACGTGATTTTCAGATGTACACGCTGTTATGTGGCCAACAAACACCTGCTACTCCCCCAAAACCAATGAATCATAACATGTAAGCACTCACAATTCAGCCACACAACTTATCGCCCATGAATGATTAACTTTTCTCGATTATTTCAGCCCTCAAGGCGGAGCTCCAGGCATGGGGAGCAGATTGAGCAGCCAAATAGGCCGAATCCAGAGAGTTTTGCGAACTTCTGCTGTCGACGGAGCTCCGTATCAACCGGAAAACGTTTATCAAGCCGAAGAGGTCGACTGCTCGACTCGACTGCACAGAATTCCAAATTCCTTTGACGACGGAGGAAGCCGAGACCTCACAGCATGGAGAGTAACTGTCCCTGACGTGGATGGTAGAGGCGCACAGCCGCTGTACATGATCGCAGTGCACAGCGTGGCGCAGGAAAAATCTTGGACGGTGTTGAGAAGGGACATAGATTTTTACACTCTGAGAAATCGATTAGCCGAATTTCACGGAGATAGAGAGCTGAACGATTCACCTTTACCTGCTCGAAAAAATCAACACCCATCTTTGAATACGAATAGGCAAAGATACCAGGATTTTCTACAGAAACTTTTGGCTAAACCAAAACTTAGGAGCAGCGAATTGCTTCATACTTTTCTTACCGCTTCTGATTTGGAGCTGAATGCCTCCAATTACAGCACTCCGGATATCGGACTGTTTTATCAAAACGTTGCGCACAAATTGCGCAAGGAACGTGGACAGCATCTTGATAAATTCATGAAAACTTTTCTCGCGTCGATCAACATCAAGCACGAACACATGGATATCGGAGTTGAACCAAAGTGCGAACAGGGAATTCATTTCTATCAGAAAAAAGGACGCGATTTGATTCGTATCGGACCCTTTGGCAACAACCTCGACCTCCCACCTAAACAACAAGACTTTCAATTCGTCGTTACTAATCAACCCCAGCATGTGAAAGGCGCTTGCTTTTGTATTACAGAGGCCGGTGAGTGAGAATGCAAATGTTTTTTTAAGAAATCAGGGTTCACAGTCATAAAAAATTTTTTATTATCTTGAAAAAAAGCTTACATAATTCAATCGCATTCGCTAATTTCGATTTGATTATTTCATGAATATCCATAGAATGATCATATACCTATTTTTGCAACAATAACAATGTAATTTTTGCCATTCTCTAGCTAACAACCCTCACTAGAAACCCAATTATCGATTGACTAATTTGTGGTATTTATTTATTCGCAGTCGATAGTCTCTTGGACGTTCCAAAATCGTTATCTCGAGTTTACTGGCTCACCGCTTCCTTATCTTACCGAAGTTTGGATCCAGTTGTAAATAGATTGCTGAACGAAACTTTGGTCAAATTATTGAGCGGCGGACGTGCTGCGCTTGTCGTTAAACTACTTCACGCCAATATAATTGGCCAGAAATTAAATGACGGCGAAAGTTCAACGGGGCTTTCGGAATCCGAAAAAATGGAGCACGCCCAGAGGGGATTGAGCTCGCTTATACCTTGGTGGATTTTCGGACTTCAATCCACTTGGCACAAGCTTATGCAATCCCTTTTAGAACCGTTACAAAATCCTCAGTTTAACAAACATCTGGCTTACTGTCTGCTCGATCAAATTGTGGCCGATCTATTCCCCGAGATTGCGCGGTGAATGAATTTTTAACTATTTTTACATGTTGTTATTATTAAACTCGTCTTGATAGTTTCGAACTTTCTAGCTGTGCCATTAAAAAGCCATTCTATTTTTTTTGTTACTTTTTTCACAATTCTGTGAGATATCTCCACCGCGGATTATGGGAGGGGAGAATTTTACCAGCTGTCTTTTTATTTGCAACGGAACATTTTCTCACAGTTTAGATCTTCTGTTTGTTTTTGTCGGAACGTAAGAAAGCAATATTGACGAATTTTCTTATCTGGAATCTATTGAAGTTTCTTGTTTATTAGTTCAATTGAGGTTTTTATTTGCTAATCAGATAGAGATGAAATTGCTTTGTTATTTGATTAGCGATTGTCTGTTGAAATTGCACGATATCTTATCTTATCCCGTATATTATATGACTGGTATTGCGATATAGTTAACAATTTTTGTCACATAGGTTCTTATCCCGATGATAATAATTGTCAGGTAAGCTCCAATAAGATTGCTATGCGATTGTAGAGCTATTTTTATTGTATATACATATATATATTAGACATAAATATTCATATATGATCCTGCTGTGTTTGATACTGTTTTATTGTATCTGGTATCGATCGCTCCGTTTCGAAACAGATTTACAATTTATTATAATGTAAAATAACGCATCGCACATATTCAGATTCGCCATATCTTATGATTAATGTAAATATTTAATGTAGGTATTTACTTAGCGAATAACTTTATAGTTCATGTAATAATCTTCACTTCATTCCATAGAGAGTAAAAAACGAGAAATTATTATTATTTTAGTTAGATTATGAAATACACTATTCAGAGAAAATGATAACTTGATAACCGTGTTTCCCAATTAATTGTTTTTGTCTGATTTTCTTGTTTTCCTACTGACCAATATCGCCCTGCTACGGAGATTATAATCTTTTGTATTATCAATTTCAATCATAGCAATGTCTAGTGTTTGTGAATACTTGTAGATAATGTTTTCTCTCGAAGAAAATAATGTCTGATTTTTAGGATTCCACTTAGTTTCGACAGAAGCAACACTTGTTTAATTAATATATTATAAAGATACGGAACAAGACGTAGATCACAAGTGTTATATTATTCGGAATCCTATGCTTTTACGGATTCTGCAACTGACGATGGTATGGCGCCTAATTCTGATTGAATCTCCTCAAGAGATTTTCCCTTTGTTTCTGGGACAACGAACACCACAAACAGTGTACCCAGCGCAGAAGTTCCACTGAATATCCAGAATGTTGAATAAATTCCGAAAACGTTTACAAGATCGTTGTACCATCTAGCGACTAGAAAGGCCATTGTCCAGTTGAAACAACAGGCGCTACTACCAGCTATGCCTTTTATTTGCGGCGGGAATAACTCTCCGGTCATCATCCATGGTATTGGGCCAAAACCAAAACTGCTCATGACCAAAAATAGGCAAACGGAGACTAACGGAATCCAAGATATCGACGATATCTCCAGTTTTATCTTCAACAAGTAAAAATACATGCCAAGGGCAAATGTACCGATGGTCATTGCCAGGATAGAGGAAATTAACAAGACTCTGCGACCAAGCCTGTCCACTAACAGCGTGCCCATCCATGTAGATAATACCTGCAGACTACCTGAGATGATCATCGATGCCAATGGAGAAAAACTTCCCTCTTCGCCAAAAATACTCGTAGTGTAAAATATTATCGCAGTTATCCCACTCATCTGCTGGAAGAACATCAGGCCAAAGGCAATGATCAGCCCTTTTTTAACTGCCTTTGACCTTATCGCTCTGAGAAACGAACCTCTGTTCCTCGCCTCTTCTATTAAGGCGGCTTTTTTCATCTGCAGCTCTTGCTCGATGTTGTATTGGGCACCGCGGAGCCTTAGTAAGCTGATTCTCGCCTGGTCTTCTCTGTTTTTCATCAAATGATAAACTGGACTTTCCGGCATGAAGGAAAATACGGTGAAGAAGAGAATTGGAATGATTGCTAAGACCACGGATAGCTGGTATATCGTCGTGAAACCTCCTACAATAAATGATAGGAGAATACCCGTGGACATCATTAGATCTAAATAGGATCCGAGTCTACCTCGGATGGAGACTTCCCCTATTTCAGCCGTGTAAACTGGTATGGCGACACAAAATCCACCGCCGCTTAAACCAAGGAGGAACCTTCCAGCACAAAACATCAGCACTGATTTGGACCAGATGATTAATCCCCAGCCAATTATGCAGGGGACAACTAGCACCAGTATGCTCACTTTTCTACCTAACAAATCCAGGAATATTCCTATCGGAATGCATATAAATGCGCATCCCAAATTCGAGACGGATCCAATCCAGGAAAACTCTCTTGTGCTTATTGGAATCCCATATTCGAACGCCAAATCCACACCTCCGTCACCCGCTGCTGCTGTCCAGCCCATGACCGTACCATAGGCTAGAGCTCCTAGTGTTGCCGAAAGCGCTGCAGCATATTGCAGTGTCTGCCTCGATTCAACAGTCCGATCTTGGCTAGAGATGATCGTCAGCTGCGATAATGCCATCTTCTTCTTGACCATTGCAATTCAGAGATTTCAAGCTTCGTGTATCGTTTTGGAATTTAAAAGGTCACTGTGAAGATACTTAAACACTGATGTGAATCAAGAGGAAAATGAAATCTGTGATAGAAGAAACAACACTGTTCCACTGGACTTATTTGACTGGTACAAAGTCCATTGGAATCCTGTTGTCCAGACTGACTACATTATGTTCGAAAAGATGCAGATTTTATTTCTTGATCTGTAGAGAGGGAATTTCGTTCGATAACTATTTTCTTTCATTCAATGCCACTTAGGATTCAATTGCGAAATTATGGAGTTCTGGGTTTCGCCCTGAATTATTGTTGAATGTTTTTATTAACGTAAGGTTGCGAGGAAAGAGACCGAGAGACTGAGTTATAGTTTGGCCAACACAGGCTCATATCACTAGTGCGACAACGCTTATTCTTGTAAGCGTTTGAAACGTGACACTATTCAATAAATTCTTTACTGCGTTGCGAGTCAAGGTCTAATCACCGCGATTGTTTCCTCAGAGAACAAGCATTTGGTTTGAGATTAGAAGGTGAACAGATTAGCGTGTTACTTTCATCTCTTTGACTGTTTTTATGCATAAGCTATCTCGTTTTCAATTCAATTAACATTCAATTATCTGGTATTTGAGGGCACTGAGATTAGACTTGGAGCCTATTTTTCAACTTTTGGAGTCTAGACGTGGATATTACATTGTACTTATCTTTTGGGATTGAGGCATGACCGCATTTCTTGTTATTTCAACTTCCGATTGCTGCTCTTAGGTTTTAATGGAAAGGAATTTGCAGTAATTCTCGTTCGATATGACATTATCTTATCTGATCGATAAGGCTGCAAGAATACTACTAATAGTGAATTGAATGCTATTTTTTCAATAGATCAGTAATGATTTTTTTATTCGTTTTGGTTTATATACATATATAATGAACCGTTCTCTCCTTATTATATCTACAGATTTTAAGATTATGCAGATCATTTGTAGTTCCGGCTTGGAAGACATGCTTACATATATAATCAACGTTTATTACACATATATTCACATTTGCCGTATAATAAGTATTGTAAATATAACTAATACTTCTTAGTTACAAATGACCCCATGTCTTTCTATCTTTCTAAGGAAGTGGAGAGTCATATCGATCCACTGAATACCTAGGTACCATACTTGAAAAAATAGATGACTTGCTGCTCTCTCATCTCCAATGAACAGCATATCAGTTTACAATAACTAGTGCTTTGTCTGTTGCCATGAGTATTGATATCCTCATTTACATAGTAATCCGTGTGACCTTTCCGATTATCATTGATACTTGCTGCTACATGAAAGGCAACATGGATTTATATTACACATTCCCGTTTCATTTATGCTAATACAAGAGGTACTTGATCAACCAGCAATGTAAAACTGATCAAATTCTCTATCGAGCGGCAAAAGCAAATCATTCAGATGCATGAATTAATGGTTGGATGATTTATATTCTTTATCAATGTATAATACAATGTGGATGATGCAATTACTATAATGTTTAACAAAGATTAATCTCATGAAGTGTTTTCTGTACAGAATCGCTCAATCTAAATTACCCATCTATGTCCCTGCATATTCGTTTCAGAACACGCAGAGCAGTGCCAATCTAGTTGGAGTTGAACTAGTAGTAAATTGCTGATTTCTATCACACAAGCTCTGCCTATATCATCACCACGACTTGGCATGGTCGAAAAACAGAGCATACTCCTTTTTGAAAATCTAAAGTGTCTGTATTCTATTCCATCGACTGAATGCATCAAGCTTTTACTGGATCAGAAAATTCAGGTACCTTGTTTCCACCCAATTCTTGTTGAATCTGTTCAAGGGATTTTCCCTTCGTCTCAGGTACGACGAACACAACAAAGAGGCTTCCCAGTGCGGATATCGCGCTGAAAATCCAGAAGGTTGTGTGCGTTCCAAATAGTTCTAAGAAATCCGGGTAACACCTTGTCACTATAAACGCCATTACCCATGAAAGACAACAAGCGCTACTTCCAGCTACCCCTTTGACTTGCGGAGCGAATAGCTCTCCTACCATCATGAAAGGAATTGGCCCAAAACCGATAGCACTCATGAGAATGAAGAGGCAGACTGAGACTAACGGAAGCCAGCCAATTCGCGAAACGTCTACGTCTATTTGCACCAAGTAGTAATACACTCCGAGGCTGAAACTGCCGATTGCCATTGAAGTTACTGATGCAAAAAGTAAGATTTTACGCCCTAATTTGTCCACCACCACTGTGCTCACTCCTGTACTGAACACTTGAAGAGCTCCAACAATTATGGTCGACGTGTCTGTTGATATGCTATTTCCAGCTCCAAAAATACTTCCAGTGTAAAAAACTATTGCGTTTACTCCGCTGAACTGTTGGAAGAACATTAAACCGTACGCTATGATCAACGCGTTTCTGGCCATCTTTGACTGTATTGCCTCCATAAATGTCCCTCGGTTTCTTAGCTCCTCAGCTAGAGCCTCTTTTTTGTACTGCAACTCGTGCTCCACGTCATAATTTGGCCCGCGAAGTCTTAGAAGACTCTCTCTGGCCAAGTCTTCTCGGTTTTTCATCAAATAGTAAACTGGACTTTCCGGCATGAAGAAGAATACTGCAAAGAAGATCAATGGCACCAGTGCAAATATCATCGATAGGTGCTGTATGCTTATCACCGTGCCCAGAATGTAGGAGATCAGGATACCAGAAGTCAACATTAACTCGTTGAAGGCACCCAGCCTTCCACGGATGCTAATCTCCCCTGTTTCTGCAGTGTAAATTGGTACTGCGACGCAAAATGCTCCGCCGCTAAACCCGAGCAGGAATCGTCCGATGCAGAACATTATCACAGAATTGGCCCATATCACTAAGGACCAACCTATAGTATAGGGTACAACAAGCAGCAGCATACCACGTTTTCTACCCACTATGTCTACCAGGACTCCCATCGGTATGCATATTGCCGCTGATCCTAAATTCGAGATTGAACTAATCCAGGAAAATTCTCCTGTGCTTATTGTCATGTTGTATTGAGCAGCTAGCTTTTCACCGTTGTCACCACCCGACGTTGACCAACCCAGGATTCCTCCAAACGCAAGAGCTCCTATGGTCGCCGATAGTGCTGAAGCATATTGAATCAGCTTTCTGCCTTCCGTGCTCGAGCCTGCATTGGACACCAAAGTCTGCTGCGATATCGTTATCTTTTTGACGTCCATTCTGTTTTGGCTCGCTCGCAGCAGCGGCGTACTCTCTGTCACCTGAAAGGTAAGAAGAAACCAGATTATTCAATGAATTCACGAATTTATTCAAGTATTTTATATTCAAGATAAGAAAAACTTATTAAAGAAGGTAGTAAACACTGAGTCCGAGTTTGTTTTGCCAGTTACATACATCACCAGAAAATTTATCCATCTGAAGTGATTATGTGTATTAGTCAGGGAGTCCACTGTATTTGTTATTTAGATTCGTTTGAACTTGTTATTTCACTCAATTTCTGTTACAAGAGAATAATTCCTGAATTAGCTAAATTCCCAAGTATATATTCTAGTGAGTCTTGCACGCTTGAATAACGCAGCGTCCACCAATTCTTAGTCACTAACAAACGCAGTAGCTGCAGCCACTATCTCTAGCTTCGTTTACCTCCCCTTTCGGAAAAGATAAGCTAATGGTTCTGTCATGACGGGCTGGTGATGCATACATTGTTCGCAAGATAGTGAATGACAAACTTACGACTTCTCCTTCATCATTGCGAATGTATCGTGTTTCTTTACCTCTGCTGGTGAATGAATAAACGTGAATAAAACAGAGTCAATAGAACGCAACATCTTGTTTGTTATACTATCCTCAATATTGTATGTTGTCCTAATTTATTCAATTCAATTCACAACAATTGTATTTTAAAAATGTTTGCAATGGACTGCGTTATTATTATGTGTGGCAAAACTATTATTTTGTGTTTCTTTGTGTTTGTCTTTACAAATGTAGAATATTTAGTAGAAGACGTACCAAGTTTGGCAGAAAGAGCGTGAGGTTTTTCAACGAGTGTATTTTTCCAAGCGGATGTAACTTGTTAGGGAAAGACGGCTGGCGGAGAAGCTTTTCATACTGGTGATAGGAATTGGAATCGCGGCAAATTTATAACTAGCATAGTATCTCTGAAATCTGAAATACTGAGATAATCTTATCTGCAGTATATTTCGGATCTCTGTTGCTACTTGGGAGGATATAGATCAAGGAATGAGCCGATTGGGTATGAGACTAAATAACGATAAGAATAATTTATTAACAAATATAGTGATAACAGTTTATAGTACAGGTTTTTTCCTTTCATTTTTTTTATATTACACACGCGATTGTTTTTCGCAAGAATCCCTGCGGAACTCTGTCAAGTAGAACAGGAACTTATATTATACACACTCGGCAAACTGGCTTAATTATTTACAAACGAATCAGTCTTATAACCTGAGGATAAAGGACCTACGTTGTTATACTAAGTACAATGCATTCCATTAGGCACACTGATTCAAGAATGCGTTTGCACCACTCTCATATCGTCACTTTTCTTGCGTTAAACTAGATGCCATTTGTATCAACGACTTGTTATAAAAAATGTAGACAGCTAAGACATGAATATAAAGCTGTAGAGAACCGTGAGAGATGATGATTGGAATTGCGTACTCCAAAATTTGATTTATAGTTGAGCGAAAGATTGAAGGAGGATTATGCAGAACTTGAACAGGAAAATAAACCACATGTCGTGTTTTATCACACGATAGTTCTTATCCTTGGTGGAATTTGCTTCCATTGTTGAATATGTGAGGGTCCTACTCCCTGTTCAGACGAGTAACGATAGGTTTTGATTCATTGAATGTATCCGCATTGTCTTCAAGCCTTTTCAACGTTCGGTGTGGATCCACGATCCAGATCTGCGCCTAGTTCTACTTGAATCTGCTCAAGAGATTTACCCTTTGTTTCAGGGACGATGAATATCACAAAGACTATACCCAGCACGCAAATTACACCAAATATCCAGAAGGTCGTGTAATTTCCAAAAGCAGTTACTAGATCTCCGTAAAACCTAGTTACCAGGAATGCCATTATCCAGTTGTAAAGACACGCACTGCTACCGACGATGCCTTTTACCTGAGGAGCGAATATCTCCCCTACCATCATCCATGGTATTGGGCCAAAACCGAGATTGAACATGACCAGATATAGACAAACGCAGACCAATGGGAGCCAGCCGATTGCCGAGATGTCTGCCTCTATATGTTTCAAGTAAAAGTACACACCGAGTACTATGGCCCCGATGGCCATTGAGATGTCTGATAAAATAAGAAGGATTTTACGTCCCAGTTTATCTATTACAAGCGTGCTCACGAAGACACCAATTACTTGCATTACTCCGGATATTATTGTTGATACTTCGGCAGACAGGCTTCCACTATCCCCGAAAATACTACCGACATAAAATATGATCGCGTTCACTCCGCTCAGCTGTTGAAATGTCATTAGACCAAAGGATATTATCAGCCCTTTGATCACCGCCTTGGTCTTTAAAGCCTCCAGGAACGAGCCTCTGTTCCTCTCCTCTTCGGCCATTGCCTCTTTCTTGGCTTGCAATTCCTGCTCAACATTATATCTCGGTCCACGGAGTCTGCGAAGACTTGCCCTGGCCTCTTCTTCCTTGTTTTTCATTAAATAGTAAGTAGGGGTTTCTGGCATGAAGAAGAAGACGACGAAGAAGATGATGGGGAATATCGCCGACACCAAAGACAGCACAAATAACGACGCATAGCCACCCAATGTGTATGTGAAAAGAATACCGATGCACAACATCAGCTGGAAGTATGATCCCAAACTCCCACGAATCTCATCTTCTGCTATTTCTGCCGTGTAGATTGGAGCGGCAACGCAAAATGCTCCTCCGCTTAAACCAAGGAGAAATCTTCCAATGTAAAACATCGGGATTGAGGTTCCCCATATGACCAAACCCCAGCCAACTGTGAAGGGAACAACTAGCATCAGCATGCCAAGTTTCCTTCCCACTACATCCATCAGGAGTCCAATCGGTATACAAATAGCCGCTGCTCCTAGATTCGGGAGCGAACCAATCCATGAAAACTCAGATGGGCTTATAGGGATGTTGTACTCTGCAGCTAAATCAACACCGTCGGTACCAGCTGACGTTGACCAGCCCAATACTGTACCGCAGGATAAGGCTCCCAAAGTTGCCGCAATAGCAGCTATGTATTGAGGCAGCCTTGCTCCTTTGGCGTCATATTCTGCATTTGAGACCAGCGTCTGTTGCGATATACCGATGTTTTTTACCCCCATTGCACTTCGGCTTGATTGCAGTAGCGGCGTTCTATCGGATATCTAGAAAGTAAGGGAGTTTCGTTTTCATTTATTCCAGTCGACGATTATTTTAGTGGAAATTCGGATGATTGTTGGAAGGATAAGGATTGAGGAGTTAGTTATGTTGTGTGCGGTGTACTACGGGTAGCCATGAATTGATCTCAGCATTTAAATAAGACTTAACAAAATGAGAAAAAATTCAATCGGAGCTGAAATTGGTCCTTTTTTTTGTTTTGGTGTTGTTCTAGTAATCTGCTTGAAACAATTAAGAGGATGTAATTCTCGAAACAACATTATTTTCATCTTTGGATTCTGATTTGATTTATGGACGACCCTGTATTGACTGTGAATTGTTGTTATTGACTATCGCGGTATAGAACGTCACTCGATGATAAGAAATACAAAGGTCCTGATAATTAGTGTTACGATGTTTGTTATAAATGGTCAAGACTTCCCATTTCGTTGTATTTCAGTTATACATATAGGCAAATGAATTATCACACATACGACTATTATTAATTTGTAGATTGTTTGTTATATACAAAATGTTAATATGATCGAATAAAGTCCGGCAAATCGTTGAATATGTAAATTGCAATTGAAAATTTGAAATTCGAGTCCTCCTCGGAAACCCGCTATGTTATTTACACCCGATTAGATAAACGTACGCCCCCGCGCGCGTCCAATTGCATCAAATTCTTTGAAGCAGTCTGAATATTCGCATGAGCATTAGTTAATGACCGTTATTTGTGATTCAGGATGTAAATATTCAAGATTGGAAAATTCACAAAGTGCCGTTTTGTTTGCGTTTTGAATTTGAATTTTTGAAGACGAAATTTGAATTCGTTGCGAACACCCGCTACGTTGCGCGATGTTATTATACATGAAACCCGCATGCGCGGTGCATTCCATTGTCTGATGCATGTAAAGATATTGTTATTATTAGACGTTCGAACCCGTAATGAGAAGAACGGTGTTTTAATTTGTTTTCATCTTTGTTTTTGTTATTCTTTTGAGTCTTGTAGTATTTTGAGTACGTACCGGCAAATAATTAGCCTGACTTGATGCGGCCATGTCTTCGTGATCGTAACGATCCATTTCGGCAATATGTGTAAACAACTATTAAGGTTTAGCTCGAGTCGGCCTTAAGTTTTCTCTTTGTAAACTCAGCTGCACTAATTATTATTCCTTTGGCATATTTATTCAACTCTTCATTGGATATTCACTTGATATAGAATTTGAATTATCAAATTCCCGCCCTCAAACGATCTCCCTTTAACTTCATAACCGTTCAGGAATTTGGGAACAAATGTGTGCGAAAACGTTGCTACCAGAAAGCTAAGCCTCCCAGGATCATGCGTCGCTGCCCACTGATCGTGGAAAACGATCTCGTGTATCGACAACGCCGCGCCGTCGACAAAGACGCATAACGATCTCCTGTCTTGCGGAACAACGTGTACACCGGTGTACGACGAGTTGCGCAGTCTTAGGCGTCAAATAGTAACAGAAATGCACCGACTTTTGGCGAATGCTTATAATATTAGGGGACTATTACTATGGACTAGTAACCTCCAGTGAATATCAATTTCATCCACATATTTCTTTGATTTTGCCAACGGTTTATTCGTCTAATTTTCTCTCATCACGATTCAATCGACTTCTTCCATTCTAAAATGAATTGATTTCATTAACGTCGTAGGGATTGCCGGCCTCAGGCGTTAGCCGCGATTTATGATTTCACGAATTGTGAATAGGGAAAGAAAAAATAATTTTATGGTAATTAGAATAGCGTCTGCTCGTGTATTACAGTTAATCGTAGATATCTTCTGTGATCGGTTTATCAAAACTCAAACCATATTCCAATTGATTTCGAAGTCGCGGAAACCGGGCAGTTGAAATGTTGAGTAGGTTGCATGCCCTCAGGCGTAAGCGTGCATCGATGATTCGAACTTTTAGAGAGACGTTTTTCAAAGCACTCTTATTATGTATAGACAAACAAAGTTGTCACTTCGTGAAATTTGACGTTTTTGATTCTAAGTATGGATTTCTTTTCTTTTATATCAGACGCCGTTTGTCTTCTTTTTTATTCTTCTATTATCGTTCTAGATACAATGCATTTTTATTTTTCAACACGGTTCTATTGAATCCACGTTCGGGAGCCAATTGACCTTCGAAAAGGAGCAATAAATTATGGTATACCTATACGGAGGAGAGGGGGCTATGTGGAGGAAAATATGAATGTACGCGCAACAACGCCATAAAATAAAATCACTCATTGTCATAGATAGCAATATCGGATCCCTATCGAGCATCAAGTTATACGCTATAAGTATTTTCGATATCATCCAGACTGAAACTAATTGCAAAACATAGGTGATCGGCATGAATATAAGATACCGACGCATATGCGATTTTATCGCATTCGCAGCAGTTATAAGGAAAAATAGAAGAATAGAAATTCAAATAGGTACGACTGTATGTATGTAATATCTATTTACGTATAGGTATATAGTACTTTATAAACCGGAAATTAATTCTAACTGCTGAAGACGAGCTGACGATTGGAAAAACTTCTATCAAAACAACTCCGTCCCAACAACTACTTCCGGTCCTCCTATATACATATTATGTACGTATTCATACCACAATTATCCTCGCAATTTACGGACTCGCTACTATCATGTTATATAACACCCGTATTGTTTCTATACCTATATGTATAGTCGCATTCTTCTCCAATGGTCATCCGATTGCCATTTTTTATTCTTTCATATACATCGTCGTTATTTCGTTAAGAACTGTCAAGTGTTATTATTCTTGTTATCATTATCGTTATTAATATTATCATTATTATTAGCAATTATCCCAGTTATTATACACTCGAATATTCGCGGATTTATATTATACACGATACTCGTAAGATTCAGTATTTTGGCAGAAGTGTTCTCTTTTATATACAGTATGTAGTTGAGTAATTTAGAAAATTGAAATTGTGGGCTTTATATTACCGATCTCCGGAATTCAAATCAGAGCTATTCTTTTTCTCCTTCTTCTTTATTTTTTGTGGACTCGTTTTGAAATCTACAAAATACCAGTGAGTTTTTTTTCATGTCCCCTTGAATTGAAAACAAAAATGTTAATTAGGTATCGTATCAGGTATGGGTATACGTTGTATTTCTTGTTTGTATAATTTTTTTTCAGATTATCTCCACTTTTAGATTCTTTTTATACGTATACCTTATACTGTCAATCCTCTATTTCGCAACGCGATCTATAAGCTATACGTTATTTATTTATTCATGTACGAAGGACGGGCCCCGGCAACGACCTTTCTCCGTTACAGAATCTGTATATAATTAATTAATATAATCGTCAGTGTACCGATTGTTTATTTACACCAAAAATGATCATCTTTGAGGTCACATATGGTCACGATCACGTTTTTTTTTGTTTTTGTTTTTTGTTTTTGTTTCCCCTCCAACTGGTTGATAATTTATTATTTACACGCGTAATTATACCAATATTAATACATGCACAGATATAGTTCAATCACCGATCAGTTAAAGATCTTTTCATGATATTGTGTACCTACATACACAGGTATATATGGAACTAAAACTATAGGAATACGCATAGACCATTTGTTTGATCTAATTTTTTTCTTTTTCTCAAATTTTGAATACTCATTTATTTACTCATGTGATTGGTTTTCTCGTTCAATTTCCCGAAAATTCTCCGGATTATCGATAGTGACTTTATAATTGACATCACAATCACCCCACCACTATTCCAAATTCTGCGTATGATGTATGCAATATTAGTGGAAATGGGGTGTCCCGAAATTTGCCATTTCTTCTTCTTAGGGTGAAAATGTGGCGGAAGGGGGGGGGGGGGGGGGGGGGGGGGTTGATCGTTTCTTTTTTTACTCACAGATGAAAATTCGAACGTTGGGAGGTGAAACTTGGCTGCCGGGCGCAGGTGACTTTTTTTGGAGTAATTAAAAGTTGAAGTTGAAGCATACACAAAGTTGAAGAAGTAAAAAAAAAAAATTACAAATAACTAAATAAAACTGTATTGACGGTAGTACTGGAAATAACAATATGCAGAAAATAAATAATTCGCTAATACCATGTGGATTGGCAGTAAAGGACTGGGCTCGATGCGCTCTAAACCGCGTAGTTTAAATCGCCCCCCTTCGTACCCCCCTCTCCAACTATCGGTCGACGATTACAGTATACGACCCGCAACTCCCCCGACACGCGGTTTCCATATAGGTATATACCATACATTTGTATCTTATCTTGATTAAACGCTTATTGCTTTTTTTTCATCCTTATAATTATATACTTACCTATATACCAAGTACATCACATATATATACGTTATACTAAAAACAGCAAATTATTATACTGCTTCGTTTTCATTTTTTATTGATTTATATACCTGTATACGGATATACAGTGTGTGTGCGTGTGTATAATTATATCGGTGCTATGTATACCTGTATAACTTAAGTATATCTAGCTATGTATATGTTTGGTCAATCAACGTTAAACCTATACATAGCACAAATGTCTAGATGCGGTTATATAAATATTATAGGTATGCTGATCGTGGAGTCGGCTGTAAATAAAAAAGTGTACATTTTATATTCTTCATTATCATTTATCGATTTTATTGATTTTTTTTCTGAACTTTTATTCTAGATCTGTTATCATCTTACACTTGTTTTATACAGGCTCCGATTTTCTACCCCGAACCGCAATTCTTCTTCTTAATATACGTACGATTAACACTTTGTTCACTAGTTTTATTCGTTTTTTTCGTTTTCTTCTATATAATTCACTTATTTGTTCGTAGATACGGTTTCACTTATTCTCGAAAACTTCGGCTCATCATTAGGATTATGTATGAATTTTGAGTAACCGATTAGAAACAAAAAACAAGCAGAAAAAAAAAAAAAATTTCGAAAGAAAATTTATGAGTATAAGGCGAGACCGCCCGGTGTAAGGTGCACCGTTCCACGTGTATTTAAAAAATTGATCCAATAATCGATGCAATTATTGATGCATATATATACAAATATTTAGATATAAATTTTTTTCTTCTCAAGTGTATATGCAAAATGGAATATCGGTTGATTCCTTGACATAAGCTACCGCGGTTAAGGGCCGAACAGTACTGGAGTTCCTCGATCGGTTACGAGCAGTTAAATGTAAAGCATAAGGACATTGTGATATACGCTCTGGCCTCCGGAGACATATACATATACATGCATGTTTATACCTGTATATACCTGTATGAATATGAATATGGAGGGGTTTCAGTCTTTACAGAAATGTCGTGGCTGTATAGTTGAATGATTAAGTCACATTTCGAGCCCCGGTTGGCTGTACGATCTTCCACTGGTGTATACATATATACATACATATACTATATGAAGATTAGTTTTCGTCACATATACACATTAGTCTCAGTTGTACAATGTCGAAATAACCACATATACATCTGTACGTATAAGTATATCGTCGATAATGCCTCTTCTCCTAAAAGCGAAATCACTTTGGCAATCTTATTTTGAAGTTATTCAATACATAGCAATATCGTTGTATATAAATTGATACAAAATACACATACACACGTAGACATTTCACTAAATCTGACATAGCTGATGAGCCTTTTTACTTCATTTTTCTCAAATTGTTTTCCGATACTTCAAAGGAAATGTAAAAAATTATTTACATACATCGATTCGAATGATCTAATTACTTTTTTATGTGCACTATGTAACGGGCTGGTGGAAATTACTTCTACGAATTTCTGGAGAATCTCTCAGAATCAGGGAATTTCGAACCTCGAATAGTTATGCTTAAAAAAATTGTGAGTTTTCCTTATCCATCGCCAATGGACCAGCAACGAAACTGTCTTTTCCTTCGATTAGAGATGAACGTGATGGGAAAAATCACGATGATTGAGGAAGACTTTTTATTACCGCATGAGTTTTTCCGATACATACTTCAATTATTATTTATTCAATGAAATTGGAAAAAATTATAATTTCGATCGGAAAACTATACGCAAACTGATCAAACTTTTCGAAAAAACGTGGAAATTCATGGAATTATCTACATGAAGGTATAGGGGTCGTAGTTTACGAGTAGATTGGTCAAATATTATACCTATATGGTTTGTGAATTTTCCATAATGTGATGAAAAATTGTTTACCTCGACAACGCTATAACAATCACTCATATATCTCCAGTTATACATACATATATGGATATAATATGCATCTACATATTATATAGACAGGTAAGACAGGTGATCATCTGCACAAGCGATCTAGAGACATATATGCGTAAATGCCTACATTCCTACATATCATGCGACGTAATACTTTTGTACATTTTTGTACGCAAAGTGCGAGTTATTGAAAAAAAAAAAATGAAACAATCATTTTTTTCATGAATTTGTAAAATGCTGCATAGAATTGCGGTTAATAGGGGAGACCGGGGCTATAGTTGTTACACTTTTTACTCTTTGATTTTTAGAATTCTTCGGATTCAAAATTTTTTGAATTCATAGATAGGGTATTTCAGATGCATCCTTTGTGCACCTACGGAAAATTCCTGTTCATTCCGAAGCAAGTGTGAATAGCGTTTTTGAATTCCAAAAAAAAAAATTGCGGAGTGTGACAACTTACCCCGGGGCGAGTTGTCCCATAAGTATTCTAAATGGCGAAAACGGGCCAATAATGATTAATGATGAATAATTTTTTCTGCACCTTTGTTTCCTAGTTTTTGTTTTGATATCCGCAACTCGGGATTTCGATGTATATTTTTGAGCAATAATTCTATTCCCCCTTGTGTCTTTTCCTGGAAACCACGAAACAGTCGACCTAGACTCCGAAAACTCCAGAAGACCATGAAAAATTCAACCCAGAGTCCGAAAATCTCGACAAAGTTGACCCAGACTCAGGAAACCATGGAAAAGTCGAAATGGGGCAAATTATCACACGAGAATGCATGTGACAATTTGGCCCAATAATTTTGTGACAACTTGCCCCAACCTGCCATTTTGTTTTAAAATGTTCATATCTTGCTGACGCGGTATTCAAATATCGAAAACATAAATGTATATCAAATGAAAGCGACAAAAATCACGTTTACGATTATCTCATTGCGAAGTATCCCAAGGCAGCCAAGAAAATGAGAAAAAACATATTGCAAGATGGAGAATAATTACTTAGCAGGTCCAATTTCAGTTTTTCAATCGCTGCGAGGTCCCATATGATGCGATATCCAAGTTAACAACATTCATTTGTTTTAAACATTGAACTATAACTTCAATCTATCGCGCTGCTCGTTCAAACATTAGACGGCAATTGTGACAACTAGCCCCGCTCTCCCCTACTTGTCATGATTCTGCCATTCATGGTAATTTTCTCCACATTGGTTACACCCTGGTGAAAATTTGACACAAATCTTTTCGGGAAATCACACATTTTCGTAATTTTTTCCTCCCTCCTCCTCTATCTGTACAAAGTTTTACTTTCTTCTTACCATAAACATTCGTTTATAAAGAATGACAATTTCTGACGACTGCATTTTGACAATTTGGTTTTTTTTCAATACTTTGCTGTGGGAATGTCTTATTAATCATTGTATCCTGTCCAATGAAAATCGAATAGCTCGGCCAATCAGTCGAAATATATAAAAACATCCATACATGTGTAGGTATAGGTACGAATGTAGGAATAGAAACATGTCCGGTTTAAAATTCAGTGATTTCTACAAATTCGTGGGCTATTTTGCGGAAGATCGCTATGTGAAAGGTATCGTTAATTCGTGGTAATATTGCTAAAAAAACGACCGTAAATGGCAGGGTTATGGTCTGCGTTCGTGGAAGGGAGGTCAAAGCACGTTTTGTACATCTACCAATAAATACATGCTAATACATATATATGAATGAAGAATACCGTACTAATGAACCTTGTACTTGAAAAACTTGATTCTCCGACTGCGTCGATTAACACGTGATACACTGTTAGAGATAGCTTGAAATTCGACGTATATAATATGCCAATCAATATTTACAAAAGTTGCAAGACTGCTTGGTGACTTAACACATATTTACTGATTTCTTTTTTGAGTTCCCAGTGCGACTGATTACGAGATTTTTATCTTACCGCCAGGTGATTGAAAATCACAGTATGATATGAAGAAATTTACCAAAATTTATTCCAAAATGTAGTATTCTATTGATGTGAAATACCAAAATTGTCCAGAAATTCGAAGAGGGATCTGTTAAATCTGAGATCTTAGATTTTCATCAGATGAAATCTTCAAAACCTTCTACCCTAATTATCAACAATTGAAATAGTTGAACGTATACACTTGTGAACGTTTTATTTGAAACAGAAATTGTGAACAGCTGTGTACATGATAAGTACATCATTGATAATATAAATACTCCAATGGTCATATCAAGCGCACCTACATCTGTAATCTGGCGCACTAATCAATCGAACACATATTTTCTGTCAATTCGACGTGTGTCACAATTATGATATGGAATTATACATATGTATGTAGCGCATGCCATGTATATCTAGATCGCAATAGTTATCGTTCGTGTACATCGCGCTAACTCGTCACCTGCCTCTCAATCGGCAGCCTGAATCCGGCAAGTACGTCGCCAGCCGATGGGCCAGGGGGGTAAGATGATAGATAGAGGATATGAAAATTGTAGATGAAATGGATACATTTTGTATAGTTTTAACCGTTCATTACAAGAAAACAAATATCCTAATTAAAACATAATCTTCTCGGGTTTCTTGTGAATTTTTCCGCTACTTACACGTACAAACAATAAAACAAACTAGAAATAACCCATACATACTCGGGTATAGCAACACGTAGTGGAAATAACCCACCTATCCTCGAATTGACCGATATGTACTCGGATATACCGTGGTAGACTTGAAATCACCCATACATACTGGGGTACACCGAAACATACTGGAAATCACCCATGAATATCCCGAAAATTACCCATATAACTCGAAATCGCCCTCATACACTTAGAATCACCCATGCCGTTGAATGAATTAAATTTCCGGATTGTAATTAGCAGCGTGATCAGAAAAATCTTCAATTACATTCGAAAATTATTGTAAATCGCTGGCAAAATACGATCAATCACCTTAGAACATAATTGTAACTTAACTGAAATTCGATGCTAAATTTCAATTTTTAATTAGAAAAAAATCCGGAAACTAATCACTTTTAACTTGTAATTGAAAAGAATTCGAATATCTAATTACCTTCAATTTGTAATTAGAAAAATTTTGAATGTAATTTGTAATTAGGAAAAAAAACTCTAAATACAAATTACTTTCAATTTGTAATTAGAAACGAAACTCCAAATACAAATTACGTTTCAGATTGCATCACGCGGGAATTATAAATCGGACAATTCATGACTTAGAATTTGATTAAATTTTTTTGAGTCTTGGGGGAGGGGGGGGGGCCACCCCTCCCTGCCCCCCCTTGGCGGCGCCCTTGGTGAATCGCGTTTTATTGATGTGAGATCACACATAAGTACGGGTTATCGTGGTGATATAACATAATCACACGTTTACATCTTGGATATGGTCCCAATCACACACGTTGTCAGATAAAAAGTTTATTATTTCATTTTATTTATGTTTATTCACTCATTCATTTTTCAATTCCACTCCTGTTCTAATTTGTTTTCATCATACCGATCTCATTGGATTCGCCAGAGCAAAAAAAAAAGAACAATACATTCATCAAAATCTACGCGCATTGATGTATCAAACTTTTTCACGAACAAAATTTGTAGAACAAAAATCATTAAAAATCGCTCGAAAGTCACCCAGTGAGCTTTCAAGGCTTTTGATTGGTCGTGACGTCACTATGTACTGTTCAAGATGGCGTTGTGGTGGAAAAGTGTCAAAGTAATAGGTTTCGTAGGTTCGGTCAGTCGACGTCGTGAATGGCGCGCGTTTCAAATCGCGTTATCAGGTTCTGGTATGCCCGGAATGTAATAATTATTCTTATATTTTTGAATCGCTACTATAATCACCCGTAAAATTGTGTGGAACAGTAATTGAAAAAATAAATGTATGTATATACTAATATGCAGATATCATTGGTATGATGTAGATCTTTACTGCTTGCAAAGTGAATAGTGCAATCGGAAATCAATTATCTCCAAATCGTGTTTGTGTATCAGAGGAATGTCCAATAAATCTGAATCAACGCAGAAAAATAAATACCTATATGTATGAAACATAAGTAATGATAATAATTTATGGATGTATGTATATATACGGATAGATCATCATAAATTATGTTGATTCGCGGCTGATTGTTCACGCTTACGGCAATTTTAATTGATTATCTATTGCGCGCTGATGGCGACCATATACATATATCCGATCCGTCTTTTTCAATATGAAATTATTTATCTACTCATTTTTATAGTTTTTTTTTTTTCTCTTTCTTATCTTCCATATGATTGCGATTTGAACTTCACACATCCAGTATTGTACATTATTTACTATAGACAGAATATAGACGCCTACTTCAATACGATCCGTCGGAAAAAATGTTGAGAATCATGATTTTGTCCAAGTTTGAAGCTTCAAAAGTTTGAATATCTATCAATATTTCAAATTTCTGTCATTCTTTTGAAATGACTAACTGTTCTTGCTTCGCTATTTTCAGTAGATGAAACTAAATAATTTTCTATAATAATTTAATTCTCACTAATCTTTCGCGAACCAATTGTTGTACCAGCTTGCTGACTCTTATAATCGAAATGCAAGTGCGTAATCATCGAATGTACGAATGACACACACTGATAATTCAGTATCGCGGTTTATGTTCCCAACAATTTCGAACGCCGAAAGTGTGCCTGCAGTTCGCAGTCTCGTTTTCCTTTTTCTTTTTTGTTTCTGGAGATAGTAGCTTCTGCCGTACTTTTTTATTTCTAAAAACTTGAAAGATTCTAGATTTGACATACGTATACATATATATTGAGTGATCGATGTAGTACAAAAAGGCATATAGCTAATATGAACGCAGAGCAAGAGAAATGGAGCGATAAATTCCGTGTTTCTTATTATGCCTATAGGTATAGGCACCTGTGTCCTTTCGTCCTTCGATTATATGCGGTAGACATAAAACTCCATACCGTGGCAAACCGCCTTGGAGTTACAGGTTGGTGTTTTATTACTGCGCGGCTGCTGCTCTGTACCGTAAAACTAGACGTATTTAGATTTGAATGCGCAACGAAGCGCACTAATGGTAGGATATGATCGACAATATTGCATACAGGTAGGTATGCAGAAAATGAGAAAACCCGTTTTTCATTCTGCAGCTATTCATTAAAAAACCCTGAAGTAAGTGATTCTATGGATTTCTACGAATCTTCACGGGAAACTGTTGGCGCCATTTTCGTACATATTCCCAAAAAGGTCGCAGCTTTTCCTACTCTCATCGGCACTAAATTAACGATTTTTTAATGATAAACTACTAATCCGACAAATTATAAATTTCTTCATCACAATTACCACAACACGTTCGTATTTCCATAAAAATCTTAAGATATTCGTATAGCAGTTCGAATGTCGAATAAGTAGTAAATGCATCACACAATATATAATGTACTACGAAATCTGAAATCATAGAGGATATAAAATTGAAATATGTAAATTTTTACGATTTGCTCTGATCGTGAAAAGCGCGAGCGGGAATCCCACAGTACCTACCTATACGCGTTGATATTACGATTATCATCTCTTATCCTTTGTTGCGATCATGGAGCGGGCAATTCATTTTCTTTATGTAATATGTCATAACATACTATGTGCATTCTGGCTATTATAAATATTATATCCCTAGTGTAAAAAATGTCTATCGCTTAGAAAATTTTTATAAATTTCACGGAAAATTCGGAATTTATGGACTGTCCGAAAAATCTACTGCAGAACACAGGATTTATGTGGTTCTATGTAACAATTATCCGGCACTCCGGAGTATTCCGATGTATAAGGCAATAAGGGCGAATATTTATCGTCATTATTAAATTCAAATGTATACATGTATATATGTATGCAATATGCATGTATAGGTATATAACCCGAATACGGCAATCGCCCTTGACCGGTTCGATTGAACATCTGCACTTCCTTCCGGTAGCGCAATATCGCATGAGACCTATAGTTCCATATTCGTTTGACGACCAACCGGTTGACCTCAGAGATTTCAACTTGCGGACCTCGGAACCTGCGGTCATTGTACATACATACATACATAGATACATACATACATAGGCATACATAGGCATACATAGGCATGGTAGTTAGGTCAGGTTAGTATATCTATCGCCTTGAATTCAGGCGCACGGTACGCGTATATACATAACAGAAGTCAAGAAACGCTTTTCATTGCCGGTTGATAGCACACATACAATATTTCTACATGTATATGTATGAATATACGTATAATACATACACCAAAATGCAATGGCTGATTGCATCGTTACTGCACGGGTTCCATCGTTCTATGTACGTATGTGTATCGAGATATGTAGAACCGGTCGTCAGGAACGTTCATTGATTAGAATATGCGTGTATTGAACGCAAGGGGTATACCTACTGGAAAGTGGAATATGACCATACTATATAGTATAGAGTAAACACGGAATATGGGACAGTGAAAACGAGTTAAGCAATTTAATGAGGCAGTCGCACGTTCGAATTTCAAATGGAACTTCCCGCGCGATCAAATTCAAATTCGAATACAAGCGTCAGTTATACAACCGCGCCTAATTGTCCGCGACTTATAATTGCTTTTTATTTTACAACTACGAGTAGATTGGTCCGAGTGACATATATACGTAGACGTGGACTTCTCTCTGAAATTATATTCCCAGTTGACACATTGTTTCCATCACGTACTTCTCTCGGTCCAAGTCGCCAATATGTGACGCAATTATGCGCATGTAATGAATTTACACCGTATACAAGAAGTCATCTACTCGTCAGCGATATAATTTTCGCACATCATTAATTACGAGATTCTTATACACATGGGTATATTTTTTCACATTGTCTTTCCTGTCAACGTTTTCTCAATAATATTTTCCTCTTTTTTTTTAAACTTAATTCTTACCTCCATATTGGATTCATTGTATGCAATTTTATACGAATACGTAAAATATTCCGCACTAACGATAAGTCACATCAGCGGGGCTGTAATTACAAGATGAAAAATTATCATCTAACAAGATCGCACATACCTATATCTATCTGTATTCACATCGGTAGGTATACACTTAGGGTGATGGTAATTATAAGTATGGAATTCCATGTCTCGTTAGAAAATGTTACCTAATATCCCTGTAGCTCTTTCTATAGGACACGTGTATAGCTCCAGGCGGAAGTTTGAAAACGCTAATGAGAATCGCGAATTATCTGGTATATACAAATACGTATATTCTATTTGGGATACAAACTGACAAGCGTAAGTTTGGAACACACTTTTTACAATTTTTTATTCATTTATTTATTCATTAATTTTCTTAGCTTCTTTCATGTGGTACAAAGAACTCGTCGTACATTTTGCTTCTTTTTCTTCATCTTTCAAATCATATAGTGTCGAATCATGGTGCCAATGCTCTCGATATTCAGTGCCGGATTTAGGCATTAGGCTGAGTAGGCGGCAGCCTATGGGCCCCCACCACTTGAGGCCCCCACCAACTTGAACTTATGGGGGATTTTGAAAAAAAAGAGGTCATAGACCATGGTATTTGGAGTTTGACGGAGGCTTTTTTTCCCTACGTACTTTCGTCTATCGAACACATCCCTCGCAGGATTTTCGAAGATCATTCAGTCGGGACAGCCCGTCCAAGTTTTTTATAAAATGAGATTCGGGACAAATTTTCAGCGTGAAGGAGTGAGATCGTTAAAAAAAACTCCGCGAACACAAACTGCTAGTCTTTTAATGTACTTGCGAAAAGAAAATACGGCAATATCGCGCAGAGTCACGCGGGGATAAAATAACCATCATATTTTCATTCCCTTGAAATTAACCATTTTTTATTTCAATAATTCGAATGTATAACGATTTCTCGAATAATAACGGCCTTTTGAGCCTGATCCGAACGTGGTCCGATGCGATCCTCGATTTTTTTTACATGATTCTCATTCCAGATTTATTCATTTTTCGTTGGTATTTTCGTATAATTCAGCTGGTAACCAATAAAAGAGCTTCGATGTTGATGAAAATAACTGGGCTTTATTAACACCGAAGCTTTTCGATTTGTTACCAGCTGAATTATACGAAAACACCAACGAAAAATGAATAAATCTGAAATGTGAATCATGTAAAAAAAATCAAGGATCGGATCGGACGACGTTCGGATCAGGCTGGTGAACACATCCTCGAAAAATTAATGAATCTGAACGAAATTGATCTAATAGAGATCCAAGATCGGATCGGACCATGTTCGGATTAGGCTCAAGAGTTGCGTGGTTATTCGAGCAATCGTTATACATTCGAGTTATTAAACGGAAAAATTGCACATTTTCAGGAGACAAAAATAGAGTCGTTATTTTCTCCCCGCGTGATTTTGCGATATTGCCGTATTTTCTGTTCGAAAGTATAAGTAACAAGACTAGCAGTTTTCATTCTTCAAATTTTTTCACGGATTCTCAATCCTTCTGCATAACAAATTGCCTGAATTGATCATTTCATGAAAAACTTTGACTGGCTGTCCAAAAAATCCTGCGAGAGTTGTTTTCGATAGATAAAAGTACGCAGGGAAAAAAGATGCAGTCAAATTCCAAATAACATGGTCTACGAGCTGTCGTTTTTTTTTTTTTTTTTTTTTTTTCTTGTAAATCCCCCTCATACGTATTGACTGACCGATCAAGTATTGAAAATTGAAGAGAAAAAATTTTCGAAGGTTGACAAAACGTTATGGAGGAAACACGCAGGCATTACAAATATTTCGAACTTTCAGCTGGAAACAACCTTATTTCGAAGCTTTTTCAATTGGGCCTCCACCACCTTTCCGCCTACAGGCCCCCACACACTTAAATTCGGCGCTGTCGATATTTCCTGTACACATATATATATGGGGAGGTCCACGCGGAATCGAACAACGTTCAGCCTTTGCATCTCCGATTTTTGTTTAATTCTTCATGTTATAGTACCCATTGAAAAAGACCTTCATGATTTATTTCAATTTTTTTCGACCAGCCGTATTCGAAATATCGATTTTTGACAAAAATCGCTCTTCGTTTTCAAATGTCCGTAACTCCGCCAAAAATGGGCCAATCGGGACGGTCTTTTTTTTAATTCACGTTTTTGAACACACTTTTGGAATATGAAACGAAAAAAATTTTCAAATCTGTGTATCTATAAGATTTTCAAATTTTGAGATTAAAATGTTGATGTTGTAAAATGTTGTCGAAAAACACGTAGCGATCGAATGGCTTGAAAATTTTTTCAAAAAAACTGTGACTTATCCCCCAAATTTTAAGCCTAGTCCCATGATAGGTAAATGATGGGATCCATTTTTTTCGAATTTTAAAAATTTCATGTTCAGTGAAAAAAATGGTTTTTTTTTTTTAATTTTTGTATTTAAACTCACTTTTGGGGGGAAAACGCGGTTTGAAATTTTCTAAATCGAATTTCCACAAGATTTTCGAGCATGCATCGTTAGAATTTATGTTTTTTGGAATTTTTAAATTTTTTGTTCCACTTATTTAGGTCAAAAATGTCTAAAATCATAATATTTCACATCAAAGCTACTTTCGAGGATTATATGACACGTGTCACGTGTCACGTGTCATATGCATGCTCGAAAATCTTGTGGAAATTCGATTTAGAAGATTTCACACCGTTTTTCCCCCCAAAAGTGAGTTTAAATACAAAAATTAAAAAAAAAAAACATTTTTTTCACTGAACATGAAATTTTTTAAATTCGAAAAAAATGGATCCCATCATTTACCCATCATGGGACTAGGCTCAAAATTTGGGGGATAAGTGACAGTTTTTTTGAAAAAATTTTCAAGAAAATCGTTCAAAGCTACTTTCGAGGATTATATGACACGTGTCACGTGTCACGTGTCATATGCATGCTCGAAAATCTTGTGGAAATTCGATTTAGAAGATTTCACACCGTTTTTCCCCCCAAAAGTGAGTTTAAATACAAAAATTAAAAAAAAAAAACATTTTTTTCACTGAACATGAAATTTTTTAAATTCGAAAAAAAATGGATCCCATCATTTACCCATCATGGGACTAGGCTCAAAATTTGGGGGATAAGTGACAGTTTTTTTGAAAAAATTTTCAAGAAAATCGTTCGCTACGTGTTTTTCGAAAATCAACATTTTAAACTCAAAATTTGAAAATCTTATAGAAATACAGATTAGAACATTTTTTTCGTTTCATATTCCAAAAGTGTGTTCAAAAACGTAAATTTCAAAAAAAAAACCGTCCCGATTGGCCCATTTTTGGCGGAGTTACGGACATTTGAAAAAAAAGAGCGATTTTTGTCAAAAATCGATATTTCGAAAACGGCTGGGCGAAAAAAATTGAAATAAATCATGAAGGACTTTTTCAATGGTATAATGAAAAATTAAAAAAAAATCGGAGATGAAAGAAGCGATTTGAACACCTAGCGATTCCGATCTTCGGTATATATTCGAGGTAAATACATAAATCATAAATCGTAGTTCATATAACTTATACACTATACTGATAAGCAAGGAATTTACGTAGACGCGTTTAATCCTCTTATTACACTACGTGGTTATCAACTCTCTGTGGATTAGTTGTAAGATAAAAGTACTTACGCCGAGTTAGGTATGTACAAAGAGTGGATTGCACGTTGAACTGCATATATCAATAAATTTAAGCCCTAAATCTCATGCGCTTTGTGGATAATTGACAACCTTCGAGGTATGTAGGTACAATTCATCATTTATATCCCACATACAGTATATACCTACACACAGTTAAGAAGTTAATTTGCGTGTTACATTTTCGGTATATTAAAAGTACTATTGAAAAGGGTTTTCTTTTCGGCAAATTGTGTGTATAATACTAAATAAAATATATGTATACGTAAACCAGAAATATGAGTATTGAATTACTGAAGTAAAAAAATATGGAAATGAATAATATGGAAATCGTATTTATCGTGATCACAGACGAGAGCAATGCGATTTAATGACTGCAACAAGATTGATTGTGAGTGCAAAGACTATGACATACCTATGTATGTTTGTACGTATATTGAATTCTTCGCCTTTTGCAACGCGGCCAGAGTAACAGCTCGCGAACGGACGACTATCCACAAGCAGCTAAGTCACAACTATAAGTCGATATATTAAAAGAAATTCGTAAAAGGTATGTAGATACACACACCAGCGATACAGAAATTCAAAACTTGTTACTACTTATTGGCTAGCATTACTTTATCTCGACACAGACATTTTTCCTTTTTTTTGTGGGGGGGCATTTTTTGTAAACCGGTTCTGGCCAACAACTGACGATTCTTCTATTATGTCAGCGCTATATTTGAAAAATCCTTTCCTAACTGAGTACGCAGAATTTACTATTCTATATCAGCAACTCCGTTTACAATTCGGGATATTCGTATTTTACATACAATTATTATGTAGCTTTCAGTTTTTTTTCCTTTTTTACAATTTTCTTTTGTTTTCGCTTCTTTTTCTTCTTCCTGAATGCCAAAGGACTGAGGTGATACTTTGTACCACGAGGAGCTGGTTTGCAAAAGTCTGACTAATTAGCTATATATGAATAGGTATATAGGTATAGTTATATCTAGACCGTTGTAGTTATTATATCGGTTTTTACGGTCTAGCAAGTTGTATACGTCATAAATACATATATATATATATACATATATATATGTATAGGTACACATCTGTAGAATTCGTCTGTGTTAGCTTTCTGCTCACATACTTCGTCCTGTTAAAAACCAGAAATCGGTTGCGACCGCGACGAGCAGACCCATAAAGATGAATAAACAGACATATATATGTGCAATTCCACGTCAGGCGGGCCACTTTTTTGGGTCGTAATCACCGATTTTGATCTCCATCGAGGATTTTGTACTACTCATGGATGTAAGTCTCTGGGCCGAACCAAAAGCCAATATGCGACTCTGTTGTCTTCCTAGCGGAGGTTGAAAAAGGCCGTTTTTGCGCGCCAACTTCTCTTCGGCGGCTGATATCTCAGTTGTTTTTGGAGCAAAGTACCAAAGTATATAGTGATTCTTGTAGCTATTTTCACACGCTTTCCGGTGATTATACTGACATCGCTCCCAAACCAAAATTTGGCAGTCAAAAACGGATTCAAAATAAAATTTTCATTTTTCAAAAAGTTCGCCCATTTTGAAAATTCTGTTTTTTGTCTCTAAAAAAGGTTCAAGGTATCCCCTACACGTACCCGAAGTGGCAAAGTGGGCCGTTCTTTCGTTGGTTTTTTATCTGATTTTTTTTGGATATAATCTGAATTATTCTAATAAAAAAATTTTTTCGTCACGCATTTCAATTTTTTGAAACAGTTTCTCCGCATGACGAGCTCGTTTCTGGTAATTGGAAAATGTTCGGGACGAAATTGACAAAAAAAAGGAAAAAAATTGAAAAAACCTGAAAAAAATGGTGGAAAAATCGACTAAACCTTGGATAAAAAAACATCGGAAAAGAGGCCCACTTTGCCACTTCGGGTACATGTAGGGGATACTTCGAACCATTTTTAGAGACAAAAAACAGAATTTTCAAAATGGGCGAACTTTTTGAAAAATGAAAATTTTATTTTGAATCCGTTTTTGACTGCCAAATTTTGGTTTGGGAGCGATGTCAGTATAATCACCGGAAAGCGTGTGAAAATAGCTACAAGAATCACTATATACTTTGGTACTTTGCTCCAAAAACAACTGAGATATCAGCCGCCGAAGAGAAGTTGGCGCGCAAAAACGGCATTTTTCAACCTCCGCTAGGAAGACAACAGAGTCGCATATTGGCTTTTGGTTCGGCCCAGAGACTTACATCCATGAGTAGTACAAAATCCTCGATGGAGATCAAAATCGGTGATTACGACCCAAAAAAGTGGCCCGCCTGACGTGGAATTGCACATATGTAGGTTTATGTATCATGACTTTTGAAAAATATGTACAATAACAGCCATTGGTGTAAATAGCAAATTATATTTCCGCGACGCTTCAATTAGCTGGAACCGATCCGATGCTCCAAAGTGTACTTACGTACTTTTCATTCTGTTACAATTGATCTCGATAATATTATAATCAACGATCCGGTTTCTCGACCATATTCGGGATTGTCGTGCACAGGCAATGATACATGTTATACATAGTGTGTTCACATAATTTATTATCATTATGGGAACAGACAATGATACAGATGTACTGCATCGTTTTCCATAGAATTATATTATCAATATTAATGGTAGTTTACAAGTATTCTATTAGCGGCAATCACCTTTACCTAAAACTTATATATCTCCGCGATGTATAAAGATTTTATCTGAATCAAAAAGGAAAGAGGCAGAGAGGGAGAGATAGAGAGCAGAAAAAAATGGAAAAGATAATATACAGAAATGAGATAAAAAATGACAAACTTTTCAGATCATATCGACCATTGTATTATCTAGTTGTGAAGAATGCGTCAACTATCACTGCAACGATATCAGTTTGTTAGCTAGAAGCTGATGACTTTTCGATATTGAACAAACAATCATCGGTATCACTGAATCACACTGATTGCTCGATTACTTCGGTTTTTATCACTTTTTTTTTTAAGTAATATTCCATTTCCTGAGGATGTGTACACTTATCTACTACTGGGTACTCAGACTTTTACTGATTGGTAAAGAAAAGTACACGTTTGTATAGGTATACTTCGATTTCTATCAGCAAATTATTTTTCAGTTTTATTTTTTAAGATGAAAAAATACCAGCTGAAACAACGGCGTTGGGAAAGTGGTTTTTTGGTTGTTCAGGATTTGTGTTTTCCAATTGTGCCAAAAAACCGATGATCGAGCAACTCTACATACCGCTTACAGCGAAAAGTAACAATCGGAGAATAATTTTGTTTCTGTCAGTAACGCAAACTTCAAACTTCCGAAGAAATAAAAGGGCAATTCGGCCCATCTTGCCTTAGGATTCAAAAGTTTTTTTTGAGTATTTTTTTCTAGCTTTAGCAAAGGCGAAAAAAAGAATTTGAATAAAAAACAATTCATTCAGGAATCTCAAATTTAGTGTTTCAATGAACATTATCTATTACAGTTGATGAAGAATGTTGCAAATATGAATTTTCCAGATGGTTTGATTAAAAATAGACATTCTTTCGTCCCATTCAGGAATGAGAGACCACGATTCTATCAATTGTGCGTCAATTACGAATTTGCGAAGAAAAAAATGTTGCTCGCGGTATAGTTGGTTTGTTAGTGCGTTATGTACTGTCGCAACGTTTTAACGATCAACGAACAAGATCTGACACAGATTTTGTACTCTCATTACTATTCATGAACATTCACTGCAAACGCGGGGGTATATATATATATATATATATATAGGTATGTATATATGTATATATATGTATATAAATATATAATATTACATGGTGCCTACCTGCAGAAGCAAAAACGCGCGTGTATCTATAGGTATACATATGTATATATGGTATGTTCGCTTAAAAAGAATTATGTAACTAGCCAATACGTATATGGACATCATGAATGTACACCATATTCGCAGCAGTTTAAAAGGCGAAGATGTGTTAGTAGGTGGATGGGAGTCTATTGTTTATTATTCGAATAATTACCTCTTGAACAATACATCCTGCCGCATGCAATGCTTTATGACGAGCGGACTCTGACTTGAGTGTGATGTGTTTTCTTGATTTTTTGTTTTTCTTTACTTGAATACTTTTCCTCGATTTTTGCCTGACGTCTGACGTATAGCTGTTATTTTACCATACGCCAAATTGCAACTGAATATATTAATGTTGAAATTAATAATATAGGCGTACATTTCAACATCATTATCTTATTTTTAATGTATTACAGATTTTCATGGGTGTGTCGGTACGATATAATCGATGATTGACTTTGGCATCGTTGACACTCATAGATTGTGCGCTTATCCCCAGCGACGAGATGATCTTATGTTCTTTTATGGTACAATCTTATCTATCAAAGCCTTGACTTCGATTTTTATAAGCACGGGTGATTATCAATTATTACTCTTATTTTTCCTTGGTATAGTGAAGGGCTAGATTCCCTGAATCTCACAGGTACACACAGGAAGTTATGCGTCTTCAAAAAATTCCTGGTGAAAAAATCTATTCTATCGAATTCTAATGGATCCTGGGGATATTTCGATGTTCTTCATGAGAATAATTGTGTGGATTTATCATTCGAGATCGTTATTTTCGTGGATAAAATTAGAGGAAACTGCAACTCCTCATAAAAAGCCAGGAACAGTTGCGATTACTGTACAAAAATTGTAGGCATATTTGCACAAGAAATGTAGTATTTCATAGTTCGAGAGATTAACATGGGGCTGAAGGTCAGTTCACTTGCAGTCGGTGTATATATCTACGGTATTTTGCATACATTTAGCTAAGGATCCATTTTCAGCAATATTTTCCAGTTGATTATGGAATAATATGGAAGCTTCTGATACTTACCACACTAATATATGTATAGGATATCACTTTTTCCGATAATCATAGAGACCAGGTGATTTGACAATCGATTAGTGAACAATAATTCATATTGGCAGTGAATAATTACGCGATATCTTATTACACATGAGAAATTCATGCACTATGGGTGTATAAAATTGTACAGTTCTATCGGTACACAGGTATGTGTGTATACCTGATATATGTATACGAGTGAAGAAAATGGGTAGGTAATCATGCATTTCATTATCGAGTTTAGAGTCGATAAGTTTACTTGAATCGTTTTTCCGTCAGAGTAATATACTTCTATACGTAACAGCTGGCAATAAAGTTGTTATTTCTCACAAAAAAAATGTCACGTATTCGCAACTATTTTCGTTTCAAATAGATATGATTACTTAATTAATAGATCACGTAAATTTCCCACTGACGGAAAAAAGAATTCCAGCACAATCACCAATCCGTCACGATCATCATATATCGCCTATCAATATTCTTTTACCACTGTACTAGTGGTTCCATGCAGTCTCAATCGATAGGTATAGGTATATAGTATCTCAGAGATGCAGTTTCGAAAAAAAGCTGTATTTCGTAATTAAAACTGAAGATTCAATCAGTTGAAAGCTGCTTTTCTGAACGATTTTCTTCCAGACTGCTTTTTTGAAATAATTTATTTCAAACCTCTTTTCTGAGATACTTCGATTTCAATTATATATCTCCGAGATACTGCCTTATCTGAACTATTTCCCTGATTGTGAGATACTTCCTTTCGAAAGGAAGACTTCGAAGATCGAATTATATCGAGACCCCAAAATACTTTTGAAGATCTCGACAATTCACGATATTATTTACCGCGGTAGGTATTCACCCTCGTTTTCAAATCGAACCAATAAGCCGTACATATCAGCTATAATAAATAACTTGAAGAATCGACAATGTACTTCACACGATACTGAACTGTTTGATTCTTTATATACATGCGCCTATTGCAGTGCATGATAATGTAGACGCCTGTATACACTAATATGCAGCTTGTAACGGATAAATATATGAATCTATATATTTTGCTCGATATACATACATACATGTAAGATACGTACATGAATTTGAATACTGCGATATTCGGTGGATAGACGTGTTTTGCATACCTTATAACGATTGCGCGGAGCTGACCGTCAACTGTGTGCACTTGTGATAATGATCGCAGACTACCGCACTACAGCGCATAGCCAAGATCAGTATATTGCATACTACGCTTATTCGCCTTACTATTCACAGTCGTAGTGCGATTTAGGATCGTATTCAGTAGTGGCTATTAAATAATGGTCATTTTTAGCAGCAATAACCATCTTCAACGGTCCAACAGTGCCTGATAGCGACTTTATATAGGACGTGCTATTAAGCTTGGTTAAATCTTATACATAGCCAAAGGTAACCTCGAGCTAATTTTATAACTGCCCATACAATAATATAAGGGCCCCTGGTTCTTATAATCATACAAATTGCTTCCGAATTCAAAACTCGTGACAATGATAGATCGTATGAAAAAAGTATAAATAGATACGCGTATGTATACATAGGAAAGTGAGATTCTTCAGGTAAACTACTTTCTGAGTTTTACCAATAATTGAGAATCAATGGTGACAATTGATAGAATGAATACAATAATTCTTACTGGGGATATTATCACGGAAAAAAAATTATTGTTGGATTTACAAGAGTCAGCAGCAACATAGGGGACAAGCGAACTTTTTTGTAAGAATGACAGAAACTCTGGTACGAATCACTGGTTTGCTTGTTAAAGTTACAATCGCGGTTGTATCCAATACCGAGAATTCCTATCATTTTTACAAAAAAGTTCGCTAGTCCCCGACTCTTGTAAATCCAACAACATTTTTTTTCCGTGTATACCTTTGTGTATCATTAATCTGGTGTTTTCAAAACTTGTATTTTCATTTATTTTACATCTATGGTACCAATCAACGATCATTTAGCTGATTAGCAGTAGTAAAATGTGTAATGTGTAAACAATATTGTTGATATGGAATTCCATAGAATTTGAAACGCGCGCCATGAGCGACGTCACTTTACAGTAAACGTAACCTACTCGCTTAACTTTTGATACTATCCTATAAATAGTCATGTGTATATAGTGACGTCACGGCCAATCAGTAACGTTGAAAGCTCACGTGACCTGCTACATACCAGCTATAGCGAGTTTAGGTGATTTTGCATTTCGAATTTTGACTTGCAAACTATAGCGTTGTAATACTATGAATTGATTTCAAGTGATCTGATGTTCGAAGAGGACAAAAAATTTCCAAATTTTTTGTTTGTTTTTGTTTTCATTTTGCTGGGAACCCCAATTACTAAGGCGGCTACGGTCAGTTCGAAGACTTAATATTGGAAATCCGAGTATTATTAATAGAATTCCGGGTGTCGAAACACATTGAAACACGGAAATGACGATATACCGATGTATATGTAGGTACTCCATAGAAAGAACCTAATGAGTACTTATTGGTTGTTCTAAATACAACTATAGTGAGCGTTAAAATACTTCCGCCATTCTCTGCGGAGGCATTATTCAAAATTGAAGGTCTAGAAGAGTCTGCGGATGAAGGATAAAGCCCGTCCGAGATAATCGTAATAATGTTGATTGATGGCTGGCGCAGTTTGCGGATGTATATATACCTATATATGTATAATCCACATCGCACAAACAGCACAAAGATTAATTATAAATATACACGTAGTCCCTAGCTGTTATGGATCAGACGGAAATACAGAGACAGAGACAGAGACTCTTGTGGAATTCGGAAATTCAATGAAATTTACCTCAATCTAAATTATTTTGTAATCAATCTCAATCCTAATTAATACACGTTCCATATTCGAACTGCTAATATTTCACAGATTCTCATTTCAAATACTTTCTCATAGAATCCCCTACAGACAAAATCTACCCTTATACATAGATATATGCGGATATATATCCACTCCGGATCTAGAGATACTCAAGATTGCAAGTATATATAGTTAATTAATATGCAAAGCGGCGTTAACATGACTTCTCTAACCTTGACTGTCCTGTGAATAAAAATTCTTCAACTATTATAGATATATCTACGTATAAAAGTAAAACTGACACTGACCCAGTTGAGATTATTATATACCTATTTACATTATTGCTTAACAAACTTGACTATCAATAATAATGATAATCATCACAATTATTATGTTTTCTTCAAATCAATGTAGCGGTTTTAGATACATACATATATATTGATTATAAATCGGTACTTATATATGTATAAAAATTATTTTATTCATTGGCCGAAACCGAAACGATTTCACCTACATATTTATATTATTGATCATGAGACAGTTGGGTTTTTGTTCAATGACTCGACCGATGTTCTGAACTGTTGAAAGCAGTGACCTCAAACTCCCCAAAGTTTCGCTTATTGGTTAGCATCGTGTTAAAATAAGGTAAATCGAGCACCTGATCGATGCTGTGATGTGCAGCGCGTGTGTAGATTGGGTTGCATACCTCCAGGCGAAACACAGTTGATTTCGACGTTTTTATGTTATTAATATGATTATTGTTAGATGCAATGCGTAATACAAGGTTTATATATAAAATAAGGTATCTGCGATTGACACTGGTATCAATATGCAACGGAAGATTAGCAGCTGTGTGCATCTAATTCTTAATCTGTACGTCCTGCATGGCGTAGTATCAACAAATATTAAATACTCAACAGCGTGAGAATTGACACGGTGGCCAAGGATAATGCCGCGAGAAAAAGAAACAAAGAGAGAGAGAGAGAGAGAGAGGAAGAATTGAACAAGCGATGAAAAAGCGGGGCAAGAAACTGGCAAGGCTAAATCATGTATAAATGTAGGTATACATCACATGGATGGATGAAGGATATCACAATAAGAGGTCAGGTTTATAAAAAATATCCCGACATATTTGGCGAGGACAACCTTACGGTATAATAGGCATACCCATAGTATGTGATAATACAATGAGCTAGCTATCTATGTATATCTGCATTGTCACCATAGTCGTGATTTATAGTAAACAATAGAGTTCAATTACCTTGCTCATTCATAATACAGCCGTCAGTATGTCATACACTATATACAGTATATGAGGGTTTCTTCGTCAAACGGGCCACCCATTTGATTCAATGTCTCCGAATATTCCGTAAAAATTTCTACACGTTTCTGAGGATGAGAAAATATTTTAGGAATTTTTTCAGATTTTTTGGTCAAAAAAATTTTGGATATTCCAAAAATCATTTTATTCAATCATTTTGGCGTAGCGTGATAAATAAGCGCAGGAGAGAAAAATTGTTGGAAAGAAAGGCTATTGCCGGATTAGAATAGTGATTTGGCCCACAAAACCTTTTGGGCTATTTATGATTCTAATATGTCGGTACATTAAAAAAAAAGTGCTCGACACGAATTTTTACCCCCTCCCCCCTCCCGATGCATTTACAACCCTCAAAACTCAATTTTTTTTCTTTATTTCATAACTCATCGCCAAGTCGACGAATCCTTATGAAAAAAATACAGTGTATAGTGAAAGTAGAGTTCTTTCAACTCAAATTTTTTCAGATTTTTTCCATCACCCCTCCCCCTTCAAAAAATTTTTTGAACTATTCAAAAATTTTTTTCTCGACAACTAGGACAGAGGCACTCGTTAAATTCACACATTTAGTTTGCGTTGATTCAAAAAATACGCTGTATTTTTTTCAAATTTTACAAATTGGTGGAACACACTGAAAATCACGAAAAACCGTTATTTTCGTCGTTCCCGGCTGTTGACATGTACTTTGTTCTAATTTGCAAAACGAAGAACAATTTTTTCAATTGAAAAAACATTGACTCTAATACTTCCTACCTAATATGATACTTACGCGATGCATATACGGGGCATTCCACGTCAGGCGGGCCACTTTTTCAGTTGTATTTTTTGAATTTCATGAAAATTTTTTGCTGTCTTCAGAAGATCCAAAAAACATGTTCCGGACAGTTTTCAACGTCAAAACTCCAAATTTCACAAAGCTACGCTTCATTCTCGGAATCGGCGATTTTCCACGTTTTTTGTTTTTAAATAATTCTGTCGCATTGGAACGGGAGTGAAAAAATCGGTGGATACATGTATTCTCAAGGATTTTTTCCGTACTTTCGTTAAAAAACATTGGCTTCATTCCAAACAAAGCGCAACATCGTGAAAACGCGGTTTCAAAATTTCAATCACACTTTTTTCAAAAATCGATCTGATTTAAAAATTTGGAAAATTCCTAAAAAAACGTCCAATTCCTTCAAGTTTATTCCCCTGAATGGGAATTATGAGTTTCGCATGGGTTCTATGTGAAAATCTCGTTTTTATTCCACTCCGTCATGAAAAGTCACCGGACCCTTATTCGATTGAACTCCGGAAACCTATTTTCCTTCGAAAAAATGTCATCTAGGACGGTTATTATTATCGAGAATTCTATCTATCTATAGAATTTTTCAAGATTTTAAAATCGGACCGATTTTTGAAAAAAGTGTGATTGAAATTTTGAAACCGCGTTTTCACGATGTTGCGCTTTGTTTGGAATGAAGCCGATATTTTTAAACGAAAGTACGGAAAAAATCCTTGAGAATACATGTATCCATCGATTTTTTTACTCCCGTTCCACTGCAACAGAATGATTTAAAAACAAAAAACTTGGAAAATCGCCGATTCCGAAAAATAAAGCGTAGCTTTCTGAAATTTTGAGTTTTGACGTTGAAAACTGTTCAGAATATGTTTTTTTGGACCTTCTGAAGACAGCAAAAAATTTTCATGAAATTCAAAAAATACAACTGAAAAAGTGGCCCGCCTGACGTGGAATGCCCCGTATATGCATCGCGTAAGTATCATATTAGGTAGGAAGTATTAGAGTCAATGTTTTTTCAATTGAAAAAATTGTTCTTCGTTTTGCAAATTAGAACAAAGTACATGTCAACAGCCGGGAACGACGAAAATAACGGTTTTTCGTGATTTTCAGTGTGTTCCACCAATTTGTAAAATTTGAAAAAATACAGCGTATTTTTTGAATCAACGCAAACTAAATGTGTGAATTTAACGAGTGCCTCTGTCCTAGTTGTCGAGAAAAAAATTTTTGAATAGTTCAAGAATTTTTTTGAAGGGGGAGGGGTGATGAAAAAAATCTGAAAAAATTCGGGTCGAAAGAACTCTACTTCCACTATACACTGTATTTTCCTCATAGGGATTCGTCGACTTGGCGATGAGTTATGAAATCAGGCCAAAAAATTGGGTTTTCGGGGGTTGTAAATGCATCAGGAGGGGGTCAAAATTCGTGTCGTGCACTTTTTTTTCACTGTACCGACATAATAAAATCATAAATAGCCCAAAAGGTTTCGTGGGCCAAATCACCATTCTTATCCGGCAATAGCCTTTGTATGTCTTTTTCTCAGCTTTTCGGTAGGATTTAAAAAATCAACTTTCTGACCTATTTAAACCCTCTTTTTCCAGAAAAACGTTTGAAAATGTGCTTTTTCCAAATTTAGACCGTTTTTTTTTTCTTGTAAAAAATGTCGAAGAAGGGTATTCATAACAGCGTTTTGGAAAAAAAAATTTGGAGTGGAGACTTGAATGATCTCCGAGAAAAAAATTATTGAATAAATGTTATTGAATTCCAAAAATTCATAAGAACTACCTATTTAGTCATTTTTTTCTGGGAGAGCATTCATGTCTCCACTCCAAACTTTTTTTCCAAAACATTTTTTTCAAGAAGAAAAAAAACTGTCCAAATTTGGAAAAAGCACATTTCCAAGCAGTTTTTTGGAAAAAGAGGGTTCGAATACGTCGGAATTTTGATTTTTTAAATCCTACCGGAAAGCTGCGAAAAAGATACAAATTTGATCTCAACAATTTTTTCTCTCCTGCGCTTATTTATCAGGCTACGTAAAAATGATTAAGTAAAGTGATTTTTGAAATGTCTACAATTTTTTTAACCAAAAAATTTGAGAAAATTCCCAAAATATTTTGTTCTCCCCAATAACGTGTAGAAATGTTTACGGAATTTTCGGAGACATTGAATTAAATGGGTGCAGGCCCGTTTAACGAAGAAAGCCTCATATGTAGGTATATTGAAAAGGAAACCACATGAAGAGGATGAAGTGAAAAACGGAAAAATCGCCCATTTGAATGCATCACTGTATAATGGTTTTTGGCTGCGATTATACCATCGCTGCAGAACTTGTATATCGAATTTGTAATGAATCATCGAATTTGGTATAATTGTGTATAATAACGTCTCGAGATGATTATGGGCAAGAGATATGTTAAACATTAATTACGCGTGTAAGTACGTATACACTATACATATCTATAATGAACTACACACTTATACACATACTATATAGATTTCACTATGTATCCATGGAAAATTTTCACCGCCATACGTAGAATATATAGTGTGATTATCTATGGGAAGATCATTGTACGGATAATCCTTATACCACTTTTTTCGTCGTATAAGTATATATCCAAAGGTATAGTAGTGTAGGTATTACCTATTGTACAAGATATAGTGTATGTTTAGCGAACAATTTCAATTATTTAACCGGTCATTCACCATTTATAGTGTTTGCTTACAATTAGATATACAATATGTATACGCAACTATTTTCCCCTATTTCTGTTCAAATATCTCATATAGATACGCGCCAAGTATATACATATGTATATATACATACATTATACATATACAACGTCCAATAAACTCTAGATTGTATACCAATAAAAAAATGAATCTTTATATCGTTAATAAAGTATATTATATTGTTATTGCGGTTGTATCTATATAATATCCAGCGACTATTTCGAAATACAAACAGAGCAAAAGTGACGCCCAGTACATATTGACTGCAATTCCTATCCGACGATGATAATTGAAAAGAAATTGAAAAGTATAAAAAAAACGCTTCGGAATGGAAGAAACCGAACACTGAAAGTAGAATGAAAGGAGGATAAGGAAAAAAAAAATATATAAGAAATGTGATTCGTCCGCTTTCATAGATTTTTCTTTATTATTATTATTATCATCATAATTTTATTCATTCTACGATCGTCATACAAAAGCTATTATGAGATTCGAAATTTACATTATACATATACACATATACATACAGATATATAGATAGACAGGAAGCAGGCATGCACATCATGATATGCGGCGCCGATCAGATTATTTTTATATAAGTATTTACAAATTATACATAATATGTATACATATATGTATATCACTCGATTTACTAAAATATTACAGTATAATTTCCTTCTTTTTTTATATCTTTTTCTTTTATGTGTATATTCATTATATACCCATATAGATTATACATACATTGATCGCATCCATTACATTTATCAGAACATATATATGTATATAAACCTATTTTCATCGCGTTTTGATTATTCGTTGGAAAATATAATATATGTATAGAGGATCTTCAATTATATCGGGGTGTATGGTGAAGAATGAATAATATGTCTACGGTATATGGGTATAGCTACGGGAAACAGGCTTGAATAAATAACGCACCTATACAATACTGATACTCTAATGAAATAATATGCTGGATACCTGCACGTACGTATGTACGTGCATATGTATGTATGTATGTAGGTTACTTATAGTAGTTTATACCGAGCGAGTATTCATTGATTTATTTAATTGATCTCTGTATATACATAAAAAATTAGAGGGCAAGCTTTTATATAATTTAATGTTATTTATTTATTTTATTTTCGGTTTTATTTAGTTTTATAAATCATATTTACTGACGCCGCGGATGGAATTCGAGTATTGTCAACGAGGACTAGGACATATTATATCTATGCATGTATAATTATATTATACCTATGTATATCCATACAATTTTTCCCACGTACATACATCTATTGTAGCTGTAATAATATATCGAGATATCAAGAAGCGTTTTAGCACATAGTACATAGATATACCACACGTTACATCATATAAATTAAAATGTCTTGTTTTGTTTTTCTTCTTCTTATTACAAACATTACGATAAATGTGCTTCTCGCCTTAATAAATCTTGTTTTTTCTCTAATAAATCACAGGGATGATTATAAATTCGTTTAACGACGTTCTAATCATTTTCTTCTTTTTTTTTTCTCTTTGTAAATCAGTACAGAATGCTTTTTCAGATCTATTCAAGAGTCAAAATTCTTCTAAAGTTTTTTTTTGGTTGAATTTTTTAAAATTTCTTTTATCAAAGTTTTTCTACGATTTAAACTATTTTTTTTTATCTCTAATTTACATTGAGTAAATTTGAATATATAAACAGGATTTCTAAATACCCATGATATACGATCTTGCAGATATAAATTGGCCAACGGGTCAGAAGGAAACCAATATGTATGTTAACATTTGAATAGCCTTTATAAGCAGCGAAGATAGTCGTCTGAAAGATTTGAAAAAATAGATTTATTGAGTAATTGGTTAGCTGATATTTTTAAATTTTGATCTTTTTCTATTTTATTATCATAGACAATATGTTAATTGAGTTTCGCGAAGATTGTTGACAATAATTGATTTATATTTTATTTCACCCCTCTCTCTCTCTCTATCTTTCTATTCGAAGCAGAAGTCGCTGTTCAGATCTATAAAGGATTTCTCATTCTTCATGTTACTATCATGTTAAAGAAGATACAGATCTTTGTCATATTATAAGCAGATTTACTGTGATTGCTGTAGATAATTGATTATAGATGTAGATGTAGTAGTAGTAGTAGTAGTAGGAGTGAAAGAAGAAGAACGAGAAGAAGAAGAATTATTGAGAACTGGTCAAAACCAGTGATAATTGCTATAGTAGTAGTCGTTTTTTTAAATGGGGGAAAAAATATTCTCAACAGACACATCAATCTTTTTGTATACGTATACCGCCTTAGGACGTAATAGAATAGTTCTCAAAGTCTCTTGATTTCATGATTATTTGATTAATGTGACATTATATCGTAGCATCTATTATAAGAGCAGCTCCTTTTGTAACAGAGTATCAAATTTAGCACCATTTCCTTTAATACAATTATTACTATTATGATAATCTCTTCGTTTCGTTTTCGTTTCATTCGTTGCTGTTCCCATCAAAGAAAAAAATTCAATATCAGTGCTAGCTACTCAACTCGAGGCTCAACTCGACGTTCACAAAAAAATTGTGCAAGTTTAAAGTTAAGCCTACTTATTCCACACCCAACAATATTACCCTAGGTCAAAAAAATCCACACAGCAACATTTATTCGCGCACATTATTACCAGAGTATACATAACTTTATAAATATTTACTATTACCATATATGCCACTCCGTCACCAGGAGAATATCTCGATCAGGAATGTATTTACTGATAGGAGGAACAGCCAGAAAATTCTAGCTGATTCTGAGTAGGAAGTTACATACATTCGATACTTAGTTGGGTACTTAATTATCAATGAATTCTAAGATATTTGAGCGAGCATTTGATGAAAGCTGTTTGTCCCAACGGTTGTAGACATTTGGTTAATACTGTTGAATAAAGCCTCGGCCTGAAGGTTCTCCGGTAACCTGGTGAGAAATTGAGCTCCGCGAACAAAATCCATACCCAATAATTCATCCTGGTGGAGATGGAGGACACCCAGCGCAGTTCTGAACAAAAACTCGTCTCCGTCTCTGAGGAAAACGTCCCACACTCTGCAGGCCACATCCAGAGGCATCGCTTTGGCGTAAACTGTGTAAAGCCAGTCAAGCAGATACAGATCTGGGCTTAAACCAGCTGCTGTAAAGTGCGCATGGATTTTTGGCAGTCTGTGAGCCAGCGCGCTTGAATACACCTTGTAATATATGCTCATCTGCTTCTGGTCCAGTGTGAAAGCCGCTCTGTGGCAAGGCCGGTTAAGTAGATTTGCGAAGCAAGTGAATACGTCGACTGGCTCCATATTCAGGGAAAGAACAGCCCCGAGGAAGCTCATTCCCTGAACGTAGCCAACGTCTGGCCTGTAGACAGCGTACGCCGCTAAGACCCCTTGTAAGCTTTGGGCAAGGGGTCCTCCTACCTGGAAAACACCCAGGCTAGGAAAGGTGCGAGAGACGTCAAGCTTTATCGCCGACAGGCACTCGTTTGCTGGATGCGACATGGCTCGGTCTAAGCAGAGGTTGTAGAGGTGAGGAGTGATGTTTAGCTGGTTGAATATCGCCAGTTTCCACACCCTGCCCCTTATGCTAGGAGGAAGTCCTCTCCACCAGAGGTCTTTCACCTTTTTAGAATCTCTGAGGGCCTCGAACTTGGGTAATATCTGGGTTGACCATATCGCGGAGTCCTCAGCCAGTCTCTCTTCCTCTTTTAGCTGCAACTCTCTTTGGAGTCTTCTCTCTTTCTCCTCTTTCAACTCCCGCCTTCTGGCCGCCTCCAGTATAGCGTTGTATTGTTTTCTATGGCTCTCTTCCTCTAGGGCACTTTTAGCCGGTAAATTAGAAGGTCTAGGTTGCGGGATGAGTGCAGAACTCCCTCCGACCTTATCCGCATTTCTCGAGGGGCTTCCTGAGGGCGTCGAGTGCTGCTGAGGCTCTTTGTTCTTCCAAGAAAATACATTCTTCGTAAAGAATCCGGTCAGTGGCCAGCGCTTCGGCTTTTCTGGGGATGATGTCGGGTGGTCGTCAGGCCCCAGAAGGCTTCCAGATGGGGATACTTCGCTCAGAGACGAAACCGTACTGCTGCAAGATCTGGGCAAACTGCTTCTCGGACTATTACTCAAGCTAGCTATGTCGTTTTTCATAACTACATCTGCATCAATCTTGGCTATAATGCTAGCTGACTGTTCGCAGGGCGACTCTAGTTCCCTGGTCTGTCCCTCGTAGTTGAACAAGTCCTCGTCGAGAGAGTAGAGTTGTTTGGTGGTAGGATTGTAGGCCAGAGACATACTCTCTAGGGCATTATTCAAGCTAGTGCCAGTCGAAACTGCGTTGGCGGCGTCGTACCATTTGTTCTCACGTATATGAACGCACAAAGGCTTGTTGGCTGGGGAAACACCTGTGGTTACGTCACAGGCCAGCGCCTCGTCCATCTCAACGCTGTCGCATCTAACAGAATCCCCATTTATCGAAACTAGCTGCTGTTTACCCCCGTTTATTTTCGAGGTAATACTACTAGCCAAATATCCGCCTGGCTCTCGTCTCCCGGTCTTTAAGACTTGGAAACTGTTGGCCAGGTCGGTGTGGCAGGATATCAAACAGGGCGCCGCTCCCTGCGGAGCTCCAGGAACCCCTGGAATTCCAGGGGAACATGTCGACCCGTTGAGACGCTGCGGTACTGGACTTTTCATGGCTAAAGCCTGTGATTAGGTTCTATTCTCATGAGTGGAAGGTTCAAGTTTAGTTTAGTGTGTTTTTGTTTCGAGTTTTCCTTTGTTTGTTTTCCCGTCGGGACGAACGGGTTTCAACTCGACGACTGTCTCTTGTTAGGATACTCGACACCTCGCGGTTGTTTTTTTCCCATCATTATCGATTTTGTTTCATTCGGTTTTTCAACTTGTTTTTTTCTGGGTCTAGTTTATGTAACCATGATTATCGCGACTTGAATGTTCCATGATCTTTATTTGTCGTAATAATATCCTGCATGCCACATCCGACAACACCCAAAGGATCACACGGCATCTGTCAAAATTCACACACGCACACACGCATCAGGATATTTCATCTGTCAATCACTCAGCGCTACTGAAATTCTAACTTTAGGATTATACACGATTCTTTTTTAGACAGATTTCATCTGTTAGTTAGATTTATTCACCTCGTTTTACGAAGCCTTTACTATAATTAATGATAATTGAATTTATTTAACCCCGAGATTCTTACAAATCTTATTATAAACTATTTCCCTATATGACATACCCGTCGATCTATTGGCAAACCTGTACTGTGACTATCCCAGAAATCCCTATAACTTGCAAAGCCCTAGAAGGAATACTGGACCAAACAACAGCGGGCAGCAATGTGATTGGTCGGATCCAATAGAAATTACCAATGATATTGCTTCTGTTGATTGTGTCGCTGAGGACAACAAAAAAAACAGCAAACGTCGTCAAATGCGTCTTTGAATAACTTGTCCGAAATCTGGACAAGAACTGATATCCACATCTTTGAAATGATTGTTTGGTTTATGGCGAGGTGTCACTAGTGGGTCAAAAAGGGAAGAAGAGAAGGAAGATAAAAAATGTCCTAGTGGTAGAAACGAGAAGCTCATTGAAGGAACAGCTGATTAAAAATAAGAAGGTCGTGGTAGAAAGTCAGTGGTCGAATCGTGAAAAACAATAAATTATTCTGTTAAAGATAGCCCAAAACGGTACACCGTCAAATCAGCGAACAAATAATTCGACTAAATCAAAGTTACGCATAAAAAGAAAAGAGCAATTGTTGGAAGGGGTAATAAATCCGACCCGTATCAATACCAATGTAACAGATGTTGCTTGTCAGAGATGTCACAAATTAATATTAAGGATTTGTTCGACGAAAGCAGGCAAGTACTCAACCTTGACACTTAAGTCCCCCCCCCCCCCCCCCCCCCCCCCTTGCCTGTCGCTGAAAATTCCTTCAACTCTAAAATTCGCTACGATACAAGTTTCCAAGATTTCGCTCGAACCGTTTTATTTTGTTTTCTTTTCAGATTTCCTGGTGGCTGGAACCTGGTCGCTCTATTCCTCTATATACCGGTCGGCGTAGTTCTGGTCCTACTTCGACTTCTCATCGGTTTACAGCTCTGGTTATTTGCGTCTTTATTACCGGACTGCGAGACGCTCAGAATATGTCTGAACCATGGTTTAACTCTGGCTTTTGGTATAGTGGTGAAAGTTGACCCGACCGGTGAGGAGAGAGATAAGAAATCGCGGATAATAATAGCCAACAATGTTTCGGCTCTGGATCATTTCGCACTTAGGAGAAACGCGGACAGCGTTACTCCCAGTCTGTGGGAATTGCCCAGTGCTTTGAGTCACGCCATGGGGCTACAGGAGATGAACATGAGCAGTAAAGATGCGTTGATAGAGAACATCAAGCAGTTTCTATCCTCTTCTAATAACAACATAGCTCTTCAGCCCGAGTTTGGTTCCACGAACAGTCGCGTGGCTTTGCTAAAGTTCAACTCGTGGCCCTTCAGCATCCAGTCGTCGGTTCAACCCGTCGTTATAAAGACTAAAAGGCCCGATTTTGTCAGGGTGAAATTAACGTCCGTCGCTTCTACTTGGTGGATGGACGTCTTCTGGTTTATGTACGTTCCTTACACTGTGTTCACATTGCGGTACCTCAAGGTCAAGAGAAATATAGACTCTGAAATACTGGCCAGAGAAGTCGAGAAAGAAATTGCCCAGACGCTCGGTATACAGACGAGCAATCATACAGTTTCTGACAAAACTGAATACGAGAAAAGATACGTCCTCGAAAGAACAAGGACCGGCGCGCTCCAGGGCAGGACTATGGCGAATGCTCAAATAGTCGCCAATGCCGAGATGCGAAGAATGGCTCATCAAGTCAGCGAAGTCTTTCCCTTGGTACCTTATAATGTGATAATTAGAGACTTACGTGAGTATGAATTTGAGTTATCAAATTGCAGCTGCAATACACTCCTTTGCAAAACGAATTTTGCTCATTTTTTTCAACTTTTTTTATTTATAGTTAAAACTAGAAGCGTCGATGTCACCATTTCAAATATCCTAGAGGGCATTGTGACTTATGTGCCAGAACCGGCGCCAACAAACGTAGCACCTACACCATCAGTGAGTAAAACCCAACCGGTTCAACCGAAAAGCGGAAGTTCGACGGGAACCCTTTCCTTCCAGGAAAGAAAATCAAAGATGATAGCTGAGGCGAGAGCAAGGTACATCCAAAAGCACGGATTACCAAATTGCTGACAGTCTTGCTACAGTTATTATCATTACTATTATTATTATTATTATTGTCATAATAATCATGATTATCAAAAATAATTAAACTGTATATGAATTTTTGCGCTGTATGTATTTACTACGTCATGATGATAATACACAATCTTGTTTTTGAAATGTATAATCTTACAATTACGTAATACCTTACCCTATGCGATGTAGGTGATAATGTATAAATAGGCACAGTAGATATATATATGTATTTACTGTACATGGAAGACTAGTTATTATATTTGATAATATCATAGCAATAGTTAATATATATTTTATTCTATCTCTTAAGTATTGATTATGTCCGTATATGTATTTGCATATATTATACATACATACATGTATTGTAACGCATAGGTATGTGAACGTATCTAAAACATCTTACATATGCATACATATATGTATACACGTATCCATATTTACCGTTTAGTTAATTAACGCTCCGATGTATGTATAGGTATATATTTGTCTGATCAAATTGTTCAATAAGACATTATCTCAGATTTTTCTAACATTCGTTTATACCTTATTTTCTTGATCATGAAATTCCCATTTATTAACTAATCGTCGCAATTGGAAGACAATTGATATTTTATTAACATGGCACTGTATAGTAGTTTTTAATCTTCAGAATAGATCTTTCCCTAGATAACAATTAAATTAGCAACAATATAGTATAATTTCTCCTATGTTGACAAAATCATTAGCAGCTTTTCGAGAGAGAATTAATCACTCCTAGTATGTTTCAAATGATAAATAACAACTTTGTATCACATCCTCTTTCTTTCCAACATGTCTACAACAATTCCGCGGTACGATAATTACTCTGAAATAATTATCCCATGTTTTTCATAGCCGTTTTCATAGCCTAGTCCTTCGGAAAGGCTGAAAAAACTCCAGTTGACCTTTAATGAGATGTGTTCCCGATGCAAACGTACTTAATATCTACAAAATCGTCTATCCCATGATGGGAGCCCTCTCTGCCCAACCCAGACTCTTTAACTCCTCCGAAAGCCGCCTCTGTACATGAAATGATCCCCTCATTGACCCCGACCATCCCTACTTCAAGTTTCCTCGCTACTCTGAACACCTGCGATATGTCCCTAGAGTAAAAGTACCCAGCTAGACCAACCGGAGTATTGTTTGCCTCTTTCACAACATCTGCCTCATTCTTAAATTTGTTTATCACCGCAACAGGGCCAAATATCTCCCGGTTGTGGATTGCCATCTCTTCAGTTACCCCAGTTAAAACAGTCGCCTGATAAAACAGGGGGCCTAGTTCTGCCAGAGCCTTTCCTCCACAGTGGACCTTCGCCCCTTTGCTCACTGCGTCGTTTACCAAGTCAGAAACCATTTTTATCTGGCTATCTTTGATCAGAGGACCATGCGTCACTCCGTCTCTACTCCCGTCTCCCATTTTTATCTCCTTTCCTATTCTGGCTACAAATTTCTCAACAAATTCATCGTGCACATCCTCCTGGACAAAAAATCTGTTGGACGATACGCACGTCTGTCCAGTGTTGCGAAATTTACTGGCCATTGCACCAGACACAGCCAGATCTATGTCTGCCGATCCGAATACAACAAACGGTGCATTTCCACCTAGTTCTAGGCTGAGCCGTTTCATAGTCGACGCGCATTGGGAGTACAGGATCTTTCCAACTGCGGTCGAACCGGTGAACGACATTACTCTGACTCTTCCATCTTCGCAAAGCTTTTTTCCAACGCTGGCAGAGTTCTTGAGGCTGGTTGTCACCACATTCAGGGTTCCTGCTGGAAACCCTGCTCTGTCAGCTAACTCTGCTATTGCTAGGGCAGTCAAAGGCGTGTCTTCAGAAGGTTTGACTACGCAAGTGCAGCCTGCAGCCAGAGCGGCACCAGCTTTTCTAGTTATCATAGCGTGAGGAAAGTTCCATGGAGTTATCAATGCAGCGACGCCGACTGGCTGCTTCAAGAGAAACAATTCCCTGCCTCTTACTGGCGACTGGAGAACCTCGCCGTTAATGCGTCTTGCCTCCTCTGAAAACCACTCGACAAACGAATTGCCGTATTTTATTTCCCCGCGTGATTCGGCCAGGGATTTACCATTCTCTTTCGTTAATATCTCGGCCAGATCTTCGGAGTGTTCGTTCATTAGGTTGTACCAGTTCCTCAACAAATCGCTTCGCTCTTTGGCTGTTGTTCGGCTGTAGGCTCCTTCCCTGAATGCCACATCCGCACTTTCGATCGCCGAATTAACGTCCGCGATATTCATATCCGGGACCAAACCCACCACGGACTTATTCACCGGATTTAATACCTCGAATCTTTCACCGGTCACACTCTCCCGCCATTCCCCGTTCACGAACGCTTGGCTTTTTAGCAGGGATAAGGATCGCGTTGATCTTGACATCGCGATTCGTCTTGCCAGAATACTAGTCGAGATAAACATGTTTGTTTCTTTCGTTTCAGTTGTCGCGGTTGTCTATTGTCGTTTCGTTCCAAGTTCGGAGATTCAAATTTCGAACGGAAACAATTATTGACTGTTGTCGAGTTTTTATTATTACGCGGTTTGCTTTCTCTCGTTAGTCCCAAGCTGGTAGGAACACGATGATCGAGTACATGGACGTTTATGCGGCAATTGGCGGCAATGTATGTACGGGGACTAGGGATTGATCATTGATATGACCTTTTAGCCGATTAGATACGCGGCGTCGAAGGTGGCGACTAGTGACAACAGACGACGCCGTCTTACCGGCGACTACGACGTGAAACGCAAATATTTTATTTGCCGATTGGTTTTATCGTTCTGTTACTGTTTGTTCGTACATCTGCAAGTGCATACTTCGATTTTTACCATGAGCAGCAACGCGAAGAGAACTATATACGTTGGTATGTAGTTCGTCGAACCTCTCGTGCAGAATGCGATCAACATAACCTCGACAAAATGTTTCTATTCCATTTATTTTAGTAGAAATCATTGAACCAAGCACTAGTTATCTACACATTCTTCCCACAAACTATCAATCTTCATATTTACATAGATTTTTACAATTCTTGAGTATTTTAAGATTCGGAACCAAATTTAGGTTAGGTTAGGTTAAGTTTGTTGACGTTTGGTTCTCCGATACGCTGACATAACCTCAAAAAACGTTTTTATTCACTCTGAACTCTGTGTTATCGAGTTTGTTTATGTTCTTGAGACAAAGAACTGCTGTATATTCTAATTCCCAAGTCTTTCAGTTCCAAATTCTCGTATCTAATTGTCAAGTACGAGGAATATGAAAAGAAAGTTAGGTTAAATTTGATAACGAATATTTAATTCTCTCTGATTTCCTTTCCTCCTTGACTTGAAAAAATTCTGGATCATTTTTTTCTGTCTCCAACATCGTTAAGGCGGATTGGCCGAAGAAGTAGACGAGAAGGTCCTCCATGCAGCGTTCATCCCCTTCGGAGAAATCGTTGATGTACAAATTCCATTGGATTACGAATCAGAGAAACACAGAGGCTTTGCCTTTATCGAGTTCGAAGTAGCAGAAGATGCTGCTGCTGCCATCGACAATATGGTATGTTAGCAACGAGCAATACCATTGTTTCAAAAGGCTTTAAAAACCTCTCCTAATCGTGTTTTATCTTTGCGAACTGATTTGACCATTTCATCCATTCATAATCAACCAAAGACGGAGCAATTATCTGCACAATCGACTGAGACTTATGTCTGTCAATAACCAAGTTGTAAGAATATTGTTCTATTTTATTTCCAGAACGATTCTGAGCTCTTTGGAAGAACGATAAGAGTAAACATAGCCAAACCACAGAAGATAAAGGAAGGATCGTCAAAGCCAGTATGGGCAGACGATACCTGGCTGCAAGAACATGCAGGGGAAACCCTAGAGGCAGAAGATTCAACGTCGAAAGTGGACAACGGACCTCCGGCGAAAAAGGGGAAGCAAAATCCCCAAGTCTACTTCGACATCAGTATCGGGAAGCAGGAATTGGGCAGAATAATAATGATGCTGAGGGCAGACATAGTTCCCAAAACTGCGGAAAACTTTCGCTGCCTTTGCACACACGAAAAAGGATACGGATACCAAGGCAGTACCCTCCACAGAATCATCCCCGACTTTGTATCCTTGATTTAGATAAAGTTTTCACAATTTATAACTTTTTTCGCATGTTTTTTTCAAAACAAAGTCCAATTAAAGTCCTGTGAAGAGGACTTTTGCACTTTTCCTTAACTAACACGTACAATTTGTCAGATGTGCCAAGGTGGGGATTTTACAAACCATAATGGAACAGGAGGAAAATCTATTTACGGAAATAAATTCGACGACGAAAACTTTGAACTGAAGCACACAGGACCCGGAACTTTGTCTATGGCGAATTCTGGCCCTAACACCAACGGCTCTCAATTTTTTATGTGCACTGCACGAACGGACTGGCTAGATGGTAAACACGTGGTATTTGGACATGTGCTCAGCGGACTGGACGTGCTCAAAAAAGTTGAAAAGTGCGGTACCAAGAGTGGAACGCCAACACAAAAAGTGGTTATTACCACCTGCGGCGAACTTACGTGATTCCGACTTGCATGTGTGTTGGAAGAAAATACTTTGTTTTATTGTATTTTACAATTAATCATGTTATTTGTTATAAGGAATCAGAGTCTTGCCTTCTTCTGATGGGTTCAATAAAGATGTCAATACTTTGGTCAGAAATGATAGTTTCACGAAATTTTAATTATTGAATCGAAACGGAATGGTGAAGTACTGTTTCAGAAAAAAGATTTCGAACGAGGAAATAAAAAAGCCTTAGAGTCTTGAGGCCATTCCACCAGCGGCGACGATCGTTTCGCCAGTGATATAAGAGGCGTCGTCGCTAGCTAAGAATGCAGCGACTCCTGCGATTTCATCTGGATTTCCCAATCTGTTGAACGGAACTTTTGCTAAAGCAATTTCGTTCGCTTCCTTGGATTCGTAAAGCTGTAACAAACCACGAATATTACTAGATTCAGATTTACAACAATGAAATACGTCAGTTTGATAGTCCAATTCATACACACCGGGGCTGAAAATCTCGTCTTTATTATACCAGGGGCGATACAGTTGACTCGTATTTCTTCCGGAGCTAGATCCTCAGCTACCGTTTTGCACAGTGCTAGTAAACTCGTTTTCGTTATCGAATAGACTCCGAGAAGCTGAAATTTATTTATAATTGTTTAGCAAAGTCATTTTCAAATTTTTTGTCTCACGTGTACAATATCTCCCGAATATCCTTTCCAATCTTATTTTCTTAATGAAAGTATCAAAGAAGGCTTACATTGAACGGCTGATAGCCCGATATAGAGGATACGAGAATAATTGATGAAGATTTTCGCTCTCTGAGAAGCGGGAGGGCTTCTTTCATCAGCAAATACGCGCTTTTCACATTGATGTCAAATATCTTGTCCCAGACTGCCTCTTCGCAATCCAAAACCGGCCCCATTGCTGGATTCGCGGCTGCATTTGAGACGAGAATGTCTAGACCTCCGAACTGGGCTTTAGTCTGAGAAAGATGAAGAGTTGCACGATGAAAACGATACGAAAATTCGATCTTTTGATAAGAGATTTAGTGTTCAGGCACCTCTGCAAACAGACGCGCTCTATCCTCCGATTTTCCGACGTGACAAACAAGTCCGGATACCTTCAGTCCGTCGTTTGTCAATTTTTGAACTGCCTCGGTAACATTTTTCTCCTTTCTACTGCTTATCATTACTTTGGCTCCCTCTTGAGCCAGGCGTTTGGCAATGGAAAAACCAATACTATTGAAAAAGGTAAGAATTAAAAGATTGACATATTCGTTCGAAATTTGAATCCGCGGTTATATTCGAATAGGTCGCGGACAAGATGGCGGGCTGAATTATCCGCTAAATTCAAATCACCGTTGACTTATTAGCGCGGAATCGAATTGTTTTAATTCGATAATAAATAGGGATCTCGTTCAGGATTTTAATGAGAACCTAGATCAAGAATTTTCGTCAACCCACCCGTCTGTTGATGCTGTAACAATAGCGACCTTGCCTTGCAGCCTCTTGCATTGTGGCGTTGTAGTCGTTGTCGCAGCTGTTGTGAATGTTCGTAGACCCTGAGCCAACGATAAGCGTAACATTTTTAATCGGTATACAAAATAGGAGAGGAGAGACAGCTGTTACTACTTCCCGTAATTATACTTTTGAATTTATTAATATGTCACGTGTTCACTACTCGTCGATTGAATTGTTAATACCGAAATACCGGTGCTTGATTCTTAACGTGTAGTATAACCAGCCGCCATATTGTTTATATCATGCTGTCTCACGGTTCAAAGATCACCGCCTCGATACATAAGTGTAACTATTAATTTACACCTATATTGGTCTCCAAAATGATAACTGTGATATGAGAAATCCTATTTCTTATCAATTGTATAACGCGATATCAAATCGATACAGCGTCATGTCAAATGATCATAGTTTTTTATACTATACGTTTTTTGTTTTTGTTTTTTTCATACATTATTACGGATTCAACTGGGAAAAAATATAAAAAATAACAAATGTATAATGAAATGCGCTACGCATGATCGAGTTTGTGGGGAAAAAACGAACGAATCGAATGTTATTATTCTTCGTTTACTGGCTGTTTTGAAATCTTCCAAAACCCAGATAACTTGTTATTTATAGTACCGAGTGTCCGCGAGGTAATTCGACAAAATGAGCAACTATCTTCGCAATATTTATACGTTGTATAACAGTCTTGAAAAATTCCCGTGGCTCTCCACCTCGGCAAGTATCCGTTTCAGATATCGTGACATGAATATACATAAAATGTAAGTGATCCATCAGATCTCTGCGATAAGATAGCGATAGATCAACTGCAGCGGTAAAAGAACAAAATAATAATGAGAATAAAAATTGTCATATGCTGTAAGAAAAAAGACCGTTTTCAAAACTGCGTGTATATATATATCTATTCCGCATTGTACTAATAATAGAATGTAGTTTGCATTTACATTTAGCTACTTCTGCATATTGATACAGCATTACGGTTTAGCTCATTCGAATATATAGAAACGCCGCAAGTGAGACGACGAAAGTAGAGTAAAGTATGTGGGAAATGAAGTAAGCGCGTCACGGTGGCTCAAACCGCGTCTCGCTGCTGTATACGATCTGTGGCGGTTCTTATAAGACACCGTTACGTAATAATAATACTCGCGCGTATTGACTACGCGAAAGCAGCGACAGATCGCTAACTAATTTGTCCTAGAAGACCTGTTGCAGTATAATACGATACTCGCGACGGCAACAACCGACGGATCGCTCTATATCCATTTTTATTTCACATTTCATTTATTCTAGTCTTGAACGACGACGATTGTACAGATGGTAGCGGCCGCAATCGAGGATGATTCCGCCGGGGCGAAAACATCCCCCGCGGAACCAAGCCTACATCTCACCCTCTATTATCATCGGTACTCCTTTTATTCACAAAAGGTATTGTCAAACAACTAGATTATCTATTTACGAATAATATTATCGTTACTCTCGATACGAATGTATCGCAATTTGTTATTATTCCAAACATTGTCGGCGATATAGTTGACTAGAGGGTGTGGCTTTCGCGTTTTGCTTGATTTTTATGAAATATAGTCGTTAGTTCATGTGTTTATATATATTACGATATTTTCCGAGAAACACTATCGGTGTAAATACTATATTAAAAATACACGATCAGGTCCTGCTAGCGTTGTACGAGAAGAAGCTGGCCTTCCATCGACGTGAGGTAGACATAACGCGGGGCGAGCAATACGGCGATTGGTTCTTGGGTTTGAATCCACGAGGGGAAGTCCCGGTACTGAAAGACGGTGATAAAGTAATACCAGAATCGATACGGATAATAGATTACCTCGAGGATCATTTCACGGGAGACAACGTTCCGTCTTTAGTGCCTGCGAATGCTTCCGAAAAGCAAAAGATCCTTGAGTTACGTAAAGTCCTCGATCAGCTTCCGGGTAACGTATTGACTATCGGTTCGTTTAACCATAAAAATTTTGTGGAAAAACCTAAGCTGCCGTTCATCGGACCAGTAAGATGGCTCCTCTCTCGCGCTGAAGAAAAAAGCGCGGAAACGCTGCGTATAAATGCCGAAAAAATACCCGCCGCGAGGGAAGTGCTCCTCAGAAAAGCCGCCGCTCAAGAAAAGACCCATGAAATTGTCGAGGACAATGAAAAATTCAACGCCGCTTTGGCCCAGGTCGATACCGCCCTTGCAAAAGTCGAAGAGGCGCTTAAACCCGGGCCCTGGTTAGGCGGGGAACAATTCACGGTTGCCGATGTATCGCTAGCTATTTTACTAGAGAGAATGTCCGGTCTTGGATTGGACGCTAGACTGTGGGGAAACAGGACGGAGATTAGTAATTATTACGAGAGACTTCAGCAAAGAGAAAGCTTCAAGTCTGCTGTACCCAGAGGCTGGCTACCGCTGCTCTCTCTTGTACAGTGGCAAGCCCCTGCCGCTGTTACCGTCATTTCGGCGGCTCTTGCTGGCTTTTTGATATTCAAAAGGAGGCACTGATTCCTCAATCACAACGGTTTTCATAGTTTTTGTCATCAGGATTGAAATGTCGGAAGTATTATTCGTAGTATTGTATGATATGTGTATACCGAAAACTGTATAGATTTTCATTATAATAAATACTCTGTTTAGTTTTACTTTTCAAATATTATCTGATATGCTGATATACAATGGTATATCAAATAGACGTTCAAATGATCTCGAGAAAGAGTTATTAACTTGAATGCATATCATGTGATAAAATAAATTTATTATCAAAGAGAGACAGTGGTTGGATACTTCGAAGAGTCTCCTTATATATAATATATGTACATACATATTAATATATTAATACAATTCTATTATATGTATATTATACTTTACCCATTAGTCAGTGATGATTGATTGATAGAAACCTTACTAATGGGTTAGCGATAAGTAGCCACAGGGCAGAGAAAATAGTTTTAAAAAACCAACAAGAAAACAACAAGGGAGGCAAAAGTAGAACAAAATTCCCCTAATATATACCCTTATAGAACTGAATAGAGAAATAACTATTCATGTAATGGATGAGTTCCGCCCCTTATAATTCAATTAATATTTTAAGTTATCCCAAAACAAGTCCTAAGTCCAGTTAAAAACTAAATCCATCCTAGTTTCCAACACCATAATTACTTCATCCTCTGGCTAAACTCAAATTATATCCCCACTAATAAAAGGTGGCAGCAGATCGGCTCAGGTAATCAAGGTAATAATTTAAATAAATGTATAAAGAATAATGAAAATACGATAATAATGTATACACGGAGATTACATTAACAATTGTACTAATTAAAATAAGGCAACAATCCAGGTAGAGGTACACAGCAGATAGCCAAAGAGTTGTTATTCATGTACACACTCTAAAAATGCTTGTCATCGATCGTCAGACTCGGTTCTTCTACTTCACTCTCTGAAGTTTGTAGCGTCTGATTCACCGGGTCTAGTCTGACTCTGAAACTCTGGACCTTCCTGACTCGTTCTCAAAGGCATCCCCATGAATCTGGGCCCGGATCCATTTAGCGTGTTTCGTCTGGCCCTAGCCGGTCCCAAGTCGCGACTGGCTTTTGATTCATTATACTTGAAAAGACCCTCCGAAGTAGCGGCGGCCAGTCTCATTTTTGGCAGCTTATACCACCAGTAGTAGGTCACGTACCAAGTTAGTACCGCGGCCAATCCTCCTAGCAGCTTTTCCACCATTGTATGAAAGTATAATATCGTTGAGGCCAACATCAGGTCCCATACAAGCTGCTGTAAAGTCATAGCGACAAAAATCCCTCTCAAATACGGCGTTAAGGCCTGATGCGTCTTTTTTAGAAAGCCCAAATCGCTTGTCGACAGAGTTCTGAGAGGCCTAGAGCAAGCCTCGTCTAAAGCAATCCTTGTGTGTTCCTCCCGCATAATTAGATCAGAAATTCCTTCCCATCCCACAAACGCAGAGCCTTCCTCTGCCAGGATGAGACTGGAATAGACCAGGATAAACGCGTGTCCTGACACATCTAGACCGCTCCAAAATCTGCCAGCTTGTAAACAGGTGGGTTTTGTCTGCAGCAACGGATCTCTGGTGTTCAAACAACGACCAAAGTGTTTTTCTATCACTCGGAAGAGCCAGGTCCATGCGAACCAGGCTACTGTTGCCAGTACCACTCTTGCCATGTGTTTGGCTACGATTACTCTTTTGCCGCAGCCTAGCGTGTAGGCGGTGAGAGCGACCCAGGGAATCAGTATTGAGAGAAGCCAGCCCCATGCCCATTTGACGAAAACCTGATTAAGGAAGTTGTCTGTTTTTGATAGATAGCTTCGAGGAATTGGCAGGAAGTCTGCTATCATTGAGACCAGGAATAGCGCGCCAAGGTACAGCGCTACTCTCAGTCTTGTGTCGAATAGCAGGGACTTTTTACAGACGTGAATAACCATCGTGACGAGGACTAGACCGACCGAGGATGGCGTGGAAGTCGGACGTGTTCCGCTTCCCCGGTCCTCGGCGTTTGAGCTGGGTCGAAAGTTGAGGTGATTCGATCTGAGGTTTCCTGACGGCGCGACACCCGCTCCAACGGAGGACGGGTGCAACGGTCGGCGTTTACCCGTTGCCATTACTCAGTGGTTTTTTTTTTCTGTCTTGTTCTCTTGATTTATTTCCTTTGTTCTGGTTATTTGCGTTATACTTAGTTCGCGACACTACGACGTTAAACGTGAACTCAGTCCCGGTGATAACATCGCACGTCAAAACATTCTCCGATGATTCAGTTAAGCTTAAATATCACGTTTTTATCACTATGAAAGGTTAGCTTTACAGCTTCACACAAAGACAGTCAGCACAACGATGACGGGATTGGTCATAGGTTCGCGCTGATCGTGGCCGGTGGCGTGTTCAATCGGTAATGGATGCGCAACAGTTGGAACCTGTCATTAGCAACCGAGCGAGAGATGGCGTTGGCGGGAAATGCCCGCGCAGGAACGAACAATTAAACTATTACATATTATTAACACTATTAAAGGATCAAGCAGGCCAAATCCTATCCCTAGCGATTTGCAAGATCATTTGCATTTCCCCTAATGATAAATAAATGAACGAGAATTTGGACCATTATTAGGATCGATAATCTTCCACATAACTGAGAAGAAAGGGCCGTGCGATTGAATTAAATGTAGATTTGGATGAATGAATGTTACGACATCCCACTAATAAACTTCATTAATCTCATCCACCGTGTACGCTTGCGATTCCTCATATCCAATTTCATTATCGTAATATTGTAATTATCTTAATTAAATTGGGATTAACCTTGTACGGATAAAACTTGCACAACATACCGGAAACTTTCGAGTTCAGACAGAACTCCGGTTAGGTTAGGTTGTCATGTGAAAAACTACCGGGTTCCTGTCACTCACATAGTGCGTTATTAATTAATCCGTCGAAGAAAATGACCATAGCAATAGGGTTCGAAGGTAGTGCAAATAAATTAGGCATAGGAATAATCCGCGATAATGATATTCTTTCCAACGTAAGACACACGTACATTACTCCTCCAGGCGAAGGTAATAATAAACCTAACCCTTAAATCTATCCCCTAATCTAACTACGCGGTACCAAACTTGCTCATATGATGTTCAAACAATTTTCTAAATCCTTTTCTCAACCCCTGGAACGTATTTTTTTCTTTTGTTCTACTTTCACTATTATCTGCTATTTCCAGGTTTCCTGCCTCGAGAAACAGCCCAGCATCATCGCGAGCATGTTTTAGACACTTTGAAATCTGCCCTCAAAGATGCGGGCTTAACGTTACAAGACGTGGATGTAATTTGTTATACAAAAGGACCTGGTATGGGGGCACCGCTGACGTCAGTTGCGTTGGTAGCTAGAAGCGTCGCACAGCTTTACAACAAGCCAATAGTTGCTGTTAATCATTGCATAGGACACATTGAAATGGGCAGATTAATAACGAACAGTAAAGATCCGACGGTCCTTTACGTTTCTGGGGGAAACACTCAAGTCATCGCATACTCTAGACAGAGATACAGAATTTTTGGTGAAACGATTGATATCGCCGTTGGAAATTGCCTCGATCGATTTGCCAGACTACTTAAATTATCGAACAACCCTAGCCCAGGGTATAACATCGAGCAGTTAGCCAAAGAGTAAATAAAACGCTGGTTTGTTGCCAGTTTTTATTTATTGTTTCACTATTGCTAGTTTTTCGATCAGAGAGAGAATTTTCTCACTCTCAGCGGAAGAATCTAAACAATCATGATGCTACTTCGTTATCATTTTAAGTATAGCGATGATGAAACAGTTATTTTGTAATCGGAAATCAATTCAGTCCAAATCGGAGCAATCAAACTCTTGATTGTTCACTGAAATTTATGACCTTTAATTAAAAACACCTAATTACCGACTTCCTCTTTGGTATTTCCATTTCTGTTCAATGGCTAATTCTTATTTCAGAGGTACAAAACTCGCGCCTCTACCATATACAGTTAAAGGAATGGATGTTTCTTTTTCTGGGATCTTGAGCCACGTCGAAGAGAGATTACCAAAGTGGTTGAAAACTGGGGAATACACTAGCGCGGATCTTTGTTTTTCGTTACAAGAAACTTTGTTTGCAATGCTGATAGAGATAACAGGTGAATATCAGCTGAAACAATCGAGCATAGTTGAAAGCTTTGGCAGCAGATACTTCGGCTTCACATTTTTTCTTGTAATACAAATTATAAATTTCTTTTTCACAGAGAGAGCGATGGCACATACAGGGTCCCAGGAAGTTTTAATTGTCGGCGGAGTAGGTTGCAACATAAGATTGCAAGAAATGATGGCGCAGATGTGCGACGAACGAAAAGCCACTTTGTACGCGACAGACGAACGGTTTTGCATCGATAATGGCGTGATGATAGCCGTAGCTGGACTATTACAGTTTAACAACAGTGGATCCACTCCTTGGGAGGAAACCACTTGCTCTCAAAGATACAGAACTGACGCTGTGCACGTTGGTTGGCGTCAATGAGTTGTTTATATTGATGAAAAGTGAAACATTCATTTTTGATGAATCTATTATATTGATAATTGATAAAGTATGTTATTCAATAATAGAAAATAGAATAGATAATAGATAATAGAAAATAGAAAATCACGAACTTGTTTCATTCATATTATCGTCACGTTTATTTACGAAGATCAGGGCAGATAGGTTGATGAGTAGAAGTATTATTTATAATAAAATTTACAGTTATGTACACAAAACATAGCAATAAAATGAATATTGCTAAGTACCTGATTTTCACACGTTGATATCATACACATGAATAACGAATATATCCAATTCATTATAATTTGAAATCGCATATATCCGATATTTTACTCCGAAATGATCAATCTTGTAGATCCATTGCTGAAGGTAGCAGACAAGTTCACCAAATTTTGTTTTTTATGTCAAAATACTATTTCTAGGCAATTTCGAATTCAAAATTAACAGTTTACCAAATTTACGAAATTGAATTCTACTGGATTTCGAATCAACAACAACGTGAATATAATAACAAATTAAAAATTCTTTCTAACTAGCTAATGTGATTTAATAAATATTAGCGCAATTGAAACTGCTTTGGATTTCAAAAGAACCGACTTAACGACGTTAAATGATTTAGAGAAATTCTTGTCAACTTCCACCGTTTCTAAAACGAACTATAATTTATAACAACTACCATTATACATTCCATTAGAATCTTTTCAATCGGCTAATTTCTCAGATTATATCCAAAATTGAGACAATAATAATAGGTTATGGAAAATTCGAGTATGCATATGATAAAAAAATACAGGAAACTGCGAATATCTATAACTAATAAATATATTATCACTAATATATTATATGCAATTTATCCTTACTCCCACTCCAAAACATTCATTCCTGGTAAAACATCACCAACCATACCGACATACAAAAGAATCAGCCAATTTGATTTATCGTAAAGATATTTAGATCACTGGCCCAAAGGCTGGCCACGTCCCCACTGATAACCACCGAATGTGTTTCTTCCTGGCCTCGGAACTTCTCGCTGTGTAGGCGCCGGTCCAAATCCTCTCGCTCTTTGAGGGGGGAAATAAGACTCGAGGAATTTTGGAGTACCCAATATATCCGCGCCTCCGAATTCTTGTGGGTATTTGAACTTCAGGAAGAAATACAAGTGTCCGACTAAAATGCCAACCAACTCCAACATTCCTCCTCCAAATATTATCAGGTTTACTCCAAACAACACCCAGGGCAGGTACATCGCCTTGAACTGCGTTCCTGAAATAAGAGTATAAACGTTAAAAGATCGGCGATCTTTTTCTGGGCAAGTCTGAAGTCAGTAAAGAAAAATTTATGTTTTTTACTCAACAGGATTGCAGATTACTTCAAAAGAATGGTTTTTGTTATTAGAAATAAACGATTGACTTCTAGGTGTAATGCCCGGTTGTATAAACGCGGGGTGTCTTTACCCCAGGGGTAACTTTCAATTGTTCAACATCAATTCCATATGAAAAATATGAAACAATCGAAAGTTACCCCTGGGGTAAAGTTACCCCGCGTTTATACAACCGGGCATAAAGCCCGCCGCACACGACGCTTGTTTCACTGCTGGATTGCCTGCTTGATCCCGCTGCTGGGTTCCGAACGAGCTGTTTTGCTGGACATTGTGATGGCTCCTCTGCTATGTTGGCTGCACACGATGTGTGTTTCTGGGCTGGGTCTGAGTTCCAGTTTGTGAAACTGTATGCGGTTATAACAGAGGTGGTTCGTCGTTGACAGAAATAAAACAATCACCGATCTTAAATAAATCGGTAGTCATGGTAAACACATACCCACGAGACGAAACCCGATGTTCTCATTGGTCAACATTCAAATATACCACAGAAACAAGCACAGAAAATAGGACATGATCTATCACATAATTCCAGCGCGCGTTCACGCAAGGAAGCATGGACTGACGTCATTTTCAATCACGGCAGCCATCAGGATTGCCATCACAGCTCCCAGCCAGCGATCCAGCAGTGAAACAAGCGTCGTGTGTGGCGGGCTTAAGAGAAGTTGAATTTCGCTTACCGAACCAAAAGTTGACGATGGTGTCGCGATTGAGTTGGCACCATAGATATAAAACGCTGATGACCATGGGGTCCATGAGAAGTCGGAAATTTCCAATGAGGCCAGCGACGACGCAGCAAACCCAGTTGAATAGCAGCATGTAGAAATAATCGGCAGGCCTACCTTCGTATTCGCCGCGTTCGAGTCTGAGAGAGTAATTGTATAGGAAGTAGCAATTGATCATGAAATGAAAGCCGGTCGAAGGTCCCAGGGGGTAGTAGAATACGCTGGTCACCGCTCTCCATATTTCAAAATTGTTTATAAACGGAGCGTAGTATAATACGAGGCGCTCTGGAGCGAACAATCCGAATCTTCCAACCAGGGAGAGACCCACGGTGAGAAGAAGCCACCATCGAGTAAACGGCGGCAAGGAATTAAACCACTCTCTCACTTCCGACATCGTCGTACAATCCTTTTGGAACTCGCTTATAGACTTTTGCCGAGTTTTTTAAACACCTGTTGATACTGCGGTGTGATTTTTAACCGTTCTAATTACAAAACATCTGAGCTAGCAAAGATGATCGCCCGAAATGACAACGTAGACTGAAACCACAGACGATAGAAATTGGAACAAGAACGAGAAGTCCGGTACTGAGAAAGTTACTAGACAATGGGTCGCGGCAGGATGAGAAAGTCCCCAGAAATAATCTACCTATTTTGTATCAACGCGAATTGGAATGTATCTGTTTCACGATATAATTACGGAAAGCTATCAACTATCCAACAATTTGGCTGACCAATTATCACCTTTTTTTTCTTAGTTTTTCAAATTTGTGTTGCATCGACGTTATAATCTTAGAATAGTTAGATGGGCGATAAAACTATTCAACTATCGTTCACCTTCAATTCAAACGACAAAATTCGACTCAAAGAAATATGATTGGTCAGTCCGAAGAGAAGTGACGAATGATATCGGCGGTGTGAAGTAGTGTCGCTGAAAAATAACGCGACAATGTAAAAGCGGTATGATGATAGATGACAGAAATGCAAAATAATTAATGAAAAAAAAAGATAGAATTGTTGACAGTAGAAACATGGCGAGAGTCAACTAAAGTTATCGAATCACACATGAACGATTAACGAACCGCGAACGCGAACCCAAACACGTCGCACGAAATGGATAAACTAACGATAATATCAGGAACGTTGTTCCTAGCGGCTGATATGTTCGCTATCGTTAGCCTAGCGATGCCAGATTGGATAATAACCGACGTCGGAGGTTCGCACGAATAATTGATGTATTAAAAAAAAAACAATGAAAAAAACAACAAAATCTCATCGAGACGGAGACCACGTGAGAAAAAAGGCAACAATGATCCAAGGATTTTATCTAACAATATGTTGTTTTTTTTTCGCTCAGGAGATACGAGACTCGGTTTGATGTGGTCATGCATGACATTGTACAATAGACCGCAGGTCTGTTATCCACCAGATCTTCAATTAGAATGGCTACTGGCTCTAGTCTGCATATCAATAGGCTGTATATTGATAACGACGACCATAATCCTCCTAGCCAGTTCCCATTGGGACAGAAACGTCGTTCCCTATGCCAGATGGGTCGGATTTACAGCCAGTAAAGATCCTCTTCTTTTTAACCAACAATAATAACAATGTTAATGACAAAATAGATTGTTAACGTTACATTTTGTAGGAAAAAAAAAAAAAATACTAATTCCTTTATACAGGGTGAATTCGTGCCGTCCGAACAGATCGAACCGCGTTGAGGCGGCCACGAGTCCAGAAACGGCAATTGTTTTCAAGAAACAGCCAATCAAGGTTCAGAAAACTGTTGAAACAATTGCCGAATTTGACGCGCGGCCGCCTCAACGCGGTTCGATCTGTTCGGGCGGCACGAATTCTCTCTGTATATAATTATCATCGATATGTTTCAGTGGTCCTCTTTTGCCTCGCCGCTGTGATATTTCCCATGGGTTTTCATGTCGACGAGATAGGCGGACAGCCTTATCAACTGCCAAATTCTCACCAAGTTGGAATATCGTATATTATGTTCGTCTTGGCGCTATGGATAACTGTAATCTCAGAGTTGTTCGCGGGGAAAGTCTGTCTGCCGCATTTCTAGCATCTTCCCCTACATTTTCTTTTCCTTGTACTCCTACTGGGCATAATGTATTTTGCTTATAATTATCCGAAAGGCATTATAATGCACCATTTCAAAGGATTGGAGTTTTAGGAGAAAATCGTCATTTTCAATCTTGGGATTGATGAGATGTCTTGATATTTTAATTAACTGGGTTTTAGCTATATTTTCCAAATTATTTTTTACGAATGAGAAGAATTTGGAGGTGAAAACATTCCTTTTGACATAAAAAGTCGTTCGAAGTATGTGTAGATAATTTTTCTCTATTAGGAATTTAGACGACTATGTATAGTATTGGTCAAGGTGATTTTTACGGCGCACAGAAAAGCGCTTCAGAATTAATTATCTTGAATTTGGTCTGATTTTTCTATCTCCGTAGCGTTTTTCATCAGTATATTATAATGGGTATTTTACCAAATTTGAAAAGTATCGATGAAAGTAAATACCTACGATTAGCTGTTTCAGATCTGCACAAATTCACAAATTATTTTTAGCGCGAATTTATTACATAGTAGATAATTGTTTATTGATATTATACGGTATGATTATGTAAATATTAAGAAACTATCTTTCTCAGATTGGTCCTAGAGATTTTTTTTTAGAATAATATATAATTTATGTATTCATCTTTTGAGATTCATCATTAACTGGGATCCGTCTTTTGTGACTCTGTATGTTCGTGAAGCTATAATTATACGTAGATAATTTTGACCAAGATCGATCTCTAGCTTAATGAACAAGTATTTGAACTCTGAATCATTTTGGGATGAAGATAATATTGTATGTGTCACGATAAACTCGCTATCGTTTTTAGCTAACTAAACTAAACTATAAACCAACAAAGTGTTTACACTCTGCGTATAGGATTAGTATTGTTTAGTAAAATATAAAGCGGATATTGGATACCTTGTTGAGTAACTGATATATTTATTCAGAATCTATTATAGAATCTCGTGTTGTTCTATATTTAAGTAGATTTGTATTATATCCTCACTGTGAATCTGGGAAACTTGTATTAAAATAGATAATGAGATAAAATCGATAAAGAAATATCTTTTCTCTGATCTGCAAACGATTTTATACCTCATATTCTAACTTAGCAGCTTATTTTCTAATCGCAGCCCCGTCAAGTACAATACGTCTAATTGTAATCACTGTACATTATTGTTTGTAAAATATACTGTATAAATGAATTAGTTATACTCTCGAGAATGAAGTTAAACATGTGTCTATATGTATGTATTTAGAAATCTTTATTTCATTGCCTCAAATCCCATATACCTTCGGGATCGCCTCAGGCCGTCGAACTTCGAATAGGGATATAGAATCTGTTTACTTAGTTACTTCCTAGTTTTTTACGTCTAATTTCAAAATCTATTACATTCCAATCATTGAAGCAATGAGTCATCGACAGACTCTGACCTATGGACAGGTGCGTTGCTACGGCAACAGCCTACCATATCAAGAATGCTTGGAAAATATGCCAATTGACATGTGAACTGTCTATCGAAGTAAAAAATGCTTCGCCATTAAAGTGAGAATGATAATTTGCTCCTGATTAATATGTTATTGAAATATCTGGGGTCGGTTTCACCTGCACAAGTGAGTCTCAAATCGTATTTCATGCTATTGTAATAAATCCCGGATAGTCACCGACAGTAATCTTCTATTCCAAAATAAATAGGAAGGTGAGAATAGAGTCGCTGCTATTGTTTGGTCACCAAACAACTTAAGACTTGCCGTTGCTTCTTCCGATCGCTCGATATATCTCTTTGATGAAAAAGGAGTGAAGAAAGACAGGTTTTCTACTAAGCCTGTTGATCCTAAGGCAAGTTGGAGGACCTCAAAAACTCTTCTTGCAATCTTTTCATCAGGATACCAATGAAAAGGAGAGAATTCAATTAGTTCTTCATTTCTTTTAGAATGGAAAAAAAAGCTACGTCGTTAAGGGCATCGCCTTTTCACCTGACTCTACTAAAATTGCAGTTGGACAAACCGATAACATCGTTTACGTTTATCGGATTGGAGAAGAGTGGTCAGTTGGAAGCGAAACTTGATTTACTTCTATAATTATTTGAATCTCTTGGCTTTATGAGGCAGTCAACATCAATTACAGACTTTAATATCCTCCAACGTCGTCACAGTCTGATTTTTCCTCCATTCCCCATTTCAGGGGTGAGAAGAAAGTAATCTGCAACAAATTCAGCCAAACCGCAGCTGTAACCTGCTTAGTATGGCCCTCCGAAGGTCCGATCATAGTCGGTTTAGCTGATGGCAAAGTGCGAGCGGCGATGCTGAAGGCAAACAAAGGCCACACTCTCTACGCGTCTGATTCAATGACCATTTCTCTAGCCGTCAAGTAATTCCTAAATTAATAAAATCAGCAATATTCTTCCAAAGCAGATGTTGATTTGGTAACTATAATCATTTCCACAGCATAAAAGGGACTGGATTTCTTTCTGGACATGCTGACGGTAGTATCATCCGCTACTACGTTGCAGAAGATGGTCAAGCAGAGCCACCAGGTCGAGTATTGACCCACGGTGTACCAGCCTATGCCTTGGCCTGGCCAGGAGGTCACATTTTTGCAGCCGGATGCGACAAGAGGATAGTATTTTACGATTCCAAGGGTAAGCCAGTGCGGAACTTTGACTACAGTCGAGAAGAAGGGGAGAGAGAGATGACCGTAGCCTGCTGCAGCCCGAGTGGACAAAGTGTGGCTGTTGGTTCGTGGGACAAGATCAGATTGTTGGACTGGAGTCCGAGAAGGGGAATATGGGAAGAAGCAAACACACGAATGCTTCCCAATTTGTACACAGTTACTGCCATGACCTGGCGCAGAGACGGCTCTAGACTTGTAGTTGGAGGGCTTTGTGGAGCTGTTGAGCAATTCGAGTCTATTCTAAGACGGACAATTGTGAGAGGAAGTCACGAAGTTGCATACGTTGGCCCTAGTCAAGTCGTAGTTCGTCCTTTGAGTGGGGCGAGTCGGCCAATAGTCATAAGATCGCAAACAGGTAGTGAGATAGAAGATGTGAGAGTCCTAGGCCGTAAGGATAACCACATAGTGGCTCGGACAGCTACAACTCTTCTGGTCAGCGACATAGAGTTAAATTTGCTGAGTGAAATACCTTGGGAAGACAAGGCGGAAAACGAAAAATTTTTTCTTGAGTATCCGAGGGTCTGTTTGATATTTTGCGCTGGTGAATTGACCATCATCGAATACGGACAAAGTGAGATACTGGGATCTGTGAGGACAGAGGCAGTCAATCCTCATGTAGTGAGTATCAGAATAAACGAGAGACAAGCTCCCGGCTCGCCAGACAATAAGAGATTGGCATATCTCCTGGATCCCAGAACAGTCTGCATCATTGATCTGACCACAGGTGCCACTATATGCGTTACCGTTCACGACGCCAGAGTGGACTGGCTGGAACTGAGCGAAACTGGCCACAGACTTTTATCCCGAGATCGAAGAGGACGGCTCTGGCTGAGCGACGACCAAGGAGGACGATCGCTTCTTCTAGCTGGAGCAAGTTTTGCCTCTTGGGTACCAGGAAGCGACGTGGCTGTTGCGCAGACAGGAAACACACTAGCTGTGTGGTATAACGTTGACGCCCCTGAAGCTGCTACTTTGATTCCGATAAAAGGGGATGCGGTTGACGTGATAAGAGACAATGGCCGTACCACAGTAATGGTGGACGAGCCTGGCGGCCAGATTGGCTATGTGCTTGACGAGGGATTGATAGAGTTTGGTACAGCTCTACACGACAATGACTTTGGACGTGTAGTTCTGTTCCTAGAAGACCTTGGAGATAGACCGCAAGCTGAAGCGATGTGGGAAAATGTGGCGAGGAATGCAATGGCCGCTAGACAATTGTCTGTTGCCGCAAGGTGCTATGCAGCTTTGGGAGACGTGGCTTGTTCCAATTTTTTAAACGAGATAGTAGAAGCTGGGGACAAATATTGTTCTGAGACTGGAAACGACGCATTAGCCAATCCAGACTGCTGGGCAAAGATAGCTATTCTCAACGGAGAACTCAAGACCGCAGAAGCTATCTACCTGGAGCAAAACGAACTGGACAAAGCCTTGGAAATGTACCAAAAGTACTGGCATTGGGAGGACGCTTTAGCTCTAGCGCAAACCAGGGGATGGACTGGGCTCCAAACTCTCAAAGACAATCATTTGAAGTGGCTACTCGAGAGTGGACAAGCTGCGAGAGCTGCGGCAATCATAGAACCAGAGAATCCCCGTCTCGCTGTATCGCTTTATCTAGAAGCTAATCGCCCAGGCCGAGCGGCACGTCTAGTTCTTGCTAACGAGGACTTGACGGAAGACAGTGGGATAGTAAGCGAGGTGATCAGCGCCCTGAAAGGAGCAGATCTGATGGAATTGGCTGGTGAAATATTTGAAAGATCCTCAGAACCGTTGAATGCGATAAAATGCTATGGTCAGGCGGGAGTTTTTGCTCGTGCACTGGAACTGGCTCGCAAAGTAGAACCCAATTCTGTAGTTGGTCTGGAAAAAGAATGGGGACATCATTTGGCAGCTGGAGGCCACTATGACGCGGCGATTAATCATTTTATTGAATCAGGAGAAACAGCCTTGGCTCTGGATGCTGCGATCAAGGCTCATCAGTGGAGGAAGGCTCTGCAAATCGTACAAGTAAAATATCTGAATCAACTACTGATCAGAGACTAGTAAAATTCTAATACCTCGCTATGATAATAGTAATCTTTTCTCATTTGTACAGGTAATTGAAAACGACAGTCCTGAGATACAGAAGCAGTGTGCAAAACTCGCAGAGTACTTTGCTTCGATTGGTGATCAGGACATGGCGGAGACGTTATTCCTTCGTGCGGGTCAAGCCAAGCGAGCGATTGAGGCTCACATCAATTCGGGAGACTGGGCAAGAGCTCACAGGGTGGCAATGAATCACATGAGTTCTGAAGAGGCGAATGAAGTACTAGCCAGACACGCCGAGGCGCTCCAGCAAGCTGGGGATTTAAAGCAGGCAGAGTCCCTTTACATTGCAATAAACCAGTACGATTTGGCAATAGCGATGTATAGAAGGGAAGGACACAGAGGAGATATGGTCAGACTGGTTCGTAAGCACAGACCAGAACTCCTCCAAGCTACGCACGCTCATCTAGCTAGAGAACTAGAGGCTGCTGGTAAGCCGCGAGAAGCGGAAGAGCATTTTCTGGGGAATGGAGACTGGAGAGGCGCTGTGGCAGCTTATAGAGCAGCCAATATGTGGGAGGACGCTTTAAGGGTCGCAAAACAAGCTTCTGGAGAGAAGGCAGCACAGCAGGTAGCGAGGGTCTCGATGATCTGTGAGCTTCATTGCAGTCTCTGCGGACGAAACCAAACTAATACCTTTTTGACCCCTTATTTTGGAATAGGTAGCTTTGTTGTGGGCACGCACTTTGGCTCCAGAATTAGGGGCGAGACTGCTGATGCGTTTGGACTACTTCGAACCTTGTCTACAGCTTGCATGCGAGGCGAATTTGTTCGATTGGGCTTTGGAGATTGTGAAGTATGGCAGTTCGGAACAGAAGAAAGAGGTCTACTATAAGCACGCAATGGCTCTGGAAGACGAGGGTCGATTTTTGGAGGCTGAAAAGGAGTTTGTTCTCGCTGGGAAAGCCATGGAAGCTGTACAGATGTACATTCACACCAGGGACTGGGAAGCTGCGGAAGAAGTTGCTCAGTCGCACTACCCTGAAGGACTTCCCCAAGTCCTTATATCCAGGGCAGCAGACGCGGCTGAGGCACAGGACTATGTTCTGGCAGAATCGCTTCTTCTGAGGGCACACAAGCCTGAAATCATCGTAAATCATTACAAGGTGACCTTAACTTTCCCACCTTCCCAGCAATTTTCTAATCATAATATGTTGGGCTAAATAGATATACCTATGAATAAATAAATAAACATGAAACTTTGGTTTTTTTTTTTACCATTTTCCAGAAAGCTGGAATGTGGTCAGAGGCCATGCGCGTCTGCAGAGAGTATCTACCAAGCCAGGAAGCAGCACTGAGGCGTGAACTATCGCAAGCAAGTTCAGGATTTGGAGCTGGTGGCAGCGGAGGAAATCTTGAAGAGGCACGTCGGTGGCTAGAAGCTGGAGAAGTCAGAGCTGCGTTGGACGTTCTTATATTAGATCCAGAGGCCCCAAGAGCTGCACTAGTTCAAGCAGCAGACATTCTAATTCACCAGGCAGACTTTGAGACTGCGGTTCAAATCGGGGAAGACTTGGGTTCCAGATTATTTGCTCTGGGAGAACATGCACTAGCTGCGCAGGTACATATTACGCAGGACAGAGATCATTCATGTCTTGAAAATTGACTCAAATCAAATTTTCACTTTTGATTCCCTGCAGGTATTCCTTCAAGCTGATAAACTGAAGAGCGCAGTTGATGCTCTGGCGACAGTAGGCGAATGGGGAAGAGCCAGAAGAGTTGTGAAAGAATTAGCGCCTGAGCTAGAGCCGTATTTAGAAGAAAAGTACAAGGAAGCAATGATAAGAGATGGGCAGGTGGATCAATTGGTTGAAGTAGATGCAGAGGCCGCACTTGAGATCTTGGCGCGAAAAGGTCAATGGAGCCAGGTTTTCGAAGCAGCAAATTCGCAGAGTCCAAAGCTGCTGCATAAGTACATAGCTCAGCGAGCAGCGCAGTTATTAAAGGCCGGCTCTACAGCCCAGGCACTTCAACTGTATGTACAATACGGAGCTCCGACTATTCCCCAGAATTACAATCTCTATTATCGTCTCTCGGAGATGGTTCTCGGCTCCAAAGACTCCAATCAAGACTACAAGAGCCTTGCTCAATTGCGAAACGTTCTGCTTGGTCTGGTGAAAGGTATGGATTCTGCCTCCCAAGAGGGAGTCAAGTTTGAGAGGGTGCTACAAGCGGCACATTATTCTGCGCTGAAGTTCGCATCAAAGGATTTTTCTCCTCTCTCTGGAATCACTACCAAAGTGACTATATCTCTTCTGCGATACTCTGACATCCTCCCTGCTGATCTTTGCTATTACGAAGCCGGGCTGGAAGCTCGAGCGGCCGGTCTGAATAGCGAGGCGTTTGTGTTCCTCAATCATTTTCTGGACCTCGAAGAATGTATCGAAGAAGGTGACGGGGGACTCCTAGACGTCGAGGATTTGAAGGTCACTGACTTTCCTGTCGAAGTGCCGCTTCCAACTTCGCTGAATTTGTCTTCTGAACAACGCGAGGAAGTCAGGGAGTGGGTTCTGGCGGTTTCCATGGACCAGAGGGTAGAGCAGGGCCTTCCAATCGATCAGCGGGGTGTTTATGTTGGAGCTTTGACCAGTCCGTCCAATACTTCAGGGGTTTTACAAGCCTGTGTGTTGACTGGCTATCCGATTCGAGGACCAGTGATTAATTTCGAAGGAAGTAATCACGTGGCCGATCGAGACGATTGGAATAAATTAGTCAGTACGGCTAGACAGGCTCCACAGGACTCGGTTCTCAATGACATCTTGATATTTGTTCAAGAATTTTGCGGAATTTTACCGAATTATTCTTTTTAGATTTCAGGAGGAGCCTTTGGATTAATTAGGATATGGTCTGAGAAGAGTCTGAAATAAACCCCGTTTGTTATATTGTAGTTGAGAAAATACTGTCCCACGAACGATCGATACATCACAAGGCAATTTTATTGTATATTAGATGTTAAGAGATAATATAAAAGCCCAACTCGACTTTAAGTACATTATTTTTTCAGCTATTTAAAGATTTCATCAGTCGAAATAGGAAATAATAACATGTTTATCTTTACAAATTTACTAGGCGTGTCCTTGCAATGTAGGAATAAAATATACATCCATAAACTATCGTTGATTATCAAAGAAAAATCGACTCCCTTACTTCCTTTATCACATTCTTATGCAGTACTACAATAGATAAGACGAAGAGTATAAATTTCGACTAATAACAAATAAACAATTCTATCAAATCACGTAACACTTTGAATATTGAATTTATTAAAATGCGATAAAACCGTGAAAACATATCTCTGATAATATTGTATGTATAATATAAGCGACAATGTTCTGCATCCGAATATGAATAGACATTATAGTATTAGAATATTAAGCTATGGTCGATTGATAATTTAATTATATGTATATATCTATATATATTCTATAACAGAAACGATAGGTATGTAATCCAAAAAACGCTTTCTACTAAATACTATTTAAACGTATAAGTATCTATACTTAAAGGTAATAATTATCTACGCCTAATTACTAGCTACATACATACATCAACTATATATATAAATATATAGTTATAAATTTACACAAATATAAACATATTCATCTTCTCAATACAACAAATATGTGTATAAATGTATAAAACGTACACGTCTATTTCATATTATATTTATAAGTGTTTATTTAAAATACCAGCTTCGACCGTCACGGCGAAGTGATTCTAAACACTGGACCAATTCTAAGGAAAAATCTTCTCAGTACGGAACGTAATTCAGGCTTGAGATCGAAGCAAGTTACTTCGCAAAGTAGCGAATAGCAGTTCGAAGCGTGAACGGCAAATCTGCTATCGCACATTTTAAGAATTCTAGTCAAAAGCAACAAAAGAATCGGAGTCCAAGCATCCCTGTGAGCTTCGCTGGACAAGGCCAAGAAATACTCAAGTGCTTCTTTCGATACTTCGACTAATCTAGCTTCTACTTTAGCCCAATCATCCCTACGCGCTTCGTCGCTATACATTTTGAGTAAAATTCTAAGCGCGCAAGCCAGCGACTGAGTCTCTTGCTTCAAAAGATTGGGTTTGACGTTCCCCCTGAACCCAGCTTTCCATAAATTATTACGCTGTTCGTGATTGGTGTTGAAACTCTTGGCAAACCTGTGGGATTTCAAGAGGCATTCTACGAGCTGTAGTAAATGCGGGGAAGTAAGAGCGCAGTACATCCCTTGCTCCTCTTTCTGCTGATCTCCTCCGCTCTTAGACCCTAGTTCCGGCGCCCGTCCATTCAGCATATCTGCTTGAGCAAGGGCGAGATTCTCCTGATCTTCTTTCCTCGATGTAGCGGGATAGAAAACCACATTATCTATTGTTTGGATAAGTTCCAATTGAACAACGCATTTTATAAGCAGAGCAGAGAAGAGTCTATTGATGTGATCCTCATTAGTCGAGAGACTTTGTAGGCTGTTTGTTCTCTTCAAAATTCCAACGTGCCCTTCGATATCTCCGTTTATTACTTCCAGATCAGACTCTTTGTTAGGTGAATGTGGCTTCCAGGTGAGCAAAGCGCTTGGCAAGGTACTTTCGAAGATATTCAAAGCGCAACGGCACGTCTTCTCCCAAGTTGATTCTGTGAACTTGACGCCGTTGCTTATCACCAAATTTTCCAAGCAGTTTGTCCCCGATCTTGCTAGCTGTTCATTGTCTTGCTGAACGCACCACAAAAGTTGCGCGTACAATTGTTCTAGTAATAAAGGACCCAGGGTGTCGTAGAACTGCGAAAATACGTCAACTATCGCGTACAGTGCGTGATTGCAGGTCGTCGTCATCCATTCCGCCTTCTGTAAATTGAAATCAAAGTAAAATAGAACAGTTACAACAGCGTCCTCAAGCTTGAAATCAATGTGCAAATCCCAAGTTAGGACAGGGTTTCCGTTATTACAGGGAAAAGATCGTAGACATTTTTTTTCCCCAGGTATTCTGAAGGGACGGAAAAAAAAGCTTTTCGAATCACTTTGAGAAATATATGTACCATTTTCCTTCGTGGGATTATTCAATTTGTTTTGTGAATTATCACTTTGTAAAAAATTACTCATAACTCGAGAACTACTGAGATTACCGAAAAGTATCGTGATCAATTTCTGATTTGTGCAAATTTGAAATACCCTTGAAAACTTTGATGAATTGCCTTTTTGAAATTTATTTGTACGCTAATTTTCCAGGAGATATCGCGCTTTGGTATCGCTTGTACATTCGCAAATTGATCTCAAACGAATATGTTGATAAAACGTGTTTTTGGACTGAAATCCTGTACCTCCGTGTGCTGCTCAGGCAGTTTCATATTATCGAAGATTCTGAAAAGTACTTGGAACAAATCCTTCCACCAATGAGGTTTGAAAGAAGCTCCATGGGTCTTAACCACATCGAAAAGTACCGTTAGAGCTCTAGTTCTCACGTCTAACTTACATCTGCTAACTACGCAGGACAGTTCAAAGAGCAAGGGAAACCATCCTCGTACCTGAAATTAAACAATGAAAGTTTATCCAACTAGTTCACAAAATCCAAGACTAAATCGCCGAGTCAATATCGTATTTCTCAATTACCCAAGCTCTGTCCTCTTCCGACACAGTTCCATTATCGTCCATCATACCCTCGGCGAATAAAGCAGGATTGGCATCTATGTAGGATGCGCAAGATCGAATCAGTCTTATAGCTTCCATGCTTGTATCTGGGAATGACGAGTTGCAGGCAAATTCGCTTAGGCACTTAACTGCGTCTTGGAAAGAGTCTACCATTATGCCAAAATGTTCGGCGTAAAGTTCGTCTGTTGAATAGAAAATAAGGGAAAGATTAAGTAAATGAACAGAAATGATTGATGATCGAGCTAGGACACCAGGAATTGAAATGGAGAGTTCCGAAGCATCTGAAACTTACTAATTATTTTCCCAGTGGTAGAAAAGGCGAGATCGACAACAGCCTCGTCTCTGTCGCTAGCTGCGTGATGGAAAACGCTGAATATATTCTTCCACCCCGAGCGAATATTGGGTGCTTGAGAATGTACCATTTGAGCCACGCATCTAACAACCATATCCCTGATGGTGGGGGATCTGTTTTTCTTCATGATGTGTTCAAACGGTCTCAAAAAGTCTTTCTGGAATCTAAAATTCGCGAATTCCCCCTTCTCGATGAACTTTGTGGCCAACTGCCTAAGGGAATCGACGGCAAAGAAGGCAATGTCTTGTCTCGGACTACATCCGACTGTGTCGAAATGGTCGCCTAGGACTTGCCAAATCCTTGACCACTGGAGCCTGATGCGTCCCATATTGTAGTAAGAAATCTCAACAATTTTAGTCAAAGAAAACATGCGGGGCTGAGTCGGGTGGGAAAGTTCTTCAAGCGATACTTGACACAGGGCTTTTACAAACTCGACTATAGCGTCTCCGTCGAGTCGCATAGACCCTGTGAAGATTCTATCCACGGCGACGACTACACTTTGAGAGCTAGTTTCTCCTATGGACTCCTTGACACTTGCTGGAATAAGAAAAAACCCTTTAGGACTTGGAACCCTCATCAGAATTGAAGTTTCTCCGTATATTTCAACTTTTCTTACGATCCAGAGAGCTGAGAATGAGGCTGTTCGTCTGATGCGAATTGTTGTGGCTCAGAGTAGTGAGATTTCCAAGTGGCGAGGGAAAATGAGGCTTCGAAGGCGGTCCCAGTAGCTGCGGCCTCACTCCAGTTCCAATCAGTTGCGCGAGCTCGAGTTGTGAGATGCATTTAACAACGTCCAGCCAAGATCCGCCAAGATAATTACCGTCTGTATGAGCAACGGTGATCAGAGTCTTGATAGTGTCGATATTTTTGGCTTTCATTTCCATTATCGGAGAGTTTGCTGTTAGCAAAGTGAATCTGGCCAATGCCTGGACGTAAGCGTCTCTCTCGAGCTGAAATCAAATTAATTTTGTACCAGTTGTTGTTGATTGAATTCTTCCAAAGATAAAGATACAGTCTTGCTTACTCACAGTCATGTGGAATATGCAAGCGATCCTAATTGCACATCTGATTCCGTCCAGACACAGAGAAGCTATTTCAGGATCGTCGCAATCCTGTAAACCGACACTGAAAGCTGCCAGGAATGGGGTCCAGGCCATTTTGAACATCGGACGAACGTGTTCTAGGTGTTTGGCAGTCGTGAAAGGCGCCTGGACGTGGCTCACAGATTCCATCAAATTTTTTGCCGCTGTAGAGATTACTTCCATCTCCATGTTCCAGAGCAATCGCCTTTTCTTTTCGCTGGATATCACTGTTACAGAAAAAAAACAGACAAAGTTGACGAATACTGGCTGGAAAGTACTCGAGAATACTCTCTATATTAGTCTATGTTTTCTATCCTCAAGCCTCGCACCTTGTTTTCCGGGTCGGTTTGGGTTTGATTTCATTTTTATTTCATTCCCAGCGATCTCGTCGTATATTTTGGACAGATACTCCTCAGGCAGGTCTTCGTTGTCGCTTATACGACGGTTTAGTTTGATGTACTGCTCTTTAGTCATCTTATTTTTCACCTGAGGCGAGTGCAGGTCGGTCGTTAGCATAATAATAGAAAATCCAAGAACGTAGGCTGTGTCTGCGCTGGTGAACAACCCATTGCTGTAGGAAAAAATAACAGATTTTCGTTATTAAAAGTGTGATAGAACGATTCTGTAAGGATGAATAATCGTTTCCTACTTTGGATTGCACTCGCAATATCGACTAGCAAATTTCTCCATGAGTCTATCGATCTTTTGGGCCTCCCCAGGGAGCCTGAAACCCTCTAGAAAGTATCTGAGTGCAGTGACTAGATCCCTCTCGGCGAATTCCATCTGATCAACGTAATTGTACATGACTTGATTGTGATTATGATCGCCTAGGAAATCACCAATCGCAGTTTTGTCCAGACGGTCATCCATGTGAAGCCATCTGGCCACCTCGTCTATCGATCCACCTAGTAGTCCCTGTTCTTGCAAATACTGAACTCCTTTGCTCGGTTTTCGATTAAATCTGCAAAAACACATTTTTGTCCATTAAAAATGATCTATGTATGAGTTAGACAGATAAAGAAAGTAATAAACAGATGTAGATCATTTTCCAGCTCGTTTTAGGCACGGAGGTAACTAATTTTGCTCATTACCTGATACTTACATATCAATTCCGGCCTCCCAGACTTCCTTTTGATGTTTTTGGACCTCATACTGCTCGGGAGAGTCTGGAATTTCTTTATTTCCCGTAAGACTGGAATTAGCGGAGGAAAGACTGCCGGCGCTTCCGTAATGAGGCAAAGGCGGTTCCAAAGGAGGATCTGGGGGCTCTGAGGGCGGCTGTTGATCAGCTGGAATACTGGGATTTACGTATAGATCTCTGCTCCATTCGACCATGCACTTCAATATAGAAACCAAACATTCTAGGCCTCGAATACGCATGGATTTCTCTTGGTTCGGCGACGCCCCCAATTCCAGAGCTTGACGACCCTGCGCTATTTTAGACAAGTCGTTCACGAGCCTGAAATTCATGATTAAAGATCATTTTTGAGCTATTGAAGGATAGGAAATTTGCAATACTTCTTATTTTCAGCAAAGAGTAGTAATAATTAATCAAGATATAACATTGAGAGGCAGAGTCCTTGCCTCATCATGATAAAACGATAAAATGTGGATAAATATTGCACCTTTCGAATAAATTAGCTGCAGAAAGATCGCAGTCGTAGTTAACGTATATATCGACGACGCTTTGAGCGTCTGCGCAGATTCTTGTCAAAGCGTGAATGACCATCCACTTGTGTTCGAAAGAAGAGCTAGAAGTTTCTAAGATGTTCATAAAAATTTCCTTGAAGAATACTTCAATCTGCATCTTTAGATGGACTTTGAATCTGGCCAATAAAGCAAGGAAGAGAGCCAGAGAGAGCTCGAATACTTCAGGGACAGAAGAAACCCCGTTCTTGGAGAGCGCGACGCATAAATACTGCTTTATAGCTATCACAAACATCTCGTTTGACCGCAAAACCGGCCCAGCATTTTGCAGAATTCCCAGAAGCAGCTGGAGGGACAAAATCTTTGACCGCAGCTCATGGGACCTAAAATATAAACAGAATTTAGATTGGGAGATGTTTTTTGCTTGACCAAAATCGAAACTTAGATGTATTTTTCATCTGAAATTAGAGAGAACACGAACTGAAGATACTTGCTTAGGATCTGGAGTCCCGTCGGGCAAAGGCTTCATAGAAAGTTTGCAAAGTGCTCTGAAAACGAGAAAGGCATCTTTTTGAAGTACGTGAGTAAATTTGGCGGTGACCATATTGTCACTTTCGACGGTAGCTTCGTCTGTGTTGTCATCGGTGGGCACCTGGTCGAGGGAAACTTCATCTGGAGGTAAAATCGAGTTTGGTTCCTCGGGAACTATAGTATTCACGACTTGATCCAGAATTGATCTGACCAATATCTGTGCCTCAGAAGAACCGTTCGATAATGGTTCCTCATTGTTCACTGCTTCACTTTCTGTTTCTCCTCCAGATACTGCTGATGTCTCCAGCTGCGGCTCGGTCTCAGCTTTCAAAGCCTCTTCCTCCTGGATTTAAAAATTTGAGTATTAGATTAGAGGGAGCTCATTGTCAAGATTATAATACACTTGAGATTTAACGAATAGCGATAAGAAGCCTGATAAGATAGAAATAGTTGTTTTTAATGGAAATTACAATTGACTCAGCGAAAAGATGTCAATTATTCTATAAAAATAATATAAGCCGTGACTTTCTTCGAAAAATTTGATTCGACAAGATGAAAATAATGATTTTTTCTCAGAAAACACAAAGAAATGAACCAACAATAGTCATTCACATTAAGACTCATAGAATAGAATAGGAATAAGGATTATCATCCAAAAACAGAACAGGAAAAAATACAGATGGTCGGTTGGTTCCAAAAACACGACGAAATGAGACAGATAATATTATTTGTACCCATTTCTATCCCATCTTTGGATGATATTTTATGAAATCTCGATAATCTAGCTGACTTGGACGAAGCGCATTGATTTTAAAATTAACAGATCATAAATTAGATCAAATATGGCGATAAAACTAGGAGTTATTGAGAAAATCCCTGGCTATTTCAGTAATCTAGAACCTGAAAAAAATTCCACTGTATCAAACCTCTTCAAAAAATTATTCCGAATAATAAAACCCCTGTACTATAAATTACTAAACTATAAATTACCGCTTGAGTTTCCATGCGTGCGAATATGACGTTAATCATTTGTGTCAGGGTAGCTCTAGCAGTGGTTTGATTAACGAGATTCCTGGATGCAAGATATACGTTGTAAACTGTTCTGATGGTCTGAAGAACAGTTCTCTCGTGTACTTCGACATGCTGACTAGTCATGACGGTCAAAAGCGCCTTGATAATCTGCAGCTGAACTCCCTCGTCGGTTTGGGGCCCCATAAAGCAGTCGCATATCGTCTCGACTATGCGAACGATAAGCAGTTTATTTGGTTCAGTAGAATCCGGAACGTTGCCAGTAAGGTGACCATAGGCTATAAGCTTTTGCAAACAATCCAAAGCCGTCACGACGATCCTCGGCGACTTGCTTTGGCACGCCAGTTCAAACGGCAGGAAATACTTTTCCGCCGATATAACATTAGTGTCGCTTTTGGGCAGCGGGAGAGCATTAGATGTGATTTCCTCTCCCGCAACGCTAGGTACTTCTTTAATCTCATTGCGAAGGTCGTCTGAAATATTTTTGTGAAAAATTGAATGGAGAAGAATAAATATTCTCTCTCTTGTTCATATTGTGAATAATATAGGTTATTTTTCAACGAAATATGAGTATAGAATGTCGAATCGATTTCTGGAAGTAACAAAATTGTAGAGAAATCGTTTTACTCACCTAGAGCAGTTTCGCATGATTTTTTAAGCTGGGCAAGATGTGACCGTTTAACGTCACGGTCGGCGAGGATTTTTTCGAGAGCACGAACGATAAACATCTCTCTGGTTTTAGAGTTATTTTGCATCGTCGTATGTCGCGGTATGGTCGTTGCGTGTCGTGATTTAACACGTTTTGGTATAAAGATTGTGGAATAATTCCAAGGAATAGTTGTAGGCTAGGTTAGACGAAGAAGAGTATAATATTGAGATTGACATAAGCGGCATCTTCGACAATATTTCACATTGACATTAGCCCGTACGTTAAAGAAAATAATAAGAAGTTATAAATTTCCATGTATTAATCGTATGCCGAATGAACGGTTGGAACGTCGTTGCGTCACTAAAAAAATTATTTAATCAATCCTTGGAGTATTTATCTTTGATACGTATATTAGGTTATTTATTACATTCTCAACACGATCGCACAGCACATCGCGAGCTCTTTATTTTCACGTGTGTTCATCAGACATTTATTATTTACATTTGTATCCGGATGGAATTAGAGAAAAACTTATGTATTCGAAAGTCCGACAATTGGGTTAAAGGGATCGGAAATTAATCCGCGGCATGTTGGCAGTCTGCTGCTGACAGCTCAACGAACCACAGACTACATCAATCAATAGACAACTTACGGTTCCCTAGGATCTTCTAGTCATTTTTTTATATTCATAGGCCGAGTTTTCTGCCCACTTGAAATAGTCGGTCGGTAAAACAGTACTTCTTCATTGCCGACGGGTAATGAAGAATGGTAATAGTTTGCGGATACTTTTCGTAGATGGTATCCGTGGTATGTTATATTAAAATTCAGTCGATTGCAGAACTACATAATGAAAGAATGTAATAATGAAACCAGATAATAAAATAAAATAAATAATAAATTGGGTATTATAGAAGCAAGAAGAAGAAGAATATTTGTTATCGCTAAAGTCGGAGTGAGTATATATCTTGGATTTCAGTTATCGGCGGAATATTACACGACATAGCTCCAGTATTGAACTGTGAAGAGAAATTCGTGCGTCATATGATAAACTGTCAATCGCCGTGAATCCAATATCTAGGTATACGTCAGCTTTGACAGCTGAGTCTCGTAATTAATTTTTTTACCCTATTCTCTCTCTCTTTTCAATCACAGGTTCTATAATTGTAAGCTAAATAAATAACGATGGAAAAGCAACCCTTGAAAACATCGAATGACAAACCACCGCCGTATACTCCGTCCGCGCCAACGACGAGCCCGACGCAAGGTACGATTAATCATAAATATCAATAGAACCGAAATACGCAGTTTTCCCTTGTCATTCCACGTAAACATGTATGTATGTACAGGCTCGTGGCAACCCCCTCCGGGATATTACCCTCGTGAAGGTGTTCCCTTTCAAGGTACTTATCTCCCTTCGTACGGAGCAACTGCACCTCCCACAACAACTACAACCGTAATTGTTCCGGAGATTATTTTGGTCGGTGCTTGTCCTGCCTGCCGCGTAAGTATTCACCGTTTTTGCAAATGTGGCAAATTAACGAGATTATACGATTATCAATGGATATATGTATATTGTATATACTATATTGCGATATCTGCGTGATTCATGGATTAGGAACGCAACGTGACACACTCGACCACGGGTTGTTTTTATACACATGTATAGATCGAATTTCGAAGCCCGGGAAGCCCTGTGATGTGAAAATCGATTAACATTATTGTATACAATAATCCGATGTCCGGTACAAACAGTTTTTCTCAATTTTCAAATTTCTAACGTTTATTTGTAATCGAAACTCGTTGACTTTTCAAAAACTCAAAATAACGTCGAATTATTTTCAACATTACCAATCAGTTTTCACTTTTTACCTCACTGATGTATGTAATGAATACCAAATTTGAATAGACATCAAATACCCAAATCGTGGAACTTTGTCACGATACAATTTATAACATGATATGACATGAATCCGCTAGATAATATATTAAATGATTGATAATTAAATTAGCAGAATAAATTTTTTTTCCCGAAAATAATAAATCGATGTAATTATAGGTTGGGATGCTAGAAGATGACTACACTTGCCTAGGTCTATTCTGCGCGATATTCTTCTTTCCTTTGGGAATTTTGTGCTGTCTGGCATTAAAAAACAGGAGATGCTCGAATTGCGGGGCATATTTCGGCTGAATAGAAGAAAAAGAAGAAAAGGAAAAAAAAACTACTAATAATATTCTTAACATACATGTTATATACGCCAAATGATATAAAGATATGGAAAGGAGGAGGAGAAAGGAAAGTGGGGGAAAAAATATACGACATATAATTCTGAGGCATTGCTGCAGCATTGATCAAACGAATATTCGAAAGTTCATCTCAACGTTCAACGTGCCTTATTATAATTATTATCGTTATAATAATAATAACAATAATAATAATCTTCATTATTCTTGCTATTATTATGATGATCACATTATTATGATTATCGAGTAAAAGATGAAAGAAAATTATCGCGGACTTGTAATTTTCATACATAATAATATTCTTGAAACTAAACAGAGTATTCATGGAAAAATCGTCGTCCCGTGGTTTGTAACGTTTGTACAATTTGTACTTTTATTGTCTTTTCCTTATTGGTTTTTTTCTTCTAGTTGAGCGCGTAATACGCGTAAAAATATAACTTGCGTTTATATATCACACAACATAGATTATATGTAAAATAAATTGTTCATAAAAACGCTGCTAATTAAATTTGTAGAGAAATCTCGATCAATTTATGGATCGCGGGTATTTCGGTCGCGGTCACAATAGTCAACGGTCCACTCAGCAGAAGGTCGATTATATAAAGTATTATATTATCTTATACATATTATATTATATTGTACTATATTATAGTTGTAAGAGAACAAAAAATGTACTGTACATACCTATTAGGTTTTGTTTTTGCACATTTTCTGTGTTTGTGTTATTACGATTGTTATACATGATTCTGATTTTTTTTTATTGCTTTTTTTCTTCCTTTCGCTCGCATGCTGCATAATGATTTATTCTTCGATTTTAATTACCAGCTTCCTGATATACCTTGATTTTCAGACTTGATCATACAGCAGAAACGGTCTAGTTATGTTTTCACGAAAAAAAGTTGAAACAAAAAATGCCAACAAAAATAATAGGTGAAAGAAAAAAGAAAACTGTAGGTTCGTAGGTATATTGCTGCAATTGGATTCATAGTTTTGTGATATTATTAATGATAATACGTACGTATTTGTCGATGAATCTATTTTCATATTATTATTGTTTACACCTATACTGAGTGAAAAGCAATTTTCAATCGAAATAATTCGATTCTTCACTTGTGGAGCTAAAATGAAAAATGAAAAGAAAAATAATAATAACGATAACAGAAATTTAATGTGAAATTGAAGTACGAGAATCGGTTCGTCGTCCGATAGTGGTATATAGATGATAAGCTCTAATTTTGAACATATTATGCATATAAAAACATAAAAAATTTTATGAAATATATCTTGATAATATTTACTCAATATATCTACATATACACATGTTGTTATTAAAAATAAATTGATAAATAAATAATCAATTTTTATCAGTGTATGTATGTTACATAGTAATGTACATGCCAAACTGAATGCGAATGTTTCGTACATGATTTCCCAAGTTGTCTTACACATCAAAGAAATGTGTGAAAATGCTGAAATATTGGAAAGCCGTATAGTTAGTCATACAAATGCAATTTATGTATGAAAACCTGTTTGAAATTTTTCTCGTTATTTTTTTTCCCCCATGTCTTCATTGATGCTTGGATAATGAGTTTAAATTAAAATCTGGACTGAAGCATTGATATAGAAGAGTTTATATAAAACGTAACCAGGATTATAATAATGCATAACAATAATAATTAGATGATCGTTTTAACAATATAAACGAGAATTACGCGTTCATGTAGATACGCGCATATTATATCTACGTATAACAGTATAATCAGAAAGGAAATTGAGAATTATAATAATGAAGCAATAAATGCTGAAGTTTATAATTGCAATTTGTTTGAAATCGTTTAAATAATGAAGCTGAACGGTTAAACACTTAAGCTACATACGCGCAGACGATGCAGTTGAATATAATAATGATCCCTTTTTCTCATTGCGATACAAAATTCCGAACCGAAGATGTGGTAAGATAAATAATTAAAGCCGGATAAACTTCCTTATTTTCGGCCTTCGGTTGACAAACGACCGCTAAAACAATCGTCCTTGATTATTCAATAGAGCGCAAACGTTCAAATTGATCGAAAATTATGATCACCGAATAATCGGAAACGTATATATTCGCTCGGGATATATAATTTCTATCCATACAATTTTCGACTTTTCTAATTAAATAATCAATGAATGATAAGTCCGTTTACAGCAATCAATAAATTAATAAATAAATATACACGCGTACGCTATTAGTTTATCATGATAAATACCTACGTGCGGAACGCGGCTTGATGAACCCTAATAATCGCTCGCGAATACCTCCACTCTTGACTGACACTAATGACAGTGAGTCAAGTGATCGAAATACATAGCTAAATGAAAAAGTTCGAAAAGCTATAATAGGTAGTGTATATTACGGTTCCGGGGAATTTCCTTACCGCATGACGCACTAACAACTCATTTACTAGCATTCGCAACATTGTAATGCAATACGCAAGTTATTTATGCATCAAAAACGAATTTAGAATCAAATTGAGCAGAAACAAACAACAACAAAAATCGTTGAAAATCAAAGTTAAATTATACTCGGTCATTTAATTTTTAAACTTTCTTACGTCATATTAATGACGAATTAGTACTTAGTTTGCCATTGAATGATTATCAATTATTCTTGAAAGACAAAAAAAAATCGTATTTCCTGTAGGAAACAGATACGAACGGGTAGACTAAACGCGTTTCCTGATCGAACTGTATTTTTTTTTTTTTTTTTTTTTTTAATAACAATCTACAAGTTTCTGTTTCATATCAGAATCACCTAGGTCACAGATAATTAGATACTTTCAAGATGTTGCAATAACCGAGGCTGTCGCTAGCCGCGGACGTGATTAGTCCAATTATTAGCGCGTGAAAAAATAAATAAGAGAAAAATAAATCGAATAAAACAAATCGATTTTACGTTGAAAAAGGAAAGAAAAAATGGTCCCAAAGAAGAGAAAAACCCTCAATGAAAAGATCAAAATGAAATTTAGTAAACTCAGAAAACGCTAAGAATAAAAAATGAATGAAATGAAAAAAAAAAAAACAGTCAGGACTGGGAAAAAATTGGCATTACAGCGAGTTCTGCATGCGTAACTATAATTGGAGATGAAAAGTTTTTTGTCTTCAAGGCCAGTGATCTTGTTGAAAAGAGATAAAATAAGACTGACGAGAAAAGTGAAAGAAGTAAAAAAGTGGCTAATACTGGGTCGCCGAGCGATTTACCATGCTATATTGTACTATACTACAATTCTACTTTACTCTACATGCATACTGTAATAATTGGCTGTATTTATGCAGTATAAACTTTGCCGCCTTGGACATTTTACGTCCAATTATCTCCTCCGTGGCTTTTATAGTTTAGTGATGTATACACAAATTTATATGTCCAGTAGGCAGGTAGTAATCGACCGACTTTATAGCGACTTGGGTTTCCTCAAAGAATCCTGTTCCTGTATTTTACTCTGCTTTCCTCGAACAGTCGATCTACGTCATTCCCACTTCACCTCTCTCGGATTATTTTTTTATACTCTGAATTTCGATTTGGGTTCATTCTCTTCATCAATGATAATTCAATCGTGCTGTTTCAGACAGATTTCCATCCTGAAATTAGGTATTCCAAATTGTTAAAAATTGTCTCAAAGGAGCCTCGGTTTGGAATAGTTTTTTTTAACGAATTCGTTATAGTTTGTCAATTTCACAATGAATAATTATGTTGATTTTCCAGAACTTGAGGAAACAAACGTGCAATTGATGCAATTCTGGAAATTTTCTAGTTTAATTATTGAGTAAAGACAAAGAAGCCCATCAGCATTGGGAATTTTCCTTATTACTGCATTGCGTTCAGAGAACTTCGAGGAAGAACAAGATTAAAAGGAAACGCATCATTAATCACAAAGACATACACTTTCATCCTGACTTCGTTGAAAAACCACTGGTTTTTACTCCATATTACCGACGTAATTTCTCAGAGTATAATTACGTCTTCTCTCTCCAATATAAACGTTATAAAATAACTTATTCGAGGAATGGACTTGATATAATTTTGCAAATGCGCAATATTATCTCCCCTCGCAAATAAACGGGAATAATGAAATAGAATCACTTCCGAACTCCCTGAAAACGATAACAAAGATTTTTCGATAAATATAAACAAAATAAATCGGGAAAGAGAACTGACAGCAAAATGTAATATGTAACAAGGTAATGAACGCGTTTTACCCCGCTACTTCTCGGCCGGAGAACCGCGGGGGGTTCCCCTGCCGTTGGTAGTTCCGTTTTTTCGTCCTTGGTCTGGTGGTCGGCTCGTTTAGCTTATAAAGGTAGGTTCCTCCTTCTGAACGAGCCACAGTCTGCAGTCTGCAGTCCTTCCAGTGGACTTTCAAAGCAATGCCAGCCACCGATCAAGGCACTGTAGACCAGTCCTGGGACCGAGAGCAGGACCAGGACTCAGAGAGCTGTTTGACTACTTCGGATTTGATCCAGGAGGCAAAAATCAACCCGAAGAATCGAGACCATTTCGGATTGTTGAGTTTTGAGGATCATCCAGGACAAAAAATCACCATCCAGAATGACTCTTGTTTATCTCTCGACCGTAAAGCGACCTGGCGAAGCTTACCCAACAAGGAAGACCATGAAAAATTTCTCAGGGATTTTATGGACCTCGTTATAGAGAAGGCCGTCTTCAAGGTGAGTCTATTTTTTCACTATTTCACCTGTAATATCAACAACTTAGAATAAGTAATGATTATTAAAAGTGATATTGTGTGAGAATTGTCCAGGATTTTATCATCTCTTTGTCCAAATCTCAGTTTCATTCAAAATGCTTTCCTATTTTCAAAAATTCTGAAGTTTTGATACATTAACTGAAATGATAACAAGAATGCGAGACTTTAGACTGGTTAATTTGGATTTGTGTGTGAAGCTTAATGTTTACAATCTTCTGATATGATTCAGCTTTTTGGAATGAGGATAAAAGTTCATTTTTTCATTTTGTCATCCAGAACAGGAATATACTAGCAAATTCAATCGAGTGGCAATAACTTGTGGAATAAAATAAAGAAAAGTAAAGAAAAATGAAGAAATCTGTAATATAATTAGAACGAGACGTATGTATGGGTGCCAAGGAGTTTGTTTCAAATGAGTTGATCAATTTCCAAGGATATACCAATGATTTTCAAAGATCAAACGATCAAATGGGTAATAATTAATTAATTAGCGGTGAATGTTTTGCAACTATACTGTAATATAATATCTTTTTATATTGATAATGCATATTTGCTCAAATCGATTAGTCATTGGAATGATAATAATGGACTGCTGGTAGATAATTTGAAATAACGTTCAAGGATAGCTTCTCTCCTGCTCAACTGGGTTGATACTGAATTTATAATATCCCTTAATCGCCTGCCCACGCTCAAGTGTTAATGATCGATAATTTGTGATTGCGAATTATAAATATGTATACAATCCACATCAGAGTGACCTTGGCTCTCAATTTCATGGTCTTGGAAATTGTCATTCGTCATTATCACCTTGGTCAAAATTTTTATACGTTTTCTCGCATTTTTGAAGGGAGAAATAAGAGAAGAAGAGCTGATGTAAATAAAAAGTTATTTCAGAGAGCAAGATCATTCAAAGGCCATTCGTAAATAACAAAGTCTCCGTTTTCAATTACCATAACGAACAGGTGCCTCTCTAACTTCGCAATGCCCTTAAATCTTTGCTTTTCGATAATTTGTTAACAAGACAGCGAATTGTGATATTTTTAGAGCAGAATCCGCCAATAAGATTCTAACAACAGATTTACTAATTTTTTTACGCAGTCAAGAGAGCAAAGGACTTTATTAGCTCAGATCGAGCCTTTAGCAGCGAGTTTTCAGTCACATTCTAATAGTTTTTCTAATTCCTATTTCAGGGAACGTCAAGAGATAACAAAGTAGTAGAATGGACAGCGCCGACGGATCTTTTTTCATGCATAAACCTCGACTTGGAAGAAAACGGTCTTGGCCACGGAGACCTACTGACTTTAGCTTCGCGAGTAATCCGCTACAGCGTGAAGACTGGCCACCCACGATTCATAAACCAGCTTTATTCCTCGATAGATCCATACGGTTTGGCGGCACAGTGGTTGACCGATGCTCTAAACCCGTCAGTTTACACTTTCGAAGTATCCCCGGTATTTTCTGTAATGGAAGAAGTCGTCTTGAAGGAGATGCGCAAGATAATAGGGTGGCCCGAAGGCAAAGGAGATGGAATATTCTGTCCCGGAGGATCGATGGCTAATGGTTATGCGATAAACATAGCCAGGCATTACAAATACCCAGAATTAAAAGAAACGGGTTTGAGTGGGGGGCCGAGACTCGTAGTCTTTACCTCCGAGGATGCTCACTACTCTGTCAAAAAGCTCTGCGCGTTTCTGGGAATTGGTACGAGCAACGTCTACAGCGTCCATGTAGATTCGCGGGGTAAAATGAGGCCCGACGATTTGGAAAAGCAGGTGAAAAGGGCCCTGGACGAGGGTGCGATGCCCTTGATGGTCTCTGCAACGGCAGGAACAACAGTGATAGGGGCATTTGATCCACTGCGGCAAATATCCGAAGTCTGTAAGAGGCACAAGATGTGGTTCCACGTAGACGCGGCTTGGGGAGGTGGCGCGCTGGTCTCAAAAAGGCGGAGGCATCTTCTGGACGGAGTTGAATTGGCAGATTCGGTGACGTGGAATCCTCACAAGCTGCTCGCAGCCCCGCAGCAATGTTCCACACTTTTGACAAGGCATGAAAACCTTCTGCAGTCCGCACACGGGGCAAAGGCCACTTATCTGTTTCAGAAAGACAAATTTTACGACACGTCTTACGACTCTGGGGATAAGCATGTTCAATGCGGTAGAAGGGCGGATGTTTTCAAGTTCTGGTTCATGTGGAAAGCCAAAGGATCTTGTGGTCTGGAGTCGCACATAGACAGGGTCTTTGAATTGTCGGAGCATTTTGCTGATTTGATAAGGAAAAGAGATGGTTGGAAACTTTTGCTGGAACCGGAATGTACAAATGTATGTTTCTGGTATGTACCTCCGTCGAAAAGGCATTTGAAAGGAGAAGAATTGATTCTGGCGCTACAGAAGATTGCTCCCAAAGTAAAGGAGAACATGGTGCGGAAAGGATCGATGCTAATGACTTACCAGCCGCTGAGAGAACATCCGAATTTCTTCAGACTGGTTCTGCAGAATTCGGGAGTAACGAAAAACGACGTATTGTTCTTTGTCGAAGAGATCGAAAGACTCTCTAGCGACTTGTAGTTAAACACTTCATTTTTCGGTACGTCATATACGTGAAGTGTTTCGTTATTAATTTCTATCATTATTTATACCCATAAAACAATGTAAATATCTCTAGAATTTTTATAGTAAAAAAGTGAATCTTAGAAGCTCGACATTCTGTTAAAATTCAATAAAGAATTATGTAGCTGCAACTAGTTATAATTAATTCGTATTCAATTACCACTCGATATTTTCAATCTGTTGTTGTAGAATAAGAATGTTTGTTTTTTTAATTTAGTGACATAGTTGCCTTGCTCAATTAATTACTTCTGGTTTCCCTCCATTCAATTATTTATTTTTTTCTTTTAAATAGTTTTAAAAATCTCAATGCGGTCGTTATTATAAATTACAGTTTGTTTGTCTCCTTCGATTCATCATTTCACAAATGATATATTCACAAATTGATATATTAATAATAATATATAATATATATAATATAATATAACAATAGACTACGGATTTAGGAGCAGTCCGGGTTGAACAATTTCACACTAGATTGGTTTAACTGTATTCAGCAAGAAAACTCTCGTGGAATTCTTTAACGCTGGCAAGCATTGTTTTGATTTTATCCTTTGAGGGTAAAATTGTCGTTCGGAAGTGGTAGGTGCCTGGTTTCTGGCCAAAACCAGATCCCGGAATTACGCATATCCCCTTAGATTCCAGTAATTTGAAAGCGTAAAATACGTCCGGTGCTTTCCCCTCAGCTTTAGCCGCCTGTATCGCTTTCTCAGGTAACGTGTACTGCGGAAAGACGTACATTGCCCCCATTGCAGGATTCACCTGTAAAATGAAAAGTGAATTGTCTTGTTAAAGAGCTAAAACGTGGAGAATAGTGGCAGGAAATCATTCTACGGTGTTATTTTCTTTCTGTTTTTGGATTATTTAGTTCTAAGAGTCTCGGTATGCACCTTGAAGCCCTTTATGCTGTTCAGGGTGTCGACGACCATCCGAGACCTTTCGGCAAGGGATTTTAATATGTCGGATTTTTCTTGTTGGAATTGCTTGTAAGATGGTTCGTCCGGTCTGGGTGGGTTTACCACAACGTCCAGAGTTATTTGGCCCAATATCGAAGGGCACAACATTGCAGATAGAGATTTAAGTAAAACAGCTAATACTTCCGGGTCCATGTTCAAGATTTCCGTGTATCCTCCTCGCAGACCGCACTCCCCCATGTATCCTGATGGACAAGATTCAGAATAAGTTGATTATCAAATAAAATAAAATTAAATTTATTCTCTCCTTTGAATCTCCTCACGGAGTGTTTCGTTAGTTATGAATATCGATTCCAAGTTAATTGTTCATCTAGTTTGTTTTTTTTCTCGGAGCAATGACATCTGAAAGAGAATCACCTTTAGAGGTGGACATGAATGAGGCGAGTTCCATTTGTGAGTAAGGTTCCCCCATCTCGAACATAACTTTCTTCAAAGAATGGAACGCGCTGTCCTTGTCGTATACGTTATCTTGATAAACTTCGTCGGCCATAATAAAGAGATTGTGTTTATGAGCGAATCGAACGATATCCTCAATGTTTTTTCTGGTCAATACTTGTCCGGTTGGATTACCAGGATTAACAATGACCAATACTCGAGGAACACAAGTCTTCTTTGCCTCGGCTAACGACCTTTCCAATTCCTCGTTGCTTAATGCCCATTTATTATCTTCATCCAACAAGTATCCTATTTCCGTCATACCAAACTCAGAAATTGCTGCCGAGTACAGAGGGTACTGTGGAATCGGCACCATGATTCCGGATGGCTTTCCGTCTACAGTTGCAACGAACAACTTCAAAATTGACTGAAATATATCGAAATATATTAGAATATAATCCAAAAAGTATTAAATTATTTGACAATAGATACAAATGTATAAAATTTGATATTTGTACAGATTGAAGTACATGAAGACACATATTTAGATTTTAAATAATACATAAAATTGTATTGTGAATTACTGTTAAGCTGAAATTATATAAATAGTGAATCGAATTCTGTAATGACTTGGAAATATGCAGAGGAACAGAAATATCCACATTAAAACAGGCTGAAATGAATAAAACAAGATGAAAAATTATGTACGAAAAAAGTAAATTGTATTTCGAGGACATTTTGAATTACCTTAATGCCATCGGATGCGCCGCTAGATAGAAAAACGTTCTTATAATCGCACGGTATGCCGTCCCTCCGACTGATGTATTCAGCGATATGTTGTCTGATGACTTCCAAGCCAGGAGATTCTGAATAAGAACCAACGCTGCCGCCTTTGCATCCTTTCAGAATAGCCCTAGCCCTGGTTTTAGCATCTTCCGGATATCTGGGATCATCCAAAAGCTCTGGAGTGACGGTCAAGGCCAATACCTGCCTCAGGAAAGTGATAGGCTTCTGTCCCATGGCGTGAGCATCTCCGATGTTGGCCTTGATGACTTCTTTGAAAGGTTTTTTAACCCCCTGTGGCAAATAGATTGTTATAATTAGAAATATATAAGAAACTGAAAGTCTGCTGGCTGACTAATAATAGATACATATCTTCCTCTTCTTCCTCCTGCTACTTCTACTTTTTCTTCTCGTATTAAAAACGTTCACCGTTTATTAGCAAGAGTTTACTCAAGCGAATATTATCAAGAATATTAGCGCTGCGCTAATCTCGCAAATTAACGTGTTTGTTAAAAATCTATGTACAGATACAGGTTGGTCCGAAATTATAGACTCTTCATTTACCCATAAGTGTTAACACAAAAAACATATAGCAAACAATTTGGCCAACATTTATAGTGACTACTGTACAATCTGTTGGTTCGGGCGTATCTTTTGGTGGCTTGTTTTATGCCATTTATGACTACGTATGTGTGTTCTTTAATTTACCGAGTGTCAATAATAAATGCACTTTGGAACTGGCCCTGAAGATATGATCTGTTTACTTAATCTCAGATCAGGAGACGTGTATTGAAATTAGAGATAGGTGCAAACAATTGAGAATAATCGTTTCATCCAAAACATTATAGTCGTTGTCCTTGAATGATGGATCAATGAATTGAAAGCGAATGGACAAATAAATCATACATTTTAGTATGTATGTTTTTGCACCGACTATAATATCTAATTGCTGCGGATACTTTATTGTGCCTCTTCTCTATTGGTTATCATTACTATATGTCACAGCAAATAGTAATAATAATAATAATAAATAGATAAACAGATAAACACACACGGCATAGTATGTCAGTGTTTGTGTTACAAATTGTGGTATTATTACATGACAATTGCGATGTTTGTCACGTGAGTATCTTGCTACAGGAAACAGGCAATTCAAATAATACAAATGAATGTGTGTATAACGTTGTTAGCGCGTGTTGGTAATTCGCTACAGCTAGAATCAATTGAAACAAATGAATTCGAAACCGCAACAGCCAATGAGAAAGAGATGCGCATATAAGACGAAACAAATGAATATCAAGTTGCCGTAGCCAATGAAAAGAAAATGAATATAAGATAACGATAATAAACGCGAAGAACTATGTAGTAACATAAAACTGTAAGACGCGGTGTATATACCTATCTATACATAATGTGTAGAGGTGACGTATTTGACATCGATTATGCTATTTTTACCGGAGAAATTGCGTACGAAATGAGGTGGGAATAAATTAGCAATAACGAGTGAAGTGATGAATGTATCGATCGCTCGATCGATCGATCAAACTGATTAATTACTATCGCACTATAGTATTACAAAACAAATGATAGATAGAATCAAATAACGTAACAAAATATGACAGTGAATGATAAACGAAACAAACGAACGGGTGGTGGATTTCTTAACCTACCTTTTCAAGTTCCTTCTCGATTTCAAGGGCTCGAATGAGGAGAGGTCCACGAACGGCATATTCCATACGTTTGAGATTCGGGTTGACATTGTCAGCGGTTAGAACCCTTTTATTACTGCTCTGGCTTGCCATGGTGCGGTTTGGCGGCCTGGTGACAGGCACAGACGACGACGACGACGACGCCGAGCGAATACAAGCGCCGACTGACCCGGCCGGCCAACACCCTCCATTTCCAGTCCCACTTGTTTTCGACCAATTCACGATAACCGCATTCAGCATGCGAGCGCTCGACATGTTGATACTCCCGTTCACTCTGCTTGGAAGAGCTCTCAACGTTTACGTAACTCAATTCTAGTTCTCTTCGCTATATTCTCTCTCTTTTCTCTTCGCCTTATTCTCCTTTCATTCATCCAGTTATAGGTATATACAGAATTTCATGTGTATACACAGTTTTCTCGACCGGCGCACTAAAGTCCGGGGATAATTTTATGTTTAGAAACTACAATATGAGTACGTTTTTTTTTCTTTATATATATATTTTTTTATCAAATCGAGGAAACACCGAGTATCAATTATTAATAGATAATATATATTTTTGTTATTTCATTATAGCTATAATAAATAATTATTTCAAGAACCCTTCGACCCATACGCCGCTGAATTATAATCGTCCGAAATCTGGATGTATAACGACGCGCGCGGTCTTCGTCGCGCCGAGTCGAAATGCAGACTACTGCAGCTTTCGGGATTCCCGTCTCATTCTATTACAGTATTATGTGTTATAAGTATTCCAGATTTTTTTCTATATTAGCCGGGAGAGCAAAGAGCAGGTCTCGAAGGTTATCGGGCTTGTTATATCATACATAATTTATACTACAGTTATATTATTTGGCAATAGTCATAATACTGTATAATGATAACAAGTAAATGAATAAATAAATCTATAAATAAACGAACGAATAGAATAAGAAATTCGTTCGATTATTTGAATACTATTATTTATAAAGATCGCAATAATCGCGAATGAAATATAAAGTGTATTCTTTTCAACGTATGATCACTGATCAAAGTGATCATGATCACTTTCTGTCTCTTTATAATCCTATGCATTAAAAAAGGACGAAAACATTCGTGATCACTTTGATCACTGATCACGGTGGTCAAAAGAATGCACCTATATTAACAAGTATATCAAAACAATTATGATCTATTTCGAATATCAATCATGCGAGCGTGCGCGTTAGATCAATTCAATACTCGAATAAACGGTAATGATTGATGAACGATTGACTATGGTATTAATCGAGTAGAATATGCGTGTGTAAATTGACGCGCGTACTTTGCGTAGCCGCTGTCACTACGAGGGCACAACTGTTGAGACTATTTTGGTTCCAGAGTCCGAAAGACGCGCGTTTCACATCAAACTATTTACGAGCAAATAACGCAACTCGAAGTCTCTTTACAATTCATATACATACATAAACCCGTGTGTGTTGGTAATGTATGTATGCGTATCAACACACAAAGTCGCCGTCACACTTGTTTCATCATGAACGCGGTGCCAATTTTCTCTCTCACTCTCTCTCTCTTTCGAATAGAATATCTTAGCCTCTACATTATATTATCGTACGGAATTCGAAACTCGAGTCGGCCAAATATCTGCAGTGGTGCGTGTGATAAACTTTTAGGCGCTAGCGTCGCATTTATCCCAAAAGATATAAGGGCCGGTGATGAAACACGATGTTCAAAAGAGGTATTTTCTCGGCAGAAACATATCCGATCAACGTAAAATTGATAACGGCGATAAAGAAGAATAATACCAAGTGTATGATGTACTCTTCGATTTCCAAAAATCGGCCAAAAAATTTACAGATCATTTTACAAAAGTTGTAATCTTTTGAACTATTTGTCGATTTTGGAAAATCTAAGAATATCATGCCCTTCGTTCAAATCTACTTCATCGCTGTTACCAATTTTGAATTGATCGGATATGTTTTCGCTGAGAAAATAGCTTTGAAAAATTCCAATTGGAAAATCGTGTTTCAACAGGGTTCAAGATTTACCCGCAGTGCTGCGAATACGGGCCGTTACAGATGTGCAATATGAATAGATGCCCTTGCAAGATGCTTATTATGCAACTATTATAACAATATAATATCATGTGTGTATGTATGCGTATGCTTTTTGACTTACCTATAGATACCAGAACCTCTGTTTAGTGAATAAATGTCAAACCGAAATTCGAACATCTTGCTAATCTTCGGCCCCCGCTTTTACCCTTCATATCCATATCACGATCTACAATTACATAATTAATCTATAAATCAAGCGATTGCATGCATGTATAGCGGTTCTATATTTGTACGCGAATAGATTTCTTATGTATTACAGATGTATAATCTATCTATGTCCGATTATACTTCGTCAGCTCTTTATCTTATTTATTATCATATTATCTGGCACGACATTAATATCTAGATGAATTGACTATAATTACAATAATCCACAAGTAAATGAATAAAGATTGATAATAAAATACATTAATATACGTATAGTGTGTGTATAGGGATTGATTATAGATAGTTAGGCTTATTGTTTATTGTTGGACGGTATCAGTTAATATCGTAACAGTTGAACAATACATTGACAATATGTTGGTGGTATTATTATCATTGTCATGATGATCATCATCGGTATTATCATTATTATTATTCGAATTTCAACAGTTTCTTTTTTTCTCTCTATTATACATAGCACAGAAGTCGATAAAAAAATAGACAACATTGCATGAATAAAATATTCATACATTGGTATAATCGTTGACGGAAGAATATAAAGACGGTCAGCCCTGGGTTATTTTGCGTGACGAGCAAGTGGGCTTGAAGTGGGCTTGGGGACGAAACAGCGTGCAAATTTACCGACCGAAATCACATTGCAGTATATCTATATATTCGCACACTATAGATATACTGCAACGTTATTTCAGTAGGTAAAATCGCACGCTGTTCGTCCCCAAGCCCACTTCAAGCCCACTTTCTCAGCACACATTTCCCCGTAAGGCTGACTGTCTTTAGAATCTTCAGTCAACGGTATAATTATATATAATATACATATATGTGTATATCTATGCGTCTATGTATGTACATACATCGCATACATACCTATGTCGTGTATGGGTATACATAATGTATTATGAGGATGTTTTCGCGAGTGGAACAATATACCCAGTTACCTAATCCGCGCGTAAATTCTGTAACATGACAATATAGTACTACATGTTTTTTTCATTCACGCCTCTCGCATGAAATTTTCGTTACCATCATCATCGTCATTATTATTATTATTATTATCATCATTATTATTATCATTATTATTATTATTATTATTATTATCATTATTGTTAAAATGATCAATATTATTGTATATAGGTCTGTATATATTAGGGTGGTCGTTATTTGGGGTCAAAATGAATTTTACCCCTTCCGCCCCCTAAATCGGTTTCAAATACGGAAAAAAAATGCTGTAATTTTTTCAGATTTTTAAAAAATTGCTTGACCCTGGACCACGGGGCTTGAAGTTTCCCATTTGAAATACACGGGGTTTTCCCGCGTTGGCAGTTATTATTTTACTGTGGGCCCAAATATGTTCGTAAAATCTTGAAATTTTCAGGGATTACTTGACAAGCATGTTGCTACATACAAAAAATTTCCCAAACCCCTACCCTCAAAATATTGTGTAACATGACCATATTATTAAAAATTTTTTTTTCACAATTTTTTTTTAATTTTTTTTTTTTTTCGCCTTTTCTATGAATGTGAACAGTGTTTACCGATTGCAATAAAATACTCACACGAAACGAACAACCAAAATAGTTCATTTTACAAATTGTAAGTGAATATCGAAATAATAATCCAAATGCCAAAAAGGAAACAATGCTTAAGAATTTGTAACTCGTTCAGAAAATTATTTTAGTGTAAGTACATTTATTGAAAAACGGGGGAGAAAATAAAAAAAAATGTAAAAAAAAAAATAATAATAATTTGAATGGACCAATAATATAGGGGCGTAAGCGCCGAAAAAAAAATTCCCTTTTTTAGGGGCAAAATCTTTTTCATGCGATATAAAACGTTTTGGGCATATCCGCAAAAAAAATTTTTTTGTGCCGCTTACGCCGGTTTGGTGTTAGTCCATCGATTTAATTAATATGGTCATATTACACAACATTTTGAGGGTAGGGGTTTGGGAATTTTTTCCCATGTAGCGACATGCTTGTCAAGTAATCCCTGAAAATTTTAAGATTTTACGAACATATTTGGGCCCACAGTAAAATAATAACTGCCAACGCGGGAAAACCCCGTGTATTTCAAATGGGAAACTTCAAGCCCCGTGGTCTAGGGTCAAGCAATTTTTTAAAAATCTGAAAAAATTACAGCATTTTTTTTTCCGTGTTTAGAACCGATTTAGGGGGCGGAAGGGGTAAAATTCATTTTGACCTCAAATAACGACCACCCTAGTATATATGTATATATTTACATAGATCTGTGCAATTCTTTGAATACTTCATTCAAGTAATTGTAAAAATCTTTTGTATTGTACAATCAGGGTGTATAAACGGAAAATTGAGGCAAAAAAAATGTTTATAAACTGCGAATTGATTGGGACAATTTTTCGTATAATATACCGCGGATCACCTCTAGATACAATTCGCGGTTTATTTCCAAGGCGTATGCATATGGGGCACTCCACGCCAAATCGACGTGCCATTGACCCTCACCTTCTTTGATTTTTATACCAAATTAGAATGTCGTGGGGTAGCTCAAAAGATTCACGTTTACAAATTTTGGAACTTCTTCGATGACCGGCTCAACATTCATAGCCCTTGTTACTCAGAAGGCCCTTTTGTCATTGGACGTTCATAGTTCAATACCTACTTATCGCACTTTCACGAAAAAATCACCAATACAAAAAAGTTGCGCATCGACACGAAGTATTCGGTCACATATATTTCAAAATTTTCCGGTAACTCTACATGTTGTTTCTGTGCGAAATAGTGCGAAAATCGTAATTTTGACACCGATGGCCGTTATCAATTTTTTTCAAATTTTTGTCACAAATTCCGTGTCAAACAAGGAAAATTTTGAGCCCTTTTCGAAAGTGGCGGTAGCTCGGGTTTAGCCGCTAGAAGCAAAGGAAGCCTGAAAAACGCGAAACATGAATGTATTATATCGCGCCACTTTCGGAAAGGGCTCAAAATTTTCCTTGTTTGACACGGAATTTGGGACAAGGATTTCAAAAAAATTGATAACGTCCATCGGTGTCAAAATTATGATTTTTGCACTATTTCGCACAAAAACAACATGCAGAGTAACCGGAAAATTTTGAAATATATGTATGTGACCGAATACTCCGTGTCGATGCGCAACTGTTTTGTATTGGTCATTTTTTCGCGAGTGATAATAAGTATTGAACTATGAACGTCCAATGACAGAAGGGCCTTCTGAGTAACAAGGGCTATGAATGTTGAGCCGGTCATCGAAGAAGTTCCAAAATTTGTAAAAGTCGGTCTTTTGAGTTACCCCACCACATTCTAATTTAGTATCAAAATCATAGAGGGTGAGAGTCAATGGCAGGTCGATTTGGCGTGGAATGCCCCATATACATTCGGCAGATAATACTGTTACAAAGGGTGAAATTACCCTTACATTTAGATCGCCCGATCTAGTAGCCTTTTAGAGACATAAGGCAGTTACTCTATCGAATGTTCATTAACATCCGAAATGTGTTATTACATGAACTCTTGTTTTGTAAACAGTCTCGTTCTAGGCATTAAAGAGAACACTTGGTCATTTTGAAATACAACCAATTTCATTTAGACCATTTTATTTGTGTAATTACTTTATTTCGCTCGGAGACTCACGCCATCCTCTTTCTCGTTGCTATTTTGCAACAATACAAAGAGGCGAATTGATTGTTTTATTATCATTTTAGTACAATCAAAGAAAAAAAAAAAAACGATCCCACTTTCCCAACGAAAACTATATTTATTATGTACTAATTCATGAACTGATTGAATCGAAAGAAATTCGTGTGGTATAAGTAGATGTTTAAATAATTTAATTATTGCGATTGTTGTTATTGCATTATTTATGATTCTTACAAATTTACAAATAATAACATTAATAATAATAACAATAATAATAATAATATTAATAATCGGTGCGCTTTGCATGAATTTGTATAGATTTATACTTGTACATACAGCTATACATACACGCTGTACATGCAATCATACGCATATTACAATAACTGATAATAACAGTAATAGATGATAATAAAAATAGACAATAATAATAATAATAATAATAATTCAAACTTATTCATAGGTAGAGCATAACAGTATAAAACGTTTGTGTATAATATCGTGTATCATTTATATATCTATATATTATTGTATTCTTGATTTTTATTCAAAATTGATTGGTCGAAAAATATGTATACCTATAATTACGAAATCTTTCATCATCGTTTTTTTTTTTTGCTGTTTTTTTGCATCTGATTATCATAAAGTGTGTCAGTTGTGTAAATGTATAGATACATAGTTGTTATAATAATTGTAGGGAAAATATAGCTCGAAAAAAATAATATCAATATTGTAAATAAATATATATGAGGTGTTCCATGTGAAAACGAGAGCGATCTGACCGTGTGGTTTTCGATTTCGATCTAAAATTTTTTTTACATTCCTCATTCCGTGCTAAAACCATATCCGATAAGCGTTTTTCGATAGCACCTATCTATTTCGATCAATCAATTAACGAAAATATCAAAATTTTCAATTTTACCATTTTTCGCATTTTTTTTAATTCGAAACGTCATGCTTTTGGGTAAAATTGATTACACCGAAAATGTTCACTTTGAATTGAACTTTCGGAAAAAAATATTTTTGAACTCCCGTCACTCACAATCATCGGAAATATTCGAGTTTAAACACTAAATTTGAGATTTCCAAAAAACGCCATTTTTGATTTTGATTTTTTTTGTTTTGAAAAAAAGTAGACAAAAATCCGAAACTTTTAAGCCCTCAACCAAGTTGGGGCGGGTTTTCCTTCTATTTTTTTCGGGACTCGGAAGGTCCCGAAAAAAATAGGTCCCTGTCCCTGTCCTGACAGAGTCCCTGTCATGCTTTTGGGTAAAATTGATTACACCGAAAATGTTCACTTTGAATTGAACTTTCGGAAAAAAATATTTTTGAACTCCCGTCACTCACAATCATCGGAAATATTCGAGTTTAAACACTAAATTTGAGATTTCCAAAAAACGCCATTTTTGATTTTGATTTTTTTTGTTTTGAAAAAAAGTAGACAAAAATCCGAAACTTTTAAGCCCTCAACCAAGTTGGGGCGGGTTTTCCTTCTATTTTTTTCGGGACTCGGAAGGTCATATTAGTGACAAAAAATGCAATTTTCGAATTATTTTTTTTAAAAGCGGTCCACTTTTTTCGCAAGGGGTCGTGCAATCGTTTTTTCCTTCTTCTTTAAATCAAAATTGAAGAAAAAAGTTGATAAAAGAAAAATTTTCCAAAATATGAAATTATTCAATAAATAATTCGAAAATTGCATTTTTTGTCACTAATATGACCTTCCGAGTCCCGAAAAAAATAGAAGGAAAACCCGCCCCAACTTGGTTGAGGGCTTAAAAGTTTCGGATTTTTGTCTACTTTTTTTCAAAACAAAAAAAATCAAAATCAAAAATGGCGTTTTTTGGAAATCTCAAATTTAGTGTTTAAACTCGAATATTTCCGATGATCGTGAGTGACGGGAGTTCAAAAATATTTTTTTTCCGAAAGTTCAATTCAAAGTGAACATTTTCGGTATAATCAATTTTACCCCAAAGCACGACGTTTCGGATTAAAAAAATGCGAAAAATGGTAAAATTGACAATTTTGATATTTTCGTAAATTGATTGATCGGACTAGATAGGTGCTATCGAAAAACGCGTATCGGATATGGTTTTAGCACGGAATGAGGAGTGTAAAAAAAATTTTAGATCGAAATCGAAAACCACAAGGTCAGATCGCTCTCGTTTTCACATGGAACACCTCATATATAAGTCGGAGACGCCGAAGACGGCATCTCAATTAGTGAATAAAGGACTCGAAATAGGTCATTCTTAGATATTATTTATTCGTTATTGCTCTTCACAAATAGTTCATATTCAGAAATCTGTCAATCACACAACAACCTCATCAAGACATCTATGAAAAACTCCGTCTTTTGTTATAATACTCTTCTGTTAACTATCTCTGCCAATCTGATAATCACACTCTCCGACTCGGCCATTCTGACATTCACACGCCCTCGTGTGATGTTGTCTTCTAGTCGGAGCGTGTGATTATCAGATTGGCAGAGATAGTTAACAGAAGAGTATTATTACAAAAGACGGAGTTGTTTATAGATGTATTGATGAAGTTCTTGTGTGATTGACAGATTTCTGAATATGAACCATTTGTGAAGAGAAATAACGAATAAATAATAAGAATCTCCTATATCGAGTCTTTTAATCACTAATTGAGACGCCGTCCTCGGCGTCTCCGACTTACATATACGTATATTTAATACTCATCGTATATACTCGGTTAATCTCTTGATACTTGATCACTCGCTGAAGTGTAAAATAGTATTATGTATATCGATCAATAAAAACATAATTATTACTGAGCGTTTCTTTTCGATTTGTTTTGTCTTTTTTTTAATTTTTTCATATTTTGACTTTGCTTCACATATCGTCATTTTATACTTATCTATTCTTTTTATCAATAGATATAATATAATATTATACAGTGTCCCATCTCAAGTGTCGAGAATACGTTGCTGGAAGCGATTTTTCGTCAGATTTTTCTAAGTCATTTTACAAATAAACAAATGAGTTTTATCCAACTCGGAGAATTTCGAGAACTGCTCTTGCGAGAATATAGAATCCTATTTCTTAGTGTGAGATTGAAATATCAACAACGACTTAATCAGGTCTTGATGTTTGCATCGACAGGGAAGGCCAGCAATTTGAACTGTTCTTGTAAACAAATTCTCATGAGCCTCGCAATCAATGAATACCTTGGAATGAATAATAGCCAGATTAGTCATTGGGGACATTTTTTCCTGCGCTACGAAATTATGTATTCTTCATTCTCGTTCTACTTCGGTACTTGGAATTTTCCAAGTTGCTGATTGGTTGGGGGGGGGGGGGGGGGGGGGAGGGAGTGGCTCAGCGTCGATTAAGACCCTCCTATTCTCGACACTTGAGATGGGACACCCTGTATATAATATATAGACAACTCGACAAAATTAGTTGAACACCCTTGACATACTCCCCCGTTTCCAAACGAACAGAACGATCAACTTCAAATTTGGCAGAGAAGTACCCTCAAGTGTTCTTTACTAATTGTATCCGAAGCCACAATGCGGTAGGTCCGAGCGTTTGGACGTGGCATCTCTGAAACCAACTTCGTGCGAAAAATGGAATGCACAGCTTTTCGGATTCAGTGTATACAAGCAATCTGAGGAAATACGAAGTTTTACTGCTGATAGCGAAACACATGATGCCACACTTTGAGGGTTGATTAGGGGTGGCTGGGTAATGATTGTTTGAAAACTACCGCTATCGACATCCAAATCTGAGAAGTTGTGCATTTCATTTTTCGCACAGGGTTGGTCTGCGAGGTGCCAGGTCCAAACGCTTGGACCTACCGTATTGTGGCTTTGGTACAAATAAAGAACACTTGAGGCTACTTCTCTGGCAAATTTGAAGTTGATCGGTCTGTTCGTTTGAAAACGGGGGAGAATGTCAGGGGTGTTCCGCTAATTTTGTTATCATAATTAATCATCATTATATTAACGCCTCCCGCCCGCCCGATAGATATACAATATATATACAATATTATGTATATCCAATGGGGAAGTTGATTAGAAAAATAAACCTGAAAAAATAGACAACAAAAAAAAAAAACAATACTCCGTTCACCACGTGGAAAAAAAAACGACCACGATTATATACGTGTTAGATCACAAATGGGATATGTAGGTATAATAGACGAATACATATACATATATATTATATCATATAAATATATACATATGTATGTATGAATGTATAAAGTTTTTTCATCGCACTTTACTTATATAGGTATATATCGTATTATAATACGTGTAACAAGAATCAATGATTTATTTATAACAATATATTATACTATTCATGTATATGTATGTATATCGTCGATTTCATTGTATAATTATTATTAATATTTATTAATGTATATATATATATATATATATATATATATATATATATAAATAATATAATTGGTCCAATTTAGTTTGTTTGTCTTTTTTCTATAATATTCATTATTTATAATTATAGTTTCATACTTTCTCCTTCCGCATACATATTGTTCTGTGTACATACATACATAATGTATTCAGTGCGCGCGATTGTAATATACATATTATACATATACATATGTATGTATATAGTTACTGTGAATTTGACGGCATGTACATATACATTATACATAGATAATAATAAAATAATATTAAAATAGATATAATAACAGATGTAAATGGAATGTGTTGCGTTTTTATGGTATACACATATATAGAAAAACGTATAACGTATGATATTAGATATAATATATCATATATATATATATATATGTATATGTAGTAGGTAATCAATAATATTTACAAGACTTAAAGAAACACACAATCACATCTAATCAAAAAAATGACACAATCTCTATAATAATCAAACACATAAATATATAGTATATGTATATACCATATGTATGTATGTGTGTATGTATGTATGTCATAATCGTCGCAGCACAATATTAATACAATTACCTCACATAATTCTCCCGCATCGTCAATTTCATACAATAAAAGTTATAAATTATACATTCAGCTCATTTTCCACATCGTCTTGCTATTTGTTATTATATTAATCGTCGATTCAGAAAAAAGCCTAATATCTGTTCTATAAAAATCTATATATACAAGCTGCCCTTCGAATGAAGTGTACATATATAAGGTTTATCTCTCGTACATTCTAATTGCACCATTTTACACTTTTGTTCAACTTAAAACTTTCGACATTACTCTCTTCTCTTCTTTTATTTTTCCATTACATTTTTCTGTTCTATTCCTCATCACCTATTAGCCAGCTTGATTATTTATTCGTTTGTATATCTTCCCTTAAATAACTATCTCTGTATAAATTTTAATTTTTCACCCGCAATACAAAACATCTTTAATACTCGATACATTGCCAACGATGATAGTAGTAACAATAATACCAATAACAATAATTACTAGCATTCTGATTTATCCTCCTCGACTAATTGCTGCGTATCTTTACCCGAGTCAACTGGCGTCGGGTCAAGCTCTCTTCTTTTAAGATGAAGCTGTGGCGGCTCCTTTTGCTGTACGCTAGAAGGCTTCATTTCTGCCGGCACTTCGTATATCCCGCTCGCGCTAGTTCCATTAGTTGCACCAGCTTGTTCTGAGTTCACCGCGTCGTACATCGGATTACTAAAGTCTCTGTTCTTGTTGTTTATGTCGTTCAAATTGTACTCTACATCAAGTGGCTCCTGTGATACATTGAAATTATACCAATGTTAAACGTTAATCAAGCAAATAAGCATCAATTTTTTGCCCAACATCACAAAGAAAGTAAATCAAGGAAGAAGAAAAAACCACATTTCCAATAACTCACCATTCTCTCAGTTCCAGATGCTCCGAATTCTACGTTACTTCCTTGTCTGAAAGAAACGCTTTGGGTGCCAGTCAGGCTTCCGAGACCCCCAGGTTTTCCGCTGCGAATGAAAAAGCGTTTAATAATTAGTCGAATGCCATAAATTGCAATTCCTGTTCCAAAATCTATAAGTTCTTATCGATTCTCTACTCACAAAGGACGTTTCTTCAGAACGATAAAGACAGCGGCAGCTCCAAGCAGAAGAAGAATAGCGACGACAATGGGAATGACTATTGCCGCAGTGGTTCCCTCAGCTCTAGCAGCGACAATGCCAATTTCGCAGTGTTCTCCATGGAAGTCGGTAGGACATGCGCATTCCAGATTTCCCTCGCTGCCTTCCCTGCAAACTCCGCTATTCTGGCAAGGGCATTCCCTGGGCGATGGTCTAGGCTTTTCCTCTGGAGCGTCGCATATACTTTCGCTAGAATGGGGTCGTCTGGGCCCGGAATTGTCAGGACAGAGACATTTGTGCCCCTCTGGTACAGCGAGGCATAAATGTGTGCAGAGATCTGCGTGGCAAGGATCTCGCAAGGTTTTGTTGTACCGTAGCGGATGATAGACTTTAACTCCGCCAGGAACGTCGATAAGGTCAACAATACTGACGGGTACGCCGCGACCAAATTTATCCTGCTGTACAAGTTGCTCGGTCTCTTTAGTCGTCCAGTAAAGATTGTTTTCAAAAACGTCAAGCGATATTGGATGATCGAGAGTAGCTCCGCTTAGGATAACTTTTCGGTTTGAACCGTCTGGTCTCGACGACTCGATTATGTTCAATTTGGTATCTGCCCAGTATAGGGTGTGGTCCATGGCGTAATCTATCACTAAGGCACTCGGGCTGTTTAGCCTTTCGGTTATAATAGGGCGTCGTTTGCTTCCATCCATCCATGCGGCTTCGATTTTAGGTCGGCTACCTGCGTCTGTCCAGAACATGCTTCCTATTTGAGGATCGACGACGATAGATGTCGGATTTTCAAGACCCAAAGTTACCAGACTTCGTCGATATCTGCCGTCTGATTTAGAGACCATGATTCTACCGTGAGGACGCGTCATAGTCAAGTCAATTTCTGTCCAATAGAGATTCTGCGATACCCAATCCACAGCTAAGTTTGTCGGCTTTGAATCACCTGGGGAGAAAGATAACAAGATGTAAGATTTTTGACAGAGATTACAGCAGGGAAAGTACAGCAAATTTTTTAGGGGATTACATATCTTGGGGACAATAAATCGTAGAAAAACATGAGAAAGATTATTTCGAAGCGAAGAAAATAGGCTTCTAAATAAAACTGTGAAATATGTTTACAATTCTTTTTTGCAAAGTTACCCAATTTTTCTAACCAAATATTAATTTTAAGAAAATCACACATAAGTAGAATAACTATTAGTGTATTAAATCTTTTACAAATAACTTTGAAAAGCTCGTTACCCTCTGTGTGAAGACAGTCACACTTTTCTACATAATTTTCGACGATATATTTTGATTGAGACATTGTTAGAATCCTGTGGAAATTAAAGAATTGCACTTACTCTTGATATTAAGATCCTGAGCGTATCCCATCTTGACTTTGCCGTCCTTAGCGTTAATCATGTAAGATCTCTTGATAGTGTTATCGCTGGAGTCGATCCAGAATACATATTCTAACTTAGGATCGTAATCGACAGCCTTGACCCTTTTTTCGTCCGCAACTACACCGAATTCTTCTTTAGTGTGAGGATTATAAGCTCTTATTTCAGGACCAGCAGCAAACAGTACAGAAACTTCAGAATCTAGGGCTCGACAGACGCCACTGAGATTGTCCGAGAGGTGGAATCCGTCTCTACACGAGCACGAATAAGATCCGTTCAAATTAGTACAGAGCTGCGAGCAGTGATGCAAGCCTTTAGCACACTCGTCCACATCTTCGCAGTGCTTGTGATTTTCCGGAGCTATAATGTATCCAGGATAACAAGCGCAAATGTATCCACCCTCTGCTATATCGTGGCAAGTATGAGAACAGCCGCCCTTGTCTTCCCCGGAGCACTTCTTGTTACGATCTAAAACGAAGTAGATTTGGTATTTATTAGTGAATGACGAAAATCGTAGCTATAAAAAATTTAATTCATATACAACTATAACTTACGGCATCCCAATTCGTCCGAAGAATCTCCGCAATCGTCGACATAGTCACAAAGTTTCGTTTTATCAACGCATTTCTTGTTGGCGCATGGATATTCGTTGTTGAGATCGCAGGAACGAATTCTGGTCATACATATTGTCATGTTATTTTCGTCCGATCCATCTCCGCAATTATTAACGCCGTCGCAAAGCTGGTATTTTGGTATACAGACGTGATTTTCGCACTGGAATCTTGATTGTGTGTCGCAATTGTAAACAGCTGTGAAAATCGTAAGATATTAATGAAAAAAAAAACCATCATTAGTTGTCTAGTGATAATTAAAAATCTCCTAGACTCTTACCGCACGTAGCAGGATCCTCGTCAGAGCCATCCCCACAGTCGTTGGCGCCGTCGCATCGATCAGAATATGAAACGCATAGATTATTGTCGCACTGGAATTGTGATTGAGGACAATAACGTCCGCCAGGATATCTCGGTGAGCATCCAATTTCGTCGCTCATATCTCTGCAGTCTTGAGTTCCGTCGCATCGTAGATGAGATGCGATGCAGTGTCCGCTTGCACATTTGAACGTATCGTTCTGTGAGGAGAAAATTAATACCACCGATGGATTAGTATCCTTTCACGAAGTAAAGTCTCTGCTTGAAAGTGAAACTCGAATATCAAACAAATTACCTTGCAAACAAAACTTTGACAATCAAGTTCGTCGCTTTTATCGCCGCAGTCATCTTCGTGGTCGCATCTCCATCTGGAAGCGATGCACTTGCCGTTAGAACATCTGAATTCCGACTCTGAGCACTGTCTGTATTTCCCTTTGCAAATGGCTTCTGCTTCGTCACCACCATCTCCACAATCGTCGGTAAAATCGCAAAGCCAAGGCTTGGGAACGCATCTGTTATTATTGCACTTAAAGTCCGTTGTCAAATCGCATTTCTGACAATTTTCAGGCCTTTCGTCGGATCCGTCTCTACAGTCGTCTTTGCCATCGCAGAATAGCCATTTCGGAATGCATCGGTAGTTAGACTGTCCTGGACACCGCTGCCAACCAGTTGTACAGTTTTTCTGCCTACACCTGTAAGCTGGCTCGTCGCTGTCGTCTCCACAATCATCGTCAAAGTCGCACATCCACAATTTCGGTATACACTTTCCGTTATTACAGCTGAACTCTGTATCCGGATCACAAGCTCTGTTATCTGTTGAAAGAAAAATATTGAGATGAATATCAATCAATGAATTGTACTTCACTATAAAACTACTTAAAAATCGGCTTACGACACATAGCAGCATCCTCGTCGCTGCCATCCTTGCAGTCGGCATCACCGTCGCATTTCCATGAATCGTGTATACATCGCCCGTTAGATTTGCACTTGAATTCTAGCTCGGGACACTCCAGAGAACACTTTGCCTCGTCGCTTTTATCCCCGCAGTCATCAGCTCCGTCACATACAGTCGCACTAGGAGTACAGTTGCCATTTGCGCATTGGAACATCCCTGGTTTGCAAACACGACTTGGACAGGTACTGGATTCATCAGAACCGTCTTTGCAGTCTTTTTCACCGTCGCATCTAATAATGGAATGAAATTAGATTATGAATTTATGGTAAAAGCAATCATTTGTGCAACTTTGTTAGTTATACAGTGTAGAAACGAACCTCCAGAACCAAGGAATGCACTTTTCGTCCGGAGCACCGCAATGGTGTTGACCATTTGTGCAATTGGCGATGCAATTAAGCCCAGTTTGATCGAGCATGAATTGGTTTGGACATTTGCACTTGAATGATGGAGTTCCAGGTTCTTTTCCAGGAGGTGAAATGAGACAGAGATGAGAGCAGCCTCCGTTATTTTCAGCGCATGGATTATAGAAAGGCAATTGCCTAAGAGGATGATAGATGTGAATGTCGTAAGGTCTATGAGTAGTGTTTCTCAAAATTTTTAAATCATTTCCAGAGAATTTTTCAGCTCTGCTTATCGCCTTGAGATTCCAATCTGTCCAGAATATATTATCGTCGAATACAGTTATGGCAAAGACGTGAGGTACCGAAGAACCAGATAGTACTATGCGTCTGTGGCGTCCCTCGAGATCAGCAAACGCAATGTAATCCAGATGCGCATCAGCCCAGAATATTCTATCGGTGAAATAGTCTATGGTCAATGCATTGGGCCAGGCTATATCATCCTCCCAGGTCAATATCCTTGTGAAGTTACTGCCATCCATTCCTATTTTGCCGATGTAAGCCTAAGCAATGAAAGAAAAATGTCTCAATTTAGAACTGAACTTTTTATTTATTGGGTATTCGACAGTTCTGAAATTTTTATATTTATATTCGCCTCCTTTTTACCTAGGAAGCAGCACAGATAAATATTTCCACTTACATTATTGACGATAAATCATCAAACTTGATCTTCAATGTTTTAGTTTTAAATTACCTGAAGATGCCAAGATGTGAAGTAGAGATATCCTGTTCCAGGATGCACGACGATAGCCCGAGGATCGGCGATACCAGATTTCAATGTCATTCTGCTCGTACCGTCAAGCTCAGAGACATCTAGGTGTCTAGAGTGTCTGTCTAGCCAGTAGAGCTTGCGCCCTACCCAATCGATGGAAATACCTTCTAATCCGTGACTGTCGTGGCGAATTACGATCTCCTTTTCACCACCGGCTAGTGGCGCTCTAGAATTAGAAAACAAAAATAAGGATGCATAATCGAAAGTAGTTTATAGAATCAGTAGTTTCGGATATTTCACGCAAAAATTGAATAACTTTGGGGAAAAAAATCGCAAAAAGATTGTTCTTCAGCCACAGGATTCGTAAAACGATGATGAACGCTCGGACGTGTAAAGTTCAATACTACAAACCTGTATATAGTTTTAGCAGTAACGTCGCAGAAGTACAGTTTTTCTTCTTTATAATCAGCGTCAAGAGCAACGACATTGACCAGATCCTGATGCATGAGATTGTACTTAGAAGCATCAATGGACATATTCCTAACGTAGTATTTATTGGTGAATATGACCCAAGGTTCGATATTGTCTCTCCGTTTGCAAGTGTGATTGTTAGCCGCTCTGTCGTACCATTTTTCATCACATTTGCAATAAAATCCACCAGGAGTATTTTCGCATTCCTGACTACAAACTTGCGGGGTTTCAATGCACTCGTCAATATCGGCGCATGCTTTTTCATCCTCCAACAACTTGTATCCGTGATTACATTCGCAATTGAATCCAGTCAAAGTATCGACACACTTTTGTCCGCACTGATTCAGCTCGACTCTGGCACACTCGTCAACGTTACAATGCGGCGGTTCGTCGCTATCATCCGAACAATCAGACTCCTTGTTGCAAACCAAATGTTGATCGATACAGTCTCCGTTCTTGCATTGGAATTCTCCCGGTGTAGCACAAGTGCTGTTCTTGGCCTTACCTAGAAAAAGAAGGATAAGATTAAAGATCAATAAGACTTGGCGTATAATGAAATGAATAAAATTCTATTTGATAAAAAGACGAAAAATCACGCACTGCAATTCATTTCGTCAGAATTATCCCCGCAGTCATCTTGGCCGTCGCATTCGAACTGTTTCCTGATGCATTTGAAATTACGACAAGTGAATTCTTGCGTCGTACACGTCTTGTACAACTCGTTACAATTTTTTCCCTCGTCGCTACCATCCCCGCAGTCGTTGTCATGATCGCAAACCCATCCCCTGTTCAAGCATCTGCCATTGTCGCATTTGAATTGATTATCGGCGCAAGGAGTGGGCGGAGCGCAGTGATGAAGAGTGGCATTCTCATCAGCTCCGTCAACGCAATCTGGATCTCCATCGCATAACCATTTTCTAGGAATACATTGAGCCCGATGCCACGCCTTGTTAGCTGTGCAAGTGAACTCTGTTTCTTCATCGCATTTTCTGTCGTCTATTGGAAGAAAAACAAAAACACACACATATAGAAATTGATTACTCCTTAATGAAATTCAATTGCTGAATTAATTTACCACATTTTTTACAGTTCTGGAAAAATACTCACTGCACTGATGTCGATCATCCTCGTCAGAATTATCCAAGCAATCGTTGTCTCCGTCGCAAATGTAGATTCTAGGAATGCAATTACCATTATCGCATGTGAACAGATCACCGAAGCAAGTCCTGCCTTCGGATCTACAATATTCAGGTGGTTCGTCGCTACCGTCTAGACAATCGTCGTCTCCGTCGCAGTGCCAAGTTGCAGGAATGCACCTGTGATTAGGACAGCGGAAACTATTCTGTGGGCAAGTTCTTTGAGCACAATGTAGAGGATCTTCGTCGCTGTTGTCGCCGCAGTCGTTGTCGCCGTCACAAAGCCAATAAGGTTCGACGCAAATGTTGGTCTTTTCACATTTCAAGTGATTCAAAGGACAAGTCGTGTTCCTAGGGCATCGTTCGTGTGTCTCGTCAGAAGTGGTGTTATCCTTGCAGTCGTTAACTCCGTTGCAGACTTGGGATTGCGGAATGCATCTGTAATTGGCGCAGGTGAATTCCCCATCAGCGCAAGGTGGATAAGTACAATTTAACTCGTCGCTTCCGTCTCTGCAGTCGTTTTCGTGATCGCATTTCCACGATTTGAATATACAACGACCGTTGTTGCAACGGAATTCGTTTGTGCTGCATGAATGATGAGCTGCAAAAAAATATACGAAGAGGATTAGACCAATTAAATATCGCATTTGCAACGGAGCTGACACGAATTCAACTAATTCAATGTAAAGACAAATGAATCGAAATGTGAAGACTCAGGACGTAGATAAAGGCAAAAGATAAAAAGATATAAAATGGACGTGAAGGAATGATGGAAGAATAGTTTGGGCAGATCGACCTTTGGGAAAAAGGAGAGTATAAAAGGACAAAATAGAGTAAAGTTCCGATTACCAAACGATAAAAAGGTGAGGTATCAAGTCAGCGATTAGCAGAAGTGTGAGCGACGAAAATAAATAAGGGAACAGAAACTCCTGCAAAAGAAAAGGCAGGAACCTGAAGGCAAAGAAGGAAGACAGAAAAACGAGAAAAAAAATCATGAAAACGAACCACAGACACACGAGATGCTAGAAATATAAAGAAAAATAGCTACGATGTGAGAAAAGAGCAGGTTCAACTGAAGAACAAAGAATAAAGCGAAGAGGAACTAGGAAAATAAGATGAAAGATGGAAATCTCGTCTTTAAGTTTAAAAATCCACTAAAAACCGTTAAACTTACAACAATATTTGGTATCTTCATCAGACCGATCTCCACAATCGTCGTCACCGTCGCAAGCCCACATTCTAGAAATGCACTTTCCATTTCTGCAGGCAAATTTGTGAGCGTCGCAAGTGACGTTTTTAGGAACGCACATTCTATCCTCGTTAACAAGTCTGCTGTTATCGTCGCATTTGCATTCGACAGATCCATTTGGTCCCGGATGGCAGGACTGGTCACACCCACCGTTACTAATATTGCAAGGATTAACGGTACATAGTTGCCTAGCTGGCGAATAGACGTGTAAATCTCTAGGCGAATCTTCCAGCCGTTTAACCAGCTCGACCATATTAGCTCCTGTGTGTTTCTCCGCCCTGAATACCCCCCTGAGTTGAAGATCAGTCCAATAAATGTACTGGCGGAAGACGGTGATAGCGAATGGATAAATAGTAGCGGAAACCAAGACCTCTCTGTTTCTACCCTCGAGATCAGATCTTTCGATTTTTTCGCGAACCGCGTCGGTCCAGTAAAGAACTCTGTCTTCGTAATCGATGGCCAACCCGCTAGGCTGTGACAAATCCTTCTCTATAATAGCTTTTTTGAAAGATCCAGCCATAGTAGTCCTGAATATTTTACCAGATGTTCCGAACCGGCCCCAGTCTGTATAGTACAAAGATCCGTTACAAGGGTCTACGACAATGGCGCGAGGTCTGTCGACTCTAGCGATCATGACGAGGTCAGAGCCGTCGATATTGACCGCATAGATACTGTTGTTTGAGGAATCTGTCCAGTAGACTTTCTTCTGTGTCCAATCGTAAGAGATACCCTCAGGGTTGATGCCCTTTGCGATAAGTTCTTGTATGTCGGCATAGGAGGGATTATTAGCTGGCATCCATGCGATTTTGGCGTAAGGTCTAATCTGAGTGAAGAGTAATTTTTTGTCCTGATAGTCGAAGTCTATGCCAACGACGTTGGTCAGATTTCCGACAGGCTTGAACGGAATTGCTGTAACTCTTGGATCCAAGTTAATGGCTCTGATTTCAGTTCTAGTAGCAAAGACGAGATACTCGTCGACAAATTCGCACTTCTTTCCGTTAGCGGATAACTTTCCAGTTGCGCAGTCGCATTTAAAACTCTCTGGGTTATCCGAAGGGTATGAAAAGCAGAGCTGCTCGCAACCTCCGTTTGGAGTTTGAACGCATGGATTTGTCGGATCTGACGGTTGGCTATTTTGGTCAAATATAGCGATGTCCCTGAGCCTGGGAAGGTTCGTTCTAACAGGTACAGCCCTAGAAGTATTTCCAGGCAATTTACTAGCCTTGAATACAGTAGCCAGATTTCTATCGACCCAGTAAACATCGCCTCCGTAAATAGCTACGCCCATTGGATTAGGGAGATTGCGACGAATCGGCACCCTGTTTCCGCCTGTGTACGATATTTTCTGTATCATGTCAAGGGTTGAATCTACCCAATAGACGTCATGAGTTACTGTATCGATGGTCAAATCCCTAGGAGTACTAATGCCAGTTGTGATGACGGGAGTCCAATGGCTCCCATCCAAATAAGCCTTTCCAATTTTCGGATGTTGTCCATAGTCGATCCAGTAGAGTAATTTCTTGATGGGATTAACGGCGAGTTCTCTAGGAGCGTCGGTGGTAGTTTTGACAAGGATTTTCCTGTTGCTGCCATCCAGCCAGCAAACTTCGACGTAATTTTCGTGAGGGAAAACGTTTGAAAAGTATAGATTGCCTGTAACCCAGTCGATGGTAAGTCCTCGAATGCCATTTGATCCAATGCCGTCTCTGATGACGGGTTGAATTTCAGTTCCGTTTGGTCTGACCCTGAATATTCCGTTCCAAATACCGCGATTGAATTCAACCCAGTAAATCCAGTTAGCGGCGTAATGAACGTCGACGTGTAAAATATGGTGGCCGACACCGGCAATAGGTACCATGGCTTCCTTAGGATCTTTCAAACTGTATCCCCTAGCCACATCAAGCTGAGTAACAACGGCGAAAGATTTGAAAGGTTCGCAGGCAGTATCGCCTGTTTTTTTGTACCCAACGCTGCAGGCGCAAACCCTGGTCCTGGAAGCTGCAGGAATGCAGATTTGCTCGCATCCTCCATTGCCTGACAGACAAGGATGTGGTCCGGTGGCTCGTTTCTTGAAAATAGTTAGAGTTTTGAGATCAGAATCGTTGTCTATAATCTTCTGGGGATTGTCGCCCTTGGGAAGATCGACTCTCTCTATCTTGTCGTAGAGAGGGTCCAAGTAGTAGAGCCTGGATTCGTAAACGGCGATAGACTTGGGAAGAGCGATGTTGTTTTCCGCTGTGAGAATAGTCTTGACATTTTGACCATCTGTAGACATAGATTTAACAAAACTCGGATCCTGGGAGGTGAAGTAAATTGTTTTAGTAGGAATGTCGATGGTGATGGCTTCCAGTCTGTAGTCGTTGTCCACAAGCACGATAGAGTTAGACCCGTCCATATTAACTCTGCCAATTTTAACAGGTACTCCAGACCCGCCGTCGTCGACCCAGAAGACGTGTCCTTCTGTGGGATCGAGGCAAATGGACTTAGGCTTAGCGACAGAAGTCTTGTTGCCATTATTGGCAATGATTATAGTCCTGAAGCGTGTCTTTCCGTCGATCTTAATTGCCTCTATATTAGAAGCGATCCTATTGCCGATAAAGACATTTCTCCCAAGCCAGTCGATTGCCATTGTAGCAGCAGATCCGATGATACCCGAGTCTCCGGCAGGATTAGGAAACTCTGTTTTGTTCCCTCCGCCATATGGGATTGTGAATATAGTCCCGTTCTCGTCGTCTCCATCCCTGCCTTGAAGGAAGTAGATCATTCTGTCGCGTCTGTCGTAGTCAATGTATCTTCCCCCCTCGACACCGACAACTGGAGTGATCATGCCGGTGTTAACGTCGCCAGGAGTTAAAGAAACGTCGACGATTTGTGAGCCTCTAAGTACCATGAGATAAGGTATTTCCTCTTCCGTGCAGCTTCCGTCGCTCTGAGAGAGTTTGAAGCCGGCTTGGCACTTGCAGGTGTATCCGACTGGATTTTCAGGTGACAAAAGGCACAGATGAGCGCAAAGATATTTCTCGCAAGGGTTAGCAGTCATAGGCTGTAAAGCCTGGTGATGAACGTGGATAGATAGCGGTTGTGATATCAGATGTGAGACAACCGTCTGATTTGTACCCTTGAATTTATGGGCGGATAAAACTCTGTTCAACTGTCTATCGGTCCAGTATAAAGTGTCCTCGAACAAAGTTAGAGAATGAGGATGTAGCAGGTAGTGAGAACTGGCCAATACCTGAAACAGAATTTGAAAAATGTTGGTAATTGTCAATCGAGGGCTGCGATTGTAATTCAGACACTAAATCCATAGCATTGGTAGAATACAATTGAAAAGTAGGATCAAAAACGAGGAAATAAATTCTCCGATCTATAGAAATTTGATCAATAAACAAACCTGAAGCCTGGAAGATCCGTTATACAAGCAAGTATCGATAAAATCGAGTTTGCTGTCAGCGAAATAAACTCTCTGAGTGGCGACATCAAGGGCAAGACCGTTGGGCCAGTAGATTTTGGTGCTAATGATGGTAGACCGTTTAGTGCCGTCCATACCGACACGTTCAATTCTTGGATTCTCTCCCCAGTCTGTCCAGAAAAGCCATCTAGCATCTGGACTTGGATCAAGACACATACCACGAGGCTGAGTAATATTTTCTTTGACAAGAACCATCCTGTTGGATCCGTCTTCTTTGGCAACTTCGATAGTATTGAGTTTGGAATCGAGCCAGTACAAATTCTGGCCAATCCAGTCGTAAGCGAGACCTTCGACGAGGTCTAAACCAGTTGAAATAACGTCCTGAGGATCGTTTCCTCTATCCAGTCGAGATATCTTTTTCAATTTCATGTCAGACCAGAATATGGTACCGGTGTGCATGTTGCTTGCAGTAGCAACAACGTTTTCTACATTTATCGGTACTCTTTCCAAGGCCTGTTCTTGCAAATCTGCGACAAGAATCGTGTGTCTGTTTGAAATGATGAGAAAAGCTGAGCTGTGGTTCATCGCCTTGCAAGTATGCTTGTCTGGTTCGAGCTGATATCCTTCTACGCAACTGCAGTGATAGCTGCCCTTAGTGTTGGTACATGTCTGTGAGCAGTGACCAGGTGGATCACACTCGTTCAAATCTTCGCAAGTAAAACCGTCGCTGCTGAGTACTTCGCCGGATGGACATGTGCACTGAGCGCCAAGAGGTGTCTGTTTGCAGCCGTTACTGCAAAGTCCACCCTGATGATCGCACTCGTCTAAATCGCAGCCCAGACCCTCGTCGCCGCCATTTGGACAGTCTGGTTTACCGTCGCAGACTGTGCTCATGTTGACACACCTATTTTACAAGATTATTCAAATTTACTTCGATTCATAGGACACAATTTAGCTACATTTCGAAGCGAAGGCAAGAAGCTTTTCTCAGTTGTGTTTACGATTTTTTTACCCAAAGTTATACAACTCTCTATCCCAAATATTGATTTTTATAAAATTATGTGTAATCCAAAATCTATTGATCTTATCAGAAAGTGTAACAAGTAATGAAATTCGACTCTTCTATTCCATAAGCACACGAATTCTTCTGGCGCTGCGTATTGAAAGATATAAACGAAAATGCCCAATAGTCTTCAAAAAATTGTACGAAATTGACTGAAATTCTCGAAGCCCCTTACCTGTTTGTGACATTAGGGCATTGCCATTGTTCAGATTCGCATTTAAAAGGAGGAGCGCCGCAGGCGTGAATTCTAGTATCCTCATCCGATCCGTCTCCGCAATCGTCGCTGCCATCGCAGATATACGCTTTAAAAACGCATCTGGAATTATTGCACTTAAAGTACCCACTCTGGCATTGAACTTCCCCGCAAGCATCAGGTTCGTCGGACTTATCGTCGCAGTCTGGAGTACCGTCGCAGTACCAGCTCCTAGGAATGCAAATCCCAGAGCTAGCGCATTGAAATTGTTTGTCGTTATTGCATTGATCAGGTGCCAGAGAGGGACATCCGGCCTCGTCGCTGCCGTCGTTACAGTCGGAGATCCCGTCGCACTTGTAAGATTCCAAAACGCACATTTTCTGATCTGCGCAAGTGAATTGCGTGCTCAGGCAAGTAACAGGTGGACAGTCCATTTCGTCCTGATGATCGAAGCAGTCGTTGTCGCCGTCGCAAACCCAAGATTGAGGAATGCAATGGCCAGATCTTGGGCAAGTAAATTGAAAATATGCGCAAGTTTTAGCAGCACAGAATTCTCCCTCGTCCGAACTGTCCCCGCAGTCGTTTTCTGAATCACACTTCCAAGTGGCTGGTATGCAGCGGTGATTGTCGCATGTGAATTGACTAGAACTGCAAGTTACATTCGGGCATCCTGCCTCGTCGCTGTAATCCCCGCAGTCGTTTTCGGTGTCGCATTTGAAAGTCAACGGAACGCATCTGCCTGATTTACATTGGAACTCGTGAGGGCTACAGGTTGGTTTTGTACAGTTTTGCTCCTCGTCGCTGTTGTCTAAACAGTCGTCGTCTCCGTCGCACACCCAGGATCTTGGCACGCATCTGTTGAGAAAAATTTTCGAATGCAATATGTTAAAAATCTCGTAAAAACTTTCCAAATAACTTTGAATTATTTAGTATGTCTCGTAGCGGGTAGAAATCCTATGAAATTGTTTCAAATCAATTCAAATCTGTTAAAAATCGTACATTTCAAATCATTTAAATTCTCTATCATCTCGGTACCCCATCTTGTTTACCAAAAAATCCTTTCAACTTACTTGAAACTGTGACAGATCTGTTGAATACGATTAGATTTTGTTGAAAAATCTTATAAAATCTTGTAAAATCATATCAAATCTGATCAAATCTTGAAGTCAATGAATCTAAGATTTACAGAAACTCGTTTCACCATTGAATTGGTGTGAAAAAAAGCAAATGCGCACCTCTGATTGGTACAAGTGAAGTCCCAAGCGTTAGGACAAGCCTGAACAGGTGGTTCGGCGTCAGGATCAGCACTGCAGGTTTTACCATTGGCGGTGAGTCTCTCGCCATACGGACAACCGCAAATGCTAGACAAATGTCCGCCGAATCCGCTAGTCGAGTTATTTGGAATAGCGAAGCACAGTTTCTCACATCCTCCGTTATAGAGCATGCAAGGATGATTTTGTCCACGTTTTTGAATCTCGCGACTGAATACTTTGACCCCGTAAAGTCTGTTGGTAGCAGGTTCTCTGACGAGTACAGCTTCCTGTTCTCCGCTCTCTTTGTGCAGCCGTATAATAGCGTCAAGTCTCCAGTCGGTGATGTACATCCACTCCTCGTGTATGGCGATAGAAAACGGATGTCTAATAAGCCTAGAATTGACGGTTTTCACGTCGGTTCCATCCAGATTAGAGTGTTGAACATGATCGAGTAGAGCGTCGCACCAGTAAAGCCTGTCCCTTTTGAAATCTATGGCTAAACCATTGGGCCATCCAAGAGTGAGGTTTTTGAAAACGATTAAATTTGACCCGTCGGTGTGTGCTCTGCTGATATTAGCTGGTCTGTCCCATTCGGAGAAGAAAATAAAGCCTTGATTAGGGTGAACGACGATAGCCCTTGGTCTTTTGAGATTTTTAAGAAGAGTTCTTCGGTAGGTAACGTTCCTGGTGCTGAGAACATTGAGAGTTCCTTTCCTGGAGTCTATGTAGTAAAGATTTTTGGCTGCCCAGTCGACCGCAAGGCCTTCGACACCCTCGTTTTGGCTAGCCAGAACAATTTCCTTGCCAGTTCCGTTTTGATGAACCCGGTAAATCACGTCCTGCAGTACGTCGCTGTAGTAAATGTACTGGTCATAGGCGTCGTAATCGAGACCGACAAATCTGGCTCTTCTTGAAACGACGGGAAGTATAGCGTCGCTAAAACCGTCGATGACAGGGTCTAAGACTCTCCCTTTGATAAACCGCTGTTGAGAATACATGAGGAACTCTTGAACCAAATGGCAGTTTCTCAAATCGTCGGAAAGTTTCCATCCGATGTCGCAGGCGCATCGATATCCCAGTCCATTTTCCCTCCCTCCAGCGTTAGTGACGATGCACATATGATGACAATCTCCGTTTGTGTTTCCGCAAGGATTAGGAAATGGTGTTTGTACCAGGGGATGAAGGGCCTTGATCCCCTTGGCATCTCGAGCCTTGAAAACACTCTGGATAGAGTAATTACCCTGAGTTTTATCGACGCTGATAACAGCCTGTTTGGTGCTATCCGTCCAGAATATTTTGTTTTCAAATAAAGTGAGTCTTGTTGGTGAGGGTACGTTGTTTCCCCGCAATACCATAACTCTTCCATGCCCGAGATAGTCCGCGGTTTCAATATAATCGAGTAAAGAATCGCACCAGTAAACTCTGCTGGCAATAATATCGACTGCAACGCCAGAAACTTTATAAGCAGCTTCTGAGACAATTGGAAAAGCATTAGTACCGTCCATATTTGCCCTGAGGACTTGTTTGCTATCTGCTATGAACATAAGACCAACTGTAGGATCAAGAGCGATGTCAGCAGGACTGGTCAAATTTGAGCCGACGGCTACGCCATGGAATCGTTTGTTTATACCAAAAACGTCGATTTTCTGTCCTATGGAATCAGCGACATATATATTCTCCCCGATCCAATCGACTGCTATAGCGACAGGGGCCCACGATCCGGGTAGGGAAATATCAAGTCCGACGATATCCGTATCATCGTGAAGTGACTCCGAATGAACTTTTCTGGTCTTAACATCGCTCCAGAATATTAGGCCTTTTGAATAAAGAAAATCTACGCCGCTTCCGCCTGTAGTGTTAGCTATTATCTTCCTGGTATCTCCCATCGCTGACATTCTCATTATGGATCGATCCTGAGCTAAGAGAAGTTCGAGAGAAGATATACTCGCGGCTCTGCACTGATGTGGTCCGTGAAGAATGTATCCGGGAACACAACTGCATATGTAAGAGCCTTCGATATTCAAGCATTTTTGTTCGCAGAAGCCCCACTCCTGGCACTCGTTCCGATCTACAATTCATCGAAAGATACAAATTGTTATCTAATGGGGAGGTAGAGTTGTTCTCATATTGGTTCAAGTATAATAATTGAGGAAGAACGTTTAATTGTTCGTAAGCAGCGGATATATTAAAATATTTTCATAGACTATCATCAAACGCTATTCAATAATACATACCTAAACAGGTCCGCGAATCATTGGCCAAAACATATCCGGATGGGCAATAACAAACACCACCTGAAGGAGAAGCTTGGCATTTATGTTCGCAGGCCAAATTGCCACATCCAGCGGTCGCTGAAAGATAATAAAAGATCATTAGATTATAACTTCTGGTAGATTGGTATAAACATGGTAGCGACAATTGAGCTGAAATGAAATTCCTTGACTTTTCCTCCCAAAAAATGCATTGTTCCCTCCTTTATTTCCATCAAATCTGAATAATATTGAGAAGTTCTGGCAAATGAGAAGTACAAAATTGTCTACCTTCATTTTGTTCAATGAAATTCCCCAACTTTTACTGACAATCAAAATTCTCTGACTATTCCCGCTTCTCCCGGTCTATCGCCACAATGATAAAGAATGAAGCTTAGTTTTTATGTTAGAGAAGAATTAAAATCTGCAATGAAGAACGAATACATATGATAATAAGTACAGTCGAACCTCGCTAATTCGAACCTCTATAACTCGAAAACCTCCATAAGTCAGAGGTTCAGTCTGTTCCCTTGCAAAAACCTCTGTACTTCGAAAAAAAAACAGAGAATAACTCGAATTTTTTTGAACGTATCAAGGTTCACTATTTTGCCTCTGTAGCTCGAATTTAGAGATACCTGACCTCTATAGGTCGAAGGTTACCTCTATAACTCGAATTTCCAATACCCTGACCTCTACAACTCGAACCGTTCTATGCAGTGACGTTAAGATTACATGTCACAACCTGCATCCCACGTGCTAATGCTTGTTAGTCACATGAATGAGTGATTCTGGATCAGTTCGTCTCGAAATGACTTCCAAACGGACACTCAAATCGTTAAGGTGGTTCTTCCGGTACAGTACCGCCAAACGTGAGTTTCAGAGAAAATTTTCAATACTTCTCGATGGTAAAAAAATTTGAAAAAAAATCAAGTATGTTGAAGATCCTCAAAAGATTGATTCCGCATAATAATATTTACAAATAGTTATTAACAAATTGATGAAGAAAAACAATGTTCAAGAAATTACCCGTCAACCCAACTTTTTTGTTGGATGAAAATAATTTGTTAATTTTTCTCAAAACATATGAATTTTTTTCGAATTTTGTCAAATCATTTAAAATTGTGGTTTTATTCGTATATTTCGTACGAAAAAACGCAATTTTGAATGATTTGAGCTTCTATAGGTCTATGATCGAGCCTCTATAGGTCGAATATTGTTTCGGTCACCCCCTATAACTCGAAAACTTCGATAAGACGAAACCTCTATTACTCGAACAAATGAGCTCTTCCCTCGAAATTCGAATTGGCGAGGTTCGACTGTATAATTCAAATGAAAATTCTTACAGCAGGCGGTTTCCTCGTCAGCGCCGTCGAAACAATCACGTTTACCGTCGCATAATTGTGATTTGTTGATACAAAGTGGTGTCCCTCTAGAGGTGCCTTTAGGGCACATAAATTTATTACCGGAACAAACGGTAGCCGTACAATTTGCTTCGTCTGAACCATCGGAGCAATCGTTATGTCCGTCGCAGCGATAGTTATTAGGAATACACAAAGCGTTGGCGCATCTGAATTGGTTATCATTGCAGGGAGGAAAACCTGTAAATCAAAGGAAACAAAACGTTAAAAAATAAGAACATTATTCATCGTTGTTATTTGAAATTTGAATAAATATATCAATGTATTTTTCAATATTTCGTCATTGTTATTTCATTCTTATTATTGGTATCACGATTCTTGTTTCCTCTTGTTGTATTCTTCATTTCTTCATCCTTCATCTGTTATCGTTGTCATTCCAATTTGTAATTCTGTTATTGTGATTATTAACCCTAGAACTACAAACCCATTTTTCCTACCTTTAAACTACAAACCAGGGTAAATATTTACCCCACGTGTTTCTTATTCGTAAAATTGTTCTGAAAGCAGTAATGAGACTCGTAAGTACATGAATCTCTTCATTTTTTCATGCATAAGAGAATAGTAGAAAGCAATTTCAATTTCATTGAAGTTTAGTCGGTGAAAAATCGATTCAAATACCTGAAGCTGCTGGAAAACCGCAAGAATGTCATTTTCACAAAGTTTACCTGGGGCAGATATCTACCCCGGTTTGTAGTTCTAGGGTTAATTATATTTACTAGTGTGATTTTTGTTTTCATTATCGTTCTTGTTATTGTTATTGTCATTGCTGGCCACTGTCCATTTATGTATTTCCTCCGGAATTCTGCTTCATAAGTAAATGATATAAAAATCGACATCACGAAATAACTATTCATACTAACTGCAGTGTTCTTCGTCGCTGTTATCGTCGCAGTCATCTTTGTGATTGCATCTTAACGTTTGATCGATACATCTCTGTGTAACGTTACACCTGAACTGATCGAGTCTACAGGGTGGTTTCGGTGCCCCTGGACATCCCTCTTCGTCTTTTTCATTTCTGCAATCGAGGTAACCGTCGCATCTCTTTTCCTTTGGTAAACAAGGATCAGCCGTCCCGCTGCCGCATTTGAAGTCGTCGGGTAGACAAATTCTGAAAACTGTTGAAAAAAAAAAACAAAGTCAACTTTTTTGAAAATTAACAATATTACGATTACCTACGATTACCACTTTTTTCCTCGTTCAACTTATACGGTAGGGAGATAAATTGAGGACATGAAAGAATAACAAAAAAAAAAACGGAATATCTAGTCCCATATCTAGATACATTTGTATACCATAAATGTATTATATGTATAGGGGGAATTCCATGCCGTTTCAACCTGGGTTTGACCCTTCACCTCACGGATTTCGCTCGTGATTTTTTATATGATTGTTCCTACTTCGAAAAGCACTAATTTTTTTTTTCAGATTTTTGCGACTTGATTCGAAATTTCTAGAATTTTTCAAAACCGTCATATTGATCGACACAGTTTAAAATTCTGAAAAAATTCTCAAAAATCAAGTGTCAAATATCGAAATTTATAAGCGTATAGCCGAAGTGGGCAGATGTTTCCTTCTTACTGTTTTCAAGCTTTTTTCGGAAAAAAATATTCGAATAATCAGAACCGGGAGTCATTTTACTGCGGATGGCTACTGAAATATTTCCAAATGTCACACCGGATTTTTCGAAAGAATTTTCCGAATTTTCGCGAAAAGTTTTTTTGATTTTTAATTTTTTTTTTGTAATTTTCAAAAAATATTTTTTTTTTCGGGTCTAAAAAATCCGGTGTGGCATATAAAAATGTTTCAGCAACCATCCATAGTAAAATAACTCCCGTTTCTAGGTTTTTCAACGTTGTTTTTCGGAAAAAAATCGAAAACAGTAAGAAGGAAACATCTGCCCACTTCGGCTATACGCTTAAAAATTTTGATATTTCATACTTGATTTTTGAGAATTTTTTGAGAATTTTAAATTGTGTCGATCAATATGACGGTTTTGAAAATTCTAGAAATTTCGAATTAAGTCGCAAAAATCTAAAATAAAAAATTTGTGCTTTTTGTATAAGGAACAATCATATAAAAAATCACGGGCGAAATCCGCGAGGTGAAGGGTCAAACCCAGGTTGAAACGGCATGGAATTCCCCATAGGTATGTATGCACGTAAAAATAAATTGGCGAGAAAGAAAAAATAAGAGATCAGTTAACGTATGACGCGTTATACGTATCGATTTTTCAGAAATGCGAATACAAATACATACATACGATTGGTATATATGGGGCATTCCATGCCAACTCACCGAACCCGCGACCCTGACCATTTTAGATTGTCCTGATTCTTTTTTACACGATCGACCCTCCTCCAAAAACCACGAAAAAAGATTTTAAAAAGTTTTTTTTTTTTTTAATTTTAGTTTTATTCGTCATTTAGGCTATCTCAAAAACGCCATTTTTAATTTTTTTATGTTTTCTTCACAGTCATTCCTTGATGTGAAACGATGATTTTAAGCCGAAAACGGGAGTGTGATTCCGGTTTTTTCTATTTTTCCAGAGGGATTCAAACATTTTATTACAACAATTTTGACGCAAATTTTACCATTTTTTGGTTCCGGCGCATCCTGTCAGAATTTCCGAAAGATGAATAATAATAGGCGATTATAAGTATATCTTCAAAAACAATGAATATATAATTACGAATAAATACAATTAATAATGAACAACAATTGATTGTTAATAATAACAATTAATATTTTATTATGAATAAATATTCATTCTTTTTAAAGATACTTATCGCCTATTGTTATTTATCTTTTGGAAATTCTCACAGGAAGCGCCGAAACCAAAAAATGGTACAATTTGCGTTAAAATTGTTGTAATAAAATGTTTGAATCCCTCTGGAAAAATAGAAAAAAACGGAATCACATTCCCGTTTTAGGCTTAAAATCATGGTTTCACGTCAAGGAATGACTGCGAAAAATCAAAAAAATTAAAAATTGCGTTTTTGAGATAGCCTAAATGACGAATGAAACAAACATTTTGAAAAAAAATTTCTTTCAACATTTTCTCGTAGTTTTTGGAGGAGGGTCGATAATATGAAAAAGACTCAGGACAATCTGAAATGGTGAGGGTCACGGGTTCGGTGAGTTGGCATGGAATGGCCCATATATGTATGTCGGAATGTTTCTGCGTAAATGACGAACGATGGGACATGTATGTGTATGTATTGAAGTGTACATGGATAAAGGACCGTGAATAAATATTAATTTGTGAATACGTGAATGTTGATTAATGAGATTATAATTTTTTCCGGGAATATTGTGTTTACGGCTGTTATAATACATATATACATGTAGAGTTTTTATTTTATTAATTTCTTTGTCTGTTTTTATCCCCCTCCATTTCTTAATATCAAGGTAATAACGAGTTCAGGTTTCTATATACGTTGGAATCACACCTGGTGACGAGCAAGACCGAAAACGCATCGGTAAATCCCATCATAATAATATTTTATGAATATACAAACACGCGACTTGCGAATATAACATACATGTATACGAATACTGTATATAGATATAATATGCATATAAGGATTTAAGTAACTATTTCAAGGATTAGATCCAATGACGAATCAAGTATAATTACAATGGATATGAGAAATTTCAATTCAATGATAAATCTAGAATTTTTTCGGTCGGGTGAATTCTATTTATTTACGTGTAATAATGATCTGCATTTACACATATACGAATAATGTCATATAGGTAATAAACACGACCATATATGTTGTCTGTACATATCTGTATTTTTACATGCATCCATTAGGTATAAGGCATCGCTATTCTATGACAAAATTTTCACATTGTGTGTATGCAGATTCAGGGACATTCAAGCGGTGTGAAATGTTGTTGTTGCTGCTATTATTGATATTCTTCTTTTTTATCTGCTCCTTCTTATTGCTGTTATTATCAATTTCATCATTACCAATACGTGAAGAATTGATTTACGTATACGTTGGTAAATCCGTATAAATCCATATATAAATCTCCGCAGACGGAAGAGAAATACATGTTATATATACGAATATAAATAAAATATAAATGAATATAAATAAAATACATTATTTCTCACACATATGTTACATACGTGTGAGAAATAATTATGAAATATAATTATCCGAAATCTCGTTATACCGACTGGTTCTTCATCTTCTTCTTCTTCTTATTTTTTTTGTCCATTATTATATGAAGCGAAGAGATATAAATGCATACATACATATATGTATATTAGGGTGCTTTTTTTTGGTGACTATTTTTTTTTTTCACTCCCACCTCGAAATTTTCTTAGAAACACCTAAAAAAAAATTCCCTGAAATTTTGAGCCCTTAGTACTCGCCCTCGGCGTTTAAAGATTTCCCATTTAAAATACACGTAACTTGAATTTTTTTTTTCTTAAAATTCTTATAGCTCAGAGGTCCTTTATGCTATTCGAACGTTTGAAGAACCAAATTACTCAGAATCGAATGCTTTACAATAGTGTCCATTGCAACGGAAATGTAACTTAAACGGGTGAGCTCATAATGAGCCGCAAATTCATGAAAATCGTAAATCATGAAAAACAAAAAGCTCATTATCTCGAAAAATATCAATAACAGAGATCGGCGCCCACAACCTTTTTTGAAGGAAATTCAATTCGCTACAACTTTGTCGTTAAAAATTTTTCTGTATTTTCAGGCAATTATGAAAAAAAACACGAAAAAACAAGAAATTTATGAAATTTTGACTTTAATCACCTGTACTGTCTCACCCGTGTAAGTTACGTTCCCGTTGCAATTGGCACTTTTGTAGAGCATTCGATTCTGAGTAATTCGGTTCTTCAAACGTTCGGATAGCATAAAGGGCCTCTGAGGTATAGGTATTTTAAGAAAAAAAAATTTAAGTTACGTGTATTTTAAATGAGAAATCTTCAAACGCCGAGGGCGAGTACTTAATATTAATATTAAGGGCTCAAACTTTCAGGGAATTTTTTTGGAGGTGTTTCTAAGAAAATTTCGACATGGGAGTAACAAAAAAAAAAATAGTCGCCAAAAAAAGCACCCTAATATATATACCCATGTAAGTACTGCGGCGTAATACGTAATTATTATCATTAGTATAATTATAATAATAACAACAACAACAACTATACTGACAATAATAATTATCAATTTTTAAGTTGATTGAGACATAAAAAATGTTATGCATGTACGACTATGGACGAATGAATGAATGAATGAATGAATATAGTGAAACTTACCGCAATCGGCTTCGTCGGTACCGTCGACGCAGTCCACAGTCTTGTCGCATCTTTGGTAAGGTGGTATGCAGTATGTCTTGTTGAAAACGTACTGTCCGCAAGATATCTGTCCCAGATCACAATCGGGCGGTGCTGGAGAGAAAAAGACAAAGAAATCAATTTATATACACATATGTTACAGTACATTCAGGGTTGTGGAAAATGTAATGTAACAATAATTAAATCTAGATAGTTACCATTACATTTCAAATGAGTTCAAAATCAGTTACACACATGAAGCTGAAGCTATAGCCTCGGCTGTAGCAGCCAGAATTAGCAGCCCAACGATTCTTAGTTAAATGACGCTGCAAAATTCAAAAACCTGATTTTTGCTTTGTATCATAAAAAATGAATGAATTTGATTAAAAGAGTCATAAATTTCTACTGCATTATCCTCTTTGAAAAACGATTAGCTCGTTTGGTTCCTAACTCTGGCTGTTGTCTTCAGCTTCATGTTACACGCTACGCATTAATATGAAAACTCAAAATCGTGATCATCGAATTGCAAAAGTAATTGACGACTCACAACCCTGATTACATACGTAGTTCACTTCTTGTTTATTCAAAAGTTCATTTCATTCTCTGTTACAATGAATGCGAAAAGCGAGAGAAAGATAGATAGATAGATAGATAGAGAGAGAGAGAGAGAGAGAGAGAGAGATGTAGATATATCTGTGTAATTATATCCATACCATAGATACATCAAATACATGTGTATTATAATACACATATAATCATATGTAATTGTGTACACATAATCTGTATACTTGTTGCATTGAAAATTCACTTTCTATAGTACCCAGTGTCTAGATTTATGTATGTACAATGTACATATACGTACATAAAAATCCTTACAGGTGAAAGTGAGGTTGAAATAAGCAACAAGGTGAAATTCGATTTTGAAAAAAAAAAAAAAAAAATTGAGACTGTCAATCCTGGGTTATTGATTAGTGCAAAAATAAACTAAAAATTAGTAAAAAGAAGAAATAATAAAAGAACATAAACAAAAAACACAGGATTAATTTCACATGGAATGTGAAAAATTTGTTTATGAACAATAAAATAAAACGAAACAAGAAGAAAAAAAATTGCCAACATCATACTCGAAGGAATTAAGAACTTTTTTTCTACAATCGTGAAGGTCTCGGGCAGGTCGCTCTGCCGTGGAATGCCCCATACACACAGTAGTATTGCGTGTGCGCAAACGATAATAAAGAGGAAGAGGAAGCAGATGAAGACATCATCGGAGGCTAAAGTTTAATCGAGACAAGGTCAGAGAGTGCAGTAGCCACGTTCACTGCACGCCATGGCAGTACATTACACTCATACATGATACATTACAATACGTTACGTTACATTACATTACATCGATGGCTCTGCGGAATAACCAGCTATCTCGAATTTTGCTTGAAAAAGCAGCTATCTTGAGTTTCGCTTAAAAAAACAGCTATCTCAGATTTTGGTTGGAGAAGCAGCTATCTCGAATTTGGCTCGAAAAAGCAGCAATCTCGCGAGCGACTCTGAAACCGCTCTGTAATTGCATGGCAAGTTGATAGCGCTACAGAGCGGTTTCAGAGTCGCTCGCGAGATTGCTGCTTTTTCGAGCAAAATTCGAGATAACTGCTTTTTCAACTAACTTCTGTGATAGCTGATTATTCCGCGGAGCCATCGACATTACGTTATGCGTTGCACAGACTAACTACGGGCGAACCTCATCAACATATCTGGTGTGGATTGAAGTTCAAAATCGTTGATCCGGAGTTGGAAATTCCGGAAAGTCGAAATGCAAACAGTTCAGAAATCCGACAGTTCAAGATTTAGAAAGTTAAAAAATCCAAAAATCCAAGGGAAGCTTATTCATAACAATGCTGTCAAATATAAACGACGTTGTTTAAGAGCATGCTATACCCTCACTGCCATACCGATCAGGATTTAAAAAAAAAAACTGACACGCTTCTCCGTAACTTAGAGCTGACTAGATTTTGCATTTGATCGGTGAAGTGGTTTGAAAATCAAAATTTCGACAGAAAAAATTTCAATCGCTGATATCTCGAGAACGGATTAACAGATTTTGATGATCTTGGTCTTCATCGATAGCATCTACCCGATATCATGATAATGACTAAATTTCGAAGTACATGAATGCAGTCGTTTTATTTTTTATTTGATTTTTTATTCATCATTATAATTTTGAATCTTTCAGCTCGAAATGAGTTGGAAAATGAAAAGTTCAAAGGCTGGCTTATGGTCAGCCCAAACCCGCTTGTTCTGGTCGGTTTGGCAGTGAGGGTATAGCATATGCCCTTAAGGCAGGACACTACTGGAATTTTGGTAAAAAGCAGGTTTCATTCTTTACATAGCCAAAAAATATCCAATCATAAATCGGATCCTTGGAATTGCAGATTATGGTAGGATATGTTTTGAAAAAAAGTTTCAATCTTCTGCAATGAAAGTTCATGCGCAAGGAATTCCAGGTATCCGTTTTCTGATTTGAGATTTTATGGCCATTTCAAAAATCAAAAACTGCTTTTTACCGAAATTTCAAATGGGTCCTCGCTGAAGCGAATTCCGGGATTCGGAGTTTTGGCCTCTCGGATTTTTAGCTTTCGGAATTTCGAACCTTCGGTGTTCTTCCGTTCAGAGTTTTTCAAATTGGCCACGTAAACTTGAGGGGAAATAATCTTTCTGCAAACTGTATGAGTCGGTAGTATAAAAATTCGGAATTCTAACCTTTCGCAGCTTTCGAAATTAGGAATTTCAATCCCTGCGCCACCCGACACGAGAAGAGTTTCAAGAAGGAGGAGTATAATCTACACGCGCACTATACCTATATCTACTATACAGAACCACATATATACATTATAAGCGGCTGGTATTAAGTTACGAGTCGTTAATTAAACGAAATCGTTCTTCATTCATTCTTCTATTCCGCCTCCTTCTCCTCCCCACGATCTTAATTACTAAATTACTTGATTACTTGATTTAATTCGGAAGAAGAAAAAACAACAGTAGTGCGTCGCTGTAGGTATAATACCTTGCAGTGATATGCAGCGATGTGAAAATACCTAATTCGCACTAATCAATCAGTACTATAATCACAGAGATGTATAATATAAGTGAGGGAGAATCTCGATGGATGAAGGGGCAAAAAAGTGTCACGTTATCGGAATTGACAATCACCAGAATACATATACCGTTAGATTTCGATTGAATTTCGGTATCACCCATTGCCATTTCCCGATATCAAAGAATCACGAAAAACAGTCAAGTTTGAAAGCATTCGGCGATTCCCAGAGAGTATCCGTCATTGATCCAAACTCAAGTTATAAAATCACAAGGGAAAAAATCATCCAATATCCTGATAACGATTTTCTCCTCCGATTTCTGAATGAATATACCAAACATCCCCTTGCGTACGTATATGCATATAACATGTGCGTGATATACAGGGTGTCTCAGAACTAAGTGCGTTAAATGATATAGGGGTAATAAAGGGGGTCGAGCTGAGTAGATTACCTCGAAGAACATGTGGTCTCCGAACTCGCGTTCGCGAAATACGACCAGCTAAAAAATTGCGTCAAACGCCAGCATGTAGGCAACCGAGTATACAAGAGCCAGTGGTTATCAGTCTTGTTGATAAGAGTGCTCGATTGCTGATGCGGAACGTAACGCTTGAAGTTACACTTCCAAACAAAAACACCTTGATATTCAATTTTCGCCAAACACAAGAACGAGGATAAAAGTGATGATCACTGCTCACTGTGTACTCGGTTGCCTTCCCCTTGGCGGTTAGCGCGATTTTTTTATCTCGCGAACGGGACTTCGGAGATCACGTGTTCCTCAGGTTAATTTATTCAATTCGACCCCCTCTATCACCCCTATCATTTGACGTATTTAGTTCTGGGACACCCTGTACATAAAAGCTATATATTGAGTGAAAGAAAAAAAGAAAGAAATCAATTTTCGATTTACCACCCGCATTATATGATAACAATACCGATTCAGGATATGGTATATATATATGACACGCGACTGACAATACGTTATACATACATATATACTGTATATTAATGGTAAAGGTGTGAGACGTAGGAAGGCAGGTAGGAAGAAGGTAGGTATAGGTGGAGGCAGCTGTGTGTCAAAGACATACCTATAATAACTGGACATACCGACTCGCCGTTACTTCCAGGGTCGTGAATAAATAAATTGTCATAGCCCACGTATATACATATATACCTATATATTATACATATATGTATACGCCCAGGGCAAACGCACGTGCGTTGCAAGTTTTATTATACATATAGCCAAATATACAGGTATCATAAGTATATACATCCATATATGGGGCATTCTTTGTCAACTTCTGAGCCACTTCATCAACAAACTTTCCATCTATTTTTTCGATGAAAATTGTTGTTATTGTTATCATTATTATTTACTTGATTATAACTTTAACTTCTGAATCTAACCGTCTTTCTTGGAGTTGTGCTCTTCTCCCGCAATTCACCAAATATTACAGAATTCATATAGGCATAGATCGCGCGAAGAAAGTATCTAAGTACGGTATTGGACTGAATATAAGTCGACCCCCAATTTTATGATTTCATTTCCGGGATTTTTCTTAGAAACCGATTATAGGTCGATAAGTAGGAAAAAAATTACCCAATTTTCAAGGGAAATTAAATTTTATCACAGAAGCATATTTATTCATGTAGTATTGCATTTTCTTATTTATTCGGGAGTTCAGTGGAAATATCTGGCTTGTAAATTGTTTTTATTTGTTGCTATTTGAAAAAATTAAAGTTCGAATTTTCGATATTCGAAATAACGCGCGCGCAAAGTGTGAACGTGAATTTTATTGGTCAAATATTACGACGATCGGTCAATAATGAACGGTTTCCCAGTGAATAAGGTAGATTATTTTTATAAAAAGCCCCGAGTATAAGTCGACCCCGCGTATAAGTCGAGTGCGGATTTTGAGAGGAAAACTAATTAACAAAAACCTCGACTTATATTCAGACCAATACGGTACATAGAGAAAAAAAGTTCTTTTATTTTACGAGACTTTTCTTCACTTTTCTTTAAAAAAAAACGACTAATTTGATTTTTTTTTCTGTTCTTACTCTAGAGGATTGATCTATATAGCTAAGTTATTTACTCATCTTACTAATCACAATAATGCAGGAAATGATAGTAGGTATGTATACGTATAGACGCCATACTGCAAAATGTGATATATGTGAAAAACATGTACGTGATAACTATAAAACATACATTTAAATGTATAGTGGCGGAAAACCGCGATGTCTGGAAATATAATTTTATCTGAGCTGTATAGTTTCGAGTTGTATTTGTTGTTCATAGAAGACGAATGCTAGAAAATAGAATGTTTGATACCTTCATACAACTTAAAATATCATGAATATTCAACAAAAATTTCGGATCATGTACTACGTTTTCGTCAATTTTCTGTATGTGGGACGGTCCATATCAACTCAGCCACCCCGTATTTTTTTTTTTTTTTTTGTCGCTACAAAATTATTCAGTAGATGCATTTCAAACATCAATACATCCGTGAAAATTCGGTAAAATTCCAGCCCCCCCCCCCCCCCCCGACCTATTATTGCTTCTCGAAATAATCATTACCAAGTTTCAATCTTGATGTGAAAATCATAACTCCTCAACTACTGGTTGAATTTAAACGATTCAAACACGAATATTTTTATTTTAACTTGCACTTAATTCCGAGAAAAAATATGATGTCATCGGAAAGAAGCTCTTTGACTAGCTTTGGGAGTAATGTTTCGATTCTTTTGTGTTTTTTCACCAAAGGGCCAGAAAGGATTCAACCCACTATTTTTGTCTGAAAGAGGGGGGAAATACGAAACTTCATATAATTGTTCCAAGATGGAAGAGAGCATCAGTGACTAGGTAAAACATATTTAGTCAATTTCTCTATGTTTTCAACTTTTTTAACGAATGGAGGGGGACAGTTTACAATATATATTACAAATAATTTCCGAAGTTGTAAAATTTTATAGTGTTGAGAAAGAATTAAAAACAATGAATTTTGCTCTCTCTGATGACAGAATTTTTATAACACAAAAGATTATTTTGTGTTTTGAAAATTCTGTGATAATTTCTCGTCATTATATAACTTTTCGTCATTATATAACTTTACAACTTCGGAAATTATTTATAATATTGTGAACTGTCCCTTCCACCCGTCGAAAATGCCAAAAATAAACAGAAACCGACAATAAGTCATTTTCACCTCTTCACTGATGCTCTTTCCCACCTTGAAAAAATGATATATACGAAGTTGCGTATTTCCCCCCCTCTTTCAGAAAAAAAAAAATGGGTTGAATACCGTCTGGCCCTTTGGTGAAAAAATAAAAAGAATGAAATAAAAAAATTACTCCCAAAAGTAGTGAATGAGCTTCTTTCCGATGACAGCATAATTTTTCTCGAAAAGCGCAAGTCAAAATGAAAAAATTCATGTTCGAATCGTTTGAATCCAACCAGTAGTTGAAGAGTTATGATTTTTACAAGATTGAAACTTGATTATTGATTATTTCGAGAAGCAACAATGGAAGGGGGGGGGGGGGGCTGCAATTTTACGATTACTGAATAATTTTCAAGGGAGAAAAAAAATACGGGGTGGGTGAGAATTGTTATGGACTGTCCCATGTGTATTTTGATAGGATTTGAATAAATAGCGAAATTCCAGTATATGTAGAGATACGATTTTCGCAAGTCCAAATAATTATCGAGAAAAAAATTTGACCAGTCCTTTGAATATTTTCAAAGTTCTTCGCGGTTCTTAATCAGAGAGGATTTCATTGGCAATATATTTCTTATGTTGTTGCGTTCAACATGACATAACACACCAACTTTGATATAAAAACGCGAATATACATATACATGTATACAATAAAACGTGTATAGATTATTGCGTAAACAGCGTCGGTTCAGAAAATCGCGATTTTTATACCGTAAAACAGTTTCAAGGTTTAACAGATTTAAGTAACCTTCGATAATCAATGAGACTCGCTCGCTCGCGATCCGGCAAACTGTTGTGCTGAAGATCTGATTAACTTTGCACGAGCTCGTTACGGTATACATAAGTATAGTATACGTATATATGTATACATACACAATACGCGTATACCGCCACACTCACTTAGATCGATTAATTCGTCGATATGTACATTTAGGACGGATCGAAAAAAAAAAACGTTCTCGGCTACCCTCAAAAATCAAAGATATCGCTGAAATAAAGGTCTTCGTGCAAGTATTCGATTTTTTGAATTTGTTTAGGGGGCGCGCGGGACGTTCAAAAGTGCCATTTTTAGCGTGAAAATTATGTTATCGCTGATTAACGGAAACAGATTCATCCGAAAATTCTGATTTTTTTATATAAGATGCCCAGGTATCTACTCTTTCAAACCCATATTCATGGACCACTACCAATTGTTTCATATCTCCGAAATTTTTTTTGGAAAATCGATATTTTCACTATTTCTCGAGTAATTATCGTTGAATTTTGATTTTTCTCTTTCTAAACCGTTTTTGTATTTCTTCCATCGTTTCTTTCTTGTGAAACTTTCTATCAGTATCGCTTACAATGCAAAAATTGCTGAATAATAAAATTTTGATATTTCGGATATATCTCGGAATAAAAATTTATTCCGCGAGTCAAGATGAAAATTTTCGTGTTTGAATCGTTGAAATCGAACCAGTAGTTCAGGAGTTATGATTTTTACAAGATTGAAACTTGGTTAATAATTATTTCGAGAAGCAACAATAGGGGGGGGGGGGGGGGGGGGGGGGGGCTGAAATTTTACCGAAATGTCATGGATATATTGATGTTTGAAATGCTCGTACTGAATGATTTTTCAGGCACAAAAAAAAAAATACGGAGTGGCTGAGTTGATATGGACTGTCCTATATTTAGAAAAATATTCACCACCGAGAAATCATAATTTTCTAAAATAATAATACCTTCAGCATTAGTTTAACCATATTATAATTTTGACCACCGCGTAGGTATGCAGATAATTCCCTGAAGATTATTAGGAAAAATACAAATTGGTTTTTCGATTATTGCATTAAAATTCAGAAAAAAAACCGCACTATAATTATCTGAGACATCAAATTTTAGTCATTCCAATATAATTCCCTGACTTTTCTCTGACTTTTTCCTGTTATACAGAATTTCAAGACTTCAAGGTTTTCCAGGTTTTCCAATTAGTTTTCCAAGTGTGTACCAACCCTGACTGATAGAACAGAATCCTACGACTTCAATAAACTACAAGTATCATAATTATGAATGAATATTTGCAATTATCTTACAGTTATATGGATTCTCATTACAATATTATCTTTTTTAATAATAAGAAAGATAATTATGGCGACAATAAGGAGAAGAAGGATAAAAAGAAGAATATAAGAAGGAGAATGAAGTAAGGAGAAAATTGTATGTACGTAACGGATGAATTGACACTGACCGCAAGACTGAAGTTCGTCTTCACCGTTTTCACAGTCCTTTTGATAATTGCATACGAGGAACATGGGTATACATTTCCCGTCCGAACACCGGAACTGCCCGCCCGGACAAATTCCTCCATCTGTAAAAAGACGAAAACAAAGATATTCCATTAGAATCACAAGCGGAAATCAACATATCTCTATACATACATATACATTATAATTACATACATACGTATAAAAATATACATATGGGACATTCCACGTGAAACCAACGGGTCATCAGCCTGACCCCCTGGGATTTTGATGTCCAATGGATTTTCGGGTTCGTTTGGGTCAAAGATAACACCCCCCCCCCCCCCCCCCCCCCCCCAATTTTTCGGAAATTTTCCGCCATTTTGCAAGGTCGTGGCGACTTCAAATATCATTTGGGATGAAAAATGGGATGCAAATGCAGCATTTTTTGTTTTTTGAATATTCGATTTTGAAAAAAAAAAATTTTTATCAGTACATTTCGTTACGACTACGGATCGGCTTTTTTGGCGGTTGCGATTTTGCGGCTCTAGTGAGGAATAGTAGTACATTTCGTGACGACTAGGGAAAGGCTTTTTTTTTGCGGAACGAGAGGTTTACGGCACGAGCTGAAGGCGAGTGCTCTAACGAGTTGAGCCAAAAAGCTTTCACGTATGAGTAACGATCAATATTTTTCATCACAAAAGCCGGGAAATCGCGACGAAGTTGCGATTTTGAGGTTAGAGTGATGAAAAAATAATTTTTCCAACCAATTGTGTATACAAGAATACATACATACAATGAAATACTCCCGTACATATAAAAGACAATTAAACCGAAATAGAAATTAAGAAAGAACCAGTATAACGTAGGTATTGACTTGAGTACGATTTTTCATATTATACATTGTATATTTACATACCTACATTCTACATTACACTCGGCATGCAGATCAATGAGAATCGAACATCCCGATGATCAAGAAAAGTATTCGGATGTATAACTTGAATATTTGAATTCGAAATTTCGAAATAGTGAATCTACGCACAGTATACGATATACAGCGAGGGGTGAACAACGAGGCAAAAACTCGTAGTACACCATATCTCCAATTTCTTAATATCGCCCACAGTATTTCCCGTACATTTTTCTAACATTTCTACCTATTTTAAACTCTTTTTCAAGATTTTCCAAGATTTTCCTGCAACACTTTGCAACATTCTGCAGCACTTATCTCCCAATATTTGACAATATTTCCTGAATATCTCCTGCAATTTGTACCTACACGCCTCGATATACACCAAGTATATAAATATCAATTATAATCATTGATTAACAATAAGTCCCGCTAGGTATACTATTCATATAATATACAGAGAGAAAACAGCGTATCACGTTATTTTTCTTCTATCTATTGCTTCTATACTTGATTTTTTATTTTCTATTTTTTAGTTTATGTTTTTCTTCACTTGGTTCTTTTTGAACATGACGTGGGCGGTGGTTTAGTTTGACCTTAAAAATCAATCACCAAATCTGATCAGACAACTTGCCAAAGAGCTACGTCGTATACTGAACGATCGTTATATACTATTCAACAGTTCATGTATAGGTATAAGTATATATGTGCAATTCCACGTCAAGCGGGCCACTTTTTTGGGTCGTAATCACCGATTTTGATCTCGATCGAGGCTTTTGTACTACTCATGGATGTAAGTCTCTGGGCCGAACCAAAAGCCAATACGCGACTCGGTCGTCTACCTAGCGGAGGTTCAAAAATGCCGTTTTTGCGCGCCAACTTCTCTTCGGCGGCTGATATCTCAGTTGTTTTTGGAGCAAAGTACCAAAGTATATAGTGATTCTTGTAGCTATTTTCACACGCTTTCCGGTGATTATACTGACATCGCTCCCCAACTAAAATTTGGCAGTCAAAAACGGAGTCAAAATAAAATTTTCATTTTTCAAGAAGTCCGCCCATTTTGAAAATTCTGTTTTTTGTCTCTAAAAAAGGTTCAAGGTATCCCTCACATGTACCCGAAGTGGCAAAGTGGGCCGTTCTTTCGTTGGTTTTTTATCTGATTTTTTTCGATATAATCTGACTTATTTGAATAAAAAAATTTTTTCGTCACGCATTTCAATTTTTTGAAACAGTTTCTCCGCATGACGAGCTCGTTTCTGGTAATTGGAAAATGTTCGGGACGAAATTGACAAAAAAAAATAAAAAAAACTTGAAAAAAATGGTGGAAAAATCGACTAAAACTTGGATAAAAAAACATCGGAAAAGAGGCCCACTTTGCCACTTCGGGTACATGTAGGGGATACTTCGAACCATTTTTAGAGACAAAACCCGAATTTTCAAAATGGGCGAACTTTTTGAAAAATGAAAATTTTATTTTGACTCCGTTTTTGACTGCCAAATTTTGGTTGGGGAGCGATGTCAGTATAATCACCGGAAAGCGTGTGAAAATAGCTACGAGAATCACTATATACTTTGGTACTTTGCTCCAAAAACAACTGAGATATCAGCCGCCGAAGAGAAGTTGGCGCGCAAAAACGGCCTTTTTCAACCTCCGCTAGGAAGACAACAGAGTCGCATATTGGCTTTTGGTTCGGCCCAGAGACTTACATCTATGAGTAGTACAAAATCCTCGATGGAGATCAAAATCGGTGATTACGACCCAAAAAAGTGGCCCGCTTGACGTGGAATTACACATATGTACATATGTACACAGTATACACCTGTATAACCATCCACACATCGCATCTAAAGGGCTACAAAAATATGAATCCTACTGTCATTGCCATGCCTATGGATAATTATTCACGTACACGCATACGAAAACAATATAATGATATGTAATGTATGTGATACGCCAGTATTTCGATGACAATGATGACAATGATGACAATATGATGACAACAACAACAATGATGATAATAATAATAATAATAAGTGGAAGAAGAAGAAGAAGAAAGCCAATGCGAATTCAGAATCATTGCAGAAATGAAACATACGCTGTAAAAATATGAGTACGCATGATTATAGCAAAAAATGCGAAATATGAATCCACTTGGATATGTTGTGAGGATGATATTTATTGATTATAATCTAGTTTTTTTTGGTGATTTGTAATATATTATATACATTAGGGTGGTCGTTATTTGGGGTCAAAATGAATTTTACCCCTTCCGCCCCCTAAATCGGTTCCAAATACGGAAAAAAAAATGCTGTAATCTTTTCAGATTTTTAAAAAATTGCTTGACCCTGGACCACCTGGTTCGAAATTTCCTATTTGAAATACACGGGGTTTTCCCGCGTTGGCAGTTATTATTTTGCTGTGGGCCCAAATATGTTCGTAAAATCTTGAAATTTTCAGGGATTACTTGACAAGCATGTCGGCTACATGAAAAAAAATTCCCAAACCCCTACTCTCAAAATGTTGTGTAATATGACCGTATTAATTAAATCGATGGACTAACACGAAACCGGCGTAAGCGGCAAAAAAATTTTTTTTCTGCGGATATGCCCAAAACGTTCTATATCGCATGAAAAAGATTTTGCCACTAGAAAAGGAAAATTTTTTTTTCGGCGCTTACGCCCCTATATTATTAGTCCATTGAAATTATTATTTTTTTTTTTAGATTCTTTTAAATTTGCTTCCCCGTTTTTCAATAAATGTACTTACACTTAAATAATTTTCTGAACGAGTTACAAATTCTTAAGTATTGTCTCCTTTTTGGCGTTTGGATTATTATTTCGATATTCACTTACAATTTGTAAAATGAACTATTTTTGTTGTTCGTTTCGTGTGAGTATTTTATTGCAATCGGTAAACACTGTTCACATTCACAGAAAAGACGAAGAAAAAAAAAAAAACTAAAAAAAAAAAATTTTAATAATATGGTCATGTTACACAATATTTTGAGGGTGGGGGTTTGGGAAATTTTTTGTATGTAGCAACATGCTTGTCAAGTAATCCCTGAAAATTTCAAGATTTTACGAACATATTTGGGCCCACAGTAAAATAATAATTGCCAACGCGGGAAAACCCCGTGTATTTCAAATAGGAAACTTCAAGCCCCGTGGTCCCGGGTCAAGCAATTTTTTAAAAATCTGAAAAAATTACAGCATTTTTTTTCTCTGTATTTGGAACCGATTTAGGGGGCGGAAGGGGTAAAATTCATTTTGACCCGAAATAACGACCACCCTAATATACATGAATAGATGCGTGCGGTATATAACCATGTAAAGGACAAATTTTGATCTTTTTACACGATTATTCTTGTTATCTATCCGCCCGTCTATCTCGCTCACTCTCTCATTCTCTGTTCGTTGTCCCGTTATGCCTAAGTAGGTAAGTATGTAGATATATTATGCATACGTGCGACTGTATACATACCTATAGGTACATACATCCATATACCAATACGTATGTACGTATAATACACCATGCGTTATACACCTAAGCCTATAATCATCATTATGTTATCCATACAAAGATTGATAATAGATACACGTATCATAATGGTATCTACATTCAGTGCATTATACAACAAGGGAATAAAGTGGGAGATTATTCCCGAAGGTGAGTTTACTGCCCGAACGGAATTCCCGCGGAGGGCAGTTATCACCCGAGGGAGTTTCCGCGAGTGCAGTAAGCTTGAGGGAATGATCTGCTTTATTCCTGTGTTGCATATAGGACTTTATTTCCGACTCAACCATGGTCACTTTTTTAACCTGAAGAGTGGGACCCACGCAAAAAAGCGGAGTATTCTAGATTTTCCGCAGCGCATAAGTCTGGAAACTGGAACTTATTGAAAATGTATAACAATATGGAAAGGAAATAGTCAAGACCAAAGATAAAACTAATTGAAAAAAAAATGGGCAAAAAATTGTAAAAAAAAAAATTCATGAATTAAAAAAATAAAATTTTCAAACAATTTCAAGAAATCATGCGGGACAAAGAGTACTTCACGTCCCGAAATTTACATTACATCCCGCAAATCCATTTTACGTCCCGCAAATCTACCTCATGTCCCGCAAATCTACTTTATGTCCCGCAAATTTACTTCCTCTCGAAAAATGCAGGAAAAAAGAGTGTAGCAGGGAATCAAGTCCCACTTTTGTCCCGCGTTTCAGATTAAAAAAAGTGGTCTTTACGGAATTACGGTTGAGTCGGGAATAAATTATGCATATATTTTTTTTTGATTGTTTGAGTCCTTTCTTTCCAATAATAGTACATTATGCAACAAGGGAATAAAGCGGAAGATTATTCCCGAAGGTAAGTTTACTGCCCGAACGGAATTCCCGAGGGAATTTCCGCGAGGACAGTAAGCCTGAGGGAATGATCTGCTTTATTCCCGTGTTGCATATAGGACTTTATTTCCGACTCAACCATGGTCACTTTTTTAACCTGAAGAGTGGGACCCACGCAAAAAAGCGGAGTATTCTAGATTTTCCGCGGCGCATAAGTCTGGAAACTGAAACTCATTGGAAATTTATAATAACATGGAAAGAAAATAATCAAGACCAAAGATAAAACAGATTGAAAAAAAAATAAAAATTTATAAATTAAAAAAGAAAAATTTTTAAAAATAATTTTGAGAAATCATAAATTTGCGGGACGTAATAGTACATTATGCAACAAGGGAATAAAGCGGAAGATTATTTCCGAAGGGCAGTAAGCCTGAGGGAATGATCTGCTTTATTCTCGTGTTGCATATAGGACTTTATTTCCGACTCAACCGTGGCCACTTTTTTGACTTAAAGACCCATGCAAAAAAGCGAAGTGTTCCAGATTTCCCGCGGCGCATAAGTCTGGAGACTGAAACTCATTGGAAATTTATAATAATATGGAAAGGAAATAGTCAAGACCAAAGATAAAACGGATTGAAAAAATTAAAAAAAGAAAAATTTATAAATTAAAAAAGAAAAATTTTTTAAAATAATTTTGAGAAATCATAAATTTGCGGGACGTAAAGTACTTTATGTCCCGCAAATCTACTTCACATCCCGCAAATCTACTTTATGTCCCGCAAAATCTACTTTACCCGCAAATCTACTTTATGTCCCGCAAATCTACTTTATGTCCCGCAAATCTTACTTTACGTCCCGCAAGTCTACTTTATGTCCCGCAAATTTACTTTATGTCCCGCAAATCTACTTTACATCCCGCAAATTCACTTTTCTCCCCTAAATGCGGGAAAAAAGTGAATTTGCGGGACAAAAAGTAAAGCAGGGAATCAAGTCCTACTTTTGTCCCGCTTTTTAGGTCGAAAAAGTGGTCTTTACGGTTGAGTCGGGAATAAAGTACTTTATGTCCCGCAAAATCTACTTTATGTCCCGCAAATCTACTTCATGTCCCGCAAAATCTACTTTATCTCCCGCAAATCTACTTTATGTCCCGCAAATCTACTTTATGTAACGCAAATCTTACTTTACGTCCCGCAAATCTACTTTATGTCCCGCAAATTTACTTTATGTCCCGCAAATCTACTTTACATCCCGCAAATTCACTTTTCTCCCCTAACTGCGGGAAAAAAGTGAATTTGCGGGACAAAAAGTAAAGCAGGGAATCAAGTCCCACTTTTGTTCCGCTTTTTAGGTCAAAAAAGTGGTCTTTACGGTTGAGTCGGGAATAAATTATATTATGTAGGTATATTGCGATGCATTTTTATCATCGAAATTTTTACAATTCTCATTTTCATATTGGGATAGGACATGATCGAGAATTAGTAATTGAGTATGTATAGGAACGTAGGTAGATAGGTGGGTGGGTATTCGTAGTTTGTCATTTTTGTCATATCTATTTCTTCCTACTCTACATTTAGTATAGAATAGAATAAAATAGAATAGAATGGAATAGAATAGGATTGGATGATAGAAAAAAAATAAATAAATAACAATCACACTGTAACGAACCTATATACGTATAGGTTACAACTTTCGGGCCACCTAACCCGAACCTACATGTACCTGCAGGTACATGGCTATGTATATTGTGCGTACCTATATCACATACGAAGGTATGTCGACGAGTTTATGTGAGTCAGGAGGGTGGTGTAGGTAGGTATAGGTAAATTCATAGATAGGCATATAGGTAGGTATACATTAGGTATAGGTATAGGTATAAGGTATAGGTATAGGCAAGCAGGCAGGCGAGTATACGCCGTGCCAGGCTACTCCGACTGGTACCAAACCAACTTGCGACGACGTTCCCTCGTTCGGGCGGAGTCTGTGTGGCCCTGCGTGGTGGGACTTTTCCTCTCTCGTACACCTCTCGTTCGTTTTCTTCTTCTTCTCCTTCTTCTTCTTTTTTTTCTTGTTCTTTTTCTTATTTTACTTCTTCTTCTGTCGTTCTCCGTGACGAAGTGACGATGATGACGATAATAAAAAAACGCAGGATCATCATCCCGTTTTGCGATATGATTTCGAATACCTTCATACATACCTATATATATGTATATGTAGTATGTTACATACAAATTTTCTTGCATCAGGAAAATTCCGACTTTTCGTCAAATATACTTTTTCCCAACTCTGACCTCAAATTCGCATATTCGTCGCGATTTGTCGGCTTTCGTGATGAATAATAATGTCCGTCACTTGTATACGGAAAGGCTGTCCGTAGTCGCAACGAAATGTACTACATATTACATATCGGTGAAAAAATTGTTAACGACAAACTGCAGTGAAAAACTATACACTATACAGTATACATACGTATACAAATAAGCTAGAATTTTTATTTTTATTTTTTTCCAAATTGTAAAAATTCATACTGTATGAATAAAGGTAGGTACATACATATATGTATATGTATGTATACAGTCAAGTGTAGAAATTAATGTACGTATACAGAAGATCCTTCACCTGATCGAAGATATAAATACATGTATCGTTATTGTATATCGATGGCAGTATGAAAGAACGTGCTATCTCAAATTGTGCCAGAAGAACGTGTTGTCTCAAAACGTGCCACAAGAACGTGCTATTTCAAATTGTGCCAGAAGAACGTGCTATCTCAGATTGTGCTAGAAGAACGTGCCATCTCAAATTATGGAAGAATAACGTGCTATTTCGATCAGGGATAATATTTTCGTTGATACGGTACTGGAATTCGGGGTGCCTGGAGTATTCAAAGCATTCTTTATCAATAGATTAATTAATCGTGTCAATTATTTTCTTATTTATTCGGTTCCTATGATACAGAAACAGATGATTTGAGACAAGTTTCAATGGATAAAATTTTGATTATTCAAACTTATTTTGGATTTTTCGTTCCTGTAGTATAGGAGTTGAATAAATGAAAAAATAATTGGAACAATCAGATAATCCATTAGAAAACAGTGATTTGTATACTCCGGGCATCCCAAGTTTCAGTGCTATATCAATGAAAATATCTTCCAGGTTCGAGATAGCACGTTTTTTTGGTACATTTTGAGATAGCAAGTTTTTCTGGCACAATTCGAGGTAACACGTTCTTCCATACTGCCGTCGATATACAGGGTGATTTTTTTTAATCGCCCCAGGCAAATATCTCGAAAACTAGAGGAGATACAAATGACAAATTTTGGTACAAAACTTGAAGGGTTCCGAGGGGGAAAGATGATGCTGACATGCGTTGATTTTTGGATTGCGCCACTTCCGATTTTTGAACTACTTCGTGATTTTGGATAGGGAACACGTATTTTCACCATGACTGGCTAATAGCAAGTTCAACGACGAACTCAAAAACGTGAAATAAAAAAAATTCCGAAAAAATTTCAAAATTTGCAAAAATCTCGAAAATTTGTGTAAAAACTTTAACATGTTCGATAGGTTCATAAAATTGCTAAAAAATCTTCAAATGTGCAATACTAAAGCAGTTTCTTTCGAAATGAAGCATCAAGCGATTAAGCGTCGAACTTCAAATTTCGGGGATTGATGCTTCATTTTGGCAAAAAGTGGTTGAGTATTGCACTTTGTGAACATTTTTGAGATTTTTTAAAGGCCTTCCAAAAATGTGGAAATGTTAGGAAAAAATTTCAAAATTTTTCAACATTTTTCGAGACTTTTTAAGTTACGTCTTTGAGTCCGTCTTTGAACCTGCTATCAGCCAGTCTGCATGGTGAAAATACGTGTTCCCTATCCAAAATCACCAAGTCGTTGAAAAATCTCCGATGTGGCGCAATCCACAAATCAACGCATGATGTCAGCATTATCTTTCCTCCTCGGAACCCTGCAAGTTTTGTATCAAACTTTTTCTGGTATCTCCGCTAGTTTTCGAGATATTCGCCTGAGGCGATTAAGAAAAATCACCCTGGATATACTGTTATCATTACCGCTGTTGTGGTTGTTGTTGGCGGTATCATTGTTGTTATTATTATTAGTATTATTCGAGGAATTTCCGACAATGATTATAAGATAGTTAATGACTACGTTATGTATTAGACACGAGTTGCATGACTACCTTGTGCGTATACATACATTCTATGTATGTATTAGGAATTGAATTGAATAATATAATGATTACAGAAAACCTGAAATATCTCTTTTTCATATTGGAATGAAGAAAGCAAGACACGAACAAACTGCGAGAAGAATTAAAAAAATCAATCATAGATACATACAAACATATACACTAGGGTGGTCCTTATTTTGGGGTAAAAAAAAATGTCAAGTTTGCTCCTTTCAAATCGGTTCCAAATATTGCAAAAAAAATTCCCTAATTTTTAGAATTTTTTATTTCAATCCCCTGGTCTCCCTGTTTGCGCGAGAATTTTCAAATCATCCAAAAATATGTTTACGCACTAGATTCGTACCAAAATGCATTTTCAGGTCAATCGCAGGACAAAAATCCATATTCTCGAATGTTTCGTGCCATTCACCTTCTTTACAGTGAAAAATAAAAATATCACAAACGGCTATTCCATGAGAATCGTGTGCTTTATTAATTTTTTTTTTTTTTAACGTATTTTAAAAAAATGAGAAATGATTAAATTAGGCAAAAAGTTTTGCAGGTGATCGACTTAGATGTAACGTAGTGCTGACATACTGCTTTAGAGAAAAAAAAAAAGAGAAAAAAAATCATAATAATAATATTAATAATGTAGCACACGATTCCCATGGGATAGCCATTTATAATACCTTTATTTTTTTACTAAAAAGAAGGTGAATCGTATTAAACATTCGAGAATATGAATTTTCGGCCTGCGATTAACCTCGAAATGAAATTTAATACGAATGTAGTGCAGAAACATATTTTTGGTTAATTTGAAAATTCTCGCGCAAACAGGGAGACCAGGGGATGGAAATAAAAAATTCTAAAAATTAGAGAATTCTTTTTTTCAACATTTGGAATCGATTTGGCAGGAGCAAACTTGACATTTTTTTTTACCCCAAATAAGGACCACCCTAATATACACACATATGTATGAATACATATACATACATATTAGGGTGCTTTTTTTTGGCGACAATTTTTTTCTTCTACTCCCACCTCGAAATTTTCTTAGAAACACCTCAAAAATATTCCCTGAAAGTTTGAGCCCTTAATATTAATATTAAGTACTCGCCCTCGGCGTTTAAAGATGTCCCATTTAAAATACACGTAACTTGAATTTTTTTTTCTTAAGATTCCTATAGCTCAGAGGTCCTTTATGCTATTCGAACGTTTGAAGAACCAAATTACTCAGAATTTATTGATCTAAAAAATTGCTAAGAACCGGTGCTCAGGACCTTTTTTCCAGGACCTCATAATAAGCCGCAAATTCATGAAAATCGTAAATCATAAAAAACAAATAGCTCATTATCTCGAAAAATATCAAAAATAGAGATCGGTGCCCAGAACCTTTTTTGCAGGAAATTCAATTCGCTACAACTTTGTCATTAACAATTTTTCTGTATCTTCAGTCAATTCTGAAAAAACAACGAAAAAACAAGAAATTTATGAAATTTTGTTACATTTCCGTTGCAATGGGCACTATTGTAGAGCATTCAATTCTGCGTAATTTGGTTGTTCAAACGTTCGAATAGCATAAAGGAATTAAGTTCGAAAGCTATAGGAATTAAAAAGAAAAAAATTCAAGTTACGTGTATTTGAAATGGGAAATCTTCAAACGCCGAGGGCGAGTATTTAATATTAATATTAAGGGCTCAAACTTTCGAGGAATTTTTTAAGTGTTTCCAAGAAAATTTCGACATGGGATCAAAAAAAAATAAAAATCGTCGCCAAAAAAAAGCACCCTAATACATATGTGTATAGTCAAAAGTTGGGAGAGGAAAAAAGAAGAAAGAAAAAAATGTTGACGCGAATTAGCGCCTGTGGCGTTGGACAAGTGGCACCCTTTGCCAGATCATATGTAAAGAATTTTTTCTAGGGTCGTCGAAGGAGAAGCTTGTTATGTATTGACAATGTTATATGAGGTATATATAAATATATGTATACATACATATACATATGTGCAATTCCACGTCAAGCGGGCCACTTTTTTGGGTCGTAATCACCGATTTTGATCTCCATCGAGGATTTTGTACTATTCATGGATGTGAGTCTCTGGGCCAAACCAAAAGCCAATATGCGACTCTGTTGTCTTCCTAGCGGAGGTTGAAAAATGCCGTTTTTGCGCGCCAACTTCTCTTCGGCGGCTGATATCTCAGTTGTTTTTGGAGCAAAGTACCAAAGTATACAGTGATTCTCGTAGCTATTTTCACACGCTTTCCGGTGATTATACTGACATCGCTCCCCAACCAAAATTTGGCAGTCAAAAACGGAGTCAAAATAAAATTTTCATTTTTCAAAAAGTTCGCCCACTTTGAAAATTCTGTTTTTTGTCTCTAAAAATGGTTCGAAGTATCCCCTACATGTACCCGAAGTGGCAAAGTGGGCCTCTTTTCCGATGTTTTTTTATCCAAGTTTTAGTCGATTTTTCCACCATTTTTTTCAAGTTTTTTCAATTTTTTTTCTTTTTTTTTGTCAATTTCGTCCCGAACATTTTCCAATTACCAGAAACGAGCTCGTCATGCGGAGAAACTGTTTCAAAAAATTGAAATGCGTGACAAAAAAATTTTTTTATTAGAATAATTCAGATTATATCGAAAAAAAATCGGATAAAAAACCAACGAAAGAACGGCCCACTTTGCCACTTCGGGTACGTGTAAGGGATACCTTGAACCTTTTTTAGAGACAAAAAACAGAATTTTAAAAATGGGCGGACTTCTTGAAAAACGAAAATTTTATTTTGACTCCGTTTTTGACTGCCAAATTTCAGTTGGGGAGCAATGTCAGTATAGTCACCGGAAAGCGTGTGAAAATAGCTACAAGAATCACTATATACTTTGGTACTTTGCTCCAAAAACAACTGAGATATCAGCCGCCGAAGAGAAGTTGGCGCGCAAAAACGGCATTTTTCAACCTCCGCTAGGAAGACAACAGAGTCGCATATTGGCTTTTGGTTCGGCCCAGAGACTTACATCCATGAGTAGTACAAAATCCTCGATGGAGATCAAAATCGGTGATTACGACCCAAAAAAGTGGCCCGCTTGACGTGGAATTGCACATATGTACGTATGTGTAGTATAAGTTTGGAACGCGGAACAACGATTTTTCGCGTCGGACATACATACATGTTTATACATAGGTATACATATGTATTGTATATAAACACATTGTTTCCTCCCAACACACCTGAATACACCGGCATAGGTATGTATGTATGTACATATCTCTACATATAGAAACATATATCTCGACATGAGTAAAGCGACATGAATCTATTGTCACGTCATGTTATTATATCCATTATTCGCTGTTACCTATACATATCCGCATATGTATGTATATCATATGCACACATACATATCTATGTATACAACGATCGAAGATTTTCCATATGATGTACATACATATATACATGCACGTATGTATAAATATCAGATATCCATTTCTTGTCGATTACGTCAGGCGGGGATTCCCGATCTTTATACAACAGTTACTTTTCTTTTTCTCATGGAATTTTCCAATTTTATTTTCCAATCTATTCTCAATGCTATACTGGATATGAACATCATCATTATCACGCTTGTCTTGTACATATATACATTATACAATTGTATACATATACATAGGTAATAATAAAAACTACAACAACAGAATTGTTCAACTAACTAATTCTACGTTTCAATGTCATCGTGTATACTTTTCATCCATGAGTTTATTTCTATTGTATAATATTAACTGACTCGGCGCGGGATTGAAATGCAAAATTTCACAATAGCTGCGAAAGGTAAAAATTTCGAATTTTTATGCTATAAACGATACACAGTTTATAGAAAGATTATTTCCCCTCAAGTCTACGTAGCCAATTTGAAAAACTTCAAATGGAAAAACACCGAGGGTTCAAAATGCCGAAAGGACTAAACTCCGAATCACGGAATTCGCTTATGCAACGTCGTTATGAGCTTCCCATGAATTTGCAGATCATTGGACTTTCTGAATTTTTAACTTTCGGATCTTTGAGCTGTCTGCATTTCGACATTATGGAATTTCCAACTCCTCAACTCTAACGTTGCTAAAAACTTGAAATCGCGTCTGAAATAAATTCGGAATTTTGACCATTTATAAAACTTTTGGAATTCGGAACTTCAATCCCGCCGCATTGATTCTAGGCATAAATATGTACGTAGAAATATACATAGGTATGTATAGGTAACCGTATACCTATGACGGGAGCAAACGAGTGTACCGGACCGTTGCAATGCGATCATCGCCAATCGCACATCATTCGCCTGTACACCTTATGCCAGTGCCGCATCAAGTTCGAACGAGGAGGTGGTAACACTATCTCCTATATCCTAGCATATCTAACACCCGGACGTAACATACGTATACCTATTTACATACATATGTAGGTAAAATGTACATCAGGACCCGTCATTTGATTACCCATTCATTCACCGACCTATTCGAAATACTATACGTAACATTATACCAATTCATATACTATGTACAATATGTATACGAATGTATATATGTATAGAAAAATTAATTTGGAATGGGTGTCGAATTTCCTCATATATGTAGAAATGAGATTGATCTCAAAATTTCTTTTTCGGACGAAACTTTTCCGCGAACGAAAGATAATATTATAATGTATTCGGTGTTTTCGAAAACAAAAAGCAAAGTAAAAAAACAGAAAGGATGATCAATGAATCAAAATGAGTAAAGCTTAATTGTTTCTCAAGGGAATCACGCATAGAAAATGATTTCAGCAAAAGTTTTCGCAATGCGTCAAACAAGGTAAAAGTGATTCTTTATCATCGGAAATACGCGGAAGAGATGAAATCAGTTCTTAGAGTCTGCTTGGGGTGATATAGTGGAGATCACTTCCAACCCAACGTAGCTAACATAAAAAAACACGAGTTTCACTGGAATCCAGTCATACTTGGCCACTTTCTGCCAAAAAAACTGAATTCATTTGTAGAGGGTTTATTCGGATTGGTTGGGTAGTCGTCGAGAAAGTACGATTCGCATTTTCGAGGTGACAACAATTGGTAATCGTGAAATTGCGAAGACTTCCAGGTGCTACTGGACTATGTTCGGAATTCCATTATTACCAATTGTTATCACCTCGAAAACGCGATTCTTAGTTTCTTCGAAACTCTACATCATACCATAATGAAACTGAGGAAATTAATGCTTCACTACGGCAGATATGGCCAAGTATTTTACTGTTTGGAAAAAACGAATAGAATTCCACTAATTGTCAGATTGATATTTCGTATGTTAGCTAGGTTAGGTTAGGTTCAAAGCGACTTGTACCATATCGCCTTATGCTAATGGGTCAAGGTCTATAATTGTATCACTTGAATATTATCGAGAACTTAAACGACTGTTGGATGATTAGGGTAATATAGTAAACGAATATCTGACCGAGTGCAATTCTCATGATACCTTGAAGTGAAGATATGCCCCGGGAAGGATTCGAACGCTTCAAATATCCGAGTTGAACATCAGGCTGAAACTAGCGGCCAGAGCTAGCGGCCGCGCGCACGGTGGGTTTGAGAACCGCTGCAGCTCGCACCGCCCTGCGCCGCCGAGCGGTGGACAGCGGCTGCCGCTCACACAGGAGAAGCTTTTGTCGGAATTCAAACCAAGAACTTACCTTCATGTGTGACGAATTATCTTCCGATAATTGATGAATGAATATGTTTTCTAAACTTGCATATTGACGAAATGTTCGAAGAATAATTAGGTAATAAAAGGCGCCGCTACAACACATCGATTCCAACGAGATATTGTAACTTCTTTGTGCGAGCGATTTCGAAGACGGCGATTTTTTTTTGTATCCCCTAGACATTTCCAATTCCGAATCTAGTCGTGTTTTTGTGGTGATGGCACTTTTGAATTGTTTACGAATTAAACAACTATAGAAATTGACCGAATTCGACGGGCCGAGCGCTGTCGCACGTCGCCAACTTCTCTTGCACGCGATTTCGAAGACGGCGATTTTTTTTTGTATCCCCTAGACATCTCCGATTCCGAATCTAGTCGTGTTTTTGTGGTGATGGCACTTTTGAATTGTTTACGAATTAAACAACTATAGAAATTGACCGAATTCGACGGGCCGAGCGCTGTCGCACGTCGCCAACTTCTCTTGCACGCGATTTCGAAGACGGCGATTTTTTTTTGTATCCCCTAGACATCTCCGATTCCGAATCTAGTCGTGTTTTTGTGGTGATGGCACTTTTGAATTGTTTACGAATTAAACAACTATAGAAATTGACCGAATTCGACGGGCCGAGCGCTGTCGCACGTCGCCAACTTTTCTTGCACGCGATTTCGAAGACGGCGATTTTTTTTTGTATCCCCTAGACATCTCCGATTCCGAATCTAGTCGTGTTTTTGTGGTGATGGCACTTTTGAATTGTTTACGAATTAAACAACTATAGAAATTGACCGAATTCGACGGGCCGAGCGCTGTCGCACGTCGCCAACTTCTCTTGCACGCGATTTCGAAGACGGCGATTTTTTTTTGTATCCCCTAGACATCTCCGATTCCGAATCTAGTCGTGTTTTTGTGGTGATGGCACTTTTGAATTGTTTACGAATTAAACAACTATAGAAATTGACCGAATTCGACGGGCCGAGCGCTGTCGCACGTCGCCAACTTCTCTTGCACGCGATTTCGAAGACGGCGATTTTTTTTTGTATCCCCTAGACATCTCCGATTCCGAATCTAGTCGTGTTTTTGTGGTGATGGCACTTTTGAATTGTTTACGAATTAAACAACTATAGAAATTGACCGAATTCGACGGGCCGAGCGCTGTCGCACGTCGCCAACTTTTCTTGCACGCGATTTCGAAGACGGCGATTTTTTTTTGTATCCCCTAGACATTCCCAATTCCGAATCTAGTCGTGTTTTTGTGGTGATGGCACTTTTGAATTGTTTACGAATTAAACAACTATAGAAATTGACCGAATTCGACGGGCCGAGCGCTGTCGCACGTCGCCAACTTCTCTTGCACGCGATTTCGAAGACGGCGATTTTTTTTTGTATCCCCTAGACATCTCCAATTCCGAATCTAAACGTGTTTTTGTGGTGATGGCACTTTTGAATTGTTTACGAATTAAACAATTGAAGAATGGATGCTACTTCCGATAAGACTGAAGTTTTACCCAATTACTGCAGACGAATTACATAGAATTCTTCCTTGAAGAAAAAATTACAGAGTGAAAACACGTAAAAACCAGCGACGGAATTCAAACGACTTACGCTCAAATAAAGTACCCATCAGGGTGGGTAAAAAAAAGTCGAGTATTTTTTTTTTGTTGGATCCGACACACGAAGACTAGTTGCTTGGTGCCTCTGCAATGTACTTACCAAGTATGAGCTCTTAATATTAACGGGAAGATCCTCCGCATCGTAGTTTTCCATTTTCAGTTCAGTCTCATACGAAAATGGTCTTATCTTATCACCAATAGATTGGTAAACCAGTTGCATCATCAATGTTTATAGGAAATTGAACGCTCTACAAAAATGGTATCTTATACTTTTTTCATTAATCTAACCATTCAAAAGATATTCAAGGTCAAAGATTGAAGCATTCTCAGAAAAATCACATTTTAGTTTTGAATTCTGTAACTTACTAAAAAATAATAATTGTCGAATGAGTATCAATTATTTCTATAGGAAATTGAACGCTCTACAAAAAAGGTCTCTTGTGGTTAATCGATTACACTAACTATTTCGAAGATATTCGCATTGGAATCCCAATGCGTACTGATTTTAATAGTTTTTCGATAAATATTATCAATTTATCCATTCAATTTATGAATATTGACAATATTCATGGAAAATTGAGTTCATTTTGATAGAATGACAGTTTGCAAGTTATGTCTTATCTTATGTTCCAAAATATATTTCTTTCAAATCAATTTTTTAACGATATTTTCTTTTTATAACTTCTATCACAATTTAGGATCGTAATTTAATATTTTTCAACGGGTTTATTTAAAATGTGACTGAAATTTCTTTTTTCCCCAAAAATTTATAATTGAATATTTTTTGTTCGGGGAATTTGAGGATTAAATTTCAAATGTTTTTAGTTAATCTAAATATGTTATAAATTTTGGGGGAAAAAAAAATTTGAGTGACATTTTGAATAAACCCGTTGAAAAATATTTAATTACGATCCTAAATTGCGATCAAAGTGATAAAAAGAAAATATCGTTAAAAAATTGATTTGAAAGAAATATATTCTGAAACAAAAGATAAGACATAACTTGCAAACTGTCATTCTATCAAAATAAACTCAATTTTCCATGAATATTGTCAAAATTCATAAATTGAATGGATAAATTGATAATATTTATCGAAAAACTATTAACATTAGTACGCATTGGGATTCCAATGCGAATATCTTCGAAATGGTTAGTGTAATCGATTAACCACAACAGACCTTTTTTGTAGAGCGTTCAATTTCCTATAGAAATAATTGATACTCATTCGACAATTATTATTTTTTAGTAAGTTACAAAATTCAAAACAAAAATGTGATTTTTCTTGAAATGCTTCAATCTTTGACCTTGAATATCTTTTGAATGGTTAGATTAATGAAAAAAGTATAAGATACCATTTTTGTATGAGACTGAATTGAAAATGGAAAACTACGATGAGGAGGATCTTCCCGTTAATATTAAGAGCTCATACTTGGTAAGTACTTTCTAGAGGCCCTAGCAACTAGTTTTCGTGTGTCGGATCCAAAAAAAAAATACTCGATTTTTTTGACCCACCCTAGTACCCATACAGCAGCATGTGAATATCAGAACACCCGTGGGTTGAAAAAAAAAAAATATACCGAGATATTTCGATATCCGAGAATATATATTATATTAAACGACCCAGTCTTTTTTCTAATTTATCATGATATTCAATTCTGATTTCGAGTTCAACTAACGCTGTAATTCATTACTATCCCCTCCTACATGCCCAATATATATTTTCTTCATAGGCGAGAATTACATACAAGTGAAGTGCTAGATCGCCCAGTCTACTCAATTTTTCAAAGGAAGGTCCGATATGTGAGGCGATCCATGTCACTTCAGCCAGTAAACAGAAAAAAAAAAAAAATCCGAAAATCATTTTGAAAAATCGAGTGACTTTATCGAAAAATATTCACCGAGTGTCGGTTTTTTTTTCAAAAAAAATTTTTCAAAATTTTTCGACTTTTTATTTATTTACTTATTCATTCAATCATTCATTCATTTGATAATTTCAAATCATTTATTTTTACATAAACAATATACACAAGAAAAAGATGATAAACAAATTAATGCATAGGAAAATCACACTGGCAGCAGGCAGTGTAGTAGTTGATATGTAGTTGATTACCATTTTTTTACATTTTTTCATTCAAATGGCTGTATCTTTCGCAGTATTCGACGTATTTACATTAGCAAAAAAAAAAAAAATGTGCGCCTTTTCATGGCCTTTCAGAAAAAAATTGATTCAGATTTCATTGAGCAAGTTGAACGTCCGTTTCAGGGCAAAATATGGAAAAAACAAAATTTCTCAGGAAAAGACACTCGTTATCTTATTTTTCAAAATTTCCCCGAATCGCGAACACGAAAAGCGAATTTTCGGTATTTTTTATACTATGGGATTCTTAACTCTTCGTGGCCACACCGGGTAAATTTTAGCCAGGCCTCACTTTGGGTGAAAAATATTTAACAAATGCATTAGTTATGATTTTTGTAGTAAAAAAATGCATTTTTCGCACTCATATCTTTCAGTTAAATTTGCATTCATTTTCAATCGCAAATCGATCCCCTTTACATGTTCGAATGAGTACCTGTTTCCAAACGTGCACTCATGCCACTATTTTTTTCCTTGAAGTACCAGAACGAGTATTCCAGTTCACATTTGATTTCGAAATATTGAAAATTCAAAAAGTGATGACTTTTTGACAAATTTTCCTATTTACGATTTTTTTCAACGTGTTGTGATTTGAATTTTGACATAACAACTTTTGACACATGTTTTATAATGTTTATAGTATTTTCCTTTTTTTTTCCATCCCGATTGGACTGATAATTGTCACACAGCAACCATTTAAACTGGGCTGGGTAAAAATTTTGCCCAGTGTGGCCACTAAGTTATTCTACAGAGGTGTGGCCACGGAGAGTTAAACACCGTGTAGTAACAGCTCATTATTTGAAAAAAAAATTAACGAATAGCTGTCACTTCAAGGTGTTTAGAAATCTTAGAACCCATAACATAAAAAATATCAAAAATTCATTTCTCGTATTTACAATTCGGGGATATTACGGAAAATTGAATAACAAATGTCTTTCCTTGAGAAAATTTTTTTTTCTCATATTTTGCCCTGAAACAGACACTTGCTCAATGAAAATCCGAATTAATTTTTTCTACAAGCCCATCAAAATACGCACATTATCGTTTTTTTCACAAATGTAAATGCGTCAAATCCCGCCAGAGGTACAGCCATTCAAATGGAAAAATGTTAAAAAGTTTTAACTAACGATAAATCATCAGAAATTTTTTTAAAAATTGCGACACTCGGTGAATATTTTTCAATAAAATAACTTGATGTTTCAAAATTATTTGTGGAATTTTGTTTTTGTACTGGCCGAAATCTGTACTACTATTATTACTGTAGCTGTTCGTGCTCTTGTCGGGTGCCTTTGCGCGGCGCGCACCTCACTGATGTTGGCGGCTCGACTCCTCTGTAATACCCCCTCCAACCGTCAAGTCTTTTGACTACTTCCCGATGGTTAGAATCATTTTCACTCGTGCACCGTAAGCATCTACAAAATCATCTGGTTCCGCTATAGTGAGCATCAAATATTTCTGCAACCAGAAGGAAGGTCTCATCGTACCAATGAACAAATAGTAGGTTCGAGCGCAGCCAACATGTGAACAGAACTTCAAATTCATTCTATTTCCCGTACTTACAGTAAGTATTCGGAAAAACCCGGGACATGAACAAACGGCGCATGAGAGTAATTTTGCGCAGGGGTCAGACTATTGAGGGGTGCTATTATTTCATATATTTACCAGCGTTTTCGATCAAGTCAAAAATTAAATTTGTATTCTTATTATTTGTTATTTTTACAAAATCTATTATTCAGAAATGTACCAAATTGATTTTGTAACTCGTCGATAGCATCGAAATGAAGAAATTATCAATTATACATCGATGGCTTCTATCTAAGAGGACATGGCTCAGCAGTGCAGGGAAGAAAGACATATCTCGGCAAGGCACGTTAGAAAGGCGTGTGTCTCCTGTGATACGTTGTGACATACGCTTTTCTTCTCTGGTGGGCGGAGATACGTCCTTCTATCCTGTATTGCTGACATACGTCTTTGCACTGCCCAGACACATCGTTCTTTCCTGTTCTGCTGAGATGAGTCCTTTTCGGAAGAAGCCTATCCACATGGTATAGATCGTCGATTTTTAATTTGATCACTGCTATTTTCAAAAGTGTAATATTTTTTTGAATCACGGATATACAGGGTAATACAGAATTCGTGACGAATTTTTTGTGGAGGGTGAATCCCTGTCAAAATTGAAGTTGAAAGTTGCTCAGCCATTTTTCTGAAAAATGACTTTTATCATTGAAAAAAAATATTCGACAAAAATAGTTGATTTCAAAATTTTTTGGAAAAAATTGGAAAAAAAATTACTCAAGAAAAACGGAGATCATTTTTCTCGAGTATCATAAACTACTCATTAGGAAAATTCCAATCTCCATTTCGATCAGAACAGAACAAGAAATGAAAAATTCAACAAATTATAATTCATTTATCGGAGAAATGGCTGAGGAACTTTCGACTTCAATGTTGCCAGGGATTTACCCTGTGATATATTCGTCACGAATTCTGAATCACCCTATATATTTTCATGGAATATCAGATCGGATACGTCTTTCTTGAAAAAAGTGCCCTATTCATGTTAAGAATTTTGAATCTTCGCAAAATCATACAATATTTCAACAGAAGTTTTTTTTTTTTCAAGTACAGGTTTTCTTTTCTTTCAAAAATTCGGATTTCATCAAAAAACGTATTAGCTTGAAATTAATCCCGTTTACCCATTCTCGTCGATTTTATGTTACCAAATTCTTTTTAGTCTCCTATTTGAAAAATGTAGTTCCCCCATTTCGTCGGCTGGGAGGAAGAAGGTGCTATCTCAGATTTGCCGCGAAAAAAGTGTTGTTTCGGTTTCGATTCGAAATAGGTAATGTTCCGCGAGTGATTTTTTTCTTTTATATTTCCAAGTTGGCAACCCGCGCGGAAAATATGAATTATCAGTTCATTCGCGTAAGAGAATTGCTTTCGAAAAACTATTTACTTTCTTCAATGTAATAATTGAATTTTTTATTCTTAGACTAATTCCTACGATGGAATGATCGAAATGTTCGTAATCCAATTGCAAATCGCATCGTTAGAATGTTACTGGTCTTGGAAAGATAGATCTTACCTCGGTAAGTGAAGTGCTTCCGATGTGCAGGTAGTTTTATCAGTAGAGATTACTATGCACATAACGCTCACTGCTCAGAATCGAGTCATAATTTGCTACAACATCCTAAATCGTGTGTAATATAATACGAACATTTCGACCATTCCATCGTACGAATTTATCGAAAAATAAAAATTCAATTATTACACTAAATAAAATAAATAGTTATCCGAAAGTGATTTTTTTCATGTAATTAAACTGATAACTCACATTTTCCGCGCGTGTTGTCGTCTTAAAATTACGAAGCAAAAAAATCGCTCGCGAAACATCACCTTCTTCAAATCGAAGTCGAAACAACACCTTCTTCATGGCGGAGCTGAGATAGCACCTTCTTCCTCCCAGCCGACGATTTCTCCTATACTTGAACATTGTGCTACCGTGATTACTCATTAGGGTGATCCAAAAAAACTAACCCATCGAAGTCATGGGTTTGAATGAACCTATATACCTATATAAAATGTCTCTGCAAGGCAGAATTTTTTGCTCAATTTTAAAAGGTGTCGGTGAGCATTCAAAGTTTCCCATTTAAATAACACGTAAAAAATCTTTTTTCATAAAAAATACCATAACTTTTGAACCGTTCGGGATAAAATTTTTTACGTCGCGGATTCTTGTAGAGCATAAAATTTTCTAAAAAATCGATCCCAGGATTATTTTTTCCAATTCAAAAATTCGTATATTTGAAAGCTTTGAAGAATGAAAAAAATCAAAATATTGAGTTTCAGTGGTTTTTGAGTAAAAATGTTTATATTTAACAAAAATTTGGATTTGAATAAAACAAAATAGTTAAAAAATATCGGTAATAATCTAGATGTCCCAAAAAAAAGTTCTTATATTTATTTATTTTTTATTGCAAATTTAACAAAATATTTTTGTATTAAAAAAACTTCAGGATTAACTTATTTTTGAAAAAATTTTCTCACAATGGTTAACGAATTTTTACGAATTTTTGAATTGAAAAAAATAATCCTGGGATAGATTCTTTAGGAAATTTTATGCTCTACAAGAATCCGCGACGTAAAAAATTTTATCCTAAACGGTTCAAGAGTTATGGTATTTTTAATGAAAAAAGATTTTTTAACGTGTTATTTAAATGGGAAACTTTGAATGCTCACCGACACCTTTTAAAATGGAGCAAAAAATTCTGCCTTGCAGGGACATTTTTGTCTCGGTATATAGGTTCATTTAAACCCATGACTTCGATAGGTTAGTTTTTTTGGATCACCCTATAATACTCATACTTCACTTCTGTTTCATTTGTATGTCCTTTTCATTGGTATTGTCCTTCCGCTTTAACAGGGATACAAAGAATACAACGAAGGAATATTCCACAACCAAAAAAAAGTTAATATCTCCAAAACACAGTTTTGAAAATCAGAAAATATTGAGAAGGCTGGTGAAAATGTTTATAACTCCCCGAAAGCTCGGAGAAATTCTAGCTGAACTTTATCCAAATATCAATTTAGACGAATTTAAGGAGTCCTCATTCTGCAAATCTCATAGATCGGTTTGTTGTGCGTGGCAACAAGTATGCTCCTCTATTTTCCCAACAAACGGAGAGAGATTCATGAAGAAGCACAGACGCAAATGCTACGATACTTTTCGAAATCATTTCCACGAAATAAAAACACACTTTTTGGAGAGCATTAAACAACAAAACTATTCGAATCAGCCTGCTAATCATACCACTGACCAGAAAAATGATGTCACTGAAACAGAGACGAATTCTGAAATTTTTTCAGGAAGTTCTTTTTCGGCAATTCAATCTTCAGATCCTAATTGCATGGAAACCGAAATTAATCCAACTCGGTCAAGTACAATCGTCACATGCAAAATAACAGGTGGTTCGACGAGTTTTGAAGGACATGATGAAACACTGGGCGACGAAACATTTGATACCGATAGGGAAAAAGATCACTTCGATGATTCCTGGTATAATGCAGATAACCGACAAAATCACGCCGATGAAATTTGGTCAACCCAAGAAGTCTTTGGAGAACGTTCATTTTCTGGGGTTTGTTCTCCAGCAAATAATAACATTAAAACGGAAATTGGTTTCACTAATGATACAATTATGACATACGACAGTACTGACGAGACGAGTAGACTTGGGACGGATCGGAATAAAGTAACAACACAAGAAAATTCTCACGCAAATGACAATTTGAAGAAATTTTGCGACGGAGAAATAGTAATCCCTACTGACTTTTGGAAATGCTTTTGGCCAGATACTCCAGACAATATTCGTCTCAAGCGTGGGTGGTGTGATTCTTTTAATGACCACTTCAAAAAACAGTACCCCCATTGTGTTCTCCGATTCAAATGGCACAAATGCTCAAAAAATGGATCCCCACATTTCATCGCTGTAGCAGAATGCAAGAATAGTACATGCACGTCATTCAGATTTGAAGCATCCATTCCGTGCCCTGCTCCGTTCCATGACATTGGGATTAAAGTTTATAGATCGCGCGAAATCTGCCATCGGAGTGGCGAAATTCATCGCAGATTTATTAGTGGAGATGCCAGAAAAGCATTGCGTAGGGATTTGGAAGGCAAGGCTCCAAGTGTACTGAAGTTGAAAATGCTCGGCAGTGTCGATGAAGATATTTTAATTTCCGGAAATAGAAATGACGCTCCTAGTCTGATGCTACTGCAAAAAATGTCAAGTGAGAACAACACCGATGGTGACTTGTCTAAAGATATGGATACCTACATGAAAATGTTAATTGCAAAGTTCAAAATTACTTGGCCAGGGAAATTTTGCGATGGTTACATTCAGGGATATTCAGTCAGTCCCTTTTATGTCATTTTGTTCACCGAAAGTCAAATTCAGTACCTCCTCTCTCTGAAACAAAAGGTTTTTTGCAACTTAGATTCTACGGGCTCCATTATTGCTAGACCACAAGATACTTCGAAACAAGTATACTATTATGCCTTGGTGATTCCTGGAAACGGCGAATCCAGTCCACTCCCGATCGCCGAATTTATTTCTAACATACATAATATTCCGTACATAACGTTGTTTTTGTCCGTTTTCAATTTAACCGTAAAACAAATGACAAGTCGCCGCTTGGTCATCCAGAAAATCGAAACGGACTTCAGCTTGGCCCTAATTCAATCTGCCCTTAGAGCATTTAACGACATGTCGTTAAAGCAATATTTAATTGAAGTAGATGTATATATGAAAGAAAACGACGACAAGCCACCAAATTTCACAATCGTACATATATGTTCTACTCATCTGCTGAGAACAGTAATGAAAAAAGTAAAGAGTTTATTCACTGGCAAGGAACAACGTAGTTCGGCTATATGTCTCATCGCGAAATTAATACATTGCGTTAACATTGAAGATGGCAAAAAAATCTTCCGGGAGGCTGTTTTTATCTTTGGAATTGAAAAAAAATGCGAGACATTCGACGATCTCTTATTAAATTTGAGAGATACGAACATACCGTCTGGAACTTCCCCAGAAACCGACAGCGAGGATAATAGAGATATTCCGATAGTCGACGATGATTTAGAGTCTTTACCGGAAAGTAATTCACAAGAAACGTCGCGAGAAACTGGTGATTTGCTAAATTCATCGAACTCATCTCTTTTACGCCATGGCTCTCCGTTTTATAAATATTTTCGAGATATTTACGAGGCAGTTCAAACAGAATTTGCTCTACAACACTGCGAAGAAAAAAATAACTTTTACTGTAAAGAATATCTTTTCTATTTATTGGAGCACATCATGCCATTTTATCCACTATGGACTGCTGTTGTACTGCATCAATACAATTTGTTGCGAGATAGCAATGCCAGCGTAGAAAACTGGTTTAAAATTGTTAAGAAAGATTTGTTCGCTACTAAATTAGCAATTTCACCACCGCGATTTATTCAAATTATGGAATCGTTCCTCTTGGCCAGGCTACGAGACCATAAATATAGTTTAAAGACCGAAAGACAACGTCAAAATTTGAAAAAACGTTACGAGCTAGAATTCGCCGAAGAATTTTGGTTGAAAAAAAATAGGTCGAACGCGTATTTCCGATTTCCTAAGCAAGTAAAAAAACCCGAGAAATTTGATCCGTGTGAAGTAACGAAGAATGATGATTACCCGGAAAATTTTGATGTATCCTCACAGGGTGACGCATCTACTGATCATCATAATCAATGCGCAATGGAAACTGATGCGTGTCTACTTTTGAACGAGATTACCGAATGCTCGAATCGCGATCAGGAAGCTTTAAATGCGAGTGAAAATTTAAAAATTCCGTGTATATATTCGTACAATACCGACGCACAGGATATATTATTTTCGCCATCGTTGACTTACCCTGACGATTTCCCCACAAATTTGAAAAATAAGAAAGTCGGGGGAATTCTGTTCCCCGAAAACTCGTTGCAAACATTGCTACCCAACAAATGGCTGGACGATAATATCATCAATGGTTTTTTAATACTTTTACAAGATGTGGCCAATGATCATGGCACAAAAGTCCTCGCATTTGAATCATTTTTCGTTGAAAAATTATTACAGGGTGGGTTGAGCCAAGGCTTTCGAAAGTGGGTAAAAGCGACGGACATTTTTGCCTTTGATATTTGGTTAATGCCGGTTCATTTGGGAATCCACTGGACACTTCTTGTAGTTGTGTTTAATCACCGTCAGTTTTTATACATAGATTCAATGCATGGTCCACCACCTGCCGATCTCATTGGAAATATGTGCAGGTTCATTGAAGCTAATCGTGTAGCTCGTTCTAAAAAGCACACACGGTGGACGGATTGGATCGTGTCTGTTCCGAAAGACGTTCCATTGCAAACCGCGTCGGTAAGTGCACCTTTATCCCACGGTAATTGCGGTGTACATGTGTGTGCTTGGGCATTCACCATATGTACGCAATCAAGCTACAAATTCTCCGAAATTGATATGAATAGAGCGAGAAGAGGCATTGCGCGGTGTTTGCTTACTGAACATCCCCAGAGAGATAGAGCCAGCCGCTATAAACTACGCCAATTGATTTTAGAGTCCGAAAACGAGCCTTTGAATTCGAAACACATCATAAAAGTTCCTTTCGTGTACGGACCACCTCAGGGATTTGCAAGTACGTTAGAATATTGTTCCAGTCTGAAAATCCTCCTGGAAGCGGAGAATTAAAAACGTGCCGGTTTGAGGTTTTGAACATCGACGCTTCGCAAATACAAAGATTAATTATCGTTTAAAAAATCTCCAAACTTGTCTTTTGTTTATACCGGTGGCCGCAGTTTGAAAATTACCTGAAATATCGAATTTCGCGTCGAATCTCACAAGTACCCGTCCAAATTATCCGGAATATATGATATTTCGTCCGTCCTATACCCATCAATGTGGCCTGTAACCGTAATTTCCGGATAATACATATGCAGTAAGTGAGGCCTGATGAACATTTTTGTACAGTACTGTGATGAATGCAATTCTATTCACTGAAAGAACTCGTGTGATAATCGTGATATTAGTAATTAAGTTTATGATAGTTGTGTATACTATTGAATAGCAGATGAACATTTAAATGAGACTGACTGAGGTTATTATATTCTGAAAAATGTTGAACAGAAGTGATGTCCCGTGGCTTACGGCATCGTAATTGTTTGTAGTACCATATTGAATCGTTACGATATGAGAAATTTTGAATATTTTTGCAGAAAGTAAAAAGTATTGTGAAAATAGGGAGCATATACGAAGGGCTCAGTGCTGGAGCGCACTGTTGTGATAAGTGCAATTCTATTCACTGAAAGAACTCTTGTGATAATATTGATAATAGTAATTAAGTTTATGATAGTTGTGTATATTATTCAATAGCAGATGAAGATTTAAATGAGACTAACTGAGGTTATTATATTCTGAAAAATGTTGAACAGAAGTGATGTCCCGTGGCTTACGGCATCGTAATTGTGTGTAGTACCATATTGAATCGTTACGATATGAGAAATTTTGAAAATTTCTGCGGACAGTCAAAAGTATTGTGGAAATAGGGAGCATATACGAAGGGCTCAGTGCCGGAGCGCACTGTTGTGATAAGTGCAATTCTATTCAATGAAAGAACTCTTGTGATAATCGTGATGATAGTAATTAAGTTTAGGATAGTTATGTATATTATTGAATAGCAGATAAACATTTAAATGAGACGAACTATTTCAGTTATTATATTCTGAAAAATGTTGAACAGAAGTGATGTCCCGTGGCTTACGGCATCGTAATTTTTTGTGTTACCATATTGACTTGTTACGTTATGAGAAATTTTGAATATTCCTGCAGACAATAAGAAGTATTATAAAAATATAGAGCATATTTGTTTTGTCAATTACTGTATTTGTTTACTTCATCAACAATTCAAAAGTGCCATCACCACAAAAACACGACTAGATTCGGAATTGGGAATATCTAGCGGATACAAAAAAAATCGCCGTCTTCGAAATCGCGTGCAAGAGAAGTTGGCGACGTGCGACAGCGCTCGGCCCGTCGAATTCGGTCAATTTCTATAGTTGTTTAATTCGTAAACAATTCAAAAGTGCCATCACCACAAAAACACGACTAGATTCGGAATCGGAGATGTCTAGGGGATACAAAAAAAAATCGCCGTCTTCGAAATCGCGTGCAAGAAAAGTTGGCGACGTGCGACAGCGCTCGGCCCGTCGAATTCGGTCAATTTCTATAGTTGTTTAATTCGTAAACAATTCAAAAGTGCCATCACCACAAAAACACGACTAGATTCGGAATCGGAGATGTCTAGGGGATACAAAAAAAAATCGCCGTCTTCGAAATCGCGTGCAAGAAAAGTTGGCGACGTGCGACAGCGCTCGGCCCGTCGAATTCGGTCAATTTCTATAGTTGTTTAATTCGTAAACAATTCAAAAGTGCCATCACCACAAAAACACGACTAGATTCGGAATCGGAGATGTCTAGGGGATACAAAAAAAAATCGCCGTCTTCGAAATCGCGTGCAAGAGAAGTTGGCGACGTGCGACAGCGCTCGGCCCGTCGAATTCGGTCAATTTCTATAGTTGTTTAATTCGTAAACAATTCAAAAGTGCCATCACCACAAAAACACGACTAGATTCGGAATTGGAAATGTCTAGGGGATACAAAAAAAAATCGCCGTCTTCGAAATCGCGTGCAAGAAAAGTTGGCGACGTGCGACAGCGCTCGGCCCGTCGAATTCGGTCAATTTCTATAGTTGTTTAATTCGTAAACAATTCAAAAGTGCCATCACCACAAAAACACGACTAGATTCGGAATCGGAGATGTCTAGGGGATACAAAAAAAAATCGCCGTCTTCGAAATCGCGTGCAAGAGAAGTTGGCGACGTGCGACAGCGCTCGGCCCGTCGAATTCGGTCAATTTCTATAGTTGTTTAATTCGTAAACAATTCAAAAGTGCCATCACCACAAAAACACGACTAGATTCGGAATTGGGAATGTCTAGGGGATACAAAAAAAAATCGCCGTCTTCGAAATCGCGTGCAAGAAAAGTTGGCGACGTGCGACAGCGCTCGGCCCGTCGAATTCGGTCAATTTCTATAGTTGTTTAATTCGTAAACAATTCAAAAGTGCCATCACCACAAAAACACGACTAGATTCGGAATCGGAGATGTCTAGGGGATACAAAAAAAAATCGCCGTCTTCGAAATCGCGTGCAAGAAAAGTTGGCGACGTGCGACAGCGCTCGGCCCGTCGAATTCGGTCAATTTCTATAGTTGTTTAATTCGTAAACAATTCAAAAGTGCCATCACCACAAAAACACGACTAGATTCGGAATTGGAAATGTCTAGGGGATACAAAAAAAAATCGCCGTCTTCGAAATCGCGTGCAAGAAAAGTTGGCGACGTGCGACAGCGCTCGGCCCGTCGAATTCGGTCAATTTCTATAGTTGTTTAATTCGTAAACAATTCAAAAGTGCCATCACCACAAAAACACGACTAGATTCGGAATTGGAAATGTCTAGGGGATACAAAAAAAAATCGCCGTCTTCGAAATCGCTCGCACAAAGAAGTTACAATATCTCGTTGGAATCGATGTGTTGTAGCGGCGCCTTTTATTACCTAATTATTCTTCGAACATTTCGTCAATATGCAAGTTTAGAAAACATATTCATTCATCAATTATCGGAAGATAATTCGTCACACATGAAGGTAAGTTCTTGGTTTGAATTCCGACAAAAGCTTCTCCTGTGTGAGCGGCAGCCGCTGTCCACCGCTCGGCGGCGCAGGGCGGTGCGAGCTGCAGCGGTTCTCAAACCCACCGTGCGCGCGGCCGCTAGCTCTGGCCGCTAGTTTCAGCCTGATGAGTTGAACTACACCGGAGTTGATATAATAACAAGTTCTCTTCAGTCCAAAATGGCTACATGAAAATTGCGCAATCAAAAATCATATCGACAGGGATTGACCCTCTAAAGCAGGGGTCGGCAACTCAGGACGTCTACCGTGCACTGCGCTACCTACTCTGTGCACCTAATTTGTATAAGGAGCCCGTTGAGCTTGTCACCTGGGTCAAGAGAAGGTCCTTTAATCCTTTGTTGGCGCGCAATATGTTTTCCTGAATAGGTACCTATACTGAATTCAGGTATTCTGTTGTTTCTTGAGATTGGGCCGGTCGCAGGTAGCTCGGTTTGGGTCCCCTCTAATTGGGTCACGAACAGGATGAAGTGCACCAGTATACCTGCCCCGTGCACCATGTGCACTAAGTGCACCACTTGCCGACTCCTGCTCTAGAGGATTCGTCACCGATCCTGAATCACCTCGCATGGACAAACAAGGTTTTAATGTAGTATGTAAGCGATTGTGCGATCTTGGAATAATAATTAAAGTATACATCAGCAGTAGCAATACTGCAGCCAATAGTCTCTCTTCTCCGTCTCTTTAAAATGGTCTGGTATGACCCAGATGCTAGTATATGTATACGCACGAATGTATGTACGAACGTACAATATCATGTGGATAGGAGTTCAACATAGGAGTGTTTTATGCCGTATAGGATGCATAAAAGGTATGTAGTAGGTATACGTTGTACATGTATAAATATATGCCTATAGGAGTTTCTGCTTGTTGCTAGTGCTCGTGTTGCTACTGCTGCAAGTCGGCCTAGTTCAGTTGGTGCGGCATTCGTCAACCATCGTTCTTGTCAGAGGAGTAGAGTAGACTAGAGTAGAGTAGAGTAGAGTAGAGTAGAGTAGAGTAGAGTAGAATAGAGTAGAGCATATAAACGTTAAGCCCAAGGATACGAGATGAGATGAGAATGAGAATGAGAAATAGAAGTAAGCGATATTGAGGAGATGAGAAGCATCAATGACTGAACGAAGATTCAAGATCCGCCAATTTAGACACATACATACACACAAGACGTATTGCTCTACACTATTGAACATTTCTGTGGCGAACTTACGAAACTGTATTAAAAGTTTCATCATATACATGTACACAAAAGGGGTAGGAAATTCACTATAAATTCACCGTGCATTTCTGATGAATATTTTCCAGGTCAGGTCAATAGTCTCACGTCAATCCTAACATTTATTTATTTATTTATTTTCATTCAAAAGTCGCATTTCACAATTCACGAGGGAACTTTTTTTTCGTAAAAATGATAGAAATTATCGGTATATTTGATGCAATTGCTCTTGTAAATTCGACAAGCGATCACAAGTCGATCGTAAGCTGGAATTTCCGTCATTTTTACAAAAAAGTTTCCTCGCCCCCGCATGCTGCTTATAGTATAAGCCTTATACTGACTTATGTAAATCCAACAGCAATCTTTTATTCCCATGGTTTGGCAAAATTTTGGTCAAGATTTCCTCAGCTATTTGCAATCGAGAACGATGCTTAGTCTTCTTATTTTTTATAATAATAATACATATTCTTTAAATTTTGTCATTTTGGTGTTTCCCAACTTTATTTCCGATGTTTTAATCTTTTTTTTCACAAGAGTACAAGATATGAAGAGTAAACAAATTATCAACGAATAAAAAATACGCAGTAGAAATGAATCACTCAATCTCAAGAAAATTGAATTATGCGAGTGTTTGATGGTGAGGTGCACGATATGAAATGATGAATACCTATTTAAATGTATACATACGATGTAAGATACATATGTGGATAGATCGCATCAACCTCAAAGCTGTCAGTTTAATTTAGTCGTATAAAGAAATGAATCTCCATGGTTCGGGGTGTACAATTTATATTGATATCTACCTACTATACTTACATATATTTATATGAATATTAAGCTAGTACGTTTACGTACATACGTACAGGTCGACTCAACATTCCAAACGAATATTCCATAAAGACGATTTTTGCCAAAATTGGGATAGGAACTTTTTTATCAACCATTGTTTTTTCGAATTATTTTATTTTAATTTTCTTGTTTCAATTCTCAAAATGCAAGATTTTGTTCTGTAGGTATTTGAGTGTAATTCTTTCTTTTTTCTCTACTATTATTCTTTATCCACTCGCCAACGTTTTTTTTTTAATAAGTAAGGAATTGCTATAACAACAACTGAAAATTCTCTGTTTTGTCAAAATAATGAGAAAGGAAAAAATCATATATTTGATAGACTGAAAAACAGACTAAATATCATGTCAACGAACGACGACGGGGTACGAAAACGATTCTCACACGTACGTCAGTCATAAATTTCATCTTATTTATATGTTTATTCATTCATTTTTCATGTTTTCAAATTCTCACACTACTGTCTTTTTTCACTTACACTTTTTGTGAATGCAAAGTTTATGCCCATCTGCTAAGAAAGACATCATTTTAAACCATAAGCTGCAGCTGTCCGTCGGTACGAGAAGAAAAATAAATAAATAAACAAATAGATACATGAATGAAATTACGAATGAATGAATTAATGAAAAATAGCTAAACTAAAAACAGACAGAGAGGACAAATAAATTTAATTGCTCAACGAATACATACTATAAATATATAGACGTACGTACCGAATAACGAAAATTTAAAGATTTCGCGCCAGTACGCCGTCTGGTGCGTTTTTTTTTTCTTTTATTTTTTACTTTTTTGCGGAGGAACGCAGTTTTTCCACATCATTGACGTATACCTTTCGTAGTCGCATCAGCGAATTCCTTGCCGATACTGCTGCAGCTATGTTGCGAAAGCGGCTATTTAAATCGGTAAAAACCGCGGGCACGTTCATATAACTATTGTAGATACATGCATATAGGTATGTACAATGTACATGCATACAGATCTGTACATATGTACAAGAAATGTATGTATATGTGCAATTGTACGTACATGCATACTAGGGTGCTTTTTTTTGGCGACTAGTTTTTTTTTTTTACTCCCATGTCGAAATTTTCTTGGAAACATCTCAAAAAAATTCCCCGAAAGTTTGAGCCCTTAATATTAATATTTAATACTCGCCCTCGGCGTTTGAAGATTTCCCATTTGAAATACACGTAACTTGAATTTTTTTTTCTTAAAATTCCTATAGCTCAGGGGCCCTTTATGCTATCCGGACGATTGAAGAACCAAATTACTCAGAATCGAATGCTCTACAAAAGTGCCCATTGCAACGGAAATGTAACTTACACGGGTGAGACAGTACAGGTGATTAAAGTCAACATTTCATAAATTTCTTGTTTTTTCGTTGTTTTTTCAGAATTGGCTGAAAATACAGAAAAATTTTAAATGACAAAGTTGTAGCAAATTGAATTTCCTTTAAAAAAGCTTCTGGGCACCGATATCTATTATTGATATTTTTCGAGATAATGAGCTTTTTGTTTTTCATGATTTACGATTTTCATGAATTTGCGGCTCATTATGAGGTCCTGAGCATCGGTTTTTAGCATTTTTTTAGAGCATTAAATTCTGAGTAATTTGGTTCTTCAAACGTTCGAATACCATAGAGAACCTCTGAGCTATAGGAATTTTAAGAAAAAAAATTCAAGTTACGTGTATTTTGAATGGGAAATCTTTAAACGCCGAGGACGAGTACTTAATATTAATATTAAGGGCTCAAACTTTCAGGAAATTTTTTTTTTTTTGAGGTGATTCTAAGAAAATTTCGAGGTGGGAGTAAAAAAAAAAACATTCGCCAAAAAAGCACCCTAATACACACATACATAATTGTATATTATATGAATGTAAATGTATGAATATTGCTCTCCTTATCGGAAGCACTTAATGTGGAAACAGTATAAATGGTATACATATCTATAGATACGTATACCTAAACTTTATAGCGATACATACACGCGGTATATGAATATGTAACTAGTTCTGACACATGTGTGTATACATATATTCAATAAACCTATCCAAGTATGTACATATACTATACTCTTTGATATCCATGCCCTTGGCAGTGAAAGAAGCGTATAGGTATAATTAGGCAATAGAATTTCAAACTACGTCGTGGTATACCTATGACATGCGTAGTCCATAATATATACTGCATGTACGTATATACCTACATTCACATACATACATGTATACAATGTACAGTTTCAATGGCATTGAACAACGATTGATCTATACCCGTTTCGGGGAAAATTAGACCAAATTAGAAGAGCCTCGACGATTATTCCAAACTTTAACAAATTTTCTAAACTTCGTAAATTCATTTTTGTACCTGTAATATACTAAATCCCTGAAAATCGCATCTGTACACGAGATTAACTATACGTAGGTATATACCGTACGCATATACTCGTATGATATATGTATACGAATCGGAAACGTGCAGGCTAATTTGAAGTTTCCATCGTTTCTCAGTAAAAGAAATTCGAAAGTCAATTAATTGGAATCCCGACTTGGACCCTAATTTCCTTAGTTTATTACTGGACGCGAATTACACATACGTAGATCATGATTAGTTATTTCTCGCGAAATTGGAAAGGAAGATTTTCCATAAACCGATTCATGCCTAAACTATACGTACCTGTACGTCAATTTCTTCAATTCTATTCAAGTCTCATTTGAATCGTCATTAATACCATTAGTATTATGACTATTATTATTACATTAGTATCTTCTCGACTATATATAATCGATAATTATTCGTATATTATGTATGTTTATTTGTATGTTGTATGGGGAATTCCACGCGAACGCGACCAGTCCCCAAACCTCAACTTTTTCAATATGACTGATTTAAAAAAAATGGATTATACTACTAAAAAAAACCTACCCCTATGTTGCGGTTGTCCCTTCGATATATGTGTGTGTTTGTACGGGTGATACGGAGGCTCTTCTGCTGTTGTACTGGGATAACTCACACATACATACATACATACATACATACATAAATAAATAAATACATGGGTACAGTACCGATATACTATAGCGTATTCTCGTGGGAAACTTAAACTTTCACCCAACAAGAGAGCAAAGACCGACTACATACTATATAATGTCGGTATATACATACATAGATACATAGATAGTTAGATATAATATGTATGTATATATGTATGTACTACATCCACGTCTATAAATTCTTGAAAATGAAATTTTCGGGATTCAGGGAAAAAAAACTATATTTTTGAGATGGGTTCAATTGATGATAATAAATTAACGGTCGAAGGAAGAAATATGGAAAAATTCAGGAGTGCTTTTTTTGAGAAAATCGTATTATATATTATATATCGCGAAGCGAATCAAAAATGGTGACGGAAAAACGTTGGTCGAGTTGACCTGGAATGCCCCAGAACGATGAAGAGAGAACAAAAAAAAACAAAAAAAAACAGTAAAAAATTCGTGCAAATCGTTGAGCTCGTCATCGTTGTCGTATATACATGAGTATTAGCATACAACTACATACTGTACATACATATGTAGCTGCGAATTGAACGAACCAATTATTCGTTTCCTATATAAGTCGAACAAATGATAATTAAATTAACCAAAAGCCTATTGTACAGTAGGTACATACATACCTATACATAGTATATAGCACACGACGTAATAATCCGTTTGCCGAAAGAAAGGTACCTACATACTTAACCCCTATTTATTCATAAATATATATATATATAATATATATATTATATAAGGGCAATTCCACCAATTATCAACGAATGTTTGGGCCCTAAAAAAATCGATTTGCCTCAATTTTTTTCCTCGCAATCTGTGAACCAAGATTGGTAAATTCACCAAATTTCAGCCCAATAGGACGTACCGTTCACGTGGAATACGATATTTAATTTTTAGGACAAAATTTTTATGCGCATTTTTAACGTATTTCTATCGTCTCAATAAAAATTCGGAAAAATACGTTTTTTTGTTTGTGAAAAACTCTCAGCTTCTTGAATCCATTTTTTATTTTTCGTCAACTTTGCTAAAACCCCCTGAAACACACGTTTTTTTGCAAAAAAACAGCGATTTCTCAAAGTGCTCAATGTTTTATCATTTTTTTGAATTTTTATTCGGAAAGCTGAGAATTTTTCAGTAAGGAACCCAAATTTTCAGAGTGGGACGGCTACGTGGTCGCGCGTGAGCTACGATTAATTGATAAAGAGCGGTGAATCAAATTCACTTTTGAGGCTCAACGGAATATCTTCATCCCCCCAAAAAGCACCTCTGGTGCAAAAACTTTTCGCCAAGTAGATACATTAGTACGACAGACACCAACAAAAATGTCACCAAATCAGATACTATTGCCAAGTACAATTCATTTCATGTCATTCACTTGATTTTTGAGAATTTTTTCAGATTTAAAAAAATGGTGCACTCGCAAACGACTTCAAATATTTATAAAAAATAAACGGTTTGATAAAAAAAATTTGAAAAAAAAAATCAAGCCGCATTTTTAACCGAATCGAATGTTAGAAAAAAAAAAACAACTATGAAATGATTCTGAGATGGTCGGGGTTGAAGACTGGTCGAGTTGGCGTGGAAAGAAGCCCCATACGTATACCGGGATGCACACGTGGCCGTGGGTGATCGCGTTGCGTCGCCGTACTCGTCGTCGTCATCATCGTCGGCGTCTTCGTGGTCGTCGCGGCGACTCGCGAGTCGCAAGTCGCGGGCCCAATGTTGGGCCCCATTCGAGTCGTAGTCCCGCTATCCGGCCGTCCGCTAGTCGAGGTGAACGACCGAAAGCCCGCCTACTCTGCTTCTACCTGCGCGCTGGTTGTTTGCTCTCTTCTTCGGCTTTTCTTTCAGTCTTTTAGTCTTCTAGTCTTTTAGTCCTCTCCCTCCTTTTCTTCTTCTTCTTTTTGCCTTCCACCCCTGCCACCCTTACGTTTCTCTTATTATACATATACTCCTCTTATCTCGTATATATACCAAGCTCCGCTCTTTACGCGCGCTTTTACCCTATTATACGCTCTTGCTTTTTCCTTCATTTCTTTCCCCCGCTGCAATCGCAGCGACACACTTCTTCTTTCTCCCTCCTCTAATACTCACATCAGTTCTCTTTACTTTCCTTATTTCATACTACACACATATATACCTGTTCATGTATACATATATCGAGGTATATATGTACTCAGAATAATTCTATTGTATTATTACATCTACTCAATTCTTTCGAGATTAGTCACATAAACTGGGATTTCAAATTACCTGACAACCTTCTCCACACATTTTTCCCCAAAAACGAAATTCATTCGTATTCTTTCGTTACTTTTTTCGTTTTCTTCTCTCTTATCGTCACAATTTTCTCTCGGAATTTTGTATGATAAAAATACCTGGGTTTTGGTTAAAAATGAAAAGAAATTTACCGACCATTTCAGATCTACCAGGTTCGTAGGTATTATGGCCTGCAACTTTAGCATATATATCCCTATACGTTTTGTGTTGCGGATAGAATTCATATAAATATTCATTTATTCTTATCGCCAAGTAGCACATTTATCACTTAAGCGACAAAAATTGTCGAAAAAGCAAAACGTTGAGGAAAGATTGAAAAATTCAAAAATCAACAATCATAATAATAATATGCATATAATATGTATGTGTAGAATTAGATGTAGATCAGAGATTGAAACAAAATGAAAACGTGAATAATATTATGATCAACTTGTTAATGATATTTCTTCATTCATTCATATATTTAGTCATTCATTCATTTGTTCATTCATTGGCTCGTAATAATAAGTACATGTATGTACATAAATAGGTATGTCGGTCCTATAGGTGTACATATAAAGATTAAAAAACCACTGTAGCGTTTCTGAGGTCTCGTTTGGTCTCGCCTCGTCTGGTGTATCATGAGGATATATACATATATATGTATATCATCATATACATACACAATATTGACGTATGTACAAACTGTACGAATCGGTATGTAACGTATGTTGTACATACGATTGCAATGTAAATGAGTTATTCCTCATTTTTCTTCCCCCTTGGGAAGAATATAGGTATTAAAAAACAATTTTTTTTTTTAATTGAGAAGTTGGGATGACATATACCTATGTACATACATATACGTATACGTATATAAATGCGCGCATATCGTCGTACCGTCCTGACAGCAGTACGTACGACACAGACGACTCAACTAAACTGAACTGAACTGAACTTAACTTGACTTAACTTGACTTAACTCTGACTAGCTCACTCACTCGGTATATACGGACTAATTAAATAAACGTCTACCCAAAATAGTTCCTGCCCCATAATATCTCGATGTCTCTACGGAGTCGGAAATTAAGGAGTTCATAAGGAGTTGTTGAGCAGTTCAGGAGCCAAGGAGCTGCAGCTACAACGAACTCTATACATACCTATGTATGTGTGTACACATTGGTAGATGTTATACCTATACACACATGTAACATTAGGTATCATATACTCTTTTTTTCATTTAGCTATACGTCGCAATGTCACATCGTTCTCACCCTCTTTCTCTCTTTCATTCTTTCATTCTTATTCTACCACCGACTCGCACAACTTAAGAGTTACAATTGGCCATCACAGATTTTTCCATGTATGTCGTGAGAAAAGAGAGACGAAAAAGAAAAATGATACATGGGAAAGAGAGAATATATGAAGAAGAATTACGATGACGTTGGACTCAAAATATTGAAGATTTTTTCTCGGGTATAGGGGTGAAAATTTCGAAAGATCTTCAATATTACTTATATAGAATAATTCCGTATTATTTGTACTTGCTTCAACATGTAACATTGGACATTCTTGAAGTTAGTTGAAACGTATTTGAACATCTTCGTTTAATCATTTCATCTTTACTATGTCTATCAAGTAGTATCACAAAATATTATTATAAATAGCATCTCATTCGTGAGAAAAAATCAAGTTCGATTCCCGAATTGAGTTACAAAAACATCTATAGAACCATATTTCACATTATACTACTACATACCCTGTCACGAATTATTTTTTCTCGACAAATGACAAAATAATTCCCTGACATTTCCAGGTTTTCCCTGACTGTATGGCCACCCTGACGAAGCATGAAGCTGAAGCTATAGCAGCAAAAATGAGTTGCCAAATGAAATGCGTTCGATAAAAATCAGTCTGCGAAGGACAAGAATCCAAATTTTGTCAAGTTTTAAGCAAAATCAAAATTTCTATTGAATGATAAACGTAAATTTGTACTGCATCATTGAAATGACAGAAAAGTTCAGCACGTTTGGCTGGTAACTCTGGCAGTTAGCTTCAGCTTCATAGACGACACGAAGCTCATTCGCTCTGTACATTATAGCGGTATAAGCATACGGAGACGTACGTATACTGTACATACATACGCGTATAATTACATACATGTATGCATATACACACGTATTGGTATATAAGGTACGAAACGTATATTTGCATAATGATTAGTACAAGTGAACGAAACAAGATAAGAAACGTCTCAAAGTTGTCACGTTCGTCATGAAATATACAGTTATAACGTGGAAAAAACAAATGAAGATAAAAGATTTTAAAAAACATACAAGAAAAATCGGAAGGAAAAATAAATCGTCAAACACAATGCTGCAAATATCTCTACGACGACAGAGAGATATAATTATATGCACGCTGCATATCGTTTCTTTTTTTTCGTCCCTATCTGCTAAACTGCATCTACACGTATAAAAATACTTAACATTCGTGATTTTCTCCGGCTATATAGGCATGTAGCATACATAACATCATACCTATCCAATATTAACTAACATCGGGGTTTTTCGGCCTCTCTCAACTTCCCGCTTTTGAAAAAAAAGGTAAGTTATCAATTACCCCAAAAATGAGACATAACTGCTTAGATTTTGAATTCAACCGGCCGTCTAGTTTTTGAGTAATCGAGCGACACAAAATAAAAAAAAAAAAGAACTTCAAATAGTCACATACCTCCAAAACGAATTAACGAATTTCGCAGATTTTAATAAAGCATTCGCTCCAACTTATTGTTAGAAATTACTGAATTTTCAAATATATCAATGCATCAGTTTTGTATTGATCAAACTCAAAAGATCTGCGCGGGAAGTTTCAAGACTGGTCCATCGTGGTCAACCGATTTACCTGATTGTTTTTCTAATTATTCACCTCTCTGTTTATGAATATTATTATCGCTATTATCGTTGTTGGTACTGTTATTATTATTATTATTATGATTATGATTATTATTATATTGTTGAAACGATGGAATAATGATAATAATAATAGTGCCAACAACAAGAAGAGGAACACTGCAGTCACGCGATGGTTTTTAAATATTTATTACTATCATGTGCCTATAAAGTATAATACGCATGTGACATGTATGTATGTAATACGTATATAACTGAAGGTTGTAGATGCACACATACCTTTATATATACAATCGCATATACTGTACATACACATTACACATATAGACATAGAAATCACTGAAGATTTAATTTCCTCACGGATGCCCGGCGTGTAATTTGTAAAGTTAAAAAATGAATAAATTAAATAAATAAAAGTAGGAGAAGAAGAAGAAGTCGAAAAAACCGTAGCGCACGATTTCTCTGAACTTTATATGGCGGATTTAAAACTTCTCGGAGACGTTGCCTGCTATCGCTGCAGTGTGTGTACGTAGATCCAGGTATCTATGTACATAATGTATCTATACATCACATACACGTATGTACATACACTATATACATGTTATTATACATATACGGTGAAATAAAAAAATTTCGTTGCCAAACCGAGTCAGGTATGAAGTTTAGTGTATATTATCCGTTTATGTATACATGTGAACAAACGAATTAATTTACATATATACATACGTACATATAGTGTGTGTGCCTGCAGGAAAATTTCGTCGCCCATATTTATTCATTTTATACCTCGTTTTATACCAAGAATATATAACGATATAAGGATGATAATAAGGATGATAATAATAATACCAATAATAATACGAGGAACAAAAAAGCAAGAAGAAAAACTAAAAAACTGCGAACACAGTTTCATGTACATACGTAAACTTGTTTCGACGAATAAAATGACATAGTATATAAATTTCAAACAAGATAGTGGAACGAAGAATGAATTCAGACTTATGTACCTACATAGATACATACATATTATATGGGGAATTCCAGCCCAACCTGGACAGCTTTTGACCCTCACCCCTCTCGATTTTTTTCATTTTTTTTTCTGATATTCGGTAGACTGAAAGGAGTGCTTGTGATTTATTTCAAATTTTTATCTCAATCCGTTTTCGATTTACATATTTTTGAAAATTCGCAATTCCCGATGATCGTCAAACGTTTAAACGCCTGTATCTCTGAATCTATCAGTCGGATTACAAAATGTGAGTCTATGAAATTCATCGGAAAGAAGTGTACTTTTCGAAAAAAATATTTCTGGATAATTGTGCCTCGTCCTTCATAGTGAAATCTTCGTTTAAACATGAAAAATCGATTTTTCTCAAAGTATGACATAATTCCAAATTTTCAAAAAATTCTCAAAAATACTTCGAGAAAAGACAAAATTTTTGAGCTATGGCTGATCGTGGGCCTCGGCTGCTTTCTATTTTCAACAGAATTTTAATCGAAATTTTAATTGAATTAATTAAAATTCTATTGAAAATTGAAAAACAAATTTAATTAAATTAATCAAAATCCTGTTGAAAATTGATTTCTCAATTTTTTCTCAATTTTCTTTATCTTTAAAAATAAATTTTAAATTGAATCAATTAAAATTCTATCAAAAATTTGAGAAAAAATTCAAAATAATCGATTAAAATTCTGTTAAAAATAGAAAGCAGCCGAGGCCCACGATCAGCCACAGCTCAAAAATTTTGTCTTTTCTCGAAGTATTTTTGAGAATTTTTTGAAAATTTTGAATTATGTCATACTTTGAGAAAAATCGATTTTTCATGTTTAAACGAAGATTTCACTATGAAGGACGAGGCACAATTATCCAGAAATATTTTTTTCGAAAAGTACACTTCCTTCCGATGAATTTCATATACTCACATTTTGTAATCCGACTGATAGATTCAGAGATACAGGCGTTTAAACGTTTGACAATCATCGGGAATTGCGAATTTTCAAAAATATGTAAATCGAAAACGGATTGAGATAAAAATTTGAAATAAATCACAAGCACTCCTTTCAGTCTACCGAATATCAGAAAAAAAAATGGAAAAAATCGAGAGGGGTGAGGGTCAAAAGCTGTCCAGGTTGGGCTGGAATTCCCCATATATAGGTATGCATAGATATATAGATTTAGTTATATTTTCTTTTTAGCTCGATAATGACGGCGATGTTTAAATAATTCTTAAAAGTTGGGTCGTCTGTCTGTCCCCCTTGCGATTAGTCAGGTTCGTAATGGTCGTAGACTGTGACTAATCGCAAGTTGGCCCGCGTGGATAATTAGTTTTTCCATAGAAAAAATCATTATACAACGATTAACAACCGTTGTCTGCAGTAGGTAGGTATATATCCCGCATTTGAAATCCAGTACGCGCGTGACAATATAATATTACCTATGCAGTATTCACTTCACGCATATTCATCGTTTTCTTTCAATGTATATATATATTTATAGCGTATACATTTATAAGTCAGTATACAGTCGCATTTACTTATAATACAGCATAATATCTTCTTCGGATTATACGACACCGCTAACTACTTTCCGAAAACCAACATCGGCGTCCTTACCTACCCTAATTACAATTGTAATAATTCTAACAATGAGTATACTTATTTCACGAAAAACAGCTGGCGTATGTATATGCCAGGGGAGAAGGAAAGATACACACGATCAAATAACCGCATAGTTCAATTTTCGTTTTTACTCGATCAACGCATATTCTTATCGCATGTATTTAAACACGTCTCTGTAGGTTTGTTTCTCTGATTATAATTTTTGCGATATAACTGTCGTGTACAATGAGAACGATAAAATTAATTAGCAAAAAGAAACTAATTGTATAAGTATAGGTATATGTATATGAACGAAATTCAAGGAAATAGCAGACAGATAAAGAAGACGGAAACTCCAAAGTTGCAATATTTTTCATATCTTTTTCCTTCGTGCAAATTTGTTTATACATTCTTCATAATTGGGGAATCACTGTAATATACTCGATAACACAACACCTATATACCTATCATGTATCTGCGCCTACACAAAATATTACTGCATTATCACATACACATACAATATCGACGGCAGTATGGAAGAACGTGCTATTTCAAATTGTGGAAGAAGAACGTGCTATCTCGATACGATATTTTCATTGATATACGGCACTGAAATTTGGGGTGCCCGGAGTATACAAATACTGTTTTCTAATGGATTATCTGATTGGTCCAATTATTTGTCCATTTATTTAACCCCTATACTACAGGAATGGAAAATCCAAGATAAGTTTGAACAATCGACATTTTTGTCATTGAAACTTCTCTCAAATCTTCTGTTTACGTATCACAGGAACCAAATACATGAGAAAATAATCCATTGAAAAAGAATGCTTTGAATACTCCAGGCACCCCAAATTCCAGTGCCGTATTAATGAAAATATCGTCCCGGTTCGAGATAGATAGCACATTTTTGTGGCAAAATTTGAAATAGTACGTTCTTTTGGCACATTTTGAGGTAGCACGTTATTCCATACTGCCATCGATTGATCGATGTATAATACATTAATTATATTTGTATGTGCGACGCCCACACGCGGAATCGTACGTCCGAGTCTGGTACATACATGTATCGATAAAACGTTTGATTGGTCAATAAATTAATGAATGGATTTACTAATTTATCAATTAATCAATTATCAATGAACCAGTGTCGTATGGACGAGCCAACAAACGTACGAACGCGCGAACGGATCAGTGAATGAATGAATGAATGAATGAATGAATGAATGAATGCATGAATGACTGAATGAATTCAGACACAGAAACGATAGATCATCGACGCCTACAGCAGATATATTTTTTTCCGTTCTTTTCTTTCTGTAATTATTACATACATACACACACGTACATTTAATATTGTTATATCCCCACGTGATATGTCCGTAACTTGATATACTCTCTTCTACGATTTACTACACATGGTATTATACACATCTATAATATACATATAAATACTTATTGTACAGATATATATGTATGTATGTATACAAAACTCGCCATCATCTCGCAGCTGAGCGACTACGACGACGATCGCTTCGTTCTATTTAGCAAACGATTGAATGATCGCCGCTCTGTATAGCCGCGCCGTATCTAGTCGCATTCGCAGTCGCAGTCGTTGCCGCGACCCGGAAGAACGAGGAGAGAGAACACGACACGATTCGACTCGACTCGACTCGACTCGTCAGTCGTCGATTCGCAAACTATACCGGCGTAGCGACATTAGTATAACGAAAAACAAACGAACGAACGAACGAACAAACAAAAACGCAAAGAACCATATCGATACCCTATTATTGTACAATACACAAAACTTTGTCCAGAGTAAAATATTATGAAGCTATGAAAAAATAACAACAACTGTATTAATATTGATAATCATGATAATAATGATAATTGAACGTACCTCCGATTTTGGCGGCATCGGAAACACCAAGGTGAATGATAGTGAGGGCTAATCCGACAGCAGCTGCTACGATAAATGAAGAAAACGAGCTTTTCCTACCCCGTGGGTTTGGGGTAATGCTACGAATCGTGGCACTTTTACAACTACCACTGCTTCTACTACCACTACTTGTTCCGCCACTACCGCCACCCCCTCCTTCTAATCCTAATCCTCCTCCTCCTCCTCCTCGTCTTACTATTTTCCATCTAGTATCTCTGTCTTTTGGGGTAGCGGCAGCAGAGACGACGACCCGGTGCAGTGGCTCGATTGCCACCGCCATCTCACTGATCACCCACTCTGCACGACCGTTTACACCGGTATAACAAACACCATCCACCCACCGCGGTGTTATTAGAGATTCTATTCTCTTATGTGTTTTTTTTCACACTCAGTGTAATGTTTTCTGTCCTTCTGGTCTTCTTCTTTTTCTCCTGTCTTTTGTTTCCGTTTGTTTTCTTTACTTATCTTTTATTCTTTTTTGTTTCGTAATGTTTTGTTGTTTTCGGCACACTGCACTCGAGGAATACGTCTATACGAATTTTATGTATAAAAACAAAACAAAACTTATCTTTGCCGTAGTTTAGAGAGACAAACTTTTACTATAGTCTACTTTGAAATCTCATACAGTATGTACAGACACACGTATAGTGGTTTAATATCGGTATTGTCGATTTTTATATTCACGTATGTTTATTCATTGATTGATCGATTTATTCGTTCGTTCAGTCTCTCCAGTCACTCGTCAGATATTGTCAACCGGACAGTTTTGTATTTACGACGATAGAGTCGCCGGCGAGTAGCCGCTCTTTTAATTTTTAACCGTAAACGAATATATTAGTATCAATTGAAATAATATTAAGAAAAAGACGAGGGATTAAACAAACAAAAAAAAAAAACAAAAAAAAAAGAAAAACAATAATAGTTTACGCGCTACCCCCAACTACCGACTACGAATTAAAACACATTTAATTGTTTTTTGTCGGTTGTTTTTTTTTTCCTTCTTTCTTTCTCTAAGTTACCGGAGACCCGCTGCGAACGCTCACTCCGTCGCGGTCAGCAGGCGACTGCCGACAAATCCTTCTTGCTACAATATGGCGGCGGCGGTAGAGTGCGGACCACGAACTAATACCGGGCAGACACCGAGATCGGGAATCGACGACTTCTTCACTCACACTGTTTAACACGCCACTATTTTGGACCTTTATGTATGTGTTCTACACCGACGCGCCATACCTATGCCTGCCTGACTTTCGTGTCTGTGTGCCTCGCGGGCTGTTTTACCGACCGAGATCGGCTTGAAAAGAGTGTTTATTAGACTGCGCGCGATCACCTGTTGCCCCCGTAGCGGCGAGCAGACGATCGGTGAGGATGTGGCGGTTTATTAATTCGCTAATAACGCATTCGAGACTCATCATACATCGTATATTACTGCTTTTTGTTTTGTTTTTTCGTTTCAATAGAAACTATGCTGTATATTTGTTCATTGTTCAATAAAATAAACTTCTCGTTATATGTATTGGTATACCTATGCAGTTATAATACAGGGAAGTGATATTTTTGGAGTAATAAGTCACTTACCTGCCCCCTCCCTCTTCCTATCTCTTCCTCTATCTCTTTCTCTCTCCCCCTCGTTCTCTCTCTCTCTCTCTCTCTCTCTCTTTCTCTCTCTCTCTATGTTTTTCTTCGTTCGTCCGTCTTCTTTTTTTTCTCTATATACCTGTTCAACGACGCATTTTACAATATAATCATTACTCCCGTTAATCGGCAAGTTGAAAACTTCAGACCGATCCTCGTAAGGGGCTCGAATACATATACGCCTCACCTTGAAAACGCGTCTCGTAGTTTCTCCTAAAGCACACAACCGATCCTAACGAAACGTTGGGGATTAGATATTTGCTTGAGCAAAAATGTTACAAGAAGTTTTCAATTATTTTCCGTCGATATTTTGAAAGAAAAATATTAAAAATGCAATATGTACTTGTGGCCTCTTTTGGGTGAAAAGACACATAACAACCGGCAAATTTCGATACAAATCGGTTTTGCAACTTGGGAGAGACTGAAAATTGCAATTTTCAGGTGAACGGGCGACTTATGAAGCCCCGACGACTAGGCATTCGAATTGTGGAAGTTTTTGGGTTTATCATATCATATCTTCAATAGCAGCTAGTCGTATATGTATAGCTATGTATAAGATCGTGTACGGACATACAATATGTATAGACCGTGATGTAGACGTCCGGTGAACTTTCCTTTATAATATGATCTCGTACCTACGTTCATACAACGTATAATTGTATGGTTACTCGCCGGTTCAGCTTATAGTATATACTTGCATGTATATCTATGTATGCGTGTAGTTGGTGCTTCTACGATCCGTCGCCTTTATATATTCTTTATTCTTGATGCTTGATTCTCGATTCTCGATTGCGGCAACCATTATTGGAATAGAAATAGGATAATGTAACCTTTAAGAACGAATGTTGGGTCCGTGTATGTGTATATATAATGAATAATATATCTATACCTGGATAGATACATAAGAAAGCTTGTAAAAATGACATGTATGTACGTGTGTATACACAACACAAAGCGGTTTGTATTGTGCATAAGACACCGTGAGAAATGAGAGGCGAAATTCTATGCGGAGAACGGTCATTATCCGCGCATCTTGCGCGCTGTGCGCGCGTTCTGTTAAATAAAATATATACTAGGAATGGGTGGCGTTACGTATGAAATATATCCAAATCACGATTACAATACATACCAACACTAATTTATCCAGAAATGGCGAAACCAGCTATATCAAATAAGCACATATGAAAATACAAACAAAACAAATGAGAATCGAGGGTTACAGTAATTAGAACTCGCTGTAAAACCGAATGTATATTTCGTATTTGCATTTTGATAAATTGGTAACTTGCACACTGCGTTTGTAAGCATACATATTTATTGGTTGATAACAGTCTCCTGGATCGCGTTGTCATCGTCAATTATATATTATAGAGAAACGCATTGACGACAGATGTAACTACCTGTGAATAATAATGGTGATGGATATATTTATTTCCACGCCGGTTATTCGCGACAAGCTATAGAGAAGAAAATGGGAAGTGTAAACACATGCAATCACCTGATCGCGTATATAAATTTACAAGTTTATACGTACATTTGACAAAGTATAGAGCAAAAACAAAAAAAAAAAAAGAGCAAAGTCAAATTATAGACGTCTGCAAATATGTGATATCATCCGGTTATCTCTTATACCTTCGCAGGTATACAACAGTGCTCAATTATTCAGCTGTTTATTTTATTCATATTTTTCTTTTTCTCTCGTGACTCGAAAACAACGATGCTACCGACAAAACACTCGCAATTATGCGCATTGCATGTTGCGGTGTAACAATGCAATAATAGTCCAGCGTCAATTTTGAATAAAGTTATAGACTGTTGTCGTATAGAATTCATCGAATAACGTCGCTGTTCAAATTTATTGTCAGTTTTAAGAAGAAGAAAAGAGATAGAGATTGAAAGAACTAACTATAAAAACAACAACTCGCTGCTGCTAAGAACCGAAATCAAATGAAAGATAAATATCGGCATTAATTGCAACCGCATGTAATATTATGTTCTCTACGTAGAATTCTGCTAGTTTGCGGGAAAATATACGCGCACACACACTATACATGTACATGTATGGAAATATAGGTAGATGTACGTATGCACGTGGAAGTGTGTCTGCGTGTATCTATGATTGAATTGAAAGGTAGACGTAAGTGGAGCCTGAGGGCACGAAGTGGGGAATTGTTGGCATTTGTCTGTGTGCAGCTCCGGGCTGTGCGGTGGCTCGCGGCTTTACGCGCGGTGTGTGGTGCGCGGGGGCTCGCGCCGCTCTTCGCTGACTGGCACAGGCAGGTACGAGGTACCAAATGCCACAAGGTCACCTCACTACGCTCGATGATGCTGCGCCGCGCCATGCCGTGCCGTGCCGCGCCGAGCCGAGCCGAGCCGCGCGGCCAACAACTCGAGAACTCGCACGTCCTTCGCCACGTAGGAATGATGAACGTATACGTACATACATATATACACGTATATATAGCCTACTATACCCAACGCGCGGGTCCGTTCCATTTGCCGTTCAAATATCCTATTCTATCCCATCCCGTCCCGCGGCATACCTCGGACAACAAGCCATCCGTCCGACCGTTTATTATCATGCGCGATTATACTCGCGACTCGATTTTTAATTAGATGACGCTCTTCGAATAATCATCGTTACGGATGACCTGCTGCGCATCATGTATTCGTCGAGGAATATAGCTTTATATTTATATCTAGGATAATTATAATCAACACGTGTGTTTTTCTACACACTTGTATAATATACGTATGCGGATTGGAATAAATTCCTCTGTGTACAAGTATTGAGGAATCGTAATCGGATGTATCCCCCCCCTGTGAATTTCCATAGCTTTAATTTATTCGGTATTTCGCAGATCGAGGGATAAGATTATACGATGGAAAGGTTGAGGAGGAGTTTGATCGTAATAGGGGGGTTGACGGTGGATAGAGAGATATGAACGTACGGTCTATTGCGTAAATTGTTATGATAATTCGAATGAAATTTGTTTAGAATCCGAGCTCCATCCTCGTGTCAATCGTCGTTTTACGACATCGCGCATAAGGTGATAAAAAAACGATCCTGAGTATAACTGGAACGTTATTTGCATAAATGCGCGATGTCTGCTGCGGCTCTGCGTCCGAAGAACCGACCAACTAGACGAGTGACGCGGCAAATCGTGAGTTTGACGCGCGTGAAAGTTTCAAATATTTCCTACAGCCCTTTGAAATTAGTTTTAAAAACCGTCGCTAGATCACTCCTATGACTTGAACGTGGCTACGGGTCGATCGATTAATCGCGAATAGTTCAAAGTCCCGCCGTAATCGTCTGAAGTTATCTGTCCAGGGGCGCTGTTGTCGGAACGGGATCGTGGTTATGACGTAACGCGTCTTCTGGTAGATCACAAATACCAGTCCATCACACACAGTGGCCATTTTGTTTTCATCGAAGGGCTGAAACAGGTATTGCTATAGAAATAAAATTCAGTTACATAAAATCCAATCGGACGATGTTTTCTAACTAAACGCGTCCGGCATTTACGTTACTTTACCATTACCACTTTTTAATAAAACCTTATAAATAATACCCGATCAAGGTAAATAGTAATTACGCCAACGGAAGTATGCTCGAATGATAATAAGCGTTACGCTGATATAAGTTGAACGACGGTTCCTTTTATTCACCAATACATAATTGTGAACGCAACTGAGATCTAGACTAGGTTGAACTGAAATAATCTCTGAACTCCCAGAATACAATGAATAACGAATATAATATTATCATGAAACTTACAAAGACTAAAAAAAGAAAGAAAAAAAGAAAAAGAAACCAATATTGTCTCTCTCTCTCTGCCTGTCTATCTATCTATCTGTCTGTGTCTATCTCTTATCTATACATGTAACTCGCCAGTAATCACAATTCAACTACATACGGCATTGCAGTTATTCGCGGGTCATGTACTTATAGAAGGCAGTTTCTATCCTTGTAGGTGTTGCTCGTCCCTCGGTCGGTCAGCCTCGCAGCTCGAGGAGTAAATCGAGTACAGAGTCTCCCAGACCCCCAGACCCCCAGACCATGGACATGAAAAGGTTTGATCGTGGGGTGAGGGAGGAGAGTACGGAATCGCCGCCGCCACCGCCCTCGCCCCCGCCATTTTTGGGGATGAGCGTATCCTCAGTCGAGAACGCTTCCAAATCGACAAAACAATCTTCGCGGAGGTCACCTTCCTCATCCTCTCCTCAGAGTCAAGAAAAACACCGACGAAAAAGGAGAAGCGGATCCAGAACTTCGTCCACAAGATCGCACAAACGTTCGAGGTCCAGGGATAGAGATAAGGATCGCGAACGGGACAAGGAAAGATCCGCCAGGAAACATTCCAGGAGGGATAGATCACGCTCGAGGTCAAGGGGCAGGTCAAGATCCAAGGAAAGAAGGCGGAGTAGGAGCCGCAACAAAAGTAGAGACCGCCACAGGTACAGGGACGGCAGAAGATACCACAGACAGGCTTCCTACGAGTCGGATATTACCCACGAAGAAGCCACGGACTCTGGCAGGAATCCCTCGCAGAGTTTCATCGCCGCTCAGCCAAACGCCTTCAAAAATGACGGCAGTTTTATGGAGATGTTTAAAAAGATGCAGGAACAAATGCCCAACCCGTCGTTTCAGAGTAACGCTTCATCCGCCGCGGCAATAGCCTCTTCTTCTTCGACGGGAGTCGTTCTTCAAGAGAAAACTGCACCCCCGCCTCCTCTTATGGTCGGTAAAAGAAGGGGAGGCAGAATTCTCAAGACTGGTATGGTCGCCAAACCTAAGACCGAACCTACTGCCGACCAACCCAAAGATGCTTGGTCACTTTATATGGCTGAGGTGAAAAAATACCGGGAAGTTTGCTGCCAGGAAGAAGATAACACAAGGCCGCTTGTTAAATAAGAATTATATATTGGATCGTTCGATTGTTGTTTTATCGCATTTCCTAGATTATTTTAGACTGTTTTCAATTGAAACTAAATTATCTATATTACGAAAACGAAATGGAATGAGATGATAATGGATATGGATAAAAAAGTGGAGATGAAACGCTGAGATATTTATCAGCTGCAATCGTACATACATGAATACATACATATATACATACATATTGTTTAATTGTAAGATAGATGTAAATCTACGCTATTATACGTGTTAGTTCGATAAGTTAATTACCAATAACGAGAGAAGTTAAAGGATAAGATGAAAAGTAGAGAGCGAGAGACTGGCTTGACTTTACTTGAGTTTGAGAGAATTTTTCGAGCAACTTCCTAAGCGGCGAATTACACTTGAAAATATTATACTCTGAGACATGCCATCACATTTGGAAATAATAATACAGTCAATTCAAGTCTATATGTTGTTATTATGCAGCTAAGTTTACGGCCGTATCATGCCAACCGCTATCACTGCTGATCAATTGAAAACCGCACCCTTCGACCCAAGGTTTCCTAACCAGAATCAAACCAGGTGAGAGATGATAATCAAATCAATTATTAGACACTTAGTCCTTATTCTCTTCTACACTATTCAATCATTTTCCCTTAAAAGCTGTACACTTTTGCTCAACTATTCAGTCCCTGAGTAGAAATCAATGTGAAATTGTTCAATATAACGGAAATATGTTGCGAATGTATTCTATTTGAAAATTGAATTGTTTCTTGATTGAAATTGCTGTTTGCTGGAGATAATGGTAATTGTTTTCTTTTCCCTTCGGGGTGATTTAGGTACTGCTGGCAAAGCTATGTGGATTACCATCGTTGCCAGAAGGCGCGTGGTCAGGACTACGAGCCCTGCCAGTATTTCAAAAGAGTATTTACATCGATCTGTCCGATATCGTGGGTAGAGAAATTCGACGAACAACTCGAGGAGGGAAGATTCCCTGGTAACTTGTAAAATGGAGAATGGGGGGCGGGGGACTATGCTCCTCCAATCTTACCATTATTAGTGAATTCGTTATTATTGCTAATTACGTGCGAGACAGGATTTCGATCATTTAAATAATAACAATAATACTACTCCTGTTCTTTGTAACATATTATTGATAATATATTAATGAATATCGTCAGTCATAAATGATTATGTCTTTTATTCTCAATCATTATCACTATCCTCTTTTATGATCCCTTAATTATTATTTTGATATCAGATTTTATCATTTTAAAAGTTTGAATTTAGAATCTACATTCGATTGTTTTCCACTCATGTCAGTCCAGAGGCGGCCTATTCTACAAAATCCTGAAAAAACATGCGTCCTGAGAATAGTTTCCAAATAATGTAGAAAAACTACTGACAATGGCTGGTTTGAATCTGATTCAGTCATATCTATCCTCGTCCGAAGAATCAACAGATGAAAATACGCTCGAAACAAAAGACAGCTCGATT